>OX424439.1:32973421-33617588 GCA_949152465.1 Cantharis flavilabris
TGTGAATGCATTGTTATCAATTTTTTCGATAATAAATTAATGATAGATTACACTTTATTTATAATTTTATAAGAGCTACTGCAGATATTTGACAATGATTCAGTTAGTAGTGAATTGATTAAAAAAGTTTCAAAATATTTAGTGGTTCTGCTATTTTGTCTTGGCTATATGTCTGCTTATATCGTGAAATCTCATACATGAAATATCATACAGTAGTACCATCATTGGCTAAAATTTTAGATTTTTATCTGATCCCTCACCAATGAAATTTAGTGTTGAAAAGTGTAATTTCAGCAAATTTCCTAATTTTTAGAATTTATTCTAGGAAAAAATGGGGAGTAAATGTCAGAGTTGATATTTGGTGTGTCAATTCAACTATAGTCGATCCACGATTGGAACAATGTAGCTGGCACTTCGAATGCAAAACCACATTTACAAAAGGAAACGTCATTAAAATCTGACTCTGAGATTTTTTCCTTCTCTTCGAAGATGACTTTTTTAAAAACTCAGATAAGAATTTATACTGAAATTTCACCGTTTAGAATTTCAGTTATCGTAAACCCTTAAAATTACAAAAGAATACTCCACATTTAAAGCAAAAATAGCTCCCACGCGAAAACCAGAAACTATAAATTTGAAATAATGGTCTTTTAGTACTACTAATATGTAAGACTGATTTCACAGAAATCCATTTTTTTAAATGATCGAGCGACAAGATTGGACCACTTGATATAGAATGACCTTGATATTGTTTATATTTTTTTCAAGTACAATTTTAGATTATTTATTATCTCGCTACTTTCCTTTCATTTGCCTGAAATTAGGTTAGTTATACAATTTAGATTCGATTTACACTGAAAATTACACTTTGCGCCTATGAACAAAATTCTTCATCTTGATGGACAAATTCATGAATACCATGATTTTTTCATCAATCCTACTATGAATTTTTCATCAATATGAAAAATGATAAATGTTTGATGTACTTTTCGATCGGAAGAAAGCAAGAGTGCGGTACCACTTCAAAACAAAACTGTTCTGTCCGTCGGTCTACTGGTAAAAGATATTCTTTCTGAATTTTAATTTAAAAATTGTGTACCAGATTATCTCTGACATTAGCATTTTATGATATTTAGTAGTAGTAAGAACTAGGAACCAGGTGTGGACAATGATTAATGATAACTGTAGTATTGTAATTTTTTTTTTTTATTAAAAATTATAAATATTAATTGAACTACTACACGTTAGAATTGATAAACGCTTTATTCTAAATTGCTGATTATATTATTTAAGCTTATTTATTGGAGCAAATTTAAATATCAAGCCAGTATAAATATATTCAAAGATAAACACAAAAAATATAAAATATATTAAATTAACTAACTCAAAAATAATATTTACATATTTTGTCAAGCCCGGCGTAGCCTCATAAAAACTGTTTTCTTTCAAATCTTCACTCACAAAATACTCTCTGTGATGGTGAACTCAGTGTTGCTAAATTAATTCGGTATTATCAAATAAATAATTTATTGTTTGTAGAGTTTAAAGTTAATTTAAATCTACTATATTTATCAATAAGCCTAAAATAATAACGAAACTTGATATGACGTAACTTGATGCAGACGAAGTATCTCCTCTTGTGGTAGGTATGGCAATGACACTTTGATGAGCTTGCAAAGTCATGTCGATGGCATTCAACAGAAATCTGAAAAAAAGGATTAAAAATATTACATATTGAATCGAACTTCTCTATTTTTCATATTTTACCCAACAGGAAGATTTTCGTGATCGTTAGTTTCAATAACTTCCAAAAATGGAGTAGTTTCATTGTAAGCTGTTTTTAAACTAAAAGTTTCATTTTTTCTTCCGAGATTAAAAAGATGAAAGTAGCTGTTGTTGACCCCATCATCCCGTAAACTTGCCAAAACATAATTTGTAACAGCTTTAATTTCAAAATTTCCGTTCACAAATGCTGGTAGCTTCCGAAGCTGTATTAATCTTCTATAAAGTTCATAATGACTGGTTGTTTGATTTATTTGGAATAAGAGATTGGTTTCTGTATATTTTTTGCTGACAGGTAACCAAGGTTCCGCCCCATCATTAAATCCTGCGTTAGTGCTGTTGTCCCAATGGAAAGGAGTTCTTTCAAAATCTCTGCTAACTTTATCGAAGTCTTCTGGTGGACCATTACAAGCACTAGGATCTTTGCCTTCCGCCCATGTAACTTCTCCATTTTCCATGCCTATTTCTTCGCCGTTATAAGTGACCATTACTCCTGGTAGTATTGCTCCAAGCATATTGAGACCGTCGAGGTTTTCTGGTCCAAACCTGGTGGCCAAACGATGCTTGTCATGATTGCCCATCTAAAATATACACATAAATGTACATCAAAGGAACGGTACTTAGGTATATTCTTACCACCCAATTGGAAGTGGAACCATCGGGAAGAAGATCGATCCACTGTTTTATGGCTGTAGCGAAGTTAGTGGCGTCGGATTCTCCATCAACTTCTTCGATCAATTGGAAGTTGAATGTGAAGTGCGCTCCCGTGTGATCTCCGTCTCCATAATAATACATGGTAGTATAAATGTCTGTATAGGCTTCCGTCATCATAATTCTGAAAATTATACGGTTACCATTGGATAATTTACCCAAAAAAAAATTACCTTTCAACTCCTCCATTCGACGCGGTATATGTATCCATAAATTCTCTCCACTCATAAATTACATCGAAGGTTTCTTTCACGTCACTTGTATAAATGTGCCTTAAATACTTCCATTCATTAGGTTTTGCTTCGATATTATTAGAACGAGGTTCATCTTCGAATCTGTCGTCTTCGACTAAGTAAGGTACAGCATCCATTCGGAATCCAGCTACGCCTTTGTCTAGCCAGTATTTTAGAATTTCCTAAAATTTCAAATGGATAAGAAGAACATTTCTATGATATTAAAATTTTACCTCCATTTCCTGTTTTACTCTTGGATTTCTATAATTTAAATCGGGTTGCCTATAGTCAAACTGGTGATAGTAACACTCGTCAGGTCTTTCGGGAACTTTTGTCCACGCAGAATTTTTAAAAACACTTAACTGCAATAAAAATCATTATATACATGAATAAATGAAAAATTAAATAAATTAAACAAACCCAGTTAGTTGGTTTGCTATCCCCAACACAAGGTCTCCAAACATAATAATCTTCATAACCGGCTTCTTTATTTTTAGATTTTGTAAACCATTCGTGTTGATCACTAGAATGATTTGGTACAAAATCCATTACAATTTTTAGATCAAGCACGTCGGCTAGAGCTACGAGTTTAGTAAAATCGTTCTCGGAACCATACATGTCATCAATTTTTTTAAAATCTGATATATCGTAACCTTGATCCACATTTGGTGATTGATAAATAGGAGACAACCAAACAACGTCAACGCCCAACTTTTTAAGATATGGTAGTTTATGCAAAATTCCTTTTAAATCGCCATCTCCATCATTATTACTATCTTTGAAGGATCTTGGATAAATTTGATAGATCACAGCATGTTTCCACCAATTATATTCTGCAGCCTTGGAGACAACTTTGAATACAATTGTGGAATAAGCCGGAATTGTTATTTCTTTTGCCCATAGTTGGCTAAAACCAAACAATTAAAAGATGAAAGATGTTAATTAATCGTTATAATACGTTTTTTTAATGATGGAACTGTCACTGGAATAAACGACTTCGTACCGTTGTCCTTGTATGTCCGTAGCTTTTATTTTGCTAGGTTCTCCCCCAGCAAGATTCATCAAAACTACGATATCGCCAAATACTTCAGATTTACTGCCACGGATAATTTTTATAACAGTTTCAGAGAGAGCTTCAACTTTAACATCTCCCGACTTAAACGGTTCTTCTTTTCGCAGTTGCAAAATTTCCTTATAAATTTCAAAAGAACTGCCCGGGGATCCATCTTGTTTTTCCAAGTTTATTTGCTTATAATCCGTGCTTACTGGTAACCAAGGCACCGCTGTAGCACCCGTGAATCCTCCATTATCCTGACTATCCCATTGAAAAGGTGTTCTTTGGAAATCGCGGCTTACCTTACCAAAATTCATCGGTCCAGCTTTACAACCGATGGGATCTTTACATTGCACATAAGTAACTTCTCCATTCTTTTGACCAATTTCTTCTCCCATGTAAGTGACCATGACACCGGGAAGCAACGCAATGAGAATATTCATGTTCTTGACGAAGTCATTCCCAAACCTTGTAGCAGCACGAGAGTGATCATGATTACCAAGCTAAATATGAATTATTTTATTTATATTAATGCGTTAATATCGACTAGATAATCGCATAATCGTTAATAATGTTAACTAAAAAAGTTTTGCTTACAAGCCAATTTGCAGTTTGTCCCATTGGCATTTTGTCGAGCCACTCGTTTATCGATTTGACAAGTCTACTTCCGAATGCATACGTGTGAGGTATTAATTGAAAATTGAAAGGAATGTGAACTCCTTGCTGTTCTTGATTACCATAATACTTCATAGTGTTTTCAATACTTGTATAAGCTTCAGACAGTAATATTCTAAAAGTAAATTTATAATATACTATTAGCTTTAAATATCTATTCATTTACTTTGCAGGCTCGGATGGATGGTCTTTATTATATTGATCAATAAATGCTCGTAATTCATAAATAAATGTATACGTGGCATCCTGGTCCATGGTGTAATCATGTCTTAACGAGTTGTGTTCGTACGGTTGGGCGGTGATATCGTCCGATTTAGGTTCATCTTCAAATTTACTTTCGACTAAAAATGGAACCGAATCTAATCTAAAACCATCGATTCCCTTACTCAGCCAGAATTCCATAGTTTCCTAAAAAATAAAAATGAACAAACATTTTTAAAAAATTAAATAAATTTGATTAGAAATTTTACCATCATTGCTTCTTTGACTTTCGGATTAGTATAATTTAAGTCCGGTTGGTCTACTGAAAATTGATGCAAGTAAAATTGCCCCCTTTTAGAGTTCCATTCCCAGGCGGAATCGCCGTAAACACTCAACTAAAATTGAATTTATCTTTAGCATTTAAAAAAATACTACAATAAAGTAAAAAATTCGAAACTTACCCAATTAGTGGGTGGCGTTTGGTTATTTGTTCCTGGTTTTTCATTTTTCCATATGTAAAAATCTTCAAATCCCTCTTCTTTTGCTTCGGACTTGGTAAACCATTCGTGTTTTTTACTGGAATGATTTAATACAAAATCCAATATAACCTTAATTCCAACTTCTTTAGCTTTTGCTATCAAATCCTCGAATTGTTTCATGGTTCCATACTCTGCATGTATATCGGTAAAATTTGAGATATCCTGACTGTGCTCAGTGTTTGGAGATTTAAAAATTTGTGAAATCCAAACAGCTGTAATTCCTGTCTTGCTCAAATCTTCAAGTTTATGGGTAATTCCTAACAGATCGCCTATTCCGTCATCATTTGAATCCTTGAATGAGCGTGGATAAATTTGATAAAACACCCCATTTTTCCACCAGGTTGTGTCCTGCGTTTCTTCCCTTGGCTTCGGAACATCGATAACGGTCAAACCGGAGTAAACTTCTAAACATAATGTAAAAAATATCACCGCACTAATTACGAAACCACATTTCGGCGACAGCATTGTGCCTGATTTAGAGAACAAGGTATAATCACTTTTCTTTTATATCTCTCCATACACTTATCAGCCTTTTTAACAATCTATTATAGATTACACATTAGTTATTTCAGAAATTTTATAAGAGCCAACGCAAATATTTGGAAATTAAATGCGTAATGATTTATTGTAATTTCGTTATCGCAATATTTTTTTGCTAGTAAATTGAATTTTTTTATTTTCCAAATTAATAAAATAATTTAATTGTAATATAGAATAAATTATTTTTTATTATCAACTTTCAGTTATTTAGAAAAATTTGATGCTCATTCGTTTATAATCAGGCAATACAGATTTGGTTGTCATAGCCGCGGATTACTACGCATCAGCGTGTGAAAAAAGTTCAATACCTATTTGAAAGAATAATCGATACACTGCGTAAAGCTTATCAAAAAATGTATTTCTATTTATTATAATAGGTACATAAAATATTGAAAGCTCAGAATTTATTGTATTCATGTATTGTTAAATTCGTATAATAATGATTTTTTGGGGCGCCAAAAGAATGATTAAAACATAAGAAACAACAGAAAATTCTTAAAAAAATAAATTAAATTAACATTTTGCAACTCATATTGTATATTAAATATTAATTCTTCGTAAGGTTAGACATAATCCTATATGAATCAAACTTAAATTTGTGTCAAATAATTATAACTGGAAATTTTAATTAAATAACAACTTGAGATGGTTTTCTTTTATCTTACTGATTAATACTCGCTTAAAATTGTTTAAGGATGATTCCATTTATCGTACACGCCACTTAACAATTTATTTACGTGAGTCATAATAGTATATTACGCACCAAGGTAGAAAAGGGTCCATTTTATCGATAGATAGTTGAATAATGAATAATTCATTAAAGTAAAGTCAAACAAAAAATTTTTCGAATTGGTTGGAAAGTGAAAGGTAAATAATAATCTATTTCCCAACTGATTTAAATTTAGTAATGGGTCGATTACTAACTGATTCTGAATAAAAATATTTTCTTTTTATTTAATTTCAGGATTGATAAAATTAATATTTTTTATTAAAAAATTAGTGTTTCGGTAGAGTTATTTTATAAAAATATTCTCCATGGTATGAAATAACTGAGCTTTCGAGAGATAAGCACTTGAACGATCGATATTGATAATAAATAGCAAGTAATTGACTACATTGAATACCGAAATTAATTTTAGAAAGAACTGAATTGATAGATAAATGAATTAAAGCAACTAGTATCTAAATTTGATCTAGTGTACGATGAAATGTACCGATATCTGAACTATGCTATCATCTCCCTTTTTTTTTCTTAGTTTTATACATGTAAATATTAAGAATTTTATAATTAAATATAAAAAAATGTCAAGGATTAAGCTTATTGACAAAATATTATATCTCCTGAGTACTTTATTCGAGTATGGCACGAAAAAGGTGAGATATTATGCCATTAAAAGATTTTTTTTACAATTCCAGGAGTAAAGTAATACTTTTAAATATACTTTTAAAAAAGTATTAATAAAGTAATACTTTTTTTTACGCCATTATTGCGCGCTATTGGAAATTTTGCATATGGCTTCTTACGACAAATCGCTGAAAAGTTATTGGAACGGGGGTAAATTTTTTGTTCAGTTTCTCGATATCTAGCGCTGTTTTCGAGTTATTCCGAAATCTCGTTAATCCATTCATGCGCTGCAATGTGGGGAATATTCGCAAAAACTCCTGACTAGCCCCCATTCTTGAGTGTAATACTCGGTAATCAAGTACCTCAAGCAGTAAACAAAATACAATAAAAATTTAATGATTCTTATTCTAACCAGAAGAATTCGACAGAGCTGGGCTGCTTTTGGAAGATTGGGATATATTCTAAAGAACACAGATGTCCCAATAAACTTATAAAGAAAAGTATATGACGCATGCATTCTACCTGTCACCACATACGGCCTAGAAACTATGGAGCAACGCTAACAAATGCGAATCGATTAAAAGTCATGCAACGAGCGATGGAAAGAGCCATGCTTGGTATATCGCTGAGGGACAGGATAAGACTGGTAGAAATCCGGAAAAGAACAAAAGTTTCAGACCTGATGGGTAGAGTGGCCAAATTGAAGTGAAACTGGGTGGGGCACGTGGCAAGGCTCGACTCTGCAAGATGGCCATATAAGATTATACACTGGCTTCCAAGAATTACTAAAAGAAGCGTGGGAAGGCCACAGAAAAGATGGTTAGGCGACGTAAAGCGAGTGGCGGGACGAGATTGGTTTCGGAGGGCGGCAGACAGGGAAACATGGAGAGAGATGAGAGAAGCCTACATTCAGGAGTGGATGGCTACAGGCTAAGAAGAAGAAGAAGAAGAAGAAGATTCTGACTTAGAAAGTAGTCCTAGAATTGAAAATCTAAGAAATTTGAAGTTTGATAAAGCGAAAAATTTAGAGTATTTTATTTTTGTGTCGTAAAATCATAAAAATATCATGGTGTTATGATGTAATCATAATTATCAAGCAGCTATATCATATCATCTATAATAGTCAGATTGTTATAAGCCTCTCGAAATTTTATGAATTTTTAAATAATTTATATTTATTATATAAAAAGTCGATCAGAGAGTCACTGAATCACTAAACATTAAAAGTTTAATCTATTATTGTAAAGTACCTAATAGTTAAGAGCTCAACTAGGTTACATGATGTTATTTTTATTGTTTGTAAGTAGGTACTACTACATAATATATATGTATGTACTCCATTATTATATTATTTATTATTTTATTATTTTATAATTTTATCATAAATTCCAAACCTTGTTTAGATAATTAACCAGTGTAACCTGACTTATGTAATTATACTAATTTGGTTACACTTGACTTGATTGGTTATTTTCCATTATTTAATTTATTGCAAAAATAATTGCAATTTTTTTTTCGACACCCCGAAAAACACAATAATTTTCAAAAAATTTGTAGGGTAGTTTTGATTCCTTCCACTCTATATGTTTTTTGGACAGCTGAAGCAAAATTTCGTAACGCAACGTTTAAAAAAAATGCAAAAAAAGTAAACATTTTCATTTTCCGGCGGTTTTTTGCTTATAACTCGAAAACTATCAACTTTTCATAAATAACCTTTCTACTTAAAATGAAAATACATAAAATTTTCTACAAATTTCATTCTTTATGTTTTTTTCTCCAATAAACCGTTGAGGCTCAAACGCCAGTTGAAATTTGTCTAATTTTGTCTGTCTCCGAAAATCCCACTTTTTCCCCTCCAAAACTCTAATTTATTCATTTAGTGAATTCGTTCATTATTTAGATTCGGTTAGGCCTAACCCTACCCAAGCTAACCTAACCTAGCCTAAATATAAAGGTAATTAGCTATTAATATTAAAAAAGAAAATTCAAAATAAAAAAAAATTGTTTATAAGTCATTTTAATTTACAGTTTATGGTTTTTTTAAAAATCGTTAATTAAAATTAATCGTATTTATCAATATACTTAAAACAAGAAGGAAGCTTGATATGATATTAATTGTTGCTGACCCAGGAATACTTTTTGTAGTAAACATGGCAATGACGCTTTGGTGGCCTTGCAGAGTAATTCTTTGAGCGTTCAGCAGGGTCCTGAAAAATATCACAGTTTATATTTGTATTTACCTAATTTGTATTAATAATTTACCCTGCGGGAAACTGTTTGTGATCGTTAGTTTCCACGACTTCCAAGAATGGAGTGCTTTCCTTGTAAGATGTTGTCAAATTGAAAGATTCGACATTATCTCCAAGATTGAAAATGTGGAAGTAGCTTTCCTTTGCTGTATGATACCGCAAACTTGTTAGTACATAGTCGGTAACAGCTTTTACTTTTAAAGATCCATCAACAAATGCCTGTTGTTGTCGAAGCTTTACTAATCTTCTATAAAGTTCGTAATGACTATCCTTTTGATTAGTTTGAACTTCAAGATTGTTTTTTGCATATTTTGAACTGACAGGCAACCAAGGACCTTTCTCACTCTTAGTAAATCCTGCGTGAGAACTGTTATCCCAATGGAACGGAGTTCTTTGGCGATCTCTTCGGAGTTCACGAAGTTCTTCTAAACCTTCTGTTTGACCATCTTCGGGACAAAACACTGGATCCCCGTCACAGTTTTTAACGTCAAGTACTGTATCTTCCTGTCCAATTTCTTCGCCATTATAAGTGACCATTACTCCCGGCAATATTGCTGTGAGCATATTGAAACCGTCAACATTTTCTGGCCCAAATCTGGTGGCCACGCGACGCTTATCGTGATTTCCTAGCTATTAAACCACAGATAAATTTACAACAGAATTACGGTATCTGATTATGCTTACCACCCAATTAGAAGTGAAGCCTTCGGGAATAAGATCGATCCACTCGTTTATTTTTGCAGCAAAGTCATTTGCGTTGGATGTTCCATTTACTTTTTCGATCAACTGGAAATTTAGCGTCAAATGCGCTCCCTCTTTGTTTTTATTTCCATAATAATACATTGTGTTTTGAATATCTGTATAAGCTTCCACTAGCATTATTCTGAAAAGTAAAGTTTAAGATTTAATTATTCTCTAAACTCATAAATTCGTTACCTCTCCATTCCACCATTTTTTGCAGTATATGTATCTAAAAGATTTCTCCATTCGTAAATCAAGTCGAACGTAGGTGGAAGGTCGCTTGTGTAAACGTGTCGGAGAGAATTCCAGTTGTCTTCTTTCGCTTCAGGATCGTTAGAAATAGGTTCATTTGGAACATTTTGGTCTTCGAATAAGTGAGGCACACCAGTCATTCGGAATCCGTGTACGCCTTCGTCTAGCCAGAATTTCAGAATGTTCTTGAAAGTTAAATTTTATTAAACTACTACATACATAATTGCATTATTAAAATTTTACCTCCATTTCATTTCGTACTTCTGGAGTGTTATAATTTAAGTCGGGCTGAGAAGAATCGAACTGATGTAAATAATATTCCTGGGACGTGGGAGAACTTTTCGTCCAGGCGTTTCCTTGGAAAACACTCAACTGCAAAAAAGAATTGGATTTTCTGAATGTTAAACTAAAAGAATTCTTACCCAATTATTTGGTGGATTGGCTGTGGTAGCTGTTTCCCAAACATAATAGGCTTTTTTGATAGAAAACCATTCGTGGTTTTCACTAGAATGATTAGGCACAAAATCTATTATAACTTTAATTCCCTTATTTTCGGCAACAGTTAGAAGTAGTTTAAAATCGTTTTTAGATTCATAATCTTCATCAATTTTTTCGAAATTTGATACATCATAACCTAGATCTTTCTTTGCGGTAGATTCAAAAATAGAAGACAAACAGATAACATTGACACCCAAGTCGGCCAGATAGTCTATCTTCTTAATAATTCCTTTTAAGTCTCCTATTCCGTCGTTCTTGATTTCATCTTTAAATGATCTTACATAAATTTGATATATCACCGCATTCTTCCACCAATCGTAAGTTATACCAGTCTGACTGAGTACTTTTAGTGCAATAGCTTTGTAAGCATCAATAGCTAAATCTTTTCCCCAAATTTCTCTAAAAAATAAACAATTAAAATGAGAAAATTTATATCGAATTTTAATAATACTTGTTTTGATTTATAGAGTTGTCTGTCGTAAATCTAACTTCATACAGCTCTCGATCATTAACGGAAGTTCTCACGCTCACTTTTTCACCACCCAAATTGATGAAAACTATGTAATTGCCATCTTTAGCGGATTCACCAGCATAAATAATTTTTATAACATTATTGGGAAGAGCTTCAATAGATATTTTTTTATTCTTTAACGCTAGCTCTTGACGAAATGTTAAAATATCTTTGTAAATGCTATAGTGGCTGTTTGGATCTGCTATTTGCTTCTCCAAATTAGTATCTTTATATTTATCGCTAACCGGTAACCAGGTATCCTTTGCACTAGGGTCCGTAAACCCTGCGTAGTCAGTATCGTCCCAATGATACGGTGTCCTTTCAAAATCACGAGTTACATTCTGAAACTTTGCTGCTCCAGCTCTGCATCCTATGGGATCTTTGCATTGTACAAAAGACACGTTGCCATTTTCTTGCCCAATTTCTTCTCCATTGTAAGTAACCATGACGCCGGGAAGAGAGGCAATAAGGATATTCATATTGTCGACCAATTCAGGACCAAACCTTGTAGCAGCACGATGAATATCGTGATTCCCAATCTAAAAGGCAATTAAAGAATACCTGGAAGGCAACCAGTGTGTTTTACTTACCAACCAATTTGCAATTTGATCTTTTGGCATTTTACTACGCCACTCGTTTATCGACGTAACCAATTGAATAGCATTTGAATCCTTATTGTGATTAATTAATTGGAAATTGAAGGGAATGTGAACTCCTTTTTTTTCGGTGGTTCCGTAATACCTCATCGTATTGTTGATACTTGTGTAGGCTTCAGACATTAATATTCTGCAAAAACGTATGATCAGAATGTTATATGACGGGCAAATATGTTTCATTATTTTTACTTTGCAGTTTCGACCCCATTTTTTGCGCTGTATTGGTCAATAAATTCTCGTAATTGATAAATCAAGTTGAAGGTTCCTTCCTGATCCATGGTGTAGATATGACTTAACGACTCGTGTTCGTAGGCTGCAGCAGTGGGATTATTCGACGGAGGTTCGTTTCTGAATTGATCGTCTTCCAACAAGAATGGAACAGCGTCCAATCTGAAACCGTCGATTCCCATGTCCAACCAGAATTCCATAACATTCTACAGGATCAACATTAGCAAATATTCAATTTTTCATATTTTACTTAAAACTTCACCTTTATTTCTTCTATTACTTTTGGATTAGCATAATTTAGATCTGGTTGTTCGATTCCAAATTGATGTAAATAAAACTCTTTCCTTAAATCGCTCCATTCCCAAGCAGAATCGCCGTGGACGCTTAACTAAAATACGTCGCACTTGAGCATTAAATAACCGCTAATTAAGAAAAATTAGAAACCTACCCAATTGTTAGGTGGTTGTTTTTCTCCATCTATTCCCGTGCGCCACACATAAAAATCTTTAAATTCTTCTATATTTTCTTCAGACTGTTCAAACCAGCGATGTTTTTTACCAGAATGGTTTAGAACAAAATCCAATATAACCTTAATTTTATGTTGTTTGGCTTCCGTGATCAAATTCTTAAAATCGGCCAAAGTTCCATAATCTGCATGTATGTCTTGAAAATCTGAAATATCGTCACCGTGCTCGGTACCTGGAGTCTTATAAAACTGCGAAAGCCAAATAGCTGTAATTCCAGTTTTTTTTAAATCCTCAAGTTTCCTGGTAATTCCTTGTAAATTTCCTATTCCATTGGTACGGCCTTCTTCCTTAAATGATCGGGGATAAATTTGATAAAACACACCATTTTTCCACCAATCCTCGTCCACGGAATTTTGATCCGCTCTCGGTTTTGAAACATCAATAGGACTATAACCCGAATTAACCTTTGAACATAATATGGAAAATAGCACCGCACAAAGTATGAAACTACACTTGAGCAACATTGTACGTAGTTTAAGGCCGGAATATGTTGACACCCTTCTTTTATATCGCTGGATGTACTTATCATCCGCTTTAACAATTTATCATAGATTACACCTTATTTTATAAATTTTATAAGAGCTTTTGCAAATATTTGGAAACGCAATGCGTAATAGTTCGGAGTAATTCACTATTAGAACGCATTTTTACCTAAACAAATTATATGTTTTATTTATATTTTGGTGTTTGTTATATTTTACAGGTGTGGGGGAGCCCTTCTCCCCAAGTTCAAAAATATATTGCAGTGTTTTCTACGTGAAAATAAAATTGTTAAATTATAATTTGGTTAGTTTATGAATAAAACATGTTAATACAATGCCAGTGCAAGCTTTTGTTTATTTCAGAAATTATTAGAAAAACAAATAAAAATAGAAAATTTATAAAAAAAGTTCATCCAGCTTTTTTATTATATTTTTTTTAAATAGTAAAATTATAAAAAATAAAAAAATGATAGATTGATAATATTTCTATGAATTTTATTTCTTGCTTAAAGGATCCTTTAAACAGTTTAAAGGTTAAAAACAATATTTAGATAATTAATAATAAGTTTTTCAAAACTACTTCTCCATTGTAGAGCTATTGAACAAAATTATTTTTCATAGGAGAGATTATTCAGCCTAAAATAGATAAGCATTTAACCGATCGATATTGATAACGGCTTACCAGTAATGAACAACTTGAAATTCCAAAAATAATTTTCAAAAAATAGGACTGCAAAAATTAAAGATTAAAACAAATTCATTGATTGATTGAAATTAAATTGGTAAATTGGTAATATATTGGACATAGTAATTTTTGAAATCATAAATTTTTAAAAATTTCAAAAAATTAAAAAAAAAAATTTTTGGTTTGGTAAAATAAACCGAAAATCGAAAAAATTTTCCAGATGTATTTGTCCTCGAGATTTCATTAAAAAATCATTTTCAAGTTATTTAATGAAACTTTCAGCGAATATTTATTAATATAAGATTATAAATTTCAGTGTGGAGATTTAAAGGACTTGAGATCAGAACAGCGCATGATTTAGAAGAAGTTTACATATAACATTAAAGGAATTAAACTCAATCATAGCAAATTTTAGAAAAAATCATATCTTAATTTTTTATCAATATTTCTTAAAACCCAATATTATGGCGCAATAGTGTGATTTATACTTATAAATATTTTTTCTAATTTTATTTAAAATAACGAACCTATTAGATATCGTTACCTAATAATGTCTCAATTATCTTCATCGAGGACTAGAATTTATTATCAAAAAAATTAGGTATCTAATCTGATAAACATAAATGAACATAAGCAAAATATTTTAACTGGAACCGAATTGTACTTGATTAAATCGTTTAGGAAAATTACCGATTTTTTTGTTTTATTTGGAAATAAATTGGAAATATTGTTAATTTTGAATTCTGATCTGATAGATAAATCTTAACTGCAGGTTAAGTCCGCTTAGCCAGTGGCGTATTTATAAAATGCTTTTGGGGGGAGCAAATTAAAAATTTTTCGGAATCTCGTCAATTTATTCATGTGCGTCAATCGCGGTTGGTCGATTTTTTTACCAACCAAAAAATATATTAAACTAAGATTAGGACTAAAAATATTTGTCCAATATTAATCTAAATAGGGAAATTTGAATTTTTAAGCAAAATGACCTTTGGTTAGAAAAAATTAAAACTTGGCAAGCATAATATTTATTTAATTATCTTACAGCTCATGGAGTTTAGCAGCAACTTTCTGTGTTACTTTGAAAGTTAATTATAAAAATAATATAAAAATATAAAGTCAAAAGGCTGTAAACCGGGGGGTCTGGGGGGTGTGGAACACCCTCCAGTGCATATCGCAGGATTTTCACTCTTTTGGAATACTTGGAGAAGATAGGGGATTTATAATTTTACAAATTTCGCCATGAAAAACCGGGAAATTTGAATTTTTAAGCAGCAATTTAAACCTTTGGCTAGAGAATATTAAAGCTTGGAAAAACATTTGTTTAAGTGCCTTACTGCTCAGAGCTTAGTAGCAAATTTTTAAATTTCGTGGTAAACATTTTTTTATCTGGAAGTCATCCTTGGGAGAGGGATGAGCAATTGCCCCTTTTGCCCCCCTCTAAATACGCCACTGCCGCTTACTATATTAATCTCGTTAATCCTTTCAACGTTTCAAAGTAACTAGATTACATCCTGGATGCAGGATTAACTTTTTACTTTAATACTTGATGTTTTCAAACTCAAGTGAGTAAAACCAGCAGCAACATTACATAGTTCATTTTTATAAAATTTCGGTTTCGGTTGAATACGGTTGTTTGGAAACCCCCGGGTTACACCTGGTGCTGTCGACCTAGGTCACTAAGGTCAGACCGGTCTTATTACTTCTGTTCGTCAATCATAGTTCGTAAAATAGAATATAACTGATGCCTTCCGATCTTCCAGCCCCACCCCAGCTTGAAATGAATTCAATGAAGAAAAATGAAGAGATTTTTCCCTAAATCCCCGTCCTTCCTGCTGCTTCCACTCCACTACCACCCGAGTTATTTAATTAGATTTTATATTTCTTTTTGTTTTAGGTATCAACATCTCCATTTTCCATCTCGGGTAACTTTGAATCAGGATTATTAAGTAAGGTGGAGCTGGATACCTAATTTACTCATCTATATTTTACCGAAATAAAATATTCTGCTTTCACCCTACCTGTCCGCATCACAAATTTACATAATCATAGCAGCTAATCGAGCTATTATGAAAATGTAAAGTGATCCAGTTTAGGACTTACCCTTACCTGACCGTACAATACAGAATCATGGTCCAGTGCAGAATCCATTCAACGCTGACCCTGTTGACATCGCCACGTTCCAGTTTTGATCTTTTACATAATGCACAACAGAAAAAACCTTTCTTGTTACGAATTTTTTGTGTCTCTGCTTCAATAACATGTTTATCTGATTACAGACAATTATCCTACAAGTGGATCAACCACAACTGCAGGTGAATATTCAAATTGATGACTCAATTGCTCAATAAAAATTCTGATTTTAATGGATTTTTTTATTTTTATGTACTAATTAATTCCAATTGTTTATTTAGCAACTACTTAATTAATTACACAAAGCCAAACGCTGATAAGATAAAATTTTAAGATAAGATACCTGAAAGTGATGTTTCCAAAACGATGTAATGCAAATTACATATTACATGTAGTATACTTTTCTACTTGCAATTAGAATTTTTTGAAAATAGCACAATGAACTTCAGATTATCCCATAAGCTTTCAACAATCGGTTATTGCTTCCTAATGGTAATTCATTTATGTTGTATTTTTATTATAAAAAAGTAAATAAAAGAGGAAGCTCAAAATTGTTTTTTCTAATTTGTAACATCAATTGTTGAGCTAAAAGTTTTAAGTGGTCGTGATTGGTGGAATAATTAATCGATAATTTTGACCATTCTGGTTCAAAATGGATTGCCAAACCCTAAAGAAGGACAGTTGAAATACAACAAAGCAAAAGGACAGCGGCCAGATCAACATGAATAATGCATACCGCAGATGTGGAATACATGTAACCCCGACCCTCTTCTCTTTCCTTTGGCCAACTACCCTTCTCTAGCTTAACTACCCTTTTAAGAGATATTACAATTTTACTATGTACCATACATCCACTAACAAATAATAAAAACTTCAACCTGTAAATTTTAACTTATGAAAATCCATTAAATATTTAATCTGCCTTCAACCACCCACTCCGGCTTGAATTTTCCCCTTGAAGTGAAATTTAGAGGAAAGTCTGGACCCGGCTGTCCAATGTCGTTCTCGGACGGATTCGATCCAAATTAGTTAAATTTGCATCAAATGTTTCGCAACATTATGTGACCGGCTTGCAAAAGCTTAGTAAGATTGTTAGACATTGATAAATATGCATCAAGTTGCTAATTTGCTAAGCTAACGTTCACAAATTTTCTAGCAAATATTTGATAGTGATTTAAAAACTTTACTTCGGTTAAACTATGAAAATTTATTGTCTTCCTGCTTATTTAGCAGAAGGAATAATAAATATTGATTACTTGTAGAAAAATCACAAAATTTAGTTTCAAATATTAAAATTAACTTTTTTTATAAGTGATGGCTTGAGCAGCAACCCAAAAGCCATAGAACGAGAAACCCTGCATCATACCAATTTATAAAAATTTTTATTACTTTAGAAGCAATAAATTGATTAATAAGAACTTTTTCTTTCTTCCGAAATAAACCAAAACGCCATATTAAATTATTTATTAATATTTATTTATTAACTTAAATCTCAGTTGCTGATTTCACATATTTAAAATTAATAAGAAAGATATTCTTAGTCAAGCATTCGGTGTTATCCCCAATAATAAAAAGCACTAAAAGCCTCTGATCTTAGAGCTTTTGGTCTAGATTGTTGTAATGTAAAATTGTTTTTCTTCTTGCAATCCAAAAAAATCGATAATACGGAAAAGAATTATTCCACACAAAAATACTGTGTATTCGGGAAATCTGCAAATAAGAAAATTATTCCTCAACTAATAATTGCAGCTAGCAGAACTGAAATTCAAAAAGAAGCTTTCTATCTCTCTCGCAAGTTTTAAATTATTTATATTTTTAAAATAAGAAAAATTCTAAAATAAATGTGCATTACTAGGCAGTCTGATAAGTCTATGATACACGGAAACATTTTTTTGGCCAAATTCGGTTTTATATCCCAACATACTCTTATTTTAGGTCGATACAACGAGTTCAACGATTTTCTGACTTTTTTATATCGTTCAAATAGTAGTCGATTGGAAGTAGCTCAAAATAGGTCTCAGTTTCAGCTATTAGCTCTTCATTTCAGTAAAAATGCTTACCGGTGAGCAATCTCTTCAAGTTTGGAAACAGGTAGTAGTCGCTGGGGGACAGGTCTAGCGAATGGTTGAGAAATCAGTTCAAACCCGATTTCGTGCAATTTTCCATGTGCAACTAACGATGACTGAGTAGGGGCATTGTCGTGATGATAAAGAATTTTTACTTCTTTAAATGCGGCTGTTTTTTGGCGAGTTCATTTTTCAAACTATCCAAAAATGAAGAATAATGTGCGCCAGTTATGGATTTACCTTTTTCAAGATAGTAGATAGTAGAATGAATATTATTCTATGTGCATCCCAAAATAGGGGGGCCATAACCTTTTCAGTCCATTGTTGCGTTTTCGGACGCTTTGGAGCACTTTCGCCCAGAGAAACCAATTGTTTTGACTATTGCATCGACTCTGGAGTACAGTAAAAGATCCTTGGTTATGAATCGGGGCACAAACTTTTTCGAATTACGCGTAAACATGCTCAAATTCTGCTGGTACGATTTCGTTTTTGGTCGACTGTGAGCAAACGCGGCACCTAACGCGCGCAAAGCTTCATCATGCCCAAAAACGCATGTATGATTTTGCCCACAGGTTCCATAGCCATGCCTACAGCCTTAGCTAGCTCCCTTAATTATACTTTGGGATTATTTAACATCGCATCATGGATTGTTTGAGTAATCATGGACTTATCAGACTACCAGGTATAACGCAATTGCTCCTCCCCTGCATGTGTCCTGTCTCTTTTGCGCAATATAATTTTATTATTTTATTAAAATTTACTGAATTAAAACCAGTAATGTAAGCATACATAACTTTTTTCAATATTTTTCCTCCCCCCTTCCTTCCCCGTCAATATACAAAATAATAATAATAATGTAAAACGTCTGACCTTAAAGCTTCTGATCCAAATCCAGATTGTTTGAGTAATCAAGCTGTATTATCCTGAATTGAATTAAATAAATAAAAGAACTATTCCGCACAAAAAAACTCTTGTAAATCCCTAAATCGATGCTCATCACACGCGTCGATTCCGAAATTCACAAAATCCAAAAAAAAAGAAACTAATTCATCGGTAATAAATTGCCAACTAACTACAAAATAATCTACGTCCAAGTTTTTTACCTTCTATTCTGAAGTTCTTTTATATCTGAAGTTTCTTATCGTTTTCGCAATTAAATGCAATTTTTCCTTATAGATGAGAACCAGTCGTACCCAAACTTTTAAATTTTCGTTATAATTTATGTTTGTATTAGTTAGATTACCTCGGTGGTTTGCCATTGCCTGTCTTAGGAGGACACTCATCACAGCAAGTTTGCCGTCTTGCTGGTAAGACTATTGGTTCGCCCTGTATAGAAAAACAAAAATGTTATTTTTAAAATTCTGGATCGAATTGAAAATGCATTTAATATTTCTATTTTAACGTGTGACATAGGAGTATTGATATGAAGTTCCGATCGAGAAAGACGGAGCCTATAATTGAATGGGCCACAACGGCACAGAGTTGATATTGTATTGGGACAAAGGGAGTCAAGCTATTTGTTTTTTATATCAGTAGCTGACAAGAGAAGCTCAATTTATAAAAATTCCTATACTAAACGGATTAAAATTGAAATTTATATTGTTTTAGTTCACACTTTAAGCGTAACATTTAAACACGTCTTAACTAGCCACGGTATCTGGAAAATTTAAACGCAAAACTTGTCCAATTATTCATATAAATGAAACCGTCTCAGGTGCGGATGCAGTAAAGAACGTGGGATGGAGTTTTTAGTCCTTCTTCGTCCATACTATACCAAGCAGGACCTCGTCATCTCTAGGGACTCATAGAAGCTGCCTTGACAGCACCATTCACAAACATTCACCTTCCTTTTCGTGTCTTATATATGTTCAGAATGTGAATTTCTTAATTTAATCTCCCCTTTCAATTTTTCACGCACAGGAGAGGAATCAAAAAATTAAGAAGAGCAATAAAGCACCTGGGCAAATGACTTTCCTGTTCAGAGCTGTAGTAGTACCGAATTAAATTTCTTAGGCTACGAGGTGCAACAGAAAAGTTCCAAAACGAAAAGAATGAATTATTTTTTAATAGCCTGATCTGCGACTGAAAACCTGAAAAAATCCGGTTGAATAATACTGTGGATCATAACATACTACTTATATTTTTATTCGATATTATATAATTTAATGTTAAGTTGTTATAAAATAAAATGTGTAAAAAGGAAATTGTATTTCCTTGTACCTTAAAATTAAAGCTATTTAAAATTTTTATTTGCTGAAAGGACAATATCGGTATCCTTTATAACCGTTCGCCGAAGCAGCAGGTGGGGAGATCGGGAAGAATGTAATTTTGCTAGGACGAGTCCCTAGGGGTTTTGCGGTCTTCCCTTTTTGCAAACAGTCCAGCACGGTCCAACTCTCGCTCTTAGAATGTGATACTCTAAATCTTATTTTCTTATCTTTTGTATTTTTAACAAGTGAAACGTTTTTATTTAAAATTCAAATTTTTCTCGAAATATTTTATGTTGAATACAAAATTACAAATACGAAGATTAATTAACTATCTTTTTATGTTGTAATGTTGACTGAATTTACACGACTCTTGTTCCCGATAAGAAAATTAATTGCATATGCTTGTAGGCCTGATACAAAAATTTAATAAATATTGAAATAAACGCTAATTTTATCTTTAGTAATTTGTTCAACAATTTATCAGTTCGGTAGAATTGTAATCGGTTTCGTGTACCTACACTAATCAATGCGAATTTGCGAAATCCAAAATTTGAGCTGAAATAAAATAAATACTTCGCATGCGGTTTTTTCGAATATTTACAGAATTTAATTTATTGTAAATTTCCCGCTCACCCGAAAAAAATCACAAAATCGAAACAACTTTGGACAATTTTCTGTATTTAAAAAAAACGGTCTACCTTGCTTGCATTTGAAGGTTGGGCTAAAAACTGTCCCTAGATCCTGGGATGATACAGAAAACAATGTTAAAAATTATGGTTCTAACAAAATCATAAGCTACGGAAGGCAGCTATTTTTATAATTTTTGGGAGAGGCCATTTCTGAAAAAATAATCAAAATATTGAAAAATACATATTATATAGGAATTTAGTAAAGACCATTGGTTTAAAACTCTAGCATACGTTGGTTTAGAGGAGGCCTTTACAGACTAGCACAAGTAATAGAAATAACTGGTAGGCTTTCTGATTGGACATTCTAGTTTTCGAAAGTCTACATTTACTACACAGAGAAAAAATTGAAATAATTTTTACTTCAATTGAAGTTCAAATCAGCCTCACACCAATTTTGAAGTAAATTTTACTAAATTTGATGTAAAATTTACTCTAATTGATGTAATATTTACTTTAAAATTATTGCAAGGATTGTTTTTCTCTGTGTATGAACATAGTCCAAGAGATTTGAAAAGATTTTCAAAAAAGGTCAAAGAAAGATTAATTTACTACTAATTTGTCTGCAAATAAATTTTTATTGATTTTCAATATCATTTCTGGTATGAAACATTATATTCGCCTTTTAAGGGCCTCCAATTTCGAGTTTGTTTTATCAATAAACTGACCTTGTAATGTACTCGACCTTAAAAATGTTACGAAATTTGTTTGAAAGTGCGAGTACACATGATGCCCTCAATTTTGTACCTGCATCCTTCATAAAAACAGCGAAAATTAGATTTCCGCCAACAGTTCTCTGACTTATCTTTTTCTGGTAGCTTCCACTCATTTAAATAATTTTCTTGTCAATTCTATACTATTAGAACTGATAAACATTAAATATGAATAATTTGAAAATATTGATAGCTCGAAAACCGTGCACATAGAAACTTTTTTTAATTCGTTTTTGTATTAAGAATTAATTGTTTAATTTGCGCTAATTTTTCAGTAAATGCCATAAATTTGTTGTGGAAGATCAAAAATAGCAGGTTATGGACCCAGTCACCGAAAATTATTATTGCAGTTATTATCACGTTATATTGTATTCGTGCATAAAAAAGTTGCGATTTTGGATTTAGATGTTTTGGGATCCCAGAAGCTGAAAATTGTATGTATGAGTAGTCTAATTTTGCGTGCGCTCTATCTCAAAGAGTAATACGAATTTTCTAAACTTAGACTTAGATCTGATTAGATTTTGATTAGAATCGGTTTATCGGTAATAATCATTTCCATATATTTTCAGCTATGAATGATTTTGCATTATTTTGGAAACTATCAAAATTCATATTCAAATTCTTGTTTCTGTTTACCCGGATACTGGATATCTTTTATTACCTGCTTTGCAACTCCTACACCAGATGGACTGGAATATGCACTATCGCCACTATAGTATTAAAATGCACAAAGTTTTCCTAAATCCTGCTGTCGTTATATTTTTATATGCATTCAAGGTTTAGGCAATAAAACAAAACAAAAATGATTTTGCAGTGTAATATAAATAATTTAAAAAATTCTAAATTAAGGGAGGTTTTTTGAATCAAATTTCAACACAAACATTTAAAATAAATCAGTAAATATGTAAAAGATCCTTAAAAACGTCAATAATCGACCAAAGACCTCCCGGACTTGTCTTTGTATTCTTCATGCCTTGAACTCCGATAATCCTTTGATTCTCTCTTAAACTCATCTTTCTTCTCCCGTCTTTTCCCACTTTTATCATCGTCCTTATAATAAACAGGTCTTTTATCGACAAATTTTGGAGAACTTTTTCCACTCGACCCTCTCGACTCTTTACTTCTTTCCCTAACACGAGATTCTTTACCTCTCGAATTCTCTCCACCTTTCTTTTCGACAGGACTTTCACTCCTACACATTTTACTCCTAACAGGTGACGAATTACTTTTTCTACTCTCAGTTTCAGATGAACTATCGGAACTGTGACTGTTGTAAGCATGTCGAAGTTCTCTCTGTCTTCGTCTCAATTTAATTGCCATTTCTCGCAATTCGTCCTCTCTATTTTGTTGCTCCTGTTTCTCCCTTTCAGATTTCTTTTGTTCTGCCAACTTATCAGCTTTAACTAGAAAAAAATAAATTAAATTAACGATTCTAGTTGGTAAAAAGGGGAACACCTACATTGTTTATTTAGAAGGGCCTGCCGCTTCCGTTTAAGCCGCTCCTGCAATGTCAATGTTACTGCAGAATTGATAGCAGATTTCTAAAAAATTTCATAAAAAATTAAAAGTTGTCAATTCTGTTACAACACAAAAAATGTAATAACCAAATAACAAAAAGAAAGGAAAACTTGCTGATTGAGGCAGACAAAACATTTGCACAAACTCGGAAAAATAAAACAGGATTAGCAAACTACTCGACCGACTTCCACCACCAAAGAAATAAAAGAAAAAAATGGATAAATAAGATTTTTAAAATAAAATAATAAGAGGCGGTTCTTACTGACTTTGGAGGTTGAAACTGCATTACCATAACTAGAAACTTTATCTTCAACAGAGGTCCTAAAACAAAACATTTTATATTGGTTACAATTGCAGATTTCAATACTTACACATTATTAACCGACTTGGATCCTCCGCTATCACTATCGCTTAGATTATCAAGATCCGAAGACGAACTGTGATCGCTTTTCTTCCTTCCATAGTACCTTTGCACCGTTGGCTTAGGTGGAGATTCACGTTTAATCGACGGACTTCTACTTTTGTTATTACTCTTCAGTCCAGAATAGCATTTTTGACTCAAACTGGAAGATGAGCTACTTCGAAATGAAACTTTACGAGGAATACTGGAATTGCTGCTAGTACTATTGGTGCTACTACTCGAAGAAGACGATTTTCTTGATCTGTACTTACGGTTGCGTTCTCTGCTTCTCGAACGCGAGCGCCTACGATACCTTATAACCAAACTTACAACATTTTTCGATTAAATATTTAACTAACATACCTGTCCGAAGATCTACTTCGTTTTGTAGTTCTACAGCGACGCCTCGGAGGTGGGCTGCACGAACTGGAACTTCTTGATCGCCTTTTTCGCTTGTAATTTCGCTCTCTTTCCATGCTGTGGTTTCTTTTTTTATCTCGAAAGTCGGAACTGCTGTCCGAACGCCGTCTCACTTTCTTACCAAATTTCAATTTGTCTGCATAGGTCGACTTGCTCGTAGTTGGAGCCTCGTCATCGCCTAAGCAAAAATGTAACAAATATTTGCGTGAATTTTGGAGAAATGAAAGAAATTAAATATTTTAAGAATGAACCGTACTGGTCTCCAAATTATAATATAAGGTTCACTCCTAAACAGCATATTGGAAGTAGAAGACAGAAAATAAAAATTTTGAAAGCATTACACCTTTGATTTTATAGTATCAGATAAGCAAACCTTATGGTAAGCTTCAAGTTTACCTACCTGAAACAACATAATCAATGATGAAACAAACAAAAATAAAAAGAAAAAAGTAAGCCCACACCTTTACAAAAATAATTTAAAATAAGAAACAGCTTTGGAGAAGAACCAAATAGACTACATAAATTCGATCCCATGCCCCAAAAAATGTATATTTGGTTGTGTTTTACCTCCAAACGAAGTAATGTATGTAATTTTTCCAGTATTGTCAGGTGTTGGTGAACGACTGGGCGATTTACTTTCACGAAAACTAGGATAGGTGGGAGACAAACGAGCCGCATAACTTGGAGGGCTTATAACCCTATTTGCTAACCGTTTCTCTCTGTGAGCTCTGCAAAATCTTTATTGTTAGCAACAAATAAGTTTCCATAGACAAAAGTTTACCTTCTCTCCCTCCTGGATTTTCTACCCGAAAACAAAGCCTTTTCGTGTTCTTCTTCTCGTGCCAAGCGATTACTTTCGGCTTCTTCCATGTCATCGGTTAAAAATGAATAAAAATCGTTTGAGCTCATCCCAAAACTTTGTCCATGCTTGTTCATCTCGTGGGCTTGGTACTGATCCACTTTCGACACATTTATGTACAAATCAACGTCCAAATCGCTATCCGAGTTGTCATCTGAATTCTCTTCGCTATTTGCAGGTACAGCTTGCACTCCTTTGAATATACAATAAATTAACATTTTTATAAAATCAGAACAACACCTACAAGGGCAATCAACCTAATAAAGCAATATAAGAAATGGCGTTTTTGAAATCATTTATGTTTTAAATTAAAAAGAATGAAGCGAAAATATTTACCTGTGCCTTCTTCATAATTAAAGCCAATAGCAGCGCCTGCATTCTTTTTCTTTTTGGTCTCAGGCTCCGTGTACCCAAATTGTTCTTCGAGATGAAGTTGTTTCAAAAACTTTTCTTCGGTAACACAGAGAAAAGAATTTTGAGCAATGATCCTGTACCTTTCGTAATTAATTTGTCTTTCTTCGTAGGTAACTTCCTCGTCGTCCTCCTTTACAACGGGAGGAATAAAGTCCAAATGAGCGCGCACGTCAAAACGATCAATTAAATTGTCTCTTTGACCTTGCCACGGCATCCTAAAATTCGAACAATCAAAAAATTGATGTTAAAAAAATTAGGGGGTATGAATTTTCTTTTGTTCTCTATTCTCTCTGTGTTATGACGGCAAAATATTTAAATATACACACATTGTAGCCGGACTATCGGCAGCCGATGCTATTGCAGGATCCAAGTGAATTTTACACTGCCTTGCATGCAATTGTAAAAATTGTGTTGGATCAGCTTTCTAAAATAAGATTTTATTTTATTTTAACTGAGCCAAGAAAGATTATAATAAGCTCACAATTTTTTCGTAAAAGTCACGTCGACGTTCCGCCCTTCTCCTATAATCGACCATCATACCGCGTATTTTACGCTCCTGTTTCCTCGCTTCGTGCCACATCTTTAGCAGTAGAAATGGTTTTCTAATATTAACACTTAAATCCCACTAATATCTCCAGCATAATTCACAGAAACAGCTTCCATAATCTTAAACTGTCATATAACCAAACGATGCTTGTCAAAACTTCAAGCCGCCAATCACAGCAACTAAAAGTTACCATCCAGTAATATACAGGATGTTTTCCCTTTTGTGTGACTGACTAAAATATGAAATGGTTTTAGGGGGAGAGGAAAAAAATTGATAGATAGCTCACAAAGCTGGGGTTATTAAAAAGTTTCAATTTATTAAAAAATAATTTATTTACAAAAAATAAAATCAATACAGATAAAACATTTATTTGAGGGGTCTTCTGGTTTTAATCCCGAGTCGCAATTATCGGGCGATTATTTCTTAATTTTATAATTTAATACTTTCAAATAATCGCACATAAAATGTATTATATTAAAAAATAAAAATAAATTTAAATTGTGATAGTTGCCCTATTGTACTCGAAACGTACAAAGGGCGCATTTAGACAAAATTAAAATACCGTCGTAAGTACTAAAACTAAAATTACACTTAAAGCTAAAACGGTTTCAATAAGGTTAATTTAAAACTTTCAGTTGGTTTCTTAATATTTTGCCGCTAGGATTTCGTGGTATGGCGCTTATAAACTGAATTCCTCCAGTTAACTTTTTATATCCTGCCACTTTCGGTGTCACGTAATTTACAATATCATTTTCGTTTAATTCTGTGTTAGCTTTTCGTACTACAAACGCACGAGGTATTTCTCCCGCCAAAGTATCGGGGATTCCCACCACTGCTACGTCAGCAACATCCGGGATTTCCAAAATCAAATTTTCTAATTCCGTAGGAGACACCTAAAAATAAAAATATAATATAATATAATAAATAAATTTTATCGGAAAAATTCAAAAATATTTGATATTTTAACTTTGTCCCTCTTGGGAGAAAATCTAGTGCACGCCCATGGCAGTAATCGAAAAACAATAACTGTCACTGCGCAGGCGTCCTTGAGTTTGACATTTCAGTTTATTGTGTGCATCGTGAATATTAGTGAGGTTTGTTAGGTGGTTGTGGATAATTTAAGCAAAATTATGGAAAATTCTGAAGAAATATTGCACAGTTTGGAAGAATTTTCAAAATTGAAGCCTCGCGATATACCCCGTGAGTTGGAAGATTATTTGTGTTTTGTAGCCAAGACGGGAGATCCTGTTTATCAATGGGGCATAGTCAAGAGTTTGTTTAAAGAGAAACTTTTAAGCGTTATTGCCGATTTTTACGAGGCTTGCCCTTCTATCGACATTCCGCCTTGTCCAAATGTTGAAGTTTTCAATTACGAGTCGATGAAGGTTTTCATTTTGGAAAAATTGGATACATTTGTGGCGGCCCCCTTTACGGTTCAAAGAATTTGTGAGTTATTAACCACTCCACGAAAAGAATATAACAGGATCGATAAGTACATGCGTGCGCTCGAAAAGAACATTTTGGTGGTTAGTACTACCGAGCCAGGTAACAGGCACCCCGAGAATGGAGACGGTGTTGTGAATGGGTTGGAGTCCGACCATATTCTCGAAAGTAACAGTTCAAACGATATTAATGTCGAGGAAATGGACGATGCACCCGTGTGGTCACGAATGACCCCCGACATAATTTCATATCAAAATACGGAAGCTAATGTTGAAATGTCTTCTCAGTGTGTGCAACCCGAAGAGAGTGCAGCTGCAACCCCTAGTTTTGAAGCGGAGGTGCAAAGTTCTAGTGAGTGTGTGTCGAACATCGAGTCGGTTATCACTTGTAGACCTACCGAGGATCAGCCCTACGTTTCAATCGAACCTGTAGTTTCGGATAGTTGCATGAGAGAAGACACTTCACAAGACTCCAATATCACGGTAACGATCACTGCTATTCCTGCTGCTGTACAAAAACGACGAGACAGCATCGAACCGGTTGTTTCCACCGCAGAAGAAAACGTCCAAGTTGAGGTAAATAATAGTCGGGAAGCTCAGGAATTCTTACTAGCTTTATTTTTACGAGCTATTCTAATTCTGATCTTCCAAGTAGAACTTTTATAACCTAACCATTCAGTTACAGGAAGACACACCCGAGAAAGAGGAGCCTGTTGTTGATTTCGTTCTGCCAGAAGAAACTACAAGTGAGGTAGAAGTGTCTGGTAGCGAAGAAAACTTATTTAAATCGGATGCGTCGTCGTTTTTGCTTGCAAGAGAAGAATTAGACGAATGTGAAAGCAGCAATGATGTAGTGGAACCTCCAGAATCATCGACCGAAGATTCGGTTTTGGATGAGATCCCACTCACCTCTGAAGTCGAACCCGAGTTGGACATTGTTGAAGAACCCAAATCCTCGATTCCGGACTGTCCAAGTGAATCTTGCTTAGAAAAAGAAGAAGAGGAAACTACCTCGGAAGCGCTGCCAGTCGATGTAACGTCATCGGTCGATAATGAAAGTGTTGCACTTGTAAGTTTAGAGAATCCAGATAAAGAAATGTCTGTTTCTTCAACAAACGAAGAAACCACCACAAAGAGTGAAGAAGCAGAGAAGGAAGAAGAAGTTCTCGCAGATTCCCTTGTGGAAGCTAGCGACCAAAGCGAAAAAGTTGAAAATGAATCAAATGTTGAAGTTGATTTAAGTGATATTCAGGAATTTGCTTCGAGTTCCACTGGTCACGTTCCTATGGACATCGATTTAGGAGAGGAGAGTTGTCAAGAACCACCAACAAGTGACGAACAGTAAAACCTTAATTACATTTTTAGTTGACCTATTTATAATTTTTCATTTTACATTTAACATTCACGTACGTAGGTAGAGCATAAATAAGTTAAAAATGTGTTCATCTAAGAAGGAACTTTTTATACATAATTAAATTTTTTTTTGATGATGACCTTTCGGTTTAAATTTTCTTAACTCTCTTTTCAACCCCAACAGATCTCGATTCTACCATATTTTGTTACAGACGGTTTGGTTCTTAGTAAGCTGTACATGTTTATGTATTTTAAGTGATAATTATATTGTTTTTTATACTCCGACTTTTACTCGATTTCAGTAGTTTGGAATTACTCCGCAAGTGGTTGGTCCGTTTTTGAATTTTTGCATTGACAAAAATGAAAAAATTTGAATGATACTCAACCAGACGAATGATGTACCTACAACCTGTGTAAATATATTTTTATAATTATTATGTACAAAATTGTAATGTAAATGTATTTCTTCATAGAAGAAATAATGTGGAACGAAAATTGATTACTGGTTTTATTTCCGTATGATTTGTTTAACTAACCGATGATCAAATAGTAACGGACATGAACTGGGCGAAGCCAGGTATTTAAACTTGTAACATAATAAACACAATAATATAATTTGTTCGGTTATATAAGATATCTTGAATAAATTTTGTACACAGGACTCGGAATTCTAAGATTTTGTTCCGGAGAATTCCCAACAAATGTATAATTGTCTAATTATGTTTTTTGTTTATAAATTTACCACTCACCTGATTTCCTTTAACTTTGATAAGTTCTTTACACCTATCGACGACGTAAAAATAACCATCTTCGTCATAGTAAACTACATCTCCCGTTCGTAACCAACCATCTTCTGTAAGAGTTTCGGCTGTCGCTTCTTTATTATTGAGATATCCTTGCATAACTTGAGGTCCATGAGCATAAAGTTCACCCGGCTTGTGGGGTCCTAAAGCTTCTCCAGTTGTCTGACTAATGACTTTGGCCTGAGTGTTTGGAAGTAAGACACCCACGGTTTCTTTCTTTGACTGGGGGGCATCGCGTGGGGTGTATGCGATCACGGGGGAACTTTCGGTCATACCGTAACCTAAACAAATTTATTTAATTGCTAGTTTTTATTTGATTTTTTTTTACCTTGTCTGATGTTTATGTCTCTATCTACTTTTTCTCTGAACTTTTGTAGCAATCCTTCTGTTGCCAACGCTGCTCCGGAAGTGATTGTTTTGATCGAGGAAAGGTGATCCTTTGTAACTGCGGGATGAGTAGCCAAAAATAAGAGCAACGAAGGAACGACAAACAGGGCGTAAGGACGATGTTCTACTAACGCTTTGATGTAGTCTTCCGGTGTGAACCTTGGCAATGTGACTAGATGTAATCCTAACAGGATGGAAGTGTTCATGATGGCGTTAAATCCGTAGATGTGGAACATGGGCAATACCGTCAAAGCTTTTTGACAATATTCATCTGGTAACAAGCTACAAATATTTGGTAGATTGCCTTGGGCCAAATTTGCAACCAAATTTTTGTGCGATAACTGAACACCTTTTGGTAATCCAGTGGTTCCACTCGAGTATGGAAGTAGGGCAATATCGCTAGGATTTATTTTTGGCAATTCTGCCGTATGACCAGCCATGAGTAAAGTTTGCAAACCATGCACATTTTTTATTTTATCGTCTTCACCTCCCACGCATATTGTGGTCCGGTAGCCAGGTAAATCCGGTGATATATGCAACACAGTATCCAAAAACAACTCGATGGTGACGATAGCTTTCACATTGGCATTTTTGAATTGTTGTTTGACTTCCTCTAAAAGTGAAATTAGGGTAAAATTGAGGTGTCATCCAAGTTATGCTCAAATTACCAGGCTTATAAAGTGGATTAACAAACGTAGCCGTGAGACCTGCTGCCAAAATTCCGTGGCTTACGATTATGAACTCTGGTAAGTTCGGGAGCAACAATCCTACCACTTCGCCCGGTTGGAGTTTACAATGACCGATCAGAGCTTGCGCGCACTTGTCGATTATTATTTTCATCATTCCGTAAGTGTAATTTCGGCCAGAGTTAGCGCACGTCTGGAAATGGCAAAATTAAAAGACTGCTGAGATTATTCACAGTTTTTGTTGGCTTAGCTAACTATGATAGCTCCGCTGCTAGATAAAGAGCAAGTTAGCTGTTCTTTTACTTACCGCTACTATTTCGTCGTCCCATTTTTCGCTATCCTTCCAGATGTATTGTACTGCGTCGGTGTTGGGAATTTCAATTGGTTTAAATGGAGAATTGACGATATTGGTAGAAGCATGTCGAATCAAATTAACATTTTGATTTGCTTTAACAAACAATGCATTTTTATTGTGTAAATTGTGACAAGTGGATCGATGATTTGCTCGAAACTTTGAAAGAAGTCTTGGACGTTGGAGCTTATTAGCGCAGGCTAACACAATTTTTGACATTCTTGAACTTTAAACTTTTAATTTGTTGTGTAATTGCTAAAACAATAAAATTTATTATTAGCATTGTGATAATTTCATGCGAGAATGAAGAAGTTGACTTCCTTTATTAACGTGACGTAGATCCACGTAGATAAGAAATAATAGATATATATTAAATATAATTAAATTCGCAATTGTGTTGAGTCTACATCTGATTGCATAACAAAATCTGAACAAAGTACAAAATTACATAGGACCATAATCGAATTAGTAAAATTTAATTTCCTTAACTAATTACTAAAATTATTAATTCTGGTGCGGTGCACAGAAATTAAACTAAATTACCTCGACTTTAATATTTGAACGATAAGGGTCTGTTGTAAAATTTTTAAAAGTTTATTTTCTCGTGAGACCCACATTATTATCATTTTCACTTGAAAAAATAATCAATTAGACGATAAATGGATAGCATCGTAACGTAATTAAATTACACTTAATTAAGCCACGCTTAATTACACTTAATAAATAAAGCAAGTATTTTACGATAACGATAATCGAAAGAAAACTACGAAAACCAACTGGAATTATTGAAATAACGCAAAATAAATCGGAGCAAACTTTCAAAAAATTTCCTGCACTCCAGGAGCGACATCTCGGCGCTGCTTATCGATCCATATTCGTAAATCTTGATGCTTGTTTTGACTGTGATTAAGTCGCAGCGAGCGAAGGAAGCTGGTCAATGTGCTACACTATCGATTTCAAATTTGTCATAAATTTTAAAGTGTTCACAGAAAACACTAGATGGAGAGAACTAGAACCTGACACTCGGCTTCAGAAATCGTCAACTGTAATTCAGATTTTCCAATTGATATTCAGAAATCGTCAATTATAATTCAGATTTTTCAACTGATATTCAGAAATCGTTAATTATTGTAATTCAAATTTTTCAAATGATATTGCAATTCACGATTTCTGAATATAAGTTGACAAATCTGAATTATAATTAACGTTTTCTGAATAGCAGTTGATCTTTTTTGAATTACTATTGGAAAAGGTGTAGATTTGACCTTTGTTTGTCATAGTAAAACATTTATTTACCTCCCCCCCCCCCGCTGATTTAAAAACTGAATTTTGACTACATCTTAATTCTGTCGGCTGGCTTTCGTTAGATCTGAAAAATTCTAGTTACATAGTAATATATTTTTGATTTGATTGTTTATGAATTTATTGTGAATCATCGTTTACTTAATTAAATTGTGTACTACGATAGTACTTTGGATGTTTGGAATAATTTAAAATAAATTGAACTCTGAGCTATCTAAACTGTGCTCTTTTGAACACACAGTGATTAATAAGACTATTAAATTTAAAAAACTTTTTTCTATTTTTAAAATTAAATTTATCTTGTGAATAAAAAAAATTCTTTAATAAAAATAACCTAGATGCATTTCCAAAAAATAACTTTTCATAAAATTTTTTTTTTTTGATTTTTGATTTGTCGAGTAAGGCCTCAAAATCTTAAATTGGTCGTTTCCTGTACATTCTAGACCTAAAATAGGTTATAACAAAATTAAAGCAGATGAAATTCTGCATAAAAGTATAAAAAAGTTATTGCTCTAGTCCATCTGACTTTCGAGATATGGCCCTTCATAGAACTTCGTTTTTTAACAAATTTTACCCAAAAAAACCTAATTTTCAGTTTTCAAAGTCGAGATTTTTTGTTGATTAGACACAAAAGTGAAGCTCCATAATGGAGCCTTTTTTGGCACTTATTAAATTTTTGCACTTAGCTCAATTTTGGTGCATAAAAATCTCCCCTGCCCCCGTCCCCCCGTGAATACTTCTTTACTCGGGCTCTGCCTTGCAAGTTTTTATTGCCCCCCCCCCCCCATATAGTAAATTATATAACATATCTACGTTTTAATTATAAATTATTATTTTAGTTAGGCTTACTAATAAAGATAAATTTCAATTAATTTTTTAAATCAGCTTAGACTGCCGAACATTACGCAGTGCGTAGGCATTTATTTATTTGGCATGTATTTATAATAATAAAATAAAATTGTGTAAATACATTATATAATTAAATATGATAATGAATTAATATATAATTAATTACTAGATATAATAAAAATATTTACATAGTTTATTTCGAAATTCAAAGAAAACATAATTTTGCATTGATAAAAACAATGAATGAAATACTATAGTTTGTATACAATTAATATGAGTAGGTGGTATTATAGTAGCAATTTTATTACTTCTAGGAACTATTAAAAGCTCACCTACATTACTTCTTGGAGAGCATTTTTTGCATTCTTCTAAGAATTACTATAAATTCATTCACCTATTTTAATTTTTAGAACTTGAAGTAAACAGTAGCAGTGGCGTATTTAGAAAATGCTTTTGGGGGTGGGGCAGATCAAAATATTTATCGGAATCTCGTTAATCCATTCGTGCGCGTCAGGGGTAACCGAATGAATAAATAAATATTAACAAATGAATAAATATAATTAAAAGGTAATACAATTTTAAAACCACCTTATCAAGGAGTGCTTCAGGGATACAATCCGAGTCATCCTTAAATACTAAACAATAGTATTTTACGTAATTAGTATAGAAAATTGAAGGAAAGGTGGGAAAATTATTTTAAAAAATTATATAAAAATTAGTTTAAAACAAAATAATTAATTTTTATTTATTTAAAAATATTAAAAAATTACTTAATAGTTTCTTTAAATTTCATGATCAAAATTGTTTTAATTTTTCATAATCCGGTGGTGTGGATCAGAGCGTATGTTGGTGATTCGGTTGTGGAGCCAAAAATTCAACTTTCGCAAAGAAAACCTTATGTTGATTTATTGGTTCAAGATATTTTCAGATTAACTTTCGTTTAGAAACGCGAACGCTCCTCGTATATTGTTACCCAGGTGCGGAAAAATAATTTATAGCTACCGAATTAGGCACTTGAAACAACAAAAATTGAAGGGATTAATCGAACACAAACTTTCACTATCTGCATTTTATATTGAATATACAAGCAAAAGCGATGTTTAAGCTGTTATCGATAAGAGATAAAAGAATATGTCGATCAATTTCAATTTGAAAAATTCAAAATGTTCTAAAAATAGTGTACAATTAAAATTTGTTTACTATTAATTGTCGTAAGAAGACAAATAAACAGTAGTTTTACGATAAGAATATCTTATTCATACAGTAATAATAAATTACATAATTTGATTAATAATTCAAATGAGTAGTTACACTTTCTAAACCGAATTGCATCTACAGGTTTCACTTTTCATATTTTTAGAAATTTTCAAAATAATTTTCAAAAAAAAAATTAAATACCTAATTTAATTGTGCGTCCGTAATTATTTATGGAAGAAATTGATGAACACAAACTAATCACCAACACAAATGGAACTGGGAAAATAATATTAACTTATGTTTCTTTTATTAACACAAAATTCTAACAAGTACTAAGTTCATCCATCTGTTCAAAGTCCACATCATTAACTTTCCACTTTATTTTTTTTCAACGATTTAGGCATATCTGATACATTTTTGAGATAATAGCATTACAATTAGTGGATTACCTGAAATACGTTCATTGTGTAGCGCTAACGTAATAAATACACCTACTTATTTTTATCTCAACCGCCTTTTAATTCATAATTTCTTTTTTGTCTTTCACACCGTAGCTTAATTTATTTTTAGTTTTATTTACGCACAGCTTTGATTTGGAATCGTTAACCGAGTTGTTTTTAGAAAAAAATTCTCTCGCAGCGGTTCGAACGATGCAGTACAATTTTTGATCATAAATTAACTTCCAAGTGCTGATATCTCTCCAACTATGATAGTCTAAAAATATTTATTTAAATTTTGAACTTGTAATACTCCCCAGTAATGCTGCACACAAAAAATTCCCAAAATAATCTCTCCATCTCTCCATTGGTTATAAATAACATAGGCAATGTCGAAACTCTTCAGCTGCATTCACAACATCAAAGTTAAGGACTAATGCTTAGTCCTAAGTAAAAGTTAAACAATTTAATTTACAAAAATTGTTTTTAAATTATGCCAAGATTTATATTTTTAATTTACCTATTGTACTCTTACAGAAATTGGTAAATATTACAATCGATTTCTTTTGTTTTCAGGAACAGATGCAGGTACTGCCGGACTGACCAAAAAGTCTCTACAAATTTAGGTATTTATAGTCTTTGGGGACTCTCCCTCCTGATTATGCCATTTTTGCGAAAAAACCCACAAGAAATGCATTGCCGTTTATGGTAAACTATATTTTTTCAAATAAGCTTTCCATAAAAATTATGTAGCTCAGTTAAGTTGGAGTCTCAATCCACTCATCTTAGTGAGTACCTCCGCTAATTTGGAATAACATCCTGGGTAGACAGTAGATAATTATTTTATCTTATCAAAATCAAAAACATCCCATACTAATGAAATTAATACAAGATAATAATCTACAAAGCTAACCTCAGGAAGTATTTTTTTAAATGTCGGGGGGGGGGGGGTTATAATTCTGTTTTCTATCGAATTGTATGTCAACCTCCGCGTTATCCACCCTCAATTTTTTAAATTGAAAAATATATTAATTATTTAAATGAGGGGGAAGCACCCATACCCAAATTTAAAATTTAAAAACAATCCCTGTTGGTGAACCAACTTTCAAAAAAAGTTATACCAAATATGATAATGGTTTAGAGTTTTTCAAGTTTTGAACAATCAGTTTAGAAAAATTTCCTTAATTAATTTTGTTTTTCGTTTCCCTATCTAGATATTATATTATATTAGTATCAAGTTTAGAACAATTCAATTGTGTTCCAAACAAATAAAGTCAAAATCAAAAATATTCTAAATGCGAAGTTCTCACAAATAAAATACACTGTAAGTTCGAAAAAAACTGGAAATTAATTCGTATCGTCGAGGTCGCACTGTACGTGATCTGTGATCACAACAAATTAGTTTAACAATAATTAAAAATTACAATATTTACAAAACCATAAGTTAAACTTGATTAAACTGTTTATAAACCACAAATTGACTCACACTTACTTTAATTGTGTAATTTATGTGATAAAATTATTTAAAAGTTTAAAAATTTTAAATTTGTTTTGTCTGTAGTCGACACCAAATTAATAAATTGTAACGAAAAAGCAAATTACTTACATTTTTGAAAAATCACACTTAAAATTGCACAGCACTAACTTGAAACAAGAATGGTTTACGATTAAATCAGATGTGAATAATATTAGAATGTGAACTTTATAAGAAAGCTTTTTATCTATTTTTCGAAATAAAAGTGCATTAGGAAATAATAACTCCCTTTTTCGTTATCTCTGAGTGAACCAATTGTGTGGGTACTCAAAAAGTGGTTATAATTTTGTAATAACTGTAATACTTAAGTACCCAATATGGAAAATTTTTAATTTTCAAAAAATAACTTTTAAATTAGATTTTCTTGCAGGTAGACACAACTAATAATAAATAAATTGAATGTAAATTGCGTGGCAATTAACATATAATTTGTTATCGTTCTCGGCATAGATAATAGCTTCGTAGCAGGTAATTAATTCTAAGTATACCTATAGTCAAGGTCCGAAGGAAATAATAATCTAATAATATATTAAAATTAATAATAAATAATAATTACAAATACAATCTGTATGGTGTGTTGCCTATCTTCGAAAACAATTTATTACAAATCTGTAAAATAATAGCATTGTCACGCCACTGCATCCCCAAATGTCAATACGAACATAACCACACTAATTTTTCCTTATTTAAAATTTTCAGTGAACATCGGTTTTATTAAAATTTAGGTTTATTCGTTAGAATAGAAATGGGCTTTTACACAAAAATATTGAGCCAGACTTGTAGAAACGCGCGTTTCTATTCGTTTAATTTATTTGATGGAAACAAAGTGTACTGGTTAAAACAACCCATTTCTAGAAACCTATTTAACATGTCGTCCCCTAAAACACAAAAATCGGGTACGTATATTGCAATTAAAATGCCAGAAGGTGCGACGTCGAAGAGCGGAGCGTTAACTTTGTTTTTGAGAAGATGTTCTACCAAACGAAGCACAACTAGTAAATTGAGTAAGGCAGATATCACTCGATTGCTCTCTTTAGCCAAGCCCGAAAGGTGGAAACTCATGGGTAATTTTCTCGTTATTGAGATTGCGAAAAGTTTTTAATTCAAGTTTTAAATGAAGGTGCCGTTGCATTGTTGTTAATTTCAAGTGCAGTGTCGATGGCTGTGCCATTTAGCTTAGGAAAGGTTCTGGACATTATTTATTCTGGTAGTGACAATTTGAGTGAAGCACGCACGAGATTGAATAATTTGTGTGGTATTTTGGTGGTCGTTTTCTTGGTCGGTGCTGTTTGTAATTTTGGAAGGGTTTACATTATGTCCAGTGCAGGTACGTTCTTATAATTTCAAATCGACTTTTAAGGGGGTTTCAATTTTCTAAAGCTATTTTTTTTTTTGAAAAATAAACCTTTTAGGGTATCGGATGACGCAGGCTTTACGTTTAAGAGTTTTTTCTTCAATTTTGAAACAAGAACAGGGATGGTTCGATAGTAAACCGACCGGGGAGTTGATTAATCGACTCTCGTCGGACACTCAAATGGTTGGACAGGCTTTGACTAGCAACATTTCAGATGGTTTAAGGTCAACCATTATGGTACTAGCCGGTAGCGGAATGATGGTAGGTTACTCGAAATAAATAGCTCTATTTTTCTCTAATATCGGAACGTTAGTTTTATATGTCACCTCAATTGGCACTTGTTGGATTATCGATCGTTCCTCCTGTAGCTGCTGTGGCGGTGGTGTACGGAAGGTTTGTTCGAAATATAACAAGAAATGTGCAAGACACTCTGGCTCAAGCGTCCCAAGTTGCGGAAGAGCGTATTTCTAACATGCGCACTGTGAAAACATTTAGTCGTGAGTTGAGAGAAATGGATACCTATACAAATTCAATAAAAAAGGTCCTGAGTCTGGGTTATCAAGAATCCAAAGCAAGAGCTTTGTTCTATGGGATGGTTGGTCGAAAATAAAAATGTTATTTGTTTTGTACTAAATTGTAATCTATTTTCAGACTGGGTTGAGTGGAAATTTGATCATAATTTTTGTACTTTATTATGGCGGGGTAATGGTAACGACACAATCAATCACCATCGGAAATTTATCGTCATTTTTATTGTATGCTGCATACATAGGCGTTTCTGTTAGCGGTCTGTCTAGCTTTTATTCGGAAATGAATAAATCGGTTGGGGCTGCTTCTAGACTATGGGAGCTCATCGATAGACAACCGGCAATACCAACAACCGGTAAAATAAAAAATCTTTTAAAATTAAAATAAAGAAAGTGTTTTTAGGAGGTTTCACGCCACTGCTGGCACCCGAAGGTCACATTTCCTTTAAGGACATCGATTTTAGTTACCCGTCACGTAACGATATTAAAATATTTAGTGACTTTCAGTTAGATGTCGCTCCCGGCCGAACTTTAGCTGTGGTAGGACCTAGCGGGTCTGGGAAAAGCACTCTAGCAGCTCTTTTATTGCGACTTTATGATCCAAGCAAAGGGCAGGTTTATCTAGATGGAGAGGACGTAAAAAATTTAGATCCAACTTGGTTGAGGCAACATATCGGTACAGTTAGTCAGGTAACAGGCCAAGCACAACTACTTTTCTTGAATACCAAACTTGATTTTTTCATAGGAGCCTATTTTGTTTTCAAGTACAATTCGCGAGAACATTTTGTATGGAGCCGAAGAACCTGATAAAATAACAGAAGATGAGTTGGTGCGTGTCGCCAAAGAAGCTAATGTATACGAATTTGTTCAGCAACTACCAGACGGATTTAATACCGTCGTAGGGGAACGAGGGGTCATGCTTAGTGGTGGACAAAAACAAAGAGTTGCCATTGCCCGGGCATTGATTAAAAATCCAAAAATATTATTGCTCGACGAAGCAACCAGGTTTGTTTCAATCAAACTTGTCTTTGTCATTTTTGCTTTTTTGTGTGATTTCAGTGCTCTGGATGCTCAATCAGAATTTTTAGTACAAGAGGCTTTGGAGAGGGTCATGGCTGGAAGAACGGTGGTTACAATCGCCCATCGTTTATCCACCATACAAAATGCCGATTCCATAGCGGTTATTAAAAACGGACAAGTGGTCGAGAAAGGAACCTACAACGATCTCTTAAATCTTGAAAATGGAGCTTTCAAGGAACTCATCAAACACCAAACGTTTCAAAATATTTCGTGATTTTTTTTGGTAAATTATTTATTTTTGTTGTTAAATTTTATTAAAAATAGTTTTATTGGTAAAAAATTAATTATATTTGGAATTCCAATTAAATCAGAGTAATTCCCTCTCGTATTGTTCTCTTAATTCCTTGCGCATAATTTTTCCTGACGCATTTTTCGGAATATTTTCGACAAATTTAATTCCACCGCGCAACTTCTTAAAGCTCGCTACTTTTCCATCAACAAAAGTCTGCAGTTCCGAGTCGCCCAATTTGGAATTTGGTTTGGGTATCACAAACGCTTTAGGAACTTCACCGTTTCTCTCGTCGGGGATTCCAATCACGGCTGCATCCGCAACTTTAGGGTGCGACCGTATGATCGCCTCCAACTCTGCAGGAGCCACTTGGAAACCTTTCACTTTAATCAGTTCTTTCAGTCGATCGGTTATGTAAAACATTTTGTTTTCGTCGTAGTACACCATATCCCCTGTCCTTAACCAACCATCCACAAAAGCTTGCTTGGTTTCTTCAGGTTTGTTGTGATACTGTTTCATTACTTGGGGTCCCTTAATTAATAACTCGCCGGTTTCGTTCGGACCGAGCGGTTCTCCATTAACGTCGGTGACGGGAACAATTTTGACTTCCGTCCGCGAAACTGGTTCACCAACAGACCCCACGAATCCTAATTCGTTTTTTCTTGGAGGAGATGTGATGAAAACGCACGGGGAAGTTTCTGTCATACCGTAGCCTTGCATGACGTTGATGGGTTTTTGGGCTTTCTGCAGAAATTTTTCTTCGTCTGATCCTCCCAAAGGCGCGGCACCAGATACGATACTTCGAACCGAATCGAAATATTCTTTTTTGATGGCCGGATGGTTCGTCATGAACGACACTGAAATGAAAGTATTAGTGTTGTGATGCAGTTTGGTGACTGATGCTTATTACCAATTGGTGGAACGATGAAGAGAACGTGAGGTTTATGCTTGATCAGCATGGAAACGTACAGTTCTGGTGTGAATTTTGGTAAAGTGACCAACTTGCACATGTGGTACAGATGGTTTAGCATTATGCTTGTTATTCCGTAAATGTGGAACATGGGAAGAATAGCAGGAACGACGTCTTGGTGAGTATCTGAAACAAGTTTTGTTTAGCGGACGGGAGTGTGAGAGTTTGGAATTACCTGACGTATCTATAGCCAATCTTAAATAGGGTTCGTTCATTTGGCACATATTGGAAACAATGTTGTGGTTGGTTAATTCGACTCCTTTTGGTAAGCCGGTGGTTCCACTGGAATACGGCATTAAAACGACGCTTTCGGCGTCCGTCTTGGGAAGTTCGACGCTATCCATATTGGATTCGATAAATTCTTTGAAATTGATTGCTCCATTGGGAAGGCTTTCGCTTTCCTGATTTTTTATGGTTATTATAGGAATTTTTGAAGAAGTTAATTTTATAGCCGCATCTGCAAGAGGCCATAGGTTGGTGAGAGTTACGACTGCTTTCGCATCCGAATCGAGTAGCTGCCTTTTGATTTCATCTGTAAAATATTTTAAAAATTCATTAGATAGACATAATAAATAATTTTGCACTTTGAACTTATAGAACCACTGTAAAAAGTTACTTCCAGATATTGTTTTATCAACAAAAATTATAGTCTACTATCTTAACGTAATAAGTAGATAAAAACGATTTATTATTATATTAAAATTTTGTTTACTTACAATTTTTTATTTTGAAAAAAATGTTAATTCAAATAATTATTATTTTTGGCGGAAAATTTTTTTTTTAAATTTTTGGAATGGTAGAAATAGAAAAACTCAAACCTGGAGAATATAATGGGTTAATAGGCGAAACGGTTATTCCTGCTTGAATGGCCCCCAAAACGCATATGGCAAATTCGGGAACATTGGGTAACAAAAGAACCACAGTATCTCCTTTTTTGAGTTTCAGTTTTTTGATTAAAGATTTTGCGAAATTGTGAGAATTCTGCCTGATTTGGTCGTAACTAAAGCTTTTTCCGGTTATTCCACATTCCTGTGAGCGAATTTAATTACTTATGATAAGAAAAATTAACAATTACTTACCACAGCGATTTTTTTTGGAAACCGGTCGAAATTTTGAAAAACATACTCCGGAATTGTTAGATTTGGAATTTCCACTATTGGCAAGGCCGATCGAACAACATTGGAATATTTTCTACAATTTCTTGTTAACTTGGTTGAATTTTTTGTTAAACGACACAATATTCCACGAGACATGACTGTTTGTTATTAACTTTTCATGACCACACAATTAAATACAGTTTATTGTTGCATACGTAGCTATAAATAAACTAATCGTGTAGACATGCGCATTTAACCCTTTAGCGATTCTTGGTGTATTAGTTATAAAATTTAATTTTTATTTTCAAAATTTATTTCTGATAATCACTGATAATCATCAATTCGGTTCAATTTTTAATAGATTATAATATTATATTGGATTCCTCGTCAAGACACCGAAGACAAAACACCGAAAACAAAAACACCGAAAGTCAAAATCGCTGAAAACAAAAACATCAAAGGTCAAAATCGCCGAAAACAAAAACATCGAAAGTCAAAATCGCCGAAAACAAAAACATCGAAAGTCAAAATCGCCGAAAACAAAAACATCGAAAGTCAAAATCGCCGAAAACAAAAACATCGAAATTCAAAATCGCCGAAAACAAAAACATCGAAAGTCAAAATCGCCGAAAACAAAAACATCGAAAGTCAAAATCGCCGAAAACAAAAACATCGAAAGTCAAAATCGCCGAAAACAAAAACATCGAAAGTCAAAATCGCCGAAAACAAAAACATCGAAAGTCAAAATCGTCGAAAACAAAAACATCGAAATTCAAAATCGCCGAAAACAAAAACATCGAAAAACAAAAATAATCTCTCTATATAATCTTTCTAACAAGTCAAAACAAAATGATCTCTCTTAATTTGGAATGGTAATAATTTCTTACATAAAATTATTTAATTTTCTCAATTATCTAATTTAAATTTTTTTTAACTCAAACACCTGAACGCCATTTTAAAATTTTATGATTCCGGTCTAAAGAATATAATCCAAACACTTAAACTAATATTGAATTTATTGCATTATTAACATATTTTTTATAAATTTTCTATTCTACACATTAGAAATTTAATACCTGATTTCATAAAACTTTTAACAAGCCGTTAAAGTTAACGGATGATTTCTATTGGTTTGTTAAATTTAACGGCCCGTTAAAAGTTTTATGAAATCAGGCATTACTGTTTCAAATGATGAAGTAACATGAAATATTTACAACCATCCAGTTTTTGGTTGCTTTCTAGCGCTGGAATATCCAGTTCTTGTAATATTTCTGGAAGCCATGGGAGATTTGAGTTCACTTGGTGTTTCTTTCACTTCTAAATTAGACTCAGTTGAAATAATCTGAAAAAAATATTTAAGTAATTTTATGAAAACGTACAGATACAATATTGAGATACTTTTTCGGGAGATTTAGAAATTTCTTGCACATCTTCTACTTCAGGATCAGCTACTTCGTCAGTTTTTATTTCTGGGATTACCAATTCGACATTTTCATCGCATTTTGGTTCAACGCTGTCGGATTTTTGCGTTTCTTCCAATTGTCCATTATCATTTAAACTTTTTTCAGGACTTCCTGTCGTTGTGACAGCGCTTAGACTTTTATCGTCACCAAAATTTGTCTCTTCTTCCTCCGGACTTTTCTGCGAACACAAATCTTCTTTTTCTTCTAATTGTTTGGTCTCTTCGACTTTTTCGACCTCTTCTGTGGGTGCCAATATATCTGTTGGAACTTCTTCAGGTGTCAACTCTTCCGTTTTATCAAACGACATACTTTTGGTGTCGAAAGCATCGAGAGGAATGTCGTCGTCCGATTCGCTTCGAGATTTTACGTCTTCCTCGTCTGTTTTTCTTACAGTTTGGGGCGTAGCTGGAATACTATCGAGGACTATAAAATCTGCAACTTCAGGTATTGGTGGAATCATATTATTCGTCGAATTTAGAGACGGCGAATCGGAACTCATCTTTTGATGTTCCTGTTTTGATCTTGCAGGTGTCGGTGGCGATAAAGATATCGACGGGGTTTTGATGCAAACTTTAGTGTGATCGGAAGATTTGATGGAAGCTAAAACCATAATTTTATTTATTTTATTTTTTTGAACAGAACATCATACTTACTCTCACTTGGGACCTTGATTTCGTTCAATAGTTCCACTATCGATTGACCTGTCGTATCTGGTAATTCAAAAGGAGATAACGGTCTTGAAACCGGCATAGGTGAGCGTGTTATATACTTCTTTGCTTCTTGCATTGCTTTTAATAAATTTTGTTGTTTCTTCAGAGAGTCGTTAGAACTGCAGTGTCCAATTTGAGAACTAAAAGAAATCATTACTGAGTCCCGTTTAACCGGAGGTATCAAATTTGTCTTACGCTAAGCAGGCTCCTGTTATTACTTGCCCCCATTTGTTCAAATTGGAATTTACAACCACCAATTTTGCAATTCGCCGAAACCTAAATAAGATCAAATGAGATCCGAAGGTACCATGAAGAAGGCTTACCTGGAAAGAGGATCTTCATTTTCTGTAGGAGGTTCGTAAATTATTTGTTCCTGTTCCCCTTCCGTACCCACGGGGCCAACTTTGAAGTCTTTCATTAATCTTCGTTCCCACATCTTCATTTTTTTGCCCAACACAGCTGTAAAACCATTTAATTATGATCTAAATGGATAAATGGAGTTAATTTACTTTTGTCTCCTTTCTCGACGCAGGATATATCCATCCCATTGCTGTTTAACACCTCAAGGATGTCGTATCGAAAAGCAGATACGTCATTTTTGAGTTCGTTGACGTCGTCTTCAGTAACTGCGTCTTCTTCGCACTTTTTATGCATAGACGAAATGTAACGCCACACCAACGCTTGCATAACGGAAGTGTATCGATTATCCCTTTCCTTTTCTTCTTTATTCCTTCTCTAAATTTTCGGAATGAGTTTTAGTTAATATTTTAATTGTACTTACAATGGTAGACATGCGCTTCATGCGATCCTTCTTGCGAAGACGGAAGATTTTTAAAAATGTCTTCATAGTTGGAAAAATATTGAAAGGAGGCGGTAGAGTGTTTCCTTCTTCAAAGTAACTCATCCATAATTTTGTTCTTGCAAATTTCCATTCGGTGTCCGAGTGTTCCTAAATTAATTTGTCCGTTATGAATTCGGGAAAAATGCATTCGGCACTTACGTCAATCATCGCGTAAGAGTTGGACATCATAGCGATAAGCAGATTCAACAGAACGATTACGTTAATAACCGAATATGAACCAAACATTAGTAATCCCCAAAAGCGCGTGTAGCTTTTAATGCCTGTTAGTTCAAAATTTGCCAAATCTACCATGCCAAAACTAGCCCAAAAGAGGGATTGCGTGGCTTCAAAAACACTAAAATACAATTTTAAATTTTTAAAATCCGAGAACGAAAAGTACTTTACTTGGCAAAACTTCTCCACTTCAAACAGGAGTCTCCTTGATTTTCCCAATCCGGATCTCCGTTGGGTAAAACGTAGCATTTTTTTCGTTCCAAATCCGAAAAATACCACAACAGCTGATTCAGACCTAACGAAACGATAATTTTTATGCGGTTGCTTTTTAAAAATGCAATCTGATTTACCACATGCAAATGCAAATAACACCAAGGAGTAAATGAAGAAAAACTTAACTATATCGATCACCATTCGGCCTAGCGAAATTTGCAAAGGACCCAGATGTGGATTGATGGAAAACAAGTGAACCAGTTTTAGTGCACTGAAAGATTAGAAAATTAGAAAACTTGCTGAAGACATATAGTCCAAGATACCTAAAAATGTTAGCACCCGCAAATAATCCTTCGGCTATTAGCTGAGGATCGAAGTCATTCCACTGTTCTCTTGGAATGTAAGCAGTGGAAGAGTCTGCTAAAATTTCGTTTCGCTGTTGAATGAAGGCCGCAACGCGCAAAAGAAAAACCAAGATGTACAAAAAATTTCGGGTAAAGTCGATAAAGTTCCAAAGGTTTCTCAAGTAGGATTGCATTCCTTCCACGTAAATTTCGTAGGTTTCTTCGTAGATGAAACCGAAGACGTAAATTAAAACCACGTACTCTAATATTGCCGGCGGTTTTCCGCGTTGCTTGATGAACCGTTCGGCTTTCATACTGTCGGTTCCAAAAAATTGTATCAACTGATCTTCCGCTCGTTGAGATACCAAAATTAATATAACTGAAAATGGGTAAAATTTCGGTTAAATCAAATTATTTGGGATAGGGGGGTACTTACATAGAAAAAACAGGTAGGAAGATGCGTGGATTAAAAACTTCATGAAAGGCTTTCTCATCAGTTTTCCAGTAGCAGTGTTAGGAGTTAGCATGTACAATGTGCAATACATCGGGAAAAGGACGGCCGTTTGAATAATAATACTCAATTTTTTAGCAGCGGATTTTCGACGGAAACCCGGAACGCCTTCGTACCAAATGGCTGCCAAAAGTTGCTGAATATTTGGATGAGCTACAAACTACAAACTGATTTAAGAAAGGTAAAATTTGTGCCGGACGATTTCACCTTTTTTTGCTTATAAGTTATTGCCAATTCCAGACGAGCAAGTTTCATGTGGTCGCCTTCTTGGTATGGCGGACTGTCGGGATCGTGGTTTAAAATTATTGCTAGCTCTTGGGAACTCCGAGACTGATGGAGTAAGTCCACCGCAAATTGTTGACATTGGCGTCGAAGTTCCAAATATTCCGACTTGCATTCCTGATGGACAAAAAAGTTAGTTGAATTGTCGAGGACTGCACTGCTTTCTTACCGGTTCTGAAAATGCCAAGTTCCGTAATTCCCAGGATAACTGAAATGCGGTTAGAATGGGATCGCTGGATGATAAAGCTATTAGCGATGGACTTGCGAGTGCTCTGTATTCGTTTAATCTGGAGAGGGAGTGTCGAAGTGAGTCTTCTGTGGAATCCCGTATGCAATCGTCACAACCACATCTAAAAAGGAGTTTTTAAGCGAGGTTTTTAAGAGGTTTAACTTACTTGGCGTCGTGAGGCATCGGAATACTGGCCCCTCGGTCCAATAAAATCTTCAAAATTTCGTAATTATTGCGATGGGCTGCCAAAATTAATGGAGTTATGTCGGGCGTAAAACTGGCCGTGCTTAAATCGACAGTTTGCCAACTCTAAGAAGAAAGTCGATTGGGTATTTTATTATTGAATCGGAGAGTTTCTTACGTATAATTTTCCTTCCTTATGGATGAGTTCCTCGTGTTCGAGTAACAGTTCGACTGCTTCCACAAATTCCGCATTTATTGCATGTAATAAAGCGTCCTTTGTTTGAACTCCCATAATTATTAAGATTTCCACCATTTCCAAATTCTCACCGTCTATGGCTATGGTTAAAGCTCCACGTCCCAAACTATCGACACAATCGATATCGATTTGAGCCTGACGATGAGCTTTCTGCAGCATTCTGGTGGGTATCAATTTGGATTATTTAAGGAAAAAATTTAGATAAAATCTGCTTACCTCCTGACATTTGGCATGTCTCCTCGTTCGACAGCCAGCAAATATTTTTTTTCTTCCAAAGTTAAAGGCTTCGGCAAGCTAGTATGTATCACTACCTTTTTTGCTGCGAATTCAACATCGACCTAATGGCAATAAGGTAAATTACTGGATATAAAAATGCAAAGGAAACTTACCGCTGAGTCTTCCATTTTTTAAATTTCGTAAAAATTCTGGTCATCAGCCGATGGAGAATATTATTGAATAGCAATTTTGTGTCGAACTCCAATCAAATTAAAATGAAAGTCGTGGGAATGTGAATTTTTCTTTTAAGTGAGCTCTTTATTAAATTACCCTCTAGCTTACATAATCCAAATTCACTTTAATTTAATTAAGTGATTAAAACTAAAATTTTTTGTAGGCTTTATCGTTTTAAGCTTTTTGGACAAAAATCATTTAGGTTACGTGAATTGGCCATCGACACCGATTTAATTAGGGATCGAATATTCGGAATTCCAATCATTTTTTCAACATTTGGTAAGTTTTTGGTTTTTCCTAACAATTTTCCACTTTTGCTAAGAAAAAAAAAAATTTTATTTCAAATTTTTTATAAATTGTAAGCAATTCAATTTAAAAATTAAGTGATGATTAGGGTAATCTAATTAAGTTTTGTGTTTGCAATCCTATTAGCTATTGATGGCCTAGTTTTAGTTTGCAATGAAAAGTTGTCGCAGGAATATCGACGAAAAATGTCGGCAGATGATGAATATTCCGAATCCGATGTTCCTTTATCGGCAATCGAAAAAGTTTTTTTATTGCACGCCGAACGAGGTGATTGTGCGACAGTCAAAAGGTTTGTTGGGTATTTTTCCTGATTTTTTCGACAGCAGATAGGTATTTTCCGGCCTCCTCTACTGTTAAGATTCAATGCTTGTGGTAAATATGCTATTTTTTTTTTTCGAAATTAGTCATCGGGGTCTAATTTGCAGTCCTTCTGAGAGATCCACTAAATAAATTGAATAATAAAGTTATTTTTAAATTTCAGAATAATCGACGAATATGCAAACAACCCTCGAGAATTCAACATGAACTGTGTCGACCCATTAAACAGATCAGCATTGGTCGCTGCAATCGAAAACGAAAATATCGATCTGATCAAATTGCTGCTCAAGGAAAAAGTTGAAGTTAAAGTTGCGTATTAATTTTTTATTCCAGAAACATTATAAATTAATAAATGTAATTTATAGGACTCGCTCCTGCACGCGATCAAGGAAGAGTACGTAGAAGCTGTCGAACTACTGTTAGAATGGGAAGAACAAAATAAAACAGCAGGTCAGGTCTACGTAGGTTTTCTCCAATAATTCAAAACTTCTGTTATATTTTTGTTTTCTTTCAGAGCTGGGAAGCGACAAACAAAAATTATTCCACTTTCACTCCCGATATTACTCCCCTAATTTTAGCTGCTCACATGGATAATTACGAAATATTGAAACTGTTGTTGGATCGCGGAGCTACTCTTCCGGTTCCACACGACATTAAGTAATTAAATTATTTTTTCAAATTTCAACCTACTTTTTTCTTCATTTTCAGATGCGGTTGCGACGATTGCGTGGAACTTCGAAAAGCAGACTCGGTACGACATTCCCAATCGCGCATTAACGCATATAAAGCCTTGATTTCCTCTTCTTTAATTGCCTTATCGTCCAAGGATCCCATCCTAACAGCATTCGAACTTTCCAAAGAACTACGTCGACTAAGTCACATGGAAACGGAATTTCGGTCTGAATATATGGTAAGAATCCGCCCCCCTCTCTCCCCAATTAAATTTTTTTAAATTTTTAAATTAATGACAAAAACAGTCCGTGACAGCATACTGTAGCAAAAAGTAGCACTTTCGCAGCGCCTATGTCGATAACAAAACGTAGAATTTTAAATTTTTTGCAGGATATGCAACTTCAAGTCCAAAAATTTTCCACCGCTCTGTTAGATTACGTCAGAACGTCACAAGAACTCGAAATTATTTTAAATTTTGACCCCGGCAGTGAACAAGTCTGGAACCCAGGAGATATTCAATCTTTAGGTCGTTTGAAACTAGCCGTAAAATATAAGGAAAAAAACGTGAGTGGTTTTTTGCCTGAAAAAAATTCCTGATAATGTAATTTCAGTTCGTGGCACATCCGAACGTACAACAATTATTAGCCGAAATTTGGTATGAAGCAGTTCCGGGCTTTAGACGTAAACACATGGTGATGCAATTTATTCAATTAATGAAATTAATGATGATGTCCCCAATGTATTCCCTAATTTATGTGTTTGCTCCAAATTCCAAAATTGGACAATTCATTTCGACGCCTTTCGTAAAATTTGTGTTTCACTGTGCTTCCTACAGTTTGTTTTTGGGTAAAAACGTAGAATTACTTTATTTTATTTTTTATATGACGAAAGTTTAGGTTTTTTAAGTTTGGCTTCTCAACGAGTAGAATATTTGATTTTGGAATGGATCGGTACCGAATGGACTTTGCAAATTCTTGCAGAATGGAACAGAAAAGAGAGGGGGACGTTTTTTGGGCTTGCCGAGAGTGTGGTTATTTTATACGTCGTCAGTAAGTTTCATTTTGAAAATTAATGGAGTTTTCATTTATGTGCTGACACTATCAGGTTTAATTTGGTCTGAAATAAAAGCAATATGGAATGACGGTTTGGAAGAATACGCTTCTGACTTATGGAACATTGTCGATTTCATCACTAACGTGTGCTACGTGGCCTGGATATCCTTAAGGCTCTGCTCCTGGTATATAGTCCGAGTAAGCAATCAAATTTAAAAGATAATTTTATTATTGGCAAAATGAATTTTTAGAGAGAAAATTTACAAGGAAGATATCCGTGGTATCCTCGAGAGGAATGGCAATTGTTCGATCCAATGTTGCTCTCCGAGGGAGCGTTTGCAGCAGGAATGATTTTTAGGTAATCATAGATAAGTTACAAAAATTCAACTTTTTTTTTCATTATTTTTTCAGCTTTCTCAAATTGGTGCACATATTCAGCGTCAGTCCTCATTTGGGACCACTTCAGATTTCTTTAGGAAGGATGATAATAGATATTATCAAATTCTTCTTTATTTACACTCTGGTTCTGTTTGCGTTTGGATGTGGCAAGTTTTTTCTTTTTTTCCTTTTCCTGGCAATCACACTTTAAAACTTTTTAGGCTTAAACCAGTTACTCTGGTACTATTCGGCGCTGGAGAAGCAGAAATGTTATTTGCCAAGCGGACTGCCGGATTTCGACAACAACGAGAAGGCTTGCTCGATTTGGAGAAGATACTCAAAGTAAAAAAACTAATCAACACTTTCCCACTTAATCAAAGTGAAATTTTTTAGTCGTTTTGAAACATTTCAATCCTTGTTTTGGGCAAGTTTCGGTTTGATCGATTTGGTTTCTTTTGAATTATCTGGAATTAAAGGTTTTACCAGATTTTGGGCGATGTTGATGTTTGGAAGTTATTCTGTAATCAACATCATAGTGCTTCTCAATCTGTTTATTGCAATGATGTCAAATTCGTACCAAATCATTTCGGTAAGCAAGAAAACCAATAGTTTTTTTACATATATCGACCTGATTCGTTTACCTTAGGAACGCTCTGACGTAGAGTGGAAATTTGCCCGAAGCTGTTTATGGTTAAACTATTTCGACGACGAAGACGTTCTGGCTCCACCATTCAATCTCATTCCGTCAGTGGGGTCTTTTTTAAACCTATTTGGATTAAATTCGGAAAAGCTAACGAAATCTTTCAAAGTAACTTTTTGATTAACTAAAATAACTCTTGTTTATCGGAAGCTTTTCAGGCCAAATCAAAAACTAGAGACAGGGAACGTCACGAAAAAGTAATGCACATGTTAATTAAGCGATACGTTACAGCCAAACAGCAGAGTAGAAGTGATTCCAGCATCACCGAAGACGACGTTATGGAAGTTAGGCAAGACGTTTCGAGCTTGCGTTACGAACTCATTAACATTCTCAAAACGAATGGAATGAAAACACCGGTAGTATCTCAACAAGACACTCAAGGTTCGTTTTGAAATTCAAAACAACATGAAACTGATTAGTATCGTTTAGTTACCGGAAAGAAAGATAAACTGATGGAGAGGCTGATCTTGAACGATTTTTGGATTGGAGCAATTGATTCGCCCGAACCTACGAGCGCAAAAGACATTTTTACTCAAATTACAAATGCACTTAAGCGTGGATCTCGTAAAAGAAGTAAGGGCGAGTGGAATAATCTGGCTAGGAAGCAGACCCTGAAGGACAATCCGATTGGATCGTCTCAACGAGCTCTATCCATGAAGAGACGCCAGGAAAGTTTGAGAAATTGCATTTTGGAAAACGATTCCAAATTATTAGGTATTTTGTAATAATATTTTGACATTTTATTTACACCAATTTAATTTAAAAATTTTCGATTAGGAGACAACGTATTTTCAGCCCCCCCCCTTTTTTCAAGGATTTTTTAATTTATTCGTTGCGGTTGAAGTACAAAAAATCGGCGCAAGGTTTCGCGATAAAGGAAACTTCGAGATCATTACAACCAATTTTATTATTAAAAAATAGTAAAAAAAGGGGGGGGGTCTGATGATGCGGACTATTGCAAGCTAAACTTTTATTTAAATAATTTTAGCTTACAATCCGAACTTGGTGAACGTTTCGGCCACGACGAGGGCTGCATATGGTAAATTTATGAAAAAGAAAACGACGGTATTGAAGCAAACTGATGTGAGTATAAATTGTAATTTAAAAAAAAATGCGTACTTACAGTAAATTTTGCACTCAAAGTGCCAACGGTGTGACGAATACTAAATCAGTTACCTATTAATAGAATATTTTATTGAAGCAGAGATATTAATAATATATTTTCTGTTTTATATTTCCAGCTACATAATGCAAAATTACACCAAGTGCGTTATTAAATTAAACTGTAACACCCAATATCGATAATGCGTGAGGTAATTTATCATTCAAATTCAAAAATGTTCTTATTTTTCTACGGCCGCAGGTGACAATTTTACTAAATTTTTGTTTGGTTTCTCTATCAAATTGAAACTAAATTAGAAATTTTGTAATATTTTATTTTTAAAATTCCGGTTTTGGAAATAGGAAAACGCGAGTTATGAAAATTTTGTATATTATAAGAGCGCACTTATAAATTTTAAACTTTTCGGCGAGCTGAATTTTTCAGAAGAATTTTAAATTTTAACGAATTAATCTAACGTTAAATTATTTATTTGCTGTCGTCGAGATCGACGATTCCAAAACTGTTCCTTGTTCGATTGGAAAATTTTCCATTTCGTTACTTTTAGGAGTTTTCCGAAAGAGCAGGAGAATTTTGTATTCAAAAAAATGTAATTATGGTGCCAGAATAAAATTTGTCAATATTAAATTAAAAGTACTACACCGAGAACTTCCAGTTGGGGGATCTCTGATAAAAGCCAAGAAGATCTCACGTTTGCCTTAGGATGCTTAAATAATTTATATGAAAACTTTTCTATTCATTTTATTTTAGATTTTTCAAAATTATGCTTTGCGAAAGTAATTTTCAACGGAATTGACTTAACATTGTTACAATATTTTATTATTTAAATAATAAAAACGCAGACTACTTTTCTAAAATTTGATAAATTAAAAAACATCCTTATTGAATTTTTTATGAAAAATACAAATTGGTAGGTATAAAATAAATTGACAAGCAAATTTTTAAATGGCTTTCAGCATAGCATACATTTTTAAGGCAGTTTTATATTTATAAAAGGAAATATTACGAAGTTGTGGAACAAATAAAAAAATGTAAGCTAAAAGTTCAAAATTAGAAACTCAGTTATTTTATTGCATATTTTGAAAAAATTTAAATAGATAAATCTTAACTTGTGAGAAAATAAACAATGAAACTTTAAATAACAAGTTAAATTTGTTCTGACGGAGGCGATAACAGTCGCCGAAAGCTTAAAAATATAATTTCATTATATTATTGAATTTAACTTGTTATTTAAAGTTTTATTGTTTATTTTTTATTATTATTTCACTTAAGGAAAGGAACAGCGACGGCGCCAGCATTTTTGAAATGGGTAGGCACAAATTGGGTCCAATATATTTGGGGTGGGCAGGAGCACACAAAATTTATAAATAAACTTAAAAAAATACATTATTGAAATAAGCACCTAAAAAATTTGGGTGGGCACTTGTGTGGAAAGTGGGAAATCCAAACAGCAGGGTGAGAAAGTGCCCACCCTGGCCCACCCCTGGCGCCGTCACTGCACCTCACCTGTGTGCTTTACGGCATACTGCTGCTTAGTTGTATTCCATAATCAAGTTATTGGGTCAACAAATTTCGAATGCACTGGAGGGCATTCCATGCCCCCCAGACCCCCCGGTTTGAAAATCAAACAGTTTGTGCGTATAATTTTTGATTAACTTCATTAAACTAGGAACTTTTACTATTTCAGAACCAATTACACTTCTGAGAATCTGAGGGTCAGGCTCGTAGCCAGGGCGGGCGATTGTAGACTGCACCGATGGTCAAAGGGTCTCATAATCCGACATGTAGATATTTTTGGATTAATTTTATAAAAAAAAAAAACTTTTACTCTTTCAGAGCCAAATACCTTTACAGCCGAGAATCTGGCGCAGTTTAATGATGTACTGGAGGGCATTCCATGCTCCCCAGATCCCCCGGTTTCTCAATCGCTTCTTACAATTAGTAGGATACTGGAAGGTATTTTATAATCCACAGACCTGAAAATGTATTTGATTCTGAAAGAGTGAAAGATCTATATTTTTAACAAGATCTTGTTTTTCAAATCGGGGGGTTTGGAGGGCATGGAATGCTCTTTAGTGTACTCGTAATTTGTTGATTCAGTAATTGATTATGGAATATAACTGTTCACAATTAATTCCATGCCCCGAAGAATGCTAAATTACTTCATACAATTACAGGCAGTCATTTTATACTTCACAGACCCTCCGGTGGGTCCTGACGCAACCTGAAAATGTATCTTGCTCTTAAATCAAAAAATTAAGGAGCGAAAGATCCTCATAAGTAATATTATGCTCACCAACTTTTTATTTTTCCATCCGGGAGAGGGGAGCAGCGGCGTATTAACCCAAGGGCCAAGCGGGCCAAAGCCCGGAGCGGAAGGCTTTGAGGGGCGGCGCAAGCGTTACCTACACTGAGAGAACAAATAAAAATAAATTTTTTGTTTTTTTAATTAATTCATGGGGCGGCAAACCTTTTGGGCCCAGGGCGCCAACTTTTAAAATATGTCGCCGGGGGAAGGGGATATTTGTATTATTGTATTAACCCGTAAGTAGCGAGGTGGTTTTCTTGGTGGTTTACCCCAGTTTTGTTTTAAAGAGATAAATTCACTCAGACGATGTGAAACACACCTGCCCGAGGGGTACATGAAGTCCAATGATACAATGATTACACCTATCGATATCGTTAACTGAGGGCATTTTCAAAATCTTCTGGGAGCTCTCACACCCCACCTCGCTACTTACGGGTTAAGTTGTATTCCATAATCAAGTTACTGTGGGAGGGTATTTCATACCCTCATATCCCCCGGTGCAAATGTTCTGAAAGAGTAAAAGTTCCTTGTCTAATAAAACTAATCAAAAACTATGCACACAAACTTTTTGATGTTCAAACCGGGGGGTCTGGGGGGCATGGAATGCCCTCCAGTGCACTTTAAATTTGTTGACCTAGTAACTTCATTATGGAATACAACTTAACACAATTCCAGATGTACTGGAGGGTATTTCATTACTGTTTTATGTCTCTCAGACCAGTTTCAGAAACGGCAGTAGCAACAGCAGCGAAACGTACATGTTAATCGGAAAAGAATTATGTAAACTTAAAAGAATAGACTCACCCCATGCAGATGTCCTTCATACGCTCACCATAATTTCGATTAATAGTTTCTATTTTTTTCCCTAAAATTTAAAAGTCACATAAAAATAGTTAACATATCAAACTCAAGTCATTGAGCTGTTAGATCACTGCCTGAGTCTTCGGACCGCGCGCTCGGAGCTATCTAGTGATCAACAATCAATACTTTTAACCTTTAAAATTTAGTTCAATTGCATAATTTGCTTGAATAATTATTTAATTAATTTACTTACCAATTCAGGTCAGATAGAAAATCCTTTTGGGTAATCCCGAAACCGGTCGTGCTGACATTTTTTCTTCTACGATCCGATTTTGTATTTATTTATTTTAATTTGATTAAATAATTTTGAAAAAAGTTAGCTTATAAATTTAGCTAGCCTGACCACAGAAAACCACTTGAAGTCTCTTATCTAATCTTATGAATTTAAATAAATCTCATAACTATTCATTTTTAGACCATCACCGCAGTAGTTGAAACGGCATCCAAATCAGAGGATGAAAATAATGTTTCATCAGAGTCATCGCTGAAGGAAACGAAAACTGATCCCAGCAGTCCAGCTAAACCAACGGATGAAAATACAAAAAATAAGAATGAGCTTGAAATGGTAGGCGAACCCAGTACTTCTCCGAAACCACTGGATGATAAATCTTTATCGCCATCCCCAAAGAGAAAGGTGGTGCGACTTGAAATGCTAGCCGAACTAGAAGATGAAAATCAAAGTTATGAAAAACCTTCTTTGCCGTTATCATCCAAACATAAATCGGGAAAACCTTGGTTTTAGAAAAACCTGAACTCTTTAACCTTTTATCTTTCCAATTATGTTAGTAAATCCTTAGTGAAAAACACAACAGAGCATAATAGTATTGATGAAAATTTTGGGGTCACACAAGGCTAGCAATTGGACTTTTATCCGCATCGTGATTTGACCAGCGGATTTCACTGCCACTTATAATTGAAGTCGATTGCTGAGCAGGCAAGAGGACACCAAACTAATTAAAAACTTTTGAAAATTTACCGATATTTTTGAATGAAAAATTTAGCTTTTGCAACCAGAAAAAATCTCATTATTAAATAACATTTATTTAAACTATAATACATGGATTTAACAAAAAAAATTAATTTTTTATCCAGCCACTTAATATAACATTTAATACTGATTATATCTGGTCACATGGTATTTAGTTTTTAATATAAATTAATAATTACAACAGTCTTTTTGATTAACTATTCTCCTTTCCTCTAGCTTTTGCAAAAGACGTAGAAGAGGGTTCAGCAGTTGGGCATTTAACGCAGCTTTCCTGAAGGGTTGATTGTGGTAAAAATTATGAGGTTTGGACGAATCTAACTCGTTTTCTTTGGAGATGGGATCGCGACCATAACGAATAAAACTGTCGTCTGCTCCTCCTCGGCCGAAACGAAGAAAATCTTCTTTTGCTCGCTTGTCGTTATGATCGTCGGCTTCGGCGTCTGAGTCTGTATCGCGCTTATTTCGTTTCGAATTTTCCAAAGGATTTCGGCCGAATCTCAAGAAGTTTTGGTTGGAATATTTGTGTGGAGTTCGGCCGAATCTTACGAAATCGCCATATCCTCGACCAAACCGCACAAAGTTATCGTTTTTATCCAACTGGGAACGCGTGGGTCGCGAAGAATCCTCGTCGTAATTGCTGCGACCGTAACGAAAAAAAGGCATTACGTCGTCCATGATTTCGTCTTTGTTTATCATCTGTTTTTGGTATTCCAATTTCGATGGTCGAATTTCCATGTACAGGGGTTCTTCGTAGTAGATTTCTTCATCAGGTGAGGCTACACAAGTCGCTATGTTGATTACAGTCGCCACTATAATGCACAGCAACATTTTGACTTGGTATCCAGACTGAAAAAAAAAATTAATGTTTAGGTAAGTAATAAAATTTACTTTTGTTTAAAAATTACGAATTAACGAATTTATCGATGAAGGCTTTCGCTTTTCATTGAAATTTATGGGAAGGTAATCGCTTGACCCTACAAGACATATGCATTTTTAAAACCGACCGAATTTTCCGGTTTTTAAACTGCAAAATAAATTTTCATTGAAGGAAAACAAAGGGGTCGTAATGTAATATTTTAATGGGGCATTTTGTCTACAATTACACACAAACGCATAATTAACATAGATTCATGTGGTATGGAAGCTACAAGCATGTAACAAAATCACTTCGTGTTAGGTCTATTACGTCTTTTTGAATTGGCAATTTATAAAGATCCTGTAACAGAAACGTCGTAATTACTCTCCAGAACAAGCAAACTTTCTAAATTTGGAAACGGTAACTGCGCCTTTCTTAACAACAATTTAATTTATTCGTGTTGTATTCGGGTTAATAAAAGTACCTACCCAAATCAAATATTTAAAAAAGGATATTAAAGCAAATAAAGACCACAAAAATAAGCAAGTCGAAATTTTGAAACATTTTCTGTTTATACAAGCAACTTGGCCTTTCATATGAATACCATTAAATTTATTTTAATTACCTTCCATAAAACTTTTATATTATGCATGCATTGCATCCACAGGATAAACCCAAAGTGACTATCTACAATCTAACTTTTTTTTTCTAGTTCAAATAGAAACTTTTTCTATTTTTTCAAAATTTTTAAATTTGTAAATTTTTTTGGATGCGCGAGCGGTTCTCAAAAAATTCTTGGACTCTTTAATGCTGAATAATTTGGTGTGTTTGCACTTACTTTTCGCATCCGTGTTCGCTGTTCTCTTGGGAATTTCGAAAGCAGAACTGCGTAAATAATACTCTATTAATTGAAAAATGAAAAAGTTAAAATTTACGTTATAATAGAATAACGATAAATTAACCCCTTCTATTTTTGGTAGGAAAGTTTTTCTCTTAAATTATAAAAAAAACTTTATAATAAAGGAGAATAATGGAAGTAAAGAAGGGCATAAATATTTGAAGTAGGAACATGAAAGCAGACCGTCCACCTATTAATTTCCACATTTTTCCTTTATATTGTAATTAGAACATGAGTACACACACGACTAGAGCAAAATTGCATCTAAAATTGACTAAAGAAGCCACCCTTTTAATACCAAATTACTTCCGTAAAAGCTTGTGAAGCAAAACTTTAAATTTTCCAACATCCGCGGTATTATCGCACGTTGACTTGGAGATAATAAAGGACAAAGTGGAAGATGCTTAATTTTTATGATTTATTTTTTGTTAACCACGAGAATAATTTTGCACATTTAAATTTCATTCTTTTGTGCAATTAGATATTGTAAATCTCACAAGAAAGTTATAAATTATAAACTTTTCTAAATTTTGTCTTATTTCAAGTACCTACCCACGCAAAAGTTTCATCAAGCTGTGGTAATTAATTAATTTAACTACTAAATATATACAAACAAGAACAATACAGACACCACTGTAATAAAAATATAGTAATACAATATTTTTCCACCTCAAACGTTTGGCAAAAAAATTAAATTATACAGGACCTTCTGTATTATTCAGAAATTCAATATTTGTTTCGAGTAAAATAAAAATAAAATTTTAATTTTAACAGCTGTAAAAAAATTAATAAAAGATTTTCTCTCATCTTTGCTTTACAATAATTTTTAAATTAATTTTAACCAAACCAAGAATTTTGAAAGTAATTTTCAGGATGCTGGGTCTACCTTCTTTCTTATGTCTGTGGTCAGGACGATACGAAAGAATGAAAGAATCAGTTTCTGTATTTTTTTGTATTTGCATTATCCCTGAAACCTGAAAGTGCTTCTTTTATTTCTGAGCTCTCAACAACAGTAATATTTTGAGTGCAACATTGCATAATCATGGGCTAACGAGTATGAGGTACTGAGGACGGCTAATAATCCAGAAACACACTGTCCATCATTCATTCCTTAATTACAATAGTTACATAATTAATTTTGACAATTTTCGAGAAAACTTTTCCAAAGACACCGAGTTTAGAGATCAGGGATGGTCACTTGTTGTTCTTGGATCTAAGGAGACCTTCAGATCTCTATTTTGAATAAGAGATTTCTAAATTTCTGAAATGAAAAACTTTCAGGTCCCTAGTTGTAATTAATCGTAATTTAAAAAATGAAAAAATATATTATATGAATTATTAAATTTTAAATGCTGTTCTGTCACTGTCCGGTCATCACAGTAACCGAGATAGGTGATAGATTAACATCTCTGATTGTATCAAGTACTTCTGATTGGCTGAATCATAATTAGTATACCTAAAATTTTCCATATTGACTAAAACTTTTGTAGTATAATTTTTGGTTCAATTTACAGCTTGAATAATTTTTTTAATTTTTTACTGCAAATAATTAAATTCCAAAATAAAATGTAAACAAAAGGAATTTTTAAATATTTTAGTTATTTTAAATATTGATGAATACATAGACTTTTTTGTTCCCAATACGAAATTACTTGAATAGCTTTACTCTAAATATTATTCAGTTTGATTTAAAATTTGACTCTAAAATAATACGAAACGTTTAATAATATACTTTTTAATCTACCGAAGTTAGAGCTATTCCAACGAAAAATTTGCTTAAAATTATTGATTTAATTTAAATATATAAACCAAAAAAAATTAAATTTAATTGCATATATTTAATTACTTTAATAAGTAGTATGAAAACAATTTCAACAAAACAAGAATGTTTAAATGCAAATTTTCATAAAGATTAATTAATTTAATTAATGTTAACTTTACGTCTAAAGAAAATAGTTAAATAGAACCTTAAGAAGTCTTGCTACGCTGGACTTGACAAATTCATTACTCCCCTTTCTTTCACTTCCGAAAATTTTAATTTTATTTTTTATACTAATTAATTCTAAAATTAAAATAAATTTTTAAATTTTAAAAAATGTAGTTTCCGTCAATCTCGAGTTATTTTTTGTACCAAACACACAAAGCTTTAAGACGTCCTAATTAAATTTACTGTGTATTTAATTAAGGAACAAATTTTTATTATGCAATTTTACTTCATTCGTAATATGAAATTAAGCTAATGGTCATCTGCAAGGCAAAAGTTTTTAAAATTACACTTTGGGGAATTTATTAAAAACGTTAATTAATTAGCTAATCAAAATTTTATTTTAAGGATTCTTTCAAAATTGTATTAAAAAAAAATTAAAGTAATTAAGATTTCTGCTTAACCGACGTTGTTTAAATCTACTCAGACATAATTAAATATGACTTGGTAAGGATTTATAGGACCGTGGGCATATTCAAAAGTTTGTACATTAATTTAATTACTATTTAATAATATATCTAAAAAAAAATTTTGCCATCAACCAAAGGCACTAAAAAAATATAATTTCCCTCGCGGAGCAGGAAATTAGCTGCAAGTATGGGAAATTAATAAATTTTAATTAGTGACGTCGACAACGACGATTTAATTCAAATAATGCATTCAGCTTAATTTTCAATAAAGCATGCAACTTTAATTATGGACGAATGCGCGCTTTTCCCCAAAAATTAAAAAAGAAAATTGCGTTCGGATTTGGAAAAGTCTAATTTGTGTTTTCCAATTTTCTTCCGCTTGTACATTAAAATTCGAAAAATAATGAAAAAAAAATTTCCAACTTACCTTACTATTTCGCGAAAACTCCGTTTGATGAGATTGAACAGCCACAAGATCACAACGCCGTGGTGACTCTTATTCAGCCCTTTATTTTAACATCGCGCCCACAACACTGGTGGGGAGTAGCAAACTCATTGGTTACAATTTTTTTGCAATAAATAATGTCACATTTTGTCATATTTACAATATAAATTACAACTTAATTTGGCAAATATTTTAATATACTGTTATTAACATCGCGTTTAATGGGAAATCACGGTTCAATATTTCCATATTTCCACATTTTCATTTTGATTAAATTTTTGCAAATAATTAAAAATAGTTTGTCATTAAAAAATGTAAAAAAACATATTGTCGACAATTGAAACAGAATGTTTACAGAATAAGCAACTAAGCCCAAAGCGGATTATTTACAAAGAATTCCGATTTCTTTCCAGGCTGGCATTTTAAACAACACCAAGGATAATAATTGAAAAAACCTCGCTAGCATCTCGAAAGTCGTGAAAATAGTCCCATCACGTATGCCACTTGAAATAGTTAAGATGAAGGAAGCAAATCAAATCCTATGTAAGAAAATCTATAGTTCGGTACTTGGTATCCTGTCAGGACGAGGAAGAGGAACTAGCCACTTTTTTAAATAAAACTGTTTATGGTGTTTTAATCTCAGCTCTATAAAAATTTCGATCAGCTTTTATTTAATTTATCTTAAAAAAATCTAAACTCAGTTTTTCCCTAATAACTCGAAAACACTGAAAGATATCAAAAATATTCAAGAGGTCAAATGTGTTCAGCGTAAAAAGACGATTATTTTTTATTCTTGACATTTTTGATTATCTTGAATCCTTGTCGAGATATTTGGAAAAAACTGAGTTGTTATATTTGAGTTCTGAAATTAAATTTAAGCTATAGTTCAGTATTTGGTATCCTGTCAGGACGATGAAAAGGAACCGGACACTTTTTTAAATAAAACTATTCAAACGTGTTATCCTGTTTTAATCTCAACTCAGTCAAAATTTCGATCAGCTGTATATTTTCATTTTCTTATTTAATTTATCTTAAAAAAGTTTAATCCCAGTTTTTCGATAATAACTCGAAAACACTGAAAGATATCAAAAATATGAAAGAGGTCAAATGTGTTCAGCGTAAAAAGACGGTTATTTTTTATTCTTGACATTTTTGATTATCTTGAATCCTTGTCGAGATATTTGGAAAAAACTGAGTTTTTATATTTTAGTTCTGAAATTAAATTTAAGCTATAGTTCAGTACTTGGTATCCTGTCAGGACGATGAAAAGGAACTGGACACTTTTTTAAATAAAACTATTCAAACGTGTTATCCTGTTTTAATCTCAACTCAGTCAAAACTTCGATCAGCTGTATATTTTCATTTTCTTATTTAATTTATCTTAAAAAAGTCTAACCTCAGTTTTTCCCTAATAACTCAAAAACACTGAAAGATATCAAAAATATTAAAGAGACCAAATGTGTTCAACGTAAAAAGACAAATAATTTTTATTCTTAAAATTTTTTATTATCTTGAATCCTTCTCGAGTTATTTGGCAAAAACTGAGTTGTCATATTTGAGCTCTAAAATTATATTTTAGCTATAGTTCAGTACTTGGTATCCTGTCAGGACGAGGAAAAGGAACTGGGAATTTTTTTCAATAAAACTATTCAAACGTGTTATCCTGTTTTAATCTCAACCCAGTCAAAATTTTGATCAGCTGCATAGTTTTATTTTCTTATCTTGGATTTAATTTATCTTAAAAAAATCTGACCCCAGTTTTTCGCTAATAACTCGAAAACACTGAAAGATATCAAAAATATTAAAGAGACCAAATGTGTTCAACGTAAAAAGATAAATAATTTTTATTCTTAAAATTTTTTATTATCTTGAATCCCTCTCGAGTTATTTGGAAAAAACTGAGTTGTCATATTTGAACTTTAGAATTAAATTTTAATTTCTATACAATTTTGTATATCAGATACAGAGGGAGGAGAGAAATTTGTTTTCAATTTTTTTAATTTTGAAAATTCCTGATAAGACGTGAGCTTACATAGACTAAATACAATTGCTGATTTACGGTGGATTACAGAAATCAGAGATTAGAGAGCGTAAAACTGTAATTATTATTATTGTGATCAGTTTATTTTAATTTACATTCGTACTCGGTGTCAAACTTGCAGCTAAGATTAAAAATTAGAATAATAAATCCATTTAATTTAATTGTAATTGCATCTGCTTTAAAATCGATATGATATTATTTGAAAATTAATTTTTTAAAGTTATTTTGAATAGATTTAACTGGTGAAGTCGTGCGGATAGTGAGAAGCTGAGAGGTCAAGATAAAATTTCGGAAGTCTATCGTTTCAATGACTGAACAAGTGAAAAGTTAAGTGGGACTAATGTTTTTTAAATAATTATGATTTTGAAAACGTAAAAAGCAGGTCTAGTCCCTATGTTAAATTTTCTAAGAGATCAATTACACACATTTATTCATTTAAATTAAACAATAAAATAAATAAAATAACTCATTATTTTTTCGTGTAGCGTTCCATGATTCAATGGATTAGATTTTTGTTTTTCATTCGAATCTCTTGTAATTTGAAAATATAAATGATCCGCATGCAAAATCGATATGGTTCTTGTTGTTGTGCTTTGTTGAATTATAAATATCAATTTAAATTGCAGAGGGCTAAGATTTCCTCGATAATGATAATTAAGTGTTCGAATTAATATTAATAAGGATATTAGATCATAAACATGTAATGGTAACAATATATTAAGTAATAAATTAAGTTTCCTATTCTTGAGGGATTTTATATTGTAAAGTGACTGACTGTACACATCCACATCCCACATAAATTTTTAATATTCCTAAATGAAAAAGAATGTTTCCAAAGTGAATTTCAAATAGAACTTTGAAACTCCTTAAATATTCCCTTAATTATTTTTATGTTCTCTTATGTCGAATTTTTGATTTTCGGAGATTTCCGAATAACTAAGTTTGTTGCGATATTAAGGGATATGACCACAAGGATCATAATTCGTAATTTTATTGTGACTTATTGTAGTATTACGTGCTTAATGCGTTTTTTCTATGAAATACTGACGTTTTCGCCGCCTTTTTTTATTACATAATCTTTATTTATTACACTTGTATAAAGAACGAAAATTGAAAGAAATTTTATAAGGTCGAAATGGTTTTGTTACGGAGTTCAAGTTAATTAATTTTCAGATTATCCCGTCTGTACCTACCATACTTCCGACATACTACAGGAATACAAATTTCAAATGTTTCGGGTTGTTTACATTTTACCGATTTTCACCTTCGCCCTTAGGCCATAGATTAAATTTTCTTGCATTATATTTTCAAAGTCAAATATTAAATAAAAATTAATAAAAAAGAAATAAATAAATTTTATTTTAAATACCCCAAACATTGACAAATTAATACGTGGAAGTTGCGATGTTTGACTATACACTAGTAAAAAAAAAATAATTCTTGTAGCGGTCTAAATGAGGCCTACATTTTAAGCAATCCACACATATGCAATAATATATTCGAATGTGATAACAAAATTTTTTCAGATTTAACTCTGGGTTGAAATTTTGAACTAAACAGAATTTCCTATGTGGAAATCCGATCGAAGGAACTTCAAAGTCAAAATAAAATTTAAAAATACTCAGATTGACTCGGAGAGGCAATCAAATCATAGAAGTCTTCGATAAATTCGTCACGGTAGAGATAATGCAGGTTTTATACCTTTAAAAACATCATTTGAAGAAAATCAATAGTGCAGAGTACCGCAGGGGCCTGCAGCAACTTTTGCAACGTCCTGTACATTAAGCAAACCTACAAATTAATGTCGACTTCTTCCTAATTGGATTTCTTCATGCGTAACAAGATTAAATTTAACTTTAAAATATATTAGTTTTAGTTTAATATAAGATTATTAACCAAAATATCAAATATTATTATGTTGTAGACGAACGTCACAACAACATTGCTGGCGCCATCTTTACTTGTCAAAGTGTTGACATAACCACCAATACTAATCTAACCATGAATTTAAAATTTTTCAGTGTTTATAATGTAAAAACGCCAAAATAGTGTACAAAATGTTGAATCAAGTTTCAGTGGAAGCGGTATATTCTGCCACTTACGTGGAAAATTATTTGGATTGTGTGGAAAATTTTCCGGACGACGTACAACGTTTAATTTCGCGAATGCGAGAGCTGGACGTATATTATTTAGGTAATCCTTGGCGATTTTAAGGACGCTTACTATATTTGGTATTCTTTCAGCCCGTGTACGTGAAGCGGCCAACCAAAACGAAGTATGGAAGAATTTGTCGAACGAAAATCAAGCCAAGAAGAACCGTACCTTTTTTCGAATGCAGCAAGCTCTCATTGCGGCCCAAGAACTAGGCGACGAAAAAATGAACATTTTACAAAACATACTCGACAAAATTGAGGTCAAGACGCGACTCCTTGATCAGGATCACAAAAATTTGGGTAGATACAAATTTTTAAATTCATCTGACAGATCGGGGTTATAATAACTAATACTTTTTTTAAGATTTTGGAAAGGAAGAAAGCGTTCCCGAACCTAAAGAGCAGCAGCCCCTTTCCAGTAATACCGTGAGCACAACCTCTCTGGCGAATAACGATAAACCAACAAAGCGCGCTCGTCGGACGCGTCACGACACTTTATCGGGCGGCGATTCGGGTCAAAATGACTCTGCAGTTGCCGAACATGTTCTTCGTAGTCAAGTCGCTTCTACTTCCGGTTCAACGGCCGTCCAAAAGAAAAGCACCACCGGTAAGTGTACTCTATTTGTGCGTCTCAATTTTGACTCCTTGTGTAGCTTTAGAACCGCATGTTGCAAGCCCCATTCAATCAAAATTGCAATACAAACGTAAAGCACTTGTTTCTTCAGTTGCTGGTAAGAAAAAGAAACGCAAGTCGCGGCAAAATCAAGCAACTCAGCGAGAGGAGTCTCCTCCGAAGGAAGAAGAGCCAGCCATCGATCCGGACGAACCAACCTACTGTGTTTGTGATCAAATCTCCTTCGGTGAAATGATAATGTGCGATAACGATTTGTGTCCGATCGAATGGTTCCACTTTTCGTGTGTATTTTTAACGACTAAACCCAAAGGCAAGTGGTACTGTCCGATGTGTCGGGGTGAGAGACCCAACGTTATGAAACCTAAAGCTCACTTTTTGCGCGAGCTAGAAAAGTACAATAAGGAGAAAGAAGAAAAGACATAATAAATCTATAAATAGTTTTTATTTTTCTAACTTGAAATTTTTTATAATTAAGAAATGCTTCGTACATAAGAGATACGACTAATATTTTGTTTTTTTTACACATTTTTGCAAAATGCCTTCTCTTAAGCATAAAATTATGGCAGTGAAAACACTAACAGTCTATAATGTTAAGTTTTTTCTTTTTAAATAATTGTAACGTTTGGTCCATAATTACATAAAAATTTGTTTTTATAAAAATCATATTGTGGTAAACCTTCATTAGCTCTAAGCTAAATTTTGCTACCTTAGAAGACTGTCAAGTCTTTAATAAATATGTGATTTACATTTTTAAATTTTGATTATTTTCTACCTACAAATTATGATCTAATAAGCAGAGCCGTCCAAAGTATTTATTTGAAATAAATACCGATTGCTTTGCTAATGAGTGAAATTCTGCATTTAATATGTTACTTAAAAGATTAGAAAATTTTAAGAAACCTCCACCTCATGGATACAATTATTCAAAAAATGTAATACATCTCAAAGTGCCCAAATTTTCTCATTAGAAAATATTTTGCAAGAGGCTTTGTGTCGTTTACTTTACCCAAAATTTGAATAACCAAAACTGATTTTGTACTGGGTGGGCAAATTTCGCGCAATTATCCTAATATTTGCAATTAATAATAAAAAAAAATTTGCCCATCCTGCATTTCAAACCTCTGAATATTGTTTTAATGGACTCCTAAATTTGTATTGAAATTAAATAAAACAGTCTAATTACGACTAGAATATACACAAATTACCACTTTATGTTACTTAAACTATAAATAATTATATAAATTTTTTACATACTAACAGCTCAAAAATAAAATAAATTAGTTGAATCTATATAAAAATGCAAGTCTTCTCCTCACTTTTTCAAGGTCGCAAGTTTCATTGTTTTTTGTTTTCCTTGGTAACTCTCACTTAATCGAAACTACAATTCGGCTATCAAATTTTGAATCAAACTAAACCCACACACCGTGCGGATTTTTATTTGTCGGCACGGCGTTTTCCAACTGCCGGGGAGAGCCAATCATTTTCCTCGTACTTCCCGCCCTGTTGGGACCCTCAAATATGTGCCTGAGCTCTTCCTGAGGCGCAATACTCAGACTGTGAAGGTTTGCCTCTTTCATTTCCTGAACCAAGTGCTCCAATTGTTTCTTTTTCTCAATTATGGCCATCTCTAATGCCGCCACCTAACACAAATCAAACATAACTCAAATTTCACACCTGTTCTTCTGCAAACCCACCTCCTTCTTTAAGGTCTCTGCCGTAAGGTGGTGCAAGTCGGTACTCTGCTTGGCCAGCTCGATATCTTTCTGTAACCGTTCCACCTCAACTAAAAAACCTTTTTCCAACTGTTTCCGCGAGTCGTTTCGTCTAAACTGCGCCCTCTGTTCCAACTGGAGTTCTTCCATCACCAATCTAACACAGAAAAATTAACATAATTAAGGTCAAAATTTTGCTTTAAGGGGTAATTCAACTCACCTAATCTTATTTTTACATTGCAAGAGTTCCGTCTCGCAGTTGGCCAATTTAGATCTCAAAAGTGTAATTTCTGATTTTAACGTTTTTTCTTGCTGTTTTACGATTTCAGACTCTTCCTCTACATAATTTAAGGCTTGTATCTGAAACATACACTTTGTTTTAGTTTAAACAAGAAAATCATAAAATTGTAAAACTCACTTGCTCGTTTGTAATTTTACTGGTGTTACTGAAAGTTTGAATTTCTTGCGCTATAAACTCCAAATGAAACTGCTTTTCCCTATCCTTCTCTTCCCAGTATACAATTTCAGCATCAAACTGGAATAAAAAAATTTGTTTAACTCTGTGTATAATTTAATACTTTCTAGTTATTGATTAAATTAAGTTAAAAATTGTTGATAAATTCAAAGTTTTATTTGTATTTGTTTGTAAAAGAAATCTTACTTTGTTCAGATCGACTTCTTGAGTAGACAATTTCTCCCTTTGATAGTTCACCAAGGAAACCAGTTCTTTGTACTGCGAATCCTTCGCTTTATGAGATTCTTGTGGTTTTTTGAATTTTTCGTAATTTATAGACGAAGTTGGAGGTGGTGGGTCCCTATAAGGTGGAGGTACGGGTGGGTGACGATGACTAGGAGATTCAGAACTCTCCGAAGACTTCTTGGGCGACGACTCTTCGTTTGATCGCAGATGGGGCACCCCTTTCACTATCCCTACATTATCTGCACTATTACAAGGTTCGCTGTAACCCAAAAATGTTAGAAAAAAAACCAGTCACAGTCTTTCGTTCACCTTAAGTTTAATTTCTTTTCCGGAGAGTCTTTCAGTTTGTCCAGCAGTTCTAAAGAACGACTAGGTGACGGCATTATGGGTGACACAATTTGACGATTCGTAGAGAAATTTTTACTGGTTTCACTTCTTTGCAAAATAAACTGAACGTCGTTGGAATATTCGCCCCATTTTGTTAAAACCTAAAAAGTACGATCAAGTTTTGTTTTTAAAAACTACCCGTTTACCTTTAAAGGGTTTTCGGAGGGTGCCAACTGGCGCTCGTTATTTCTCCACCTTTCGATTAAAGTAAAACGTCCAGATTTACCTGTAGCATGCGCAAGAGCGTAAACCACGTCCTACAATCAAAATTTTAAGGTTTCGACCACAATTTGACACTTCATAAGTAGTACCTGACAAGTGGTACTTTCGGTTACTCCACATACAATCCTCTGTATTCCTTCCACCCAAACTTTCAACTCCATTTCGAGAGGAGCCTAAGCTAAAGTCCAACTATCCATAAAAACAGTTACACTTACTAAATAAAGAAGAAAATCAGATTTGTAAACAAGTCCCACTTCTGTGTAACATTTAAGTTTGCCATTGTGAACCTGTCCCGAAAACCACAATTATTTCATAAAATTCGAAATCGAAGTTTTAAGTAAGAAAACCCGCTTCGTTTTGTTGCACTTGGACATAATTTAAATTTTAATAAAATAAATTTCTTTGAAGTTTCAAGTGTCGAGACGTCAATCGATTTCTTGCCAACTCACGAAAAAATCCCCACTTTTTATTTCGTTTTGTTAAGTTTGTGTTTGGAGTCTGTCAGTTGTCAACTGTTTTCTGACTGTTTTGTATACTTTTTGTTTTCGCGCCAATTTACTTGTTATCGATAACAACATAGCTGGGTGTAGCATTGTTTGTGGTTTAATTTTTAATTACTATTTGCATTTGTCCGAAAATGTTTGAAGAAACTAACGGCAACGGGTAAGTTAGTTTAAAAGTTAACTCGAAAAATTATTGTCCTAACTAGGTCGAGTTTCGGTTATATATTTTTTAATTCAATTCATCAATTTTCTACCTAATTGGAAAACAAGTTAATTAAGTAAGAGCCAAGGGGATGGGTAACGGGGTACTTAACCCTCTCCCCCATGATCTATCAAAAAATTTGCAAATGATACCTAAATTGCTATCGAACTATATTATTTATAGTTCGATTCCTCCTCTCAAGCAAAAATTTTAAAAAAGATAAAACAAACATTTCTAGCGCTTCAACTACATAAATTACAAAGGTCTTTTATGATACTTGATAACACTAACTTGATTCTACCGTCAGTTCATCTTATTCGTTCTAGACTCGGAACTTGTGTTATAATGTTTATTTTTTTCCTTTTGATTAATTCTATTCCGCAAAACTGAAGGGAATAAAATTTGCAACAAAAAAGATCATGAAAAGGTACAATTTACATTGCTAACATAGGAGTATATGCTCATTTTTTAAGCCATACCAAGATTTTCAAATTTTAACCCTTTAGTTAATCGAAGAGATTATTTTATTGATTTTCCTCTCTAATTCCTGTTAAAGATGCAAAAGAATAATTTGCAATAAATTAGAAATATAAGCACTAAGGGAAATTGGTCGACTATAAATCTAACAGGTCAAATTCAAACAACTGGAGACAATCGGTTTGCCAAAATTTCTAAAAATTAATATGCTGATTAATGAGTCGATTCTCAGCATTTGTCAACTATAGCCAGACGAAAAGATCACTGACCGACAATCAAATAAAAAAATTGTAGATTCCAGGTTCAATTTTTAATAAGAGTTTTTCGGCTTATTTTTATCTTAATTATTAGTTTAAATTGATCAAAGTTCAACGAAGTGTAATATGGTAATTGTACCCTTGATACTTTGTATTTTGTTTATACAGAAGTTGTAATTTGTTTATATACATTTTTTTTTAAATTTCAATGAATCAACTTGACATTGGAATAATTTTAAAGTCACACATAAGTGATATCAGTCTAAATACAAAACATTCATTGTATGCATGACTTTCCTAGAAATTAACTATTTCCTTATGTAAAATAATTTTTGTTAGAAAATAATCTGCAAAAAGCAGCAATAAAATAGGATTTACTTCAAATTAAAGTTCAACCCATCCGATTACGTCCAATCAGACTGTTTCCTTCAAATTTTTTAATTGAATTCTTCTGGCGACATAAACAGATTTTTCCGTTTTCTTCACGAGGTCAATTTTGGACGATAACTTTACTTAAAATTTTATTTACCTGCAAAATCATCATAAATTTATCGCATTTAAATGCGACTTTGCTTTCTCATTTGCTTGTTCAATCGCAAAATTCCTTTGAGTTAGTATGATTGCTGGTACATTAACACAATTTGAGTGAGTATTCAATTTTCTTATTTGTATTGTATTATTAATCAAAGAAACTGTTAGGACAATGATTAAATTGTACAAACAAAATCCGGTAGTAAGTCGATTTTTTTCAAATAGCGTTCTTGGCACCCAGACCAAGGAGAAGATGAATGGAGCTCACAGAGAAATGCCGGCTTCAAATACCGAACACGAAGAGTATCAATATTTAAACCACATTCAACAAATTTTGGATCGAGGCGTCAAAAGAGACGATCGCACTGGAGTGGGCACCCTTGCAATTTTTGGTGCCCAGATGCGTTATTCTTTGCGCAATAACGTTTTTCCTTTGCTGACCACAAAAAGGGTTTTCTGGCGCGGCGTCGTCGAAGAACTTTTATGGTTTATCAGGGGTAGCACCAACGCAAAAGAATTGTCGGAAAAGAAAATCGCCATTTGGGATGCAAATAGTTCGCGCGAATTTTTAGACAGTATGGGCTTTGTGGACAGAGAAGAAGGCGATTTGGGGCCCATCTACGGTTTTCAGTGGCGTCACTTTGGAGCCAAGTACAGAGGAATGCACGAAGATTACTCTGGAGAAGGCGTCGATCAACTTAAGCAGGTGATCGAGACGATTCGTAATCGTCCGACAGACAGGCGCATTTTAATGTGTGCCTGGAACCCATCTGCTATTCCAGACATGGCATTACCACCCTGCCACTGTTTGGCGCAGTTTTATGTTGCGGAAGGCGAACTTTCTTGTTTGTTGTATCAACGTGCGGCGGATATGGGTTTAGGTGTACCATTCAACATTGCCAGTTATGCACTTCTCACCGTGATGATAGCGCACGTTACTGGATTGAAGGTGAGTGAAGACACAATTTGAAAGAAAAAACTAATTTAAAATTTTAGCCTGGCGAATTCGTCCACACCTTGGGAGACAGTCACGTCTATTTGAACCATATTGAACCCTTGCAGGAGCAGTTGCGAAGAGAACCAAGACCGTTTCCACTTTTGAAAATAAAAAGAGAAGTCAATTCCATCGAAGACTTCAAATTTGAAGACTTTGAAATTTCAAATTATAATCCCTACCCCGTAATTAAAATGGCCATGGCCGTTTAATTTTAATAAGAGTTTGCTTAAGTTTTGTAAATATGATCTTAAAATATTTTTACATTCATATATTAAATTAAATAAAAAAAGGTCAACTACTCGAATAATTATTTATAATAAAATATGCTAAAAAATTAATCAAGTTTATTTTTTAACAGTCAGTCAAATTAAAATCTGCCAAGTTTTTCCTCGAATCTCCCTCCGCCCAACAAACATTAATTTTTAGGGGGCGTCCATTAATTACGTGATGTAATTTTGGCGATTTTTCGGCTACGCCTCAGTCTATAATTTTCCACGCTCATACCAAAAAGATGCATTTTCAGGACAAGATTCATAAATAACTATTATTTAAGAATAAAAAATTACGTGATATTTTCCGAGACCCCCTCACGTGAGATTTGGTGAGATTCGGCTCGATCCCCCCCCTAAACGCCTCACGTAATTAATGGAAGCCCCCTTAAGTTCTTCCTCTTTATTTAAATAGATGTATCCACGTCAAGTATTCGTTTTTCTGGAACTCTGCAAAACAAAAAGTACAAACTTATGGATATGAAACGGAATATTCTTGTCTACCTGCTTTATGAAAATATGTTTAAATTGTTCCAACTTGGGTTTCGTTATTATGACTTTAACATTTTGATATTCACAATTTGTTTCGTTAACTGTAACCGTCTTGACGGCAGAATTTCTGTACAACCACCTAAAATTTGAAAGCAATTACAATAACCAAGTTTTTATTCAAAACGTACAAATGCACGATCCCTATTAGAACGGAATTCTCCATTTGTATGTCACAAGAAAAAATAATTACGTCATTTCATCGCTTCCCGACCGAACCCGAATTGTCAAAACCTTCCTGTCTGTGTATTTTAGAACCAATTCATCCAACTTGTGGCGAAGATTGTCAATACCTGAAAAATCATTCTTTTACTAGCTTCAAGTTCTGCTCGCCCATAGGTGGGAGTATTTAAATAATTCTCAAAAGCTCTGCTCACCTAATTGAGTTTTGGAAGATACGACTACGATATCATTATCATCAATGGGAACACTTTCTGGCACCAAGTCAACTTTATTGCCAACTGTTATAATTTTATCCAACAACTCTTCGGAACCCGTTTTAGCGGCCAACTGTTTTAAGGTTGCTAAAACGTGATTTCTCTGATGCAACAGATTATCGCTTGATAAATCTTCCACATGAACAATGATGTCCTAAAATTGAACCCTTAGAAATGTATTCCAAATGAAAAACCAAATTACCGCCAGCATTGCGTCCTCTAAAGTAACAACAAAACATTCTATCAAATCAGTTGGTATGTTGGAAATAAATCCTATTGTGTCGACATAGAGAACTTTTAAATTTGAGGGCAAAGTACCCCCGTGCATGGTTACATCTAACGTTGCAAATAAATAATTCTTAGGGTGCAAATTACCGTCTCCAGTCAGCGCTTTAATAAGGGAAGTCTTTCCTGCGTTAGTGTAACCCACCACTGCCACAATCGGAAAAGCTGCTTGATCTCGTTGCTTCCTTAAGAGGTTTCGGTGCACTTTTAATTTTTTGAGTGCATTCTTAATCTTTTGTTCTCGTTTTTGGAAGATTAACTTATTCGTTTCGGGATTATGGCTCATCATTATTTCCACTTCGTTGATTCTTTTTTTTAAATAAGGCAGTTCGGCAAGGGCGACTTGAAGTTTCGCATGGACGCTTGTAGCGTGAAATTTCAATATTTTCATAATGATATTGTACCGATCAAAAACGGGCAAACGAAATTCCGTTTCTAAAGCTTTAATTTGATCGTTTCTTAAGGTGCTGACGTTCATAAAAATTGCAGTGATCGAGGGGTCACCATTCACTGTTTCTTTTAATTTTCTCAACGTTCCTTTTCCAAACATTTCGGACGTTTGCATTTGAGAATAATTCAGTGGTTGTTTGAAAGTACCTTGCACCTTCCACGGCGCCAGAGTTCTTATAAGGGAAACGGCTTCCTCGATTTGTTTCTCGGGAACAGTGTCGGTCACCATCGATTTTCCCCATTTGATGTAAGGATGTATTACGAAACAGTTGTGAAATGAAGAACAGCCAAAATATCTGTTCGAAAAGGCTTCGAATTCTCTAGAAAGTTTTAAATTGAACTCCAAAGTTAAAAAAAAAGTTCACTTACTTATCCTCTTCTAATTCTGCTTGAATGTTGTTTTCAACCACATCTTCGCGTTTCGAGGAAAATAAACATGCCGAACTAAGTTGCACAGTGTGAGAATTGCCAAATATATTTCTATTAATCAATTTGAAAATTGTAAATCGCATTTTTTGATTTTATAGGTTATGATTTTGAAATTATACAAGGTGAACCAAACAAACAAAAATTTGTGATTTAAAAACATAAATTTCAGAATATACTCCCTAGCTCCGCTTTCCCCCTTCTTCGTGCAAATCTTAAAAAGGTCATTTATGTTATCTACATAGTATTTTTTATTTAACAGTTATTATTTATTTATTATTGTTATAATAAAATTAATTTTTTTGTTTTGTCCCCTCCCTTAAAAAAGTTTTCCGAGGAAACCACATTAGTTACTTTGTTTTTAGAAGCATCCTATGCAGCTTTACTATGAAAATTACAAAATAAAAATTTTTTGTGGTCTACGCCTTCGTAAAATTTAGATATCAATGTGATATTATGAGTAATTTTTTATAAATAACTCACGTCGGTAATAAATTTATTTGTTTATCCATTATTTTGTTATCTAATTACGTCAATTGATTAAACGTCAAGTTTGCTAGACTTTTGGTTATTATAATTTGCAACAAAGTGTTAATTTAAATTTTTGGGATACCAAATTATCAGAAAATATTTTTTAAATTTTAAGAACAAAATAGAATTATTTTCCGAAAGAGCAAATTTTTTAATTTTGAAAAATCAAGTTAATTAATAAACTAACAAAGTTTTGGTTGCGTAGGAACGTTAGTGTATTTTTAATTTTTTGGTTCTAATAAATTTTGATTTTTCAATATTTTAATAATGACAAATAAATTTGACGTTAGATGTTGGTTTTCTGACATTTATGACCACCTACGCATCATTTATTAAACATCCTATACATCGATTAATAATAATTGACATCGCCTGCAACGGCAACAATGTAAAAGTCTATTAAACTACAGTCGAACAATAATTTGAAGTTGCTAATTAAGCTAATTAATTTCCAATAATTACTTGGATGATAGTAACGTATGGTGGGTTGGTTATGGTGGAAAGAAAATTTCATCGTAGATTAGTCATCAATGTGTATGAATCGTCCAAGGAAAATTTATAAATATTGCAAGTTGAAACTATGTCGCGAAACGGACAAGAGGTGATTTTGGAAGGGTGGCTAACAAAGTCGCCCCCAACAAAACGAGTTTGGCGAGCGGTAAGTGCTTTTGTGCTTGTGGACACTTACTTTATCATTTGATTTCTTCTGGCTTTGATTGTAGAGATGGAGAAGACGATGGTTTTCCTTGCACGGTTCAGGAGAATTGCCCGGCCAATACTTTCTCACATACTACACGGACCGTAAGTGTAGAAAGTTGAAAGGTACAATAAATTTGGATCACTGTGAACAAGTCGACACCGGGTTAAAATTCGAAGATAGTAACTACAAATTCGAACACATGTTTGATATTAAAACTCCTACTCGTGTTTATTACCTCGCTGCAGAAACAGAGGAAGAGATGAAGGCGTGGGCCAATTGCATATGCGGTATTTGTGGGCTGAAAGCAACTTCAGATGATGACACCGGTACTGCCGTGTTCAATCGACAAAAGCATTTGTTATTATTTTTTAAATTTACAGGAACAAGATCTCTGAGTTTGCCAACAGCCAACTACGAAAACCAACCTATTCTGCATCAGAACAACGATAAAAGTCAGGTGGAATCGCCCCCTGTCACCCCCACCAGTTCGGGTCCTTACATTCCAATCTCAGAGTGCATTACGGGCCGGCTTCCATCGCATGGCTGTCAAGATTTCTACGATTTACTACAACACAATATCAAAAATTCATATTTCCGCACCGGCCATACCAATGCAACATACGAAACAGCAAGTCCTACATATCTCAACGAGTCTCAACTCTGCAACAATCCAAAATTTTACGACATGCCACGAAAGTTACAACCGACATTTAGGCCTCCAAAGAATGATAAAAGGGAATCTTATTATAATTTAACAAAAAGTGATAACAAAAAAGTGAACGGTTCGCCTTTACAAAGTCCCACCGATTCCGAAAGTGTCTTTACCGATGACGACTGGACACACAACACATCATTGGAAAGCAGTAAGTCAGCATTTTTATTTAAAATTTGTTTATAACATTTCTTCTTCTTCAGACACTAAATCGATAAATCGGTCAATTTGTTCCAACGTGGAAGTAACGGAAAGAATTGGGAAATTAAGTGTCGATGACTTACAAGTGGTAGATCCTCCTCCTAGACCACCTAAACCTACGTTTGTAGCTTCGACCTCAAATTACTTTAATTTAGCACAAGTTCCACAAAAAGCAAGGTAAATTATTATTTTTGTATCTAATAAAAATAATTATTGCTGTCTTAATTTCAGTAAGGAGTCAAAAACGAATGGAAAAACCGAAGAAAATCAAAAATCTGTAAGTTTTCTTTTAATTTACCTCTGTGCTTTAGATACATTTAAAATTTGTTTCAGGTCCTAAGTGATGATATGTACGACTTTCCACGTTCTCACCAGCTTGAAAATAATAACGAAACTGCGTGTCTCACGATACGACGCCATTGCTACAACAATGCGGCACCAGTAAAAATCGAGGGCGAAATTTTCCGGTACGACATTTCTCCTAAACCCAGTACCAGTTCTAACGAAGTAAGTGTTTATCTTTTTGTGATTTTTGTGTTTAATAAAATTTTATTTAGGTTTTTCACAACGAAAATGGGGATGTACTGCCGGATGAACCCTCCTCCCCTGCCACTCCAAACTCTGCAAATACGATGTATTCAAATTTACCCAGTCCCGCTATTAGTGTTGATACTCAGGTGGGTTTTAAAACATTACAATTGTTAAAAAGAAATTACAAGATGCTTTTGTTTTGCAGTTGATGCCTCCTCCACAAATATATCGGAGTTTGAAACCAAAACGAAAATTGTCTGATTCGGTTTCGGTAACTTCCAGTAACGAACCAAGTTCACCAAGACCTGCACCTTCTGTCGACAGAAGTTGTAAACCTTTAATTACTACACAGGTTTGTTAAATTATTACGTCACAAATGTTTTTGTTAATTTTTTACTTATTAGGGTTCTGGATTGAGGAAAAAATTCGAAAATGAGTTGGAGCACAGTTGCAGGATCAAGGATAGCGTGTATGGGAATCAGCAGGTAAGAATTTTGACTTTTGAAGTTGGTGGTAAATACTGAGTCAATTATTTTCTTGGGTTTGTGTCAAAAACTGCAACAGATTCGTCAAAATTAAGTTCAAATATTCTTGTATCAGCTTCAATTTTATACAGAAAAACTTTTTGGCTGGGAGTAACCGTTTTTGGGATGTAATACAAAAACCCAAATTCTCTTTTGTAACCCCTTGTACCCCCGTACCTCATAGATTTGGAGACTTTTACTCTGTTTAGCTTTTAACTAATTCAAACACAGCTCCGAAGTCAAAACTTGGGATTTCCACATTTTCCTTTTGACTCCTGTTTTGAGCATTCGTTGCCTGAACTAAGTTTGAATTCACAATGAACATAAGCCTAAGAAATAAATAAGAAAAATATTGAATATTGATTGGGTCATTTTGCCCCTCACAAAAAGGCTATTCTACATTATACTATTCGATGCTCTATTAATTCTGTCCATTGTGAATCCACACTAGGAGTGAAAAGCAAGTGATACAGATCTCCGCATTTGATCAGGCTCTAACTAGTGTACAGTATAAGCTTTTAAAAATAATTTAAACTGCAGTCACTGCATTTTAACAGCATCGCTGTTGAACGGTTAAAATTGAGGTTTTCATACCCAGTGACACCCATTCGGACCAATGATGGCGAACCTTTTTGAGAAGTGTTTTTGTTTTAGAACTTTTACTTTAGCAAGGTTGAGTCTAAATAAATTTTGCCAGATTCTAAATTTTCAAAAATTATACCATAAATAATGAAAAAATATGATTCTTCAAAATGTTTACCCGGATAACTTGAAAAATCTAATCCAATTAACAAACTTTTATTTATTTCTTTTTTATAAAAATCCAAATAAAAATTTTCATGTTTCAAAAATCGTTATAAATATGGGAACGCAAAATTTAATTCCCTTGAATTTTAATTTCCAATACTACAAATTTAATATTCAAACTTAATTAAATTATGCTTTCAATCCTCCAATTAATTTTATCTTCTCTTTTCCAAAAATCAATTAAGCAAAATAACCAATTTCTTCCAAATTATATATAAATTTTATTTGTTTAAATAATGTTTATTGTAAAAAAATCGTTCTTGCATGGTTTTCTTTGCAGATGTTTGATGACCGGAGTTCAACACATGGTGGAGGTGATTTAAGCCGAGTACAATATCTTGATTTAGATCACAGTCCGTCGAATTTCAATTCTACCCCAATAAAAACTCAACCTTTGCGTTCTCCAGGTGCCAGCACAGTTTACAAAAAAGTAGATTTTACGCAAACAGAAGCGTTTAATATCACGAGGCAACGTGTAGAAAAGGAAAGAAAGGAACCGGTGGTTACCTACAAGAAGTGAGATTTTTCTTGACACAAAAATTTACTACACTCTTATACACAAAAATTTTCTATTTTTTCAAAATAAACACACAGAAATTGCATTTACACACCAAAAAAATTGATATTTTAGTTCAGTCAAATATGACAAGCGGAGTTTTTTAAAATACAAACTCTAGTGTAAGAAAGAAATATCAAAGGATAATAAAATTTCAGAACTGCAGGTAAAGCTGAATGGAAAGCTAACAGACTTCGTGGCTTGCACTGCACTTCTACTACCAATTTATTTAATATATTTACCGATTAAAATTTTTTACAATGAAATTAAATTACAATAATTGCATAGGTATAACTAATAAAACCAGTAGTAACACATTTTGTGCGGAGCATGATTCCAATTCAAAACCAAAAAAAATTGATTGATAGAAAATTATATAAAAAATGGAGACTCAATTTTTTTTTCAATTTCAGATTACAATACTTTCCTTACTAAGGAGTTCTGAAAGTAAAAATATACCTAGCGTGAGTTTTAGCCGATAATACATTATAAATAATATAGTATTTCACAAGATTCTTCTTCAGTTCTGTAACATTTGAAAAATGTCACTTTATACAACTTGGGATAAACTCGTCAACACCGATTAAGTTGGCAGTTTTACTTACTGACTTAAACGTATAGAATAATTTAACGTGTAATTCCCACCACGGTACAAATAATTGGGAGCGACAGGGATTCGAACTATAACCTTTGACGTCTCCTGTTTGTTTCATTTGTACTGCACCCCCAAGTGCCCAAGAATTTTTCCTTCCTAGAACCCTTTTTAGGTGTATAGACCACCGTTCTATACACTAGAATCGATGAAATCACAAAGAGTGACGTAATGGACAGTAAGTCCAATACGTGCAGATGAGGAGGATTGAAAAAATTTACAGGGTATAAGAAAATATCTATTGATATTACCACTATGCCGGTATTATGTCGAGAAATTCACGCGATCTTTTTATATTCAACTTCAAGTGAAATTATTCAAGAATGGATTTGGTTTTATACTGTGTAGATTTTTGCAAATATCTTGGTAACAGTGCATCAAATTAGGAAAATTTATATGTACAAAGCCATAGGAAATCGAATTTCAAGCAAAATAGTTTTTATGCGGTTTTGTCCTATCAGTCACGGTTCACGCGTAATTTGCATTAGAAGTGTTTGATTAATTTTGATAATTTTGATTGATATTTACACAAAATGAAATTCTAAATTTCATCTCATTAATTTCCGATTACGCACGCACGATTTCAAAATGAATAAATTAATATTATTGTTTCTTAGATAACTGCCACAAACGAATTTGCAAGATATTTGATATTTATTTCTAATGCCTGGAAGAGTTCGTAGACAATGTGACATCCGCAAATTGCTCAATTTGACCGAACTATGTAGAATCTTTGTTGCTATTTTTGAAAAAAATTAATCACAAATATTTACCTTGTACAAGTTTTTGCTTAGAAAATTATATTATACATACAAATATACCCTACATATATTTTTTAAAGTATTTTATATTAATCTGATGTGATATATACAATTTTAATGCTTTATAAATGAATTTATATTGTAAGTGACCTTTTTTTTACAAATAAGTGAAAGTCCAACTTGTTAAACAATCCAATTATGCATTAAATGAATAAAATTTAAAAGAAAGCGTAAAAAAATCGTAAAATGATGCAACCAAAAAACAAACAAATATAATTGCATTTATTTATTTAATTTGCATTTTATTGAGATTAGTTTTTTTACGGTTTATTGGTTTATTGTAACTGTACATAATTTTTAAGTGTAAGTAATTACAAATAAAGCCGAGGAGATTTTATATAAATTGGATCTGTTGTGTTTTTGGTTCAGTTGTAAGTTAGCCAACCATGAGGGAGGTTATTAAAATCAGTTTTGGGTTAATATTTATTGTGAGGTACATTGGTGCGTTTCGTCCTTCTGTTCCGGCAGGGTTTGTTAGTCCTGGTGCTACTACGCCACATATTTACGCTTTAGCCGAGCTACCTTTGGAACAGCAAAGTGAATTTAGTGAAAAGGTAGAAAATCGTGACGAGAAGGTACTCAAAACACCGATTGCGTTTTCTTACAATGAGGATTTAAAAACGGCCGCTTCCGGTGGCGGCGGTGGTAAGCACAAAAGTGGTAAACACGAGAGTGGTGGTGGTAAAACCCATTTTGCTGATCACAAATCGAGTGGAGGCGAGAAAGGCGAAAAGGGCTACAAAGGTTTTCATGATCATGAAAAATCCAAAAAGGGCCATCACGATAAGGAGGGACACAAGGGAAGCTACAGCGATGAAGGCGGTAAAAAACAGAACCACTTTGGCGAGAACAAATTTTTAGGAGAGCATCACCAGGGAGAAGCGGGCGACAAAAAATCCAAGGTATATTATTTGATCGTTTTGATGTTTCAGATTTGATTTTATAAATTCTTTAGTTCAAAGAAGGCGGAAAGCACGAGAAGGGTCACAATACCAAAGGTGGACACAGTGTCAACAAGAAGGACCACTATGAGAAGAAACACGAATTTTTTGATGAATATTATGAAGACGGACACAAAGAAAAAGAAGGCGGATTTCATTCTAAAAGCGATTATCACAAGGTAAAGAAAAGGAAACTGCTTAAGTAAAATTTGTGGAATGTTTGTTTTTTCAGGGCGGAAAGAAGAAAGGCGGTCATCACAAATCTGGTCATCACGATAGCGGATATGGGAAGAAAGGACACAACGAAAAGGGAAGCGAATATAAAGAGAACAAAGGACATAAAAAGGAAGCCGGCCATGATGAGCACCATTCCCACGAGTCAAAATATGGCAAAGAGGGTGGAAAGAAGGGCGGAAAGAAATGGGGTTACAAACATGGCGATGGTGGGGGTGGTGGAAAAAAGCACGGTAAAATTGTTGAAGAGCAACATCAGAATGAAGAGAGTAAAACAGTTAATAATTACCAAAAAATTGATGAACTACAAAACGAAAGGAATAAAAATAATATTGCAACAGATGCAAGCGCACTTGAAACGCTTGAAAGCATGGTTAGCAGTATGGAAGGTAGAAAAACTGTTTTGACTACTAGTACTACTACTACTGAAGAACCAAGCATTACAACTCCAAAAGTAAAGAGGGATGACGAAGAACTAGCGCTCGATTCTCTTGCTGTAATCATCAAGAGCCCCGTTCCAAATTATCACCTGGTTAGAAGTGCAAGGCGTATACAAAACAGAAATGAAATACCCGAATCTTCTAAAAAGAAAGATGTTCAACAAGACAACCAAGAAAACTTGTTGCTCAAGGTGGTAAAAAAGGTTGACCATGGCATAGTTCAAAAACTTGCAAATGTTAAAAAAGTACCTACCGATCCTCCCGGAATATTTGGAAGATGTTTACTTTAAAACTGTTGTTATCTTGTTATTGTTTGAGAAATATATTTTCAGTTGTTACTTTAATTTTTTAATTAAAAATAATTTTTATTTTTGAAAAATGTCATCGATGTTTCTGTCTCGACTAACTGTGCTCGGTTTTCCGAATATTTTTACGTAGGCCATAAGCATCAATAAGTGGAAACAATTGATGTCTTCCCGAACTTCTGCAAACAGGAAAATTTCCTTTCGAAAAAGCAAAAAAAAGTCCCACTTCCCAAGATTTTCCTTTACCTGTACACCACAAATGGGGGGGTAGGTAAGCAGGTGACTATTGATTAAAGGTTTAAAACGCCACCGTCTGTGCGGCCCTTGGATTTTATTAATATAATAGGGGTTAGAAAATAACGGCGAAGTGAAATTATCCTTAAAATAAAAAAAAAATATATTTTGGTTTTCCGCTTTTCGTTTCGTTCGTTGTATGTTCAAATTTTCGATTTTCCTTTCATTAAATTAGTTTCAAAAGTGAACGCCCACGGCGTTCACGTCGCTTAGACCTTGACATTTATTTTTATGTCATGCGAATCAAAATATTGTAATGTCAACTAATCCTGAAAAAAATTTGTATTTTGTGATGAATTAAAAACCATGCCGTGATGGATCACCTGGTGCAAGATTTGTCTGTCGCTCTGGAAGAATCGGAATCGTCGATCACCTTCGAAGGTATTAGAAGATGGGGTATGCGACGTCGTACGCGTTCAGCGGGAAATTTACGTGAGTTTAATACTTTTATTTAGTCCTTCTTGGTATCAAAGGTGAGTGTTGTAGATTTAACTTTTCACAAATCTACCAACAATCAGTCGGAAGACAGCTCGAGTACTAATTCAGAAATTCGACTGTATCCGCGTAGTCGAACCAACCATCAGTCGGATTCTGACGAATTTTCGGCTAGGTTAACGTCGAGTAGAAGTTTGAGTAACAGGACTCAGTCCTTGCGTGTCAAACATCAAATTCATAGTTTGTTTCGAGCGCGTTACAATCGGTTAGGTTAGTATTTAGTCAAGGATTTGTCTTGTAATTTTATGGTTGTCATTTTCTAGGTTTGCCTTTGAGTCACAGTTTAGAGAGCGATTCATTGAATGAACACTCTCCCGCGCGTCCTCTTCGTCGGAAGAGGAAGCTGAAGAGGATGAGCGTGGACGAGATACCGGTGCCGCCGTGTGGAAAACGAAAGAGACCTCAGAGGTTGGATGCAACAGATGGTGCTCGCTCATTGACTCAAGGTAAAATTGGACCCCTAAATGCGGCAGTGGTGAGCAAAATTGAGAAATATTACAACCATCCCATGGAAGTAGGCGAGGTAAGACGGGAAATTTTGTTTACGAGAGGTTATTTTTGAATGTATTTTTAGTGTGTAGATAATTGTGACGTGGTGAGTGAAAGCAGTTTGAGTTGGAGTGGAGACGAAAGGGGGCACGACGGGGATGACGAATTGACCGATTGGACTCCCTCGATGGATAACGCAACAGATCAGGCGTCTTGGAATGACGTGGATCCACGTGAGATACGTGCTGGCTGCCGTAGGGTGAGAGATGAGAGACCGGGTTTTAGTATTAGCACGGGGGCGAACGAATGTGTGGCGCGATTTTTACAAGACTCTTCCAAGTCAGAATTGCGTCTTTGTGGTGCACAAAAAGAGAAATTGGGACAATTGGCATCGTTGTACTCACTAGATTTGTGGTTCGAAGGGCCCAGTTCCTTATTGAGGAAGACGGTGAGGACACCGTGCATGCAACCGACTCAAAGGCATCATAGCAATATTGTAGCAGCGCACAAGCGCATTCGTACTCAGGATCATATCATACTTTAAGTAACAAGTTAACAAGAATATTGGTTGGATTAAGAGACTTTGGTGTTTTAAGATTTTTAAAATCTAATTAATGTAATTTATAATTTTTAATGTAACATTTTGTTTATAAAAAAATTCAGAATGATTTGCAGAAATATTAATTCATTCTTACTACTGCTAATCTCATAATGTACATACATACAATTCATTTGATTCAATTTAGTTTTCAAGGTTTATTTTGCTTAGACAGGGGTAGTTTCGGTATTTGCTCAGTAAATATGACTCGCAAAGTATTACAGGAACGGTAAGGTATTATCGTATTACTTATGCCCCCTTCCCCCCGTCCTCTTAGACTATCTTCTGCATACTCGATGCATGTACAATGATTTCTTAATTTAGTTTTGTTGATTTAAATTGATATTATTTTTACCATTTTTTGTATTAAATTGGTTAAAGAAATGTAGAGTTTTATTTCAGGCATTTTCCTATTGTTGACGGAAAATTATGAAAAACATCCTAAAGATTATAAATAATAAAATGTGTGATTGTGAATTTTTTCATAATTTTTGAGTGGTAATTAAGGCCTTCAAAAAATTTTAAAAGATTTTCCAGTTCTATTTTTATTTTGGAAAGGTGCACATAGCCAAAAATAGCTGGTAGCAATTTTGTTCATCGAGTTGGAGCGGTAGGTAGCAGCGGGGGGCGGAAAATTTGTTTGCTCCCTCCGTAATTTCAATTCCAGATTCAGTGTTTTATTTTTGAAGTTGCATAGGTTCTTTTACTTTTACATGAATTTTATTGGAGCTTCCCGATTAGTAATACTTAAATTGCTATTTGTAGAATCTCCCTGCTCCTGGTTTCGCCAATTTATAGATTTTCGAGATTTGGGTTTCTATCTCCATAAATTTGAAATTTACTAGTTGAATTATTCTCATTTAAATACAAATAATAAACATTCGAACTTTTTATCTTCAAATAAAATCAAAACGTCTCAGGGTGTAATAGTACTTTGACAGCCCGGTTCAGTCCGCCATTGATAATATTTATGAGAAACTCTTGATGGGGAAGGTGGATTTCCTTACGTAGAAATAAAACACGAGATTTAATGTAAAATATTCAAAATACAAAGCAACAACCGGATAGAAAATAAAACGGTTTGAAATACGTGGTTAGTTTTATTTCTGATATTTTTCGTTAGATGTCGCTAAATGTAACTTTGGAAATGACACTATAATAATAATTGACATTCTTTATTATTATTGTTTACGGGTTTTTAAATTATGAACTTTTGAGAAATTCTTAGTGATTTTAAATGTTTAATTTATTCTAGTAATCATAATAAATCAAGTGATATTGTGAATGAGCAGTGCAGAAAATTTGGATTACAATGGTTGGAAAAATTACCAAGCAATAAGAAGTTAATTACAATCGAATATTTTGTTCTTCTGGCAGAAGTTACCAAGTTCAGTATTGTTAATTTGGAATGGTCAATATATAACCTCTAATCGTACATTTACTGTAACATTATGTGGTATCTAACGAGATACATATTTACTCCGATGGTAGTCAACAAAACAGGTGGTTTTAAATCGAATCAGCTTTTACGATAATTCAAGGAGTAGATACCACTTGCCTAAGTTGCAGTTTATCTGTAAAACTGCGTCTGCTTGGAACTTGCAAGAATGATACTCTGAAGCTCTATCCGAGTATTTTCTGATAAAATTCCTATAAGAATTTTTATCCGATTTTTATCAAATTTGTTCTAAACTTTTTCGGTTTCGCGTGTTTTAATTAAATATATCATGAACTTTTATAAATTCTTATTAGCTATTGAATTTATAATTTATCAACATTTATTATTAAATCAAATAGTGTAGTGAATTTGCATCAAGACAATCAGGATCATCTGGATGCCAAATCAATAATTATTTTTGGAATTGCAGTATATTTTGAAATGAAAGGTTAGTTATATTGCTATAATATTTTGTTGTTCTAACAGAAGTCACCTAGTTCAAAATTATTACTTTATTTGTAGGATTCTTAATGTACAAAAATTCTCGATTCATTTTAGCAATGTATCTCTCGTTTTTTACTACTCAATATTATAGATTCTTTTGAAGGAACATCACAATCATGTCGACGCCATGTATACTAACTTCTTGAAGACAACGCGTTTGTTATTCTGCCCTTCCGTCTAAAATTGCTTTGTTAACTTTTGAACTAGCTAGCTATAGTTAAGCGACTAGTTATCTAGGTTATTAGTTATTATCTTATTATGTTACATTAAAATGTGGAGTCAAACTTAAGGGAATCGAACCCTGAAACTAAATAGCTTTTAGATTTTTGTCTTTTTTTGGTGTATTAATTTATTACGTAAGGAGGTTAAAGGAGATAAGATAAATTTAATTTTTTAACCCTCGGCGGTCGCACTATAATTTCGCTGTTTTCTCGGTCGCACTGAAATGTATCTTTTTCAACCTGTCAAAGCGCTTTAAAAAATCTAGAAAAATTCATGAATACTCTTGAATGCTTGTAGAATGTGAATTCACAAATATTTAAGTACAAAATTTATTGCTCTTATTATGAGCAATTATTAAAATTTTCAATTGAAATTCTGCTTCAGACAAAATCATCCCAGTGCGACCGCCGACGTTACCTGAAAAGTGTCATATTTTAAAAATTCTTTAAATAAATTTGATGGACAGCTTGTTTTTTCGATAATTCGAAAATACATATATGAAAACTGTAATGAAAAACTTCGATAACAAAGATTGATTGCAAACTTTGGTAACGGGTTTAAAGAACAACTATAAGAGAGGAAATAAAATTAATTTTTGGTTCTACATATTAATGGTTATTTGTAATTAGCATGCATTTCTAGTTTTTCTTAAAAAACTATTGACATTATTTTTTATAATTTGGTAAACGTCAAATTTTCAAATTACCAACAACGAGAAGAAATCTAGAATGGAAGATAAGTTTTACTTCAAATATTTTTCGTTAGGTGTCGCCATATGTCGTTTAAATTTTAATATTGTAATGTCAAAAATTTTTAAAGTGACGTTTCGTGATTGTTTACTCGTGTTTTAATTAAATAAATTATGAACTTTTGATAAATTTTTACTAAGTTTTGGATTTTTTACTTATTCTAGTGTTCATTACAATTGAAATGTGCAGTGAATTTGGATCTACAACCATCAATTGGAATGGTTGCGGAGTCGATAATTATTGGAATCGAAAGGTTAGTTATATTTCTATAATAATTTGTTGTTCCATCAGAAGTCACTAAGTTTAAAAATATTGCTTTATTTGTAACATTTTTAATGTACAAAAATTCTCGATAATTTTCAATGGCTCACGGGATGATTCATTTTGCAATGTAAATTTTACGTTTTGAAGATGTGTTTTGTCATATAAAAATTGTTTTTAGAGCAATATTTAGTAGAATTTTGATAGTAGATATCGGCTGAAACTCACGCTAAGTATATTTATTAAAATAAAATAAACATATCTAAAAGGACAATTGTTTCGAAGTGAAAATCATTTTCAAAATCAATCAAAACAATCATGTGTTTATTTTATTTTAATAAATATACTTAGCGTGAGTTTTAGCCGATATCTACTATCAAAAACCTTTTTGATTTTATTATAATCATGCTCCGCACAAAATGTGTCACTACTGGTTTTATTAGTTATTTCTAATAAGTACAGTACAGTCTTGGTAATTCGACCATCCAGTTATCCGAATACAAGAAGAAAAACTCAGTAGTCTGCACAAATAGTTATAATCCGAACACAACTAATAAAATTTTCGGATTATAGAATAATGTTCGGATTGCAGAAGTAAGGATAAGATGAAAGATACTATGTACTTGCAATACAAGCACTACAAACTGCTGAAACTAAGTAATAACTACGGAAGCTGTCGTTAGTTTTAACGTTCGTTAGATGGGCATGTGAAAATGATGTCCCATCTCATAAATTTTTTTTATAATTAAGAGTAGAGGCAAGAAAAAAGGAAATGGATGCGGAGAAACAAACCGTAATTACCAACAATTTTTCTAAGAAATAATTTTATATTTTCTAAGCACAGTAGAATGAGGTTTGTTTATTTCTAAAATAAAAATTATTCTAAAAATTTCGTTTTTTAACTTGATCCAGCAATCCGAACTTCTCTGTAATCTGAATGAGGCCATGTTTCTATTAGTTCGGATTACCGAGCCTGTACTGTATTGCTGTATACACAATTTTTACATCATAAAGTGTTAGATTTTACATGCTTGATTGTAATAATTTAGAAATTTGAACGACAAAATAACTATAAACGAATGAGTTGATAGATATTATTTTACGTAGGGTTAATTGGTTAAGAACGACGCTTTACGGTGGTTTTTAAATTTCATGTGTTTAAAATTTTGGCAAGTTTTATCAATTTTACAATATAGGTATCTATAATACCGACTTTATGCCAAAACGGAGAAATCTGCTGGAAATCTGCTTTAAGGTTTGTCGCCTGGCTACAGTTTAGTTTCCTAATTAAACGATAGATGGCACCACAGGTTGTAATGTTTTCTGTTTTATTTACATTTTAAAAAATGACGTGTCGCCAAATGACAAGAATTCAAATTACTTTGTTTGGTTTTGGCTGTTTATATGGTTAATATTTTATGAACTTTTGAGCATATGTTGCTAATTTCGATTTTTAATTTCTTGTAGTATTTATAACGAAGAAAATAGTGGATGCTAGAATGCAGAACATACTGATATTAGAGAATTAAAATAAAATTCATTGGTGAGTCATCAAATAAGATTTTGTTGTTTTGACTATCCAACATTATTGAACTATTTATTAATTTTATTAATTTTTTGTAGGATAAAAGCGGTTATGTGTGAGGGACGTGCAGAACTTGGAAGTGTTAAAATCGGATTGTTATGTATTCCATGACAACTGTTAGATTGGTGTTGAGTACAGGGTGGCTCAATTTCGATCCTTCTTATGGGGAAATCGGTAACTATAGGAGATATCGAAAAATGGATGGCGCATCCTCGATCTCTTTTTTTGAGAAAAGTTTAATGGTGTAAACCCGAATTCGGTATCTTTTTTCGTTTTCGAGTTATGGCCAAAAGTTCACTTTTTCGACTTTTCGTTAAACGTCGATATCTCGGTTATTTGTAAAGTTATAGAAAAAATATTTACACTTTCTTCAGACACTTTTTTAAGGGCAATAAAATGGGCTAAAGAGATTTTAAATATCTAACTTAGTTTGCGAGTTATAATATAAAGTTATGTTTTTTTAAATAGAAACCATAGTTGGCTATGAAATATTTAAATAGAGTTTTTTATCCTCTTTTCAATTATATATAATATGTGGGGTCTATTATTTCAGTTTCGTCCCATTATATTAAAAAATGTTAAATAAAAACAAACTAAGATCGGAAAATTAAATGTTGGATTTATCAAAACAATCCATTATACATTTATATTATAATATTTCATAGTTTTCATAAGCCATTTGACACTTTTGTGAAATAATAGGTAATAGGTACTAAATAAAAATAACAATAGGTATCGAAGTATTAGGTACTAAAAACACTCTTTAAAAACAACTGGAGACAATTGTTTTAGATGTCAATATAAATTTTGTATAGTGTTTTGTTTTGAAAAAGTCGACCTTTAATTTTCCGATCTTCTTTTGTTTTTATTTAACATTTTGTAATATAACGGGATGAAAGTGAAATAATAGACCCCACATGTTACATATAATTGAAAAGAGGATAAAAAACTCTATTTAAATATTTCATAGCCAACTATGGTTTCTATTTAAAAAAACAAAACTTTATATTATAACTCGAAAACTAGGTAAGATATTTAAAATCTCTTTAGCCCATTTTAATGTCCTTAAAAAAGTGCCTGCAGAAAGTGTAAATATCTTTTCTATAACTTTACAATCAACCGAGATATCGACATTTAACGAAAAGTCGAAAAAGTGAACTTTTGGCCATAACTCGAAAACGAAAAGAGATATCGAATTCGGGTTTACACCATTAAACTTTTCTCAAAAAAAGAGATCGAGGATGCGCCATCCATTTTTCGATATCTCCTATAGTTACCGATTTCCCCATAAGAAGGATCGAAATTGAGCCACCCTGTACAGTCACCGTGGAGCAACGACTGGATGTGATTTAAAAGGTATGTTTAATAGAATTTTTGTGCCGACAAATAGCTATTTGTTAGTTTACAATTAGTATGTATTGAAATATTTTAAATTTGAATTGAAGTTCCATGCTTTGACAAGATTGACGAACAAAATTTAAATGTTTTTGATTTGCTAGTCATTGATTGGCAGCACTTGCATAAAGGTAGGTACTCATGTTCTTGCGCCGCAGTACGATTCAGCAGGATGCGATGAATTTGAATTGTATATTGCAGCACTCCGACCAACTTGACAGGATAGGATTGCAGACAAGCTGGTCAGTCTGTTGCAGGACAATATTGTTGGTTGGGTATAATTTGACCGTGTGTTGCAGTTTACAATTTTGTTGTTCAATTTTTCTACTGCAAAAGTAAAAAATGTATGAAAAATTATTAACTATTATTAATTATAATTAATAATTATAATGGTCAATCCTAGTAGACAAAAAAAACTGAGTTTTAGACAAAACAAGTAAAACGCGATTTGTTTTAGTAAAAATAACAGAATTGTCCTGCAATTGCATTCGACAAAATCGTACTGCGGCGCAGGAACGTGAGTGGCTACCTTAAAGATTCCTATGTTACAGTTTGATGCTTTAACCGTTCAGTCGTTAACGGTTACACTCAAATTAACGATATTTGTTAAAAACTAAAAAATGCATACGAATTAACAATAGTTAATATTACTTTAATTTTTAATTTGTTTTAGATTTATTAACAAATGGAATAGTGCAATGCAGAAAGTTTATAGGAGGAATAACCATTGGAAAAATGATCAAGGTGAAGTTCAATCAATGAATTTGAAAGTGAAAGGTCAGTTTTATTTGAACAATATTTTGCCTGGTTGACATTTGAGCATGCATCCCATTAACTCATTTATACAGCTGCCAAGTTAAGGAGTTTCTTGTTGTCTCAGTCTTAAAAAATAGACAATTTCAAGAATTTTTTTGAACTGTTCTATAATGTTTTTTATTTAATACAATAAGTTTTTCTAAAACTTCGTTTTCATTTATATATTTGACGTAAATAAGTTAATAAAACAAATAAAGATTAGAATGAAAAAAAGGATATCAGGTTAAATGGATTGCAATCAAACACATAAAGTTGTTAGGTCGACTTTTTGGAGGACTTTATTCTCTCCATCTTCAGGACCAAACAACCGTTATATAAATTAACTTAAGGCGCGTTCTCACGATTCAAGTTTAATTGACCGATTATAGCTGATCAACAAATGTTGAATGAAATAACCTTTGTTTTAAATTAGTTGAACAACTTTTTAGTTCATCATCAAAGGTTCACACTTCATATTTCGTTCAACTTTTGTGAATCAACTATAATCGGTGGATTAAACTTGAATTGTGAGAATGCGCCTTTAAAGTCTAACACATCAATGACAAGAAACGAGGTTTTAAAGAGGAGTTAAGAACGACGCTTTACGGTTGTTTTTAAACTGCATGTGTTTAAACCTTTGTCAAGTTTTATTAATTTTGATCTATAATAATATCCGCCATAAATTTCAATTTTTCCAAAACGGAGAAATCTGCATTAAGGTTTGGCGCCTGGCTATAGTTTAGTTTCGAAATTAAACGATAGATGGAACCACATATCATAATGTTTTCTGTTTTATTCACATTTTAAAAAATGACATGTCAAATGACAAAAACTGATATCACTTTGTTTAGTTTTGGGCTGTGGTTTTGGGGTTTTGGCTTGGCTGTTTATATGGGTAATATTTTATGAACTTGTAAGAATATGTTACTAATCTTTGATTTTTAATTTCTTCTAGTATTTATAACGAAGGAAATAGTTTTATTCTAGAATGGAAAACATACGGATATTAGAAAATTTGAATAAAATTCATTGGTGAGTCTTCAAATGAGATTTTGTTGTTTTGGCTATCCAACATTGAACTATTTATTTATTTTATTAATTTTTTTTGTAGGATGAAAGCGGTTATGTGTGAGGTACGTGCAAAACTTGAAAGTGTTAAAATCGGATTGTTACATATTCCATGACAACTGTTAGATTGGTGTTGATTACGGTCACAGTGGAGCAACGACTGGATATGATTTAAAAGGTATGTTTAATTGAATTTTTTGTGCCGACAAATGCCATTTGTTTGTTTTTGAAAGTCAGAAAAATTAAAACTTTTTTGGTGTATCGATGGCTAAATGCTAACATGTCATAAACCCAAGAAACAAAATTTTACAGTAGCATACGATTAGTAGTCGTGTTTGATCAAATGATATATGACATTTTAAAATTTAAATTTGATGGTTCTATATTGGTTTGGGGTTGACGATCTTTGAGAATTTGGTCGGGAAATGTACAAATTGTTTGAAAATGATATAAAAGAAAAATCTCAAAAGTTGTGAGTTACGATGTGTTAGCATTTGGCCATCGATATATTTTTTTCTTTTCTACAGTTTTCTGGAACACTCCTACAGCCCACCTCACATGACGCTTGTCTTGCTGATGGATTGCTTGCTTGTTTCGCTTCTGGGTTCCTATCAGCTGGGTGGTGTGATGGTTTCTGTGCGTTGTTGGCTTCAATGTGCATGCAAGTAGTGACCTGTAGTAGGTAGTGAAACTCAATATTTCTTGGTAGTACTCGTGTTTACGACTATGACGCGACATTTTCATTGGTTAGCACTGAAATCCATTACATAAGCCATCAACAAAAATAGCACAGAGTATATCACAGAAATCCAGCAGAAAAACAAGCTAGCAGTGACGTAATTTTCTATCATGACAGCCAGCCTCGTTGCCATCAAGGCTCCCATCAAGCAATCCACAGCAAAACAAGCGTCTTGTGAGGTGGACTTAAGTATAAAATAGAGTAAATTTGTGTAATAACACAAATTGTTAGAAGAATACGTGTAATGCCCTATTTCATTTTTTAAATTTGTTAAATTTTTACTACGCTTATACTTGATAATTAATAATCCCTTCTTTAAATTTTAATTTACAAATTTTGTGGACAAATTATTGTATTTTTTTATTTTGTAGGGTTTAGAAGACAAACCATATGAAACCTGCGACAGATCTGGGAAGGATGAAATTTCCAGTGTAGAAGAAGTCATGATATGGAGTTAATTATCGATGGTGAACTGCAAAATTTGATAGCTGTTGGATTTGTTTGGACTTTTGCTAAGTGTTTACCGTACAACAGGTTTGTGATATTTTATATTTGGCATGTAGAAAGTAAAGCGGTGACCTCATCCTATTAACGTTACGTAATTTAAATATCAATTAAGAAAAAACATGAAATTTCCTTCCCCAAACTTTATTTTCATTGATGTATTTGACGTAAATAAGTTAATAAAACAAATTAACTTCAAGTCAAACACATCAATGACAAAAAACGAGGTTTTAAAGAGGAAATTTAATTTCTTTTCCGAAAATCTTTATTGAAACAACATTTCACTGCTCATATACAAGCAGGGAAATTGAACTTCCTTGACTAGAACAGTAATAATTACTAATTGTTTGTAACTATGGATTCAACAAATTGACGAACTTTATTTTTGCTCATTTCAAAAATGTTGTTCAATTAGTATTTTAAATTGTTTTAAGATTTTCGGAAAAATTTAATACAAAACATGTCGGAAAAATGTCTCACTTTACTCGGATCCCTAAAATACTTGGCACAAAGTGTCTGGTATTTCAACATTGCTCCTCCTCAGTAATTTGTCTTTTCCTGATTTTTACACCTGACTGTTTTTCAAAAACACAGGGTATATGAAGTTACTATGTATAATCTTTGTTTATATAGTATTTATATGTTTGTTTCACCACATCTCCCGAACGGTTATAGGTAGCGACGTACTTTTTTGACCACGTGTTTGTAAAGATCAGGAAAGTGTTCCTGGCTGGTCAAATACAATTTTCGCCCACGACAAAAAATTCTATCGCAGAAAACCATCTCTATCCCCCCGTTCTCTATATTTGTTAGATTATGTAGGGTCAAAATTATTTGCGCTACCACGTCGGCTGACTGGACACGAAGTGGTTTAAAACATACATATAATCTCTTTCTCTATACATTTTGACAAAATTTACTCCAAAAAGAGTGGAATAAAATAAAAATTAAAAATTTTAAAAACCCCTAACTGTAAAAGCAGTTTAGTTGAAAAACTACTGTTCCCTTTAAAAAGGAAGAAATAATTTTTTTTTCTTCACTCAACAATATAAACTCTCGGACATGTAACTCGAAAAATTAACTTATCATCTTCCGCCCCCCCACCCCCCTATTACAAAATTTAAACATTAATTTTGAAGTCAGGGGAAACGGAGATTTGTTCCACTTACGAAACCTGTTTATACATTCCGTATTAAAAATTCTCCGTTTCCCCTGACTTCAAAATTAATGTTTAAATTTTGTAATAGGGGGGTGGGGGCGGAGGATGATAAGTTAATTTTTCGAGTTAAGTGTCCGAGAGTTTATGTTGTTGAGTGAAGAAAAAAAAAGTATTTCTTCCTTTTTAAAGGGAACAGTAGTTTTTCAACTAAACTGCTTTTACAGTCAGGGGTTTTTAAAATTTTTAATTTTTATTTATGTAATAGTTATTTACTGAGTGAAGTGAGACATTTTTCGGACATGTTTTGTATTAAATTTTTCCGAAAATCTTTTAAAAAAACAAAATTTTAAAACACTAGTTGAACAACATTTTTGAAATAAGCAAAATTAATTTGTTGAATTCATAGCAGGGAAATATTGTTTCGATGAAGATTTTCGGAGAATAACTATTAACAACTATTAATTAGTTTTTATTCTTTTACTTAGCGTTAATAGGATATTATAAGAACGGCGTTTTACGGTTGAATTTAAATTGCTTGTGTTTGGCGATGATATCTAACGTCAAAATTTCAATAGACAACACCGGAATCTGCAATACCGACTGTTGGCCGCAACGGAGAAATCTGCTTTAAAGGTTTGTAGCTTTGCTACAGTTTAGTTTGAAAATTTAACGATAGATGTCACCACATATTGTAAATGTTTTCTGTTTTGTTTACATTTTTAAAAATGACATGTCAAATGACTAATGACCAGAAATGAAATCATTTTGTTTGGTTTTGGGTGTTATATGGTTAATATTTTATGAACTTGTGAGAATATGTTGCTAATGTTAGTTTTTTAATTTCTTCTAGTATTAATAACGAAGGAGATGGTGGATTCTAGAATAGAAAACATAGGGATGTTAGAAAGTTCTTGGTGAGTCACATTGAAATAAGCTTTTGTTGTTTTGGCTATCCAACATTATTGAACTATTTATTAATTTTATTAATTTTTTGTAGGATAAAAGCGGTTATGTGTGAGGGACGTACAGAACTTGGAAGTGTTAAAATCGGATTGTCACATTCCATGACTGTTAGATTGGTGTTAAATAACGTCACAGTAGAGCAACGACTGGGTATGATATAAACGGTATGTTTAATTGAATTTTTTGTGCCGACAAATACAGTCAAACTTCCCTAACTTGAATCTCAAGGGACCACCATAAAAGTTCGAATTAGAGAAACTTTGAGTTATGGAGATGAGTTTAAACGTAAATAAAATTCGAATTAGGGAAGTTTTGCTGTAGCTATTTGTTAATTTACAATTATGTATTGAAATACAGTAGAAACCCTCTAACAAGTCCCGGTTATAACGAAAAATCGACTATAACGAGTAAACGTTTAGTCCCTTGCCTTTTGTATACATGCTATTCTAACTGTTTATAGCAAAAATCTGTTATAAGGAGTAAGCAGGCTGGTCCCTTAAGTTTTCGTTATAGAGGGGTTTTACTGTATTCAATTTTTCAATTGAAGTACCATTCTTTGACAATATTGAAGGAACAAAATTTAAATGTGATTTTCTTTTGCTAGTCATTGTTTGGCAGCATTTGCATATAGTTTCCTATATTGCAGTTTGATGTTTCAGTATATCATTAACGGCGACACCCAAATAAACATTTGGAAATTACATTTGAATAGTGAAAACGACAACATTGAACCTTGTTTGTTAAAATCTAAAAAATGCATACGAATTAACAATAGCGAATATAAGTTAAATGGCAGAAACATGCAACTTGTTTTGGCGATTTTTAAAGTAAATTTATGATGAGTTCTTACTGATTTTATAAACTTTAATTTGTTCTAGATTTCATAACATGTGTGAAATAGTGCAGTGCAGAAAGTTTATGGGAGAAATGATGATTGGAAAAAAGATCAAACTGAAGTTCAGTCGATGGATTTGAAAGTAAAAGGTCGGTTTTATTTGTACAATATTTTGCTAGGTTGACATTAATTTGAGCACGAACCCCTTTAACTTAATTATATTGCGAGGTATTGTTAAAAGGGCCAAGGTCACTTCTTGTACTTGTAAATTTTATTAGGAATCATAACAGACATGATGTTATCGCTAATGGAGTTTTTTACAATAACAAAAGGGTAAATTAGAAAATGTATTTACAAATAAACGGACTACAAGAAACAAGATTGATCCCTACTTATTTTCTCCTAAATGCGATTTTAATGGGTGAAAGTTGTCCCTATATGTTTACTTATTTTTTCTAGAAAAACGTCATCTTGTGGGGAAGTTTTTGAAGAATGGAAAATAGTCTACAAGCTAATATATTTTTATAAAAAGATTTCACCTAGTTGAATTGGTATACCTAACATCAACTTGAAGATTTTTTTTTTTCTAAAACTTCTTCAAGTTTGTAAATTTAACACAATGTGGCATTTTTTATCGTTGGTAGGGGACTTGAAATATTAATGGCTAAAATTTTAGATTTTTATCCTGTACTCCATCGGGCGCTATTTAGCGTTAACAAATGGCATTTTATTGAATTTTCCAACCTTGTGGAGTTTTAGAAAATAAATTGTAAAAATTTCCGAGATGATATTTGGTATACCAGTACAACTAGGTACAATCTTGAAATAAAAAAAATATTAACTAATTACGTATTTTCCCTACCTGCAAAAACTTTCCCATAAGTATGCTAGTTTTTTAGAAGTCAACATTTAGAGTAAACTTTCATCCTTTAAGATTGCATTCAGTTGAAAATGTGTAAAGAGAACACTCTTGTATTCCGTTGTTTTTTAAACAAACTGATTTTAGTTTTGGTACATGTTTGATTCATGTAGAAATTTTGCACTGTGATACCTTTAGGATAGGTAAATAAGAAATTGAAAGTTTGCCTGACAGTTTTTTATACAGGAAGTACTGTGCATAGAGCAAAAACGAAGCGCTATGGGCAGCAATGAGTGTGAGTGAGAACTTATTCTGCTCGAAGCGCTTCTCATTTGTACAAAAATATGTCAGGCAAACTTTCGATTTGTGATTTAGCTATCCTAAAGGTATCACTGTGAAAAATTTCTATGTGAATCAAACACGTACCAAAGTGGGTGTCACGAGCTCTTAGACTATAGGGGCTAAAATATTTTTTATAAGTACATTTTCTGACGATAGTGATAACGTTTGCTGAAAACTTACAAATAAAATCAATTTGATTTATGTTTATATATAACCTGTATATTGAAGTTTCGATTTATTATTTTTTTACAACTTGATAATGTATAATGTATTTAAAATAAACATAGTTGCATGTGCTTTTCGTGCAGTTGGGGTTCACCCTGATAACTGCTTGGATTAGAATTTAATGGAAGACGTGTTCAAATAAATGTAAACCTCCCCGTTATTGTGATTTCTTGTATTTGATAAAGAATTGAATGTTTGGATTTACAAGTATGAAATTGATTAGGGAATCGAATAGAAAATATTTGCAAGTTTGACAAATAATTGGAACAAAATAATAGATTTTTTTTAGGATTAGATTTGTACTTGTTCGTTTAATTAGTGAACTACTGTTTCAATGATCTTGATTTCGACGACATGTTTTGTGTAAATTTTTTTTTTAGTATTTTTAAATTTAGTATTTCAATATTTTTGGAAATTTGAACTAACATTTTTGAAATTTAATTGGAGACCACAGTGGTGTAAAGCTTAAGTCGTCGGGCTACGAAGCGATAAACCGCTGATCAAAGCCTGATCGTGCCGACTACACTACACTGCTGTGATCTATAGCCAATGTTCGATCTTTGGGTTTATGGTGAAGGCAACAGGAAACCACCCCATAGATAAAATTCTCTAGTACTTCATCTCGACTTAAATAAGTCGAAATGATATAGCCATACGTCCGGAATCGGATAAGGCACTTGAAGAAGAATTGGAGTTTAGTAACTTGAAAAAATTTTACTTCAAATTTCCAAACATTGAAATATTAAATTTAAACCAATTACAATTTAATTTTAAAGACTTGAAAATGTGTAAAAATTTACACCTAACATGCCCAAATAAAGATCATCGAAACAGTAATTTCACTAATTTAATGAAGAAGTACATAGGTACCTAATCCTAAATATGAAATTCTTTTATTTATTTATTTTTCGTGATCCTTCATTTTAATAGTAAAATGGTTTTGTTTTGACAATGGTTAATAAGAGCAACTATAAAGTGGTGTCAGATATTTCTAGTTATTTATTATTAAGGCTTACAACTACAAATAATGTAAACAATTATCTCCTAATATGGATATTTATTAACATGTGAAAATAATTGTTTTTAGTAAACCAATTATCCTTGGAAAAATAATAATAATCTTTCGAGAGAAAATTCATATCCTAATTTCAACAAGAAATTTTCTCTTGAAAGATTAGTAGTAGTTTTCTAGGGCTAGTCAACCATATTGCTTGGGATAGCAATAACTCGGTAACAGACCACTAATTTAATCAAAGACCCGAAACATCAGACCCTATTTTTACAGTTGCTCTTCACCATCTCAAGTCGCAAAAAAACCCTTTTTTTCAATTTACGTAAATCAAACGCTACGTTATTTAGACATCAATTAATAAAAAAAGGACATTTCTTCTTTAAAACTTGGATTTTAAAGTAAAAATGTCATATTTTTCTATTATTTTTTGTTATTTTAAGGAGCGTTAATTAGAAGGGAACTACGGTTTAGGCTTAACACATTTAAATATCTGAAAAAGTTAAGTAATTTGTTTTTGGAAAAACTAGGGGGACCCAATTTAACTTAACTCGGACAAATGTTTTTATTCGATTCCCCAATTACTTTTAAAAAATTCAGTTCTCTTCACTTTTTGTTACTTAAAACTGGTACACATTCAGAATTACCAAGTGAAGCTTGGGAAATATGTTCAGACGTACATCCTTGGTAACATATTAAAAGTTCCAAGTCATCTTGTATGGGACCTCCTGCAGGATTCTTGGAGTTTCTTGTCAGCAAATATGGTGATAAACTAGACGTTACCTTATTTGTAGAGCAAAGCTTTACGGGAAACTCCCAAGAGTCTTTAGGGGTTTTTTCAGTTTTCTGGACGACTTCGAATTTTTAACATGGTGGTCAACAAGGAGAGGGGTATCTAAATATGTTTTCAAATATTCATTTGATAATTCTAATTACTTTGCAAAGATTATTTGCTGCATTTTTCTGGTTCGTCTTTTATTTTTCAATCGATTTTCAATTTTTTGGTCTTCAATTTTGCGTTATATTATGCCCGTAGAAAAATTGTCGATAATTTCAGCATATTTTCTTATTTTGAAGAAAGAATTTATTAAATCTTCCCTTTGTTATAAGAATTTTTGATGAAATTTTTCTATAATCGACACATTTTTGTATGTACAAATATTGGGAAATTCTAAAGTAAGACCATGAAATCGAAAATGGGCCCAGCAATAAACATGATTAGCTAAAGAAATGCAGCAAATAGTATTGCAATATAGCCACACGTATGGCCGTACAAAATTCGAGCCGATCAAAAACATGAATTAGAAAATAGGGTTCATTCTCATATAACTTGTTCCGATGCTGTACCCACCTATTTTCGGAAAAGTTATTCCCGCTCAAGTTTTATTTTTCGTATGATGATACAGTACATTGCAGGGTAGCAGGAACTTCAATTATGAAAACCTAAATCTATCAATGTTTTCCTAAAACTGCAGTCAACAAAATGCAGTTAAAACCTGCATTTTAGGAAAAAATTCAACCATTTTGATTTTCACAATTGAAGTTCCGAATGCTACAATACCCTACAATGCTACCGTATCATCACAGGAAAAGCAAAACTTAAGCTGGAATTAGTTTTCAGAAAAATAAGTGGGGTACAGCATCAGAACAAGTTATATGAGAATTGACCACAGACGATCAACAAAAAGTGTAGGAGTCTAATTTTTTAAACTTTGGTAAATATGTAACTGCGTGACAATTTTGTGGAAACTTTGTATTTTGATCTAGATATTATATTTTAATGTTTTATTTTCATGCAATATTTAAATATTAAAACTGATGAATTTTAATAAAGAATTGGTTAAAATAAATTTAAATATGTATGTACTTGTTCGCAATTGTAATAAATCTATCGTTTTATTAAAAGTAAATGTTTAAATTTATGTTATTGAAATATTCACCACACACCACCGATTGTGTATCTCGAGATTGGTCGTGGGGGACTGTAATTACGACAGGTGTGTCTGACGTTACAATCTAACGCCTTATTGTTTATAAGTTTTATTTGTTTAACATTATGCACATGTACACAGTATGTGGTAGGTTGGTATCATAGGCGTATCCAACAGTAGAAAGTAGGGTTCTCGTGTATGATACAACTCAATGTATGTTTCCGAAGTACTTGGAAAAAATATTTCATAATGAAGTATGTTTGTTCCAGCTTCGTTATGAAAATATAATATATGTAGTTAGATAGAGTATTATATAGAATAGAACTGGTTGTAGGTTACTATTCGTGTATGATATAACGAATGAATGACATCAGTCATACTCATTGCTCCTTGGACAAGGACATACCTACCAAGTGACGCTCACATCAGGTGTTGTAGTTGTTTGTTATATTATATTACCGATGACTTTGTAATAGGTTAAGTATCGTGAGTAAAACACGATCGATTGTATTACTATTTATTTGTATGTATCATCATAAGTAAGCTATGTGACATCACATAATGTATTACAAGTGTTGCATGTTATAACCAATGACTACGTAATAAGTTAACTATCATGTATAAAAGTAAAACACAATGTATTATTTATTTGTATGCATCGTCATAAGTAACCTATGTGACATCACAAGACAAAGACATACTCCACCATCAGTCATACTCATTGCTGATTGGACAAGGACATACCTACCCAAGTGACGCTCACATCACGTGTTGTACTTGTTCGTTATATTTATATTACTAAGGACTTTGTAATAGATTAAGTGTCATGAATAAAAGTAAAACACAATGAACTGTATTATTATTTATTTATATGCATCATCATAAAGTAAGCTTCACAAAATATATTACAAGTATAAGTGCATTAAAAGGCCTTCCCCGTAGCGACGAACTTCGACGTTCGTCCACCAGAGGAGTAACATGACAAATTTTATTTTTCAAAGCGAAATTGTCAAATAAAAATTTGACATTTCGGACTTAGAAAAATTCGGGGACTAACTCCCGCCGCTCGCAGCGGCAGCATCTCCTCTCAAACAAATGGTTTTCTTGCCCGACCACACCACCGATCTTGGTGGTCCTCGCTTCGCTCGGACCAAGCTTCTTGGGGGAGTGTTACTTGTTGGAAGTCCTCGCTTCGCTCGGACCTACGTCCTTTCGCACTGCTTCGCAGTGTCCCTCAAACCCACCCTCAGAGCTACAGTTACTTATATACCTAAGATTTTCCCACTACATTTTAGACCTTAGTGGGGGGTCACGTGACTCCCCACCAACTTGTTACATTTACTCAATACATTCGTGACGTTTTATTGTTCACATATAAGTACAAGTCATTTTTTTCTGATTTGCAATATAAGCTACAATCTTAACGAACACTTCGGGAAGAAGCTTGTTCCACTAACAAAGACGATGGGCAAGAAAACCAGTTTTTTAGGGGGAGAGACTCACCGCTACCGGCGACGGTATTATTTCCCGAATTTAACACTTGAACTTCCTTCTTCTCCCCGAAACCTCCATCATCACCCATTCCGAAGTCGATTACGTAATCTGCTATTCTCTCCGTTTATCTGAAATTCAAAATACAAATTACAATCGGTTTTTCAAAATTACACAAGCGCGGGGGTCAAAATCCCGGGATAAAATTTACTAACTCCTATTTCCGACTACTTTTCAACTTTTTCAAAACTGTCACACTTTACACAATACACACATGATCAATTACAGGGAATATTTGTGGGCGGCGCGAGGGGTCAAAATCCTGGGATAAAATTTACTACGCCACACTAACTCCTACTTCCAACTACCCATCTTGCCCGATGCTATCCCGGAACTTTTCAAAATTATCCCACTTTTCCCTAAACTACTTAACAAACTTCCAAGTACTATCTCCAACTTTCGAGACTACCTCGTACAGATTACTGACCAACTGCCAGGGTGATTTACCCCTGGTAAACCCAAATCAATTTTTAACCTAAACACTTGTTCATGACGCAACCTAAATTTTCACCACTGCCCTGAACAAACTAATCACATTCTGCCCGTATTTTTGAACTAGAAGAGTTTTCGAGTCCCTTCAGCCCTTATTTTTTTGGAAATTAATAATATTCCTCGCAATTTAAACAAACAACTTTCGAAAAATAGCAGATGCATTTACAAATAACTTCCCAAGATACTACTGCTAACTTTTAAAGGAATATCTTCCCGGACGATTTTATTTTTTCTAGTAATTCCAAATCGCCCAAAATATCCTTTTGAAAATTAACGATATTATTTTTGTGGTTATTTCAAAAAGCACCTCCTGTTTTTTTTAAATTATTATTTAAATTTAAAAGTATAACATTCCAGAACGAAATAGGGGTGGACGATATAATCCACTACCGTTAATTAAGACTAGGGTTTAGCTGTGTTTCACAGGAAATAAGTCCTCTTAAAACTCCTCTCTTATAAAATAATATCGACACTCCCAAGGAATAAACTTGTAACTTATTTTCACCATATTTCGGGAGAGCGATTTCAAAGTTTAAAAATTTCCTGCGGATTTAACTTATGTTAACTGCATAACGGTTGTGTTTTTCGGCAATTTTTTAAACTTTCAAATTCACTTAACCGATTTTAAAGTTAAAAATGAGTTACATTTTTCTTCCTTGGGGAGTGTCGATATAACTATAACTCTTGGCAAAACAATCTACTATTTTATATTTTTAAAATACAAATTTGATGTCGAGGTATCTAGACTTTAGACAAAATTCCTAAAAAATACATTTTGGCTATCACATTAGTATTTTTTAAATATAAAATAGCCGAATATTGTGCGCTTATATGTATATATTTTTTTTATATTATGTTTTCAAAATTACAAGTCGATGATTTTTTCTTATGAAACGCAGCAAGACCCCATCCTAAAGGGACTATGCCTAATTGGGAGGTGGAAAAAAAGCGACTTTTTGATTTTTTCATTTATTTCCATGGAATCTAAAGAATTTCAATAATTTCCAAAGAATCCCAGGAGATTTCCAAGAGAATTCCAAACAAGTGTACACAAAGTTTTCGAGATATTTACCTAATCTTAGTGTAGTTGTGGTTCAACAAATTAACTAAATTTAAGAATTATTCATTTTCGCAAGTCAGTTAGTTATTAAAAAGTTATTAATAATGGTCTTTTTATGGTATTTTGCCAATATTTTAAAAACCAAGCCAGTCGAGACAAAAACTGTTCCAAATTGTACTGGTAGATCATAAAATTCTCTACAATAATAATTCTAACACAAAAACGATACCTTCGATGCTTAAGTTTGTATTGGTCTGCCTCCAAAATTTCAAACAAAACAAAGTGCTTGTCCTCTGTCATTTTTTGGTAACAGACTTATGACGTTTTCCGGTCGTTTAAAATGCAACCACCATTTTAAAAAAAAATCACCATCTTGATACATAAGAAACAGTTTTCTTGGGGATAGTACAATTATTATACCTTCCCTGCAATTGATTTTTTGCATTAAAGTTGTTTGTGATTTTCGGTTCTTAAATAACATTCGATTGAGAAACAGAAAAGATATTAATTATTATTTTCTTGTAGAAGCAAAATCCCTACATCAAGAGAATAATTAATTGATTGCCTCGTATGATATCTAAGAACCCAAAACCCAACTGCAAAAAGCTGTAATACCATTAGTATCACTATAAAAAAAAATTACAAACAAGAAGTACCTAAAGTAAACTTCATGGTTGAAACTGGAAGGCAAAGACCATGGAATCCCTTTTCCAATAATTATTATAAAGAATTTTATGTCCTAAAAAAGCTCTATCTCTGTTGGTTTCTAAGATAATGAAGAAAATGCATTTTTTTTTGGCAAACATCATCAATAAACTTTTAAGCAGGCTAACAAAGACTTGTGGAAAGTCAAGTTTTCTTAAACTAATAATGAATGAAAAATATTACTAATAATACAACATGTTAAATTAATAAATTCCATAACCATAACTAATATTATTACAAACAGCAGGTTATTGTTACACCTTATTAATTTAACATGTAATCATTAAAAGTTCTAATTATATACTAGTCTTATACTATTAATGTTTTGTTGGAAAAGTTTTCTGTTCGTAGTTGCAAAGAAGATCCAATTAACAGGTCAAAATGTCGACGAAAACTTATAGATGTTTAATAAAATGAATTTAAAATAAGAAATTTCTAATAGATTTATAACATCTAGTATTATTTTGTTAAATACTCCTAACATATAGATTTTTATTTAATTTTGTCCAAAATTTCAAGCAACCTAATGAAATTATTTTCGTTCCTTCGATACCCAAGCCCCACGGAGTAATTAAAAATTTTGACACAGTTACATACAGTGGATCCAGAAATGAATAGAGTACATTTCTATGTTGACAATGTAAATTCTACTTTTCAAATATTATTTTTGTCATATGAAAATCCCATTTTACGGCAAAATTTTTCAGACTGTTTTTGTTGCAAATTTCGTTCCCTTCATTTTTGTTTCTATACATTTTTTAAATTTTGTTGCACCGTTTCCGAGTCGCAGCGACTTTAAAAACACTCTGTCAAAAATTTAATAAAACAAACAGAATGTTTTTAAAGTCGTTGTCACTCGAAAACGGTGCGAAAAAATAGAAAGATGTACATAAACAAAAATGAAGGGAACGAAATTTTGCAACAAAAAGTATTTAAGCAATACGTATTGCTGTAAAAGTGATTTTTATATGAGAAAAAGTCTTGAAAAGGTACAATTTACATTGCTAACGTAGGAGTGTATTAATCATTTCCGGAGCTACTGTATCGTTGGTCCAAGATGAAAATTGTCCAAGTCCATTTTTGGCTGAAAATTACATTTAGTTGCCATCTATTCGTAAAAATTATATTTGAATAGAAAGCAACTAAATGTAATAATTTAGGTCAAATGTGGACTTGGGAAATTTGTATCTTGGATCGACGATATAACATGTAGACAAAAATAGAGAATATAAAATATTATAATACTAAATCGGGCATTAATTCCATTATTATTGTTAAATGTCACCTACCTTTTTTTATCCAGCTGTTTTTCATTAATCCTCTCTTTTTCCACATCGGCATTCTCGTCAAGTTCTGAAAATAAAAAATATTTATAAGAATATGTCAACTAATTTTGCAATACAAATTTTATATTATATTGTTAAAACTTTAAAGAACTAATAAATGCAAATAAAAATTAAACTAATTTCAGTTTTATTAATACCGTTATAGAGCGTTTTTAAAATATTTAAGTTTGAAAAGTAAATAGTTGGTATAAAAAATTCAACATAGAAACGACTCGAAGTGTAGCTTACAAAAAGTTAGTGGAGAATGCATCGAGGGATGGAAATATTGTAACCAACCAACCCTCCTCCGCTGAACCACAAAGCTGATTAAAAACACGGAATATGCTATGTTTGCTGAATTTAACCCCCGTTTGCATAAAGACTGCTCTAATCATTCGTTAATTAATGATTTGTTAACCCCTATACTGTTAATGATCTAGGGTTAAAGACCGTCAGATAGGAGCATTCGTTAACATTAACACTATTCTGACAGGGGTCTAAGAAATCTAACCAAAAACCTAGTTTTCTCTAAACCCAGTTTTACATCTCAAAAATTACCAAATTCAAAATTTGGTGGCGGAACAAATTAAAATACCCGAGGACTTATGAAGAGCAATAATTAAAAATCCTGAGGGACTACAAGTTTCAATTGCTGAACAAAATCAAGTACCTAACGCCCTAACAAATGCGATTAAAAAACATTATCGGGAACCTACAGTTTTTCAATTTTACGGTAAAACCCTAACAAATTCAACCAAAATACTTGCATGGAAACCTACAGTTTTACTGTGCCCAGAGTCACTCTTCAACGGATTTATGATCTAAACTTCCAAAATAAAATTGATATCTTTCTAGCAACCGTTGGATTTTTATTCATTTTTAATAGTAGTCAGATTTGACACTTGTAAATATTGGAAAAAAAAATTTATTGTTGTTTTCGTATGTAACTTCTGCAGAAGATGAGAAAGACTTTTCTTCTCGCTCATCTGCAACTTTTGTTGCAGCCCCAACTCCGTAGGTTTAACTAGTGGAAAATATTCCGATCAAAAGCATTTTCTTCACTACTATATCAAACTAGAAAATCATTTAAGCTAAACTAAAGAATAATTATTTAGAAAAGAAAATCCGCGTAAACAATCCATTGCCAAAATTACTTGATCAATTTAAATTTAATAAAATGAAAATGTAATATTTTTATTTTAATTTGCATCATTTAAAAAACGTCCTGGCAAACTCTAGAATAAGCGGATGTACGCGTGTCGTAGTTTAAAAAAAAACTATTGGGCACAAAGAAGTTTCGATTTAAAAACATTGAGTTAGTAATCTAAAATATTTATTATTTTTCAACTCAAAATTTGCGGAATAAAGATTTTTTAAAATTGCTAGTAAAATTTTGCAGTAGCGCAGAAATTCGTTTTTCCTACAAATATCTATAAAATTCCAAGTGGAATTTCATATTATGAAATAAATGGAATATGGCAAAACTTGATTAAAACATCCTCAAATAGCAATCTAACAACTAAAACACAATGGCGTTGCATCATTGTAACCAAAAGTAACCCAAATCAGTGTGAAATTGCTTAAAATTTGGTAAACACGGCAGCGCCAGTGGAAAAGTGCAATTCCTCTCCAATAAATATTGTTCCCTCTGTATGCAATTTTTAATGTTGAAACCACATTTTTATAATAAAACTCAAAAAAAATTTATGCAAGTTGACTACAATTTCGTAGCAGTGCAGACAAGATAATAATAATTTATTCAAAATTACTCAGCAGTTAATAACATTTCCTGTGAATCATATACATTTGAACATAAAATTCAAGTTATTTCACAGCGTAATATTAAACCCCTGCACTTACGATTACGATATTAAAATATGTATAATAGAAATTTCGAGAGTTTTCCAAACTATTTCTTCCATAGCAATTTTTTTATATTTATCCCCTTGGAAGTTATATACAGTGAGTGTAGAAAGTATTCGTCACCTCCTATATTACCAATGTAAATTGCTCATTTTGAAACCGTTTTTTGACATATAAAAATCACTTTTACAGCAAAACTTTTTAGACATTTTTTATTAAAAATTTCATTATCTTTAATTTTGTATCTATACATTTTTCTATTTTGTCGCCCCGTTTTTGACTGGCAGCGACTTAAACAAGACTCTGAAAATTACAAAAAATATCGTCTCCTGTATCTCAAAATCGGTGCAACAAAATGGAAAAATGTATAAGTAGTTTTTATGGAAAATTTTATTCCCTACATTTTTGTTTATATACATTTTTCTATTTTGTCACACCGTTTCTGAGATACAGATGATAATATTTTTTGTATTTTTCAGAGTCTTGTTTAAGTCGTTGCCAGTCAAAAACGGGGCGACAAAATAGAAAAATGTATAGAAATAAAATTGAAGACAATGAAAGTTTTAACAAAAAATGTCTAAAAAGTTTTGCTGTAAAAGCGATTTTTATATGTCAAAAAACGGTTTCAAAATGTTCAATTTACATTGGTAATATAGGAGGTGACGAATACTTTCTACACTCACTGTATAACGCTGCCAAAGAATGATTTCTGATTAACTAGCCTATTTACTAAAAATGTCTTCAAGAATTTTTCTTAAAGCTCGATATAAATAACAATACTTTCTTTGCATTAAAAAATCTAGTTTCTAGAAATTTTTTTTACAAGTTAGAACATTAAGGCAACAACATATTCTAATATAAAGATTAAAATCATTTGCTCGCAAATTTCGGTTCATATTCTATTATTCGTTTTTCCTGAAACTACACGAATTTGTAAATACATTTTTCAATACAAAGAAAAAATCATTATTGATACAACCTATGGCTTAAACCCACAAAATGCACAACTATCGTGTAGTATTCCTACTTCGCAATACCAGCGATAAACAAGTATTGTTCAAAAAATTCCCTAATTATTAATGATTTCGTGAAAAACAATCTTAAATATTAATTTCCAATTTATTCAAAAGCTTTACAAATGTTTTTCTTAGGTCCAGTTTCTCAATCGTGAATAAATTAACCCAAGTTCAATTGTTAACTTAGAATTCTGACCAATCGGGGTAGTCATAAACGTAGGTTAACCCTTGAACCTTAGTTTAATTTACAATTCACAAAGAATGATTTCTAATTAACCAGCCTATTTACTAAAAAGTCTTCAAGAATTTTTAAAGTTCGATATAAATAATAATACTTTCGTTGCATTAAAAATTTAAGTCACAATAGACTGGTTTCGATTAGATTCAATCTCCTTCTGGAAGAATGCTCTAAATAATGTTGTATAAGTCAGAACATTTAAGCAAAAATACATTTTAATATAAAAAATAAAAGAAAAATATTTTGTCTACAAATTTTACGTAGGAGGGCAGAGCCCATCTTTAAAATCTCGATATTATGGAAGCTGCTTCTGTAAACAACCATGGCCATGCCTCATGAATTTAAATTTAAATACTTTAAATACCGAACGTAGAATTATTTAAACAAATTAAATTTCATTAAACTTCATAATTTGACTATGTTGCTTTTTTTTGGATTTTTTTAATAAACATTTAAAACATCTTCGACTTTTTTACTACACGTTTATGAACATTTCAAGAGTCCCTCAGAATTTTTTCAAACATAAGTACTAAGTTGAATCGACTTGCCACCGTTTGGAAGACACTCGTGTGGCAATTAACGGCTTCAATGATTCCGGAGGTTTTACTCATCCGAAATCAAAAAATTAAAAGGCACTTTAATTTGTAAACCAGAGGCTACGCTTTAACCAGAATAAAGTAAAAATATCAAAAATTGAATTTTTGGAATTGTTTTAAAAAGTAAGTTTCAAGTTTTCAAGTTCGAGTAACAGTGAAAAAATTCAATTTTTGATATTTTTACATTATTCTAGTTCCGGTAATAGCCTCTGGTCTACAAACTAAAATGCCCTTTGATTTTTTGATTTAGGATAAGCAAAACATCTGGAATCATCCATTGCCACATGAGTGTCTTCCGAACGATGTGAAGTCCACCCCTAGCTTCGTCACTGACAAGTCAGATAAATTTCATCTATGCGGATTTACAAAATTTGATTCTCTTAAAATAAGTTTCCCTGTGAGTGCCACTGACATAAGGAAATTGGGCAGTACAGCATACCCGTGGATACCATAGGCCCACGAGGATAAGCATACGTAAAATAGCAGTAAATAAAATTGTATAAATGCACTAATAATCGTGCATTTGCTGCTAATTATGGTATAAACTACTGATTCGAATATTAATTTCGGGAGCCTCTATAACTATTTCAGCCAACGTATAATTATTTATTCTATTACGGTAGAAGTTGTACCTACTTGTAGGAAGGTTACAATAGAAAAAACTTCTAAATAAGAATATCTATTGTTAAAACCCCTGAAGGAATTTTTTCAAGCTTTGTTATAACTTATAAATAATTGCAAATTATAATAATTTTTAAGCATTCAAACATTTATTTACAAAATTATTTATTACTCATAATAATTTAACGACTCATAATATGCATGTGTTGAAAGTAGATTGAAATCGATGCTATTATTTTACCAAATTTTCAAGTTATTGCTAAAATTATCAGTTTCATTTGTTTACTCCACATCGAAAAGATGTTATTGTAAACCACTACGGTGATATATTAAGAATAATGCATGAAATTTTTAAAACAAGACGGTTTCTAACATAAAATACGCAATTATTAAGTCATGGATAGCAATGAAAATTTTTTCCTGGCAGTTAAAGGTTGTCCTTTTAGATCAAGACTAAAAGTCAAATTTTTCAATTTTTTACTTTCGCTTGCGTAGTAACATTTTAAACATTTCTTACTTTATTGAACTTCATGAATTTCTTTAACTGTTATCTAAAAACAAGAATACAAATATATCTCCGTAGTGGTTAACGATAACATCTTTTCGATGTCTAGTAAAAAAATAAATTTATTTCTATACAGAGTCAGAAAATGCAAAACTATTACTAATTCATCCTAAATTAAACACCCACGAGACCAGCTAATATTGACTTTTAACTAGCAAAAAATTACAAGAAAGTTTTAACAGATGCACATTTTGTAGCTCTAATAGGTACAAAATAAAATCAAGCTAACAATTTCGTGGTTACAAAAGAAACGAAAGCTACTTTAAAGCGAGTCCTAATACACCTGTATTTTCCTCTACCTCCCTTAAAAACTTTCTACAAAAAAATAGCCACATAAAGCTATCAAGATGTGACCTCTTAGAGCCTGTTTGATAATAAGTATTCGATGTAAGGTTTACTACTCAAATCAATTACTCGGCAGCAAACAAATCTTGTTGCAAAAATTATCTAACGATTCTGATTTGACAAATATAACCAGCAAAAGAAAGCCTTAACAACAAAATATTATAGCAATATAACTAACCTTTTATTTCCAAATACTGCAACTCCAAAAATTTGATTCGGCATCTCGTTCCAATCACTACACTGCACTAATAATTGATTTCTTATTAACACTAGGTCAAGTTCAAATGTTCAAAATTTAGTACGAATTTCGCAAAAGTTCATAATTTATTTAATTAAATCACACGCGAAAACAAAGTAATGTTTATTTTTCCGAACGCGAAATGTCATTTTAAAATTTAAAACAAAACATTGAAACTTTAAGACATGCGGCGACATCTACCGAGAAATAAGCGGAATAAAATTTAAAAATGACGAACCGATTGTTAAACGTCAATGTAAACACACCAATTTATTATGGATATTTGGAAAACTTGAAATGCATCCCAATTACATATAATGACTAATCTGCAGTTACCCAAAAATAAAATGTCACAATCCTTCTTGTTTTCTATCTGGCAGTCTTTCCGTAAAATGTTTTCCAAGTTTGAAACCAATCTTTATTGTAAAAGTTGTGCATCGCTGTATTCTTTTTCTGTATTGGAATATCAATTCTCCCGATTACGTAATCTGCTATTCTCTCCGGTTATCTGAAATTAAAAATACAAATTACAATCGGTTTTTCAAAGGCTACACTAAAGGGACAGGAGTAAATAAATTAAAATAGATTATTTATATCTTTTACTCCTGGAAGTTTTGCAAGAAACTATTACGCAATACACACATCATCAATTGCGGGGAACGCGGGTGGTCAAAATCCTGGGATAAAATTTACTACGCTACACCGACTCTTATTTCCAACTACCCACCTTTCCTGATGCTACCCCGAAACTTTTAAAGACTAACCCACTTTTCCCTAAACTACTTAACACTTCCAACTCTTGAAATTACCTTGAACAGGTACAGCTAACTGCCAGGGTGATTTACCCCTGGTAAACCCAAATCAATTTTTGACCTAAACACTTTTTCATGAAACAACCTAAATTTTTTATTTAAAAAAATATATATATAGGTTTAGGTATATTCTTGCCAATAAAATATTCAATGTATCGACTAGTTTCGGCTTTATTAATAAACCATCTTCAGGATACTCTACAAGAAAAAATTCTTTCCGCAATTTTGCGATATTATTTTTGTACTAATTTCAGAAACCACCCGATATTTTTTTTAATTATGATAGAATTAATTTTCAAAGAAATAGGGTGGACGATTTCCATCACTACCCCTAAGACTAGTGATTTGCTGTGCTTTACAGGAAATAAATCCTCTTAAAACGGTTCGTCGGATTGACTTAAAATTTTGACAATATAATATCGACACCCCCAAGGAATAAAGATGTAACTTATTTTTAACGTTTTTCAGGAAAGCGATTTCAAAGTTTAAAAACTTCTTGCAGATTGAACTTATGTCAACTGCAAAATAGTTGTTTCAAATTAAAAACAAGCATTTTGTAAATAAGTTAAACCTTTGGGAATTCTTTAAGCTTTCAAATCCCTTTACCGACTTTAAAATGTGTACGTTTTTCTTCCTTGGAAGTGTCGACATATAAATCCCATCAAAGTCCAAATAAAGGAAAATTGTATAGGTACTACATATTTTTGCATAACAATTGATTATTATATTCAAAAGAGCTTAATTTATAATTTTTAACTAAAATGAAAATATGCGTGTAAACAATTCATCCATTGCCAAAATTGCTTTACCAATTTAAATTTAACAAAATGAAAACGTAATGTTTTTAATTTAATTTTCATAATTTAAAAACGTCCTTAGAAACTCTTGAATAAGCGGATGTACGCGCGTCGTAATTTAAAAAAAACTATTGAACACAAAGAAGTTTCAATTTAAAAACATTGTGTTAGTAATCTAAAATATTTATTATTTTTCAACTCAAAATTTGCGCAATAAAGATTTTTAAAAATTATAATTTTGCAGTGGAGCAGAAATTCGTTTTTCCTACAAATAGCTGTAAAATCCGAAGTGGATTTTCATTTGCAATAAATGGTCACCGTACCCGTAAGTGCTTTCTTTCGACACTCGAGCACAATGTCCTGATACATTATTCTGTTGATAAACAAATGGAATACGCCAAAACTTGATTAAACCCTCTTCAAATAGCAAACTAACTAAAACACAATAGGCCGTATTTATAAGAAAAAGGATTTGCTTTTACTTGCAAAAATCAAAGCAATTACTTCACATTTGATTATAAAATATATATCTATATATATTATTATTTTGCAAGTAAAAGCAAATCCTATTTCTTACAAATACGGCTTAATGACGTTGCATCACTATGACCAAAAGTAGCCAAAAGTAAATCATCATAGAACCACTTTCCAAGTCGAGACTATGAGTATGTTTGTATTCATTTAGTTTAAATATTTTTTATCGTCAATGGAAAGGTGCAATTCCTCTTCAATAATTGTTCCCTTTGTATGTATTTTAATTTTGAAATTTTCTTCGAAGTAAAATTTATTACAGAGAAAATGGCATGATCACATTTTTATATTAAAACTCAAAAAAAATTATGCAAATTTACTACAATTTCATAGCAGTGCAGACAAGATAACAATAATTTACTCAAAATTACTCAGCAGTTTATAACATTTCCTGTGAATCATGTATGAACATAAAATGCAAGTGATTTCACATCATAATATTAAACCCCTGCACTTACGATATTAAAATATAATAAAAATTTCAAGTGTGTTCCAAACTATTTCTTCCATAGCAATTTTTTAATATCACGTTGGAAGTTCTATGTAATACTGCCAAAGAACGATTTCTAATTAACTAGCCTATTTATTACAAAGGTCTTCAAGAAGTTTTCTTAATGCTCGATATAAATAATAATACTTTCTTTGCATAAAAAATCTAGATCAAATTAGACTAGTTTCTAGAATAATTTCCCTCAGAATTTTTTCAAACATAACTACTAAGTTGAATCGACTTGCCACCGTTTGGCAGACACTCGTGTGGCAATTAACGGCTTCAATGTTTTCAAAGGTTTTGCTCATCCAAAATCAAAAAATTAAACGGTGTTTAAATTTGTAGACCAGAGGCTAACGCCGTAACTAAAATTGAATTTTTGGCATTGTTTTAAAAATTAAGTTTTCAAATTTTCAAGTTCAACAGTGCCAAAAATTCAATTTTTAATATTTTCACATTATTCTAGTTGCAGTAATAGCTTCGTCTACAAACTAAAATACCGGTTGATAATTCTCCGGTATCATCAATTGCCACACGAGTGCCTTACGAATTTTTGTTTGAAAAAATTTGAGAAACTGTTGAAATGTTCATAAAGGTGTAGCAAAAATTCAAAAATAGTGTATTTTAATGGTTCATCAAAAAAAAATTCAAAAAATGAGCAAAAAAGGTAAACGTCTAAGACAAGAAGATACGGCTTTTCGAAGATGCAGAATTACTTTTCTAAAAACTGTCAAAAGCAGATAGAGTTCGCAAAACAAACTCAATTTTCTGTGGTACTACAGTACTAAAACTTTTTCATATTTGGGTAATCCGGTTCGATAAATTAAATTGCAATTTAATAAAATTGCTGGATGAATTTTCAATAACTATTACATCAGAATTCTTAACACTCTTTTATAAAACAATATAAATTTTGATTGGGTATAACATTGATCACAATAATTAGGTTTTAAAAATACAGTCCTGAGTGAAACCGATTTAACCAATTAAGATTCGGTTAATTTTAAATTTTCTAGCTTAAAAAATTCACTTTGTTTTTCATAAAATAAATATTCATACTTAATCGAACATCTATTGTTCAGTCACACGAGCAGTATTTTACTTAACAAGGGTAGCAATCAAGTATAAGTGAAGCCACCCCTAGCTTCATCACTGACAAGTCAGATAAATTTCATCTATGCAGATTTGCAAAATTTGATTCTCATAAAATAAGTTTTCCTGTGAATGTAACTGACATAAGGAAATCAAGTAGTACAGCATACCCGTGGATACCATGCCCCACGAGGATAAGCATAATTTTTTATTCTATAGCAGTAGAAGCTGTACCTACTTGTAGGAAGGTTACAATAGAAAAATTTTCTAAATAAGAATCTCTTTTGTTAAAACTCCCGAAGGAATTTTCTCAAGATTTGTTATAAATAAATGCAAATTATAATAATTTTTAAGCGTTCAAAAATTTATTGACAAAATTATTTAAAAAGTATTTTATTTTATAAAAGTAACAATTTATCAGTAAATTCGAGTTCATATTATTACTCATAATAATTTAACGACTCATAATATGCACGTGTACTATTTAAATTGCTTTTTATCATAATACTCAAAAATGAATCATAAAACTAACAGGTACGAACTTAAATTAGCAAACAAAGGATTTATATAATTTTGAAGTTAATAATTGGATATCGGATTATATTATGCACTAATAAAATGGAAAATATGAACTAAAAATAAAAATGCTATTCTTAATGTTAAATGCTAAATTTATTTATCGTTTGTTATTATTTGACTGCTCTCGTTCAATAATCAAATTATTGTTCATAATCGATAAAATTTTCAAGCCCAACCGTCTCAGACAGATCACCTTTTTCAAGCAATTTTTTAAAAATTATTAAATAATAAAATTAGTAAAAATTGTTCCACATATTATTTTTTATTTCTACCGAAATAAGCATGATCGTCAAGAAAGTACTAAATTAATATCTAGTTATAATATGCAAACATGCAAATCGATTGCCTAAAATAATGTTGTGCTAACTTGTAAATTAATAATATTTGAATATAAAATCTTGAATATATTATGTGGATTCATGTAAAACTAGTCGTATTTCTAAAATAGATTTTCTATATGCAAAATTGAAAAGAAAGTATTGTTCCGAAGCTAAATAAAATTTGTAATAAACCATAGAAAGATATTATTTTATTCATCGTAAATGAAATATTCAATAGTATAATCAATATCGATTTGTATTACGAAAAGATTATCAACAAAATTTAATTTTCCTCATATATAGTACGCAAAATAAAAGTGTCATCCTGGGGTGGAGTTTTGAAAATTAGTATTTTGTAAAAATATAAAATTTGGGGTTTGAAATAATGGAAATCATATAAATGCTTATTATGTAGTATTTATCTGATTTCTATGATTTTCTTTGTTTTAAACCTCATACATTTTCAAGACACAAATTTTCAACAATCGATCCTCTAGCAGAAGTCACTGATTCAAAATTTTTACCCCCATTTCTGAACCCCAAACTTGCAATACAGCAAGTATATGATTTATTGTTTCATTTAAAATATGAACAATTAATAATTCTGAACTAAATGATTTCTGCTAGCCTGAACAACAACCAAATATTATTTAAAATGTAAATACCTTTCATTTTCAAATGCAGCACCACGAACATTATTTCTTCATCCCGGTAAATTTTCAAACTGTCTTTATCCAAATTCTTTTCAATGTTCACACACACACACGCGCGCACCGTAACTTAATTTGATTTGCTGGATTTCGAATACAGCACCGCTAAGCATTAATTCTTCACCTCGGTAAATTTTCAAACTGTCTTTACCCAAATTCTTTCAATGTTCACACACACGCGCGCACTATAACTTGATTTGATTTGCTAGATTTGGAATACAGCACCGTTAACATTAATTATTCACCTCGGTAAATTTTCAAACTGTCTTTATCCAAATTCTTTCCAGTGTTTAAAACACACACGGGCGCCCATCACTTGATTTGATTCAGTTGATTTCAAATACAGCACGGCTAACATTAATTCTTCACCTCGGTATATTTTCAAACTGTGTTTATCCAAATTCTTTCCAATGGTCACGCACGCACCATCACTTGATTTGATTTGCTTGATTTTAAATATAGCATTGTTAATATGTATTCTTCACCTCAGTAAATTTTCAAACTGTCTTTTTAAAAATTCTTTTAATGTTCACACACACGCGCGCACTATAACTTGTTTTATTTGCTTGACTTCGAATACAGCACCGCTAACATTAATAATTTTTCACCTCGGTAAATTTTCAAACTGTCTTTATCTAAATTCTTTCAATGTTCACACACGCGCGCGCACTATAACTTGTTTGATTTGCTTGACTTCGAATACAGCACCGCTTACATTAATTATTCTTCACTTCGGTAAATTTTCAAACTGGCTTGATCCAAATTCTTGCCAATTTTAACACACACACGCCCATCACTTTATTTCTTATAAAGACTACAACAAATTAAACAAATTAAAATTAACGTTCATAACTTATTTAGTTTTAAAAAGCAAAAAGTAAATTGTTGAACGATTTTATTGACAGACACAAAACGTCATTTTCTTTAAATTCAAATAAATTAGATTTAAATGACGTACGGCGGCATCTATCGGTAAATATCGAAAACGCATTTAAATAATTAAAATTATTGAAAATTTAGTAATTTCAAAATTTTAATTGCAAAATCAGTATGGCAAGGTTTTCATTCCATCACAACAATTTGGTCTTTGTTTATTTAAACCTTGAGTAAGCTTAAAATAATCTCATTAGAAATTTTTTGTTGCAAATTTCATCCCCTTGATATTTGTTTACATACATTTTTCTATTTTATCACACCATTTCAGAGTTACGGTGACTTAAACAAGACTGTAAAATACAAAAATTATTGTCGTCTGTACCAAAATCAAGAGAATTAAATTTGCAACAAAAAATTTCTAATAAATGTATTGCTTTAAAAACAATTTTTATATGACAAAACTCATCTTAAAACGTAAAATTTACATTTCTAAAATGAATCATGTCGTGAGCCGTTGTAAATTATCAACAAGTTTTGTACATTAAAAATCTTACAATTAAAGCAATATTTTTGAACCTGGTGACTTCTGATAGAGCAACAAATTATTATAGAAATATAACTAACCTTTCGATTCCAATAATTGTTGATTCCGCAACCCATCACAACTTTAAATTAATTGTTGTAGATCCAAATTCACTACACCGGTACTGCTTCATTTCAATTGTTATGAACACTAGAATAAGTTAAAAATCCAAAACTTAGTAAGAATATATCAAAAGTTCATAATTTATTTAATTAAAACAAAGGTAAACAAATAATCACGAAACGTCACTTTTAAAAATTTCTGACATTACAATATTAAAATTTAAACGACATATGGCGACACCTAACGAAAAATATTTGAAGTAAAACTTATCTTCCTTTCTAGATTTCTTCTCATTGCTGGTCATTTGAAAATTTGACGTTTACCGGAATATAAAATCATGTCAATAGTTTTGTAAACGAAAGCTAATTTGAAAAATGTTGTAATTCACCTGCATCTTCCTCTAGCTTCTTTGAAAATTTTTTTTTTAAATAGCTGCATCAAACCCTTAGCGGGTAGTCCTGTAAAGTCTGCTCGATACTAGGTACTCGATGTACTTTTAACCGTTCCTAGTAGATAAATTTTAAGTCGCAATGGTAACCTACTTGACAACACAAGAGAAACAACTACTGTTGCTTGGAAATTTACCTAACCAGTACATTTTCGTGCAAAGAAGACAATCATACAAATCGTTGTTTTAACAGAAGTCACTAAATCAATTATTATTACTATTAATAAAACAATAATTTTAAATTTGGTGACTTCTATTAGAATAACTAAATATTACAGCAATAAAACTAACCTTTCGTGTCAAAATATACTGCAACCCCAATTGATTGTCGTAATCCAAATTCACTACACTACACCATTTGATTTGTTATTAACACTAGGACAAATTTAAAATCCAAAATTTAGTAAGAAATTCTCAAAAGTTCATAACTTATTAGCCTAAGCACACTACATGTCATTTTAAAACTGTAAACAAACATCAAACCGAATTACAAGACATGTAGTGACACCTAACGATAAAAAGCGGAAATAATTAATTTAATTTATAATATAAAATTTTAAATCGATTTTTTATAATAATTATGATATTTTACACATTTCCCTTCTATTATTTTTCATTAATAATGCTTTTTAGCCAATATATTTTTAAAATTATCTTTGACAAGAGTCTAACCTCAAAATTTATTTTGTGAAAATTATTAATTGCAATTAACATATAGCCAATTAATAATGAACGAAAACTATTGCCAATAATGCTAACTAGCCAAATATAATCTAATTTGTCGGCCAATTTTGTTATCTCGACTCAATTCTTGAATTGAAATTTTGTAGGTTTCGGTATTGATTTGTTGTTAAAATCCTACATTTCCGTGTAGTTTCTTATTAAAATATCATTGTAAATTGTAGTATTTGATGTAAGAGAATATGCTAATATAAAAAGGCATTGCTCGTTTGAAACTTTGAGATTTAATTTGACATCTACCGAGCGAACACTGTAGTATCGTAGTTACATAAATTATTGTGTTCGTCTAGTTTTTTAATACTCACTACACATGAATCTAATACCTATACTTAGATTGCAATAAATGACTTTGTAATTTCTTGCTTTCAAAATTGTTTTTATAATTATTAAAACCACCTGTCGCTGTGCGAAGTAAGAAAGTTTCATATTATGTTTGAACTTTGTTGACGTTTATAGATTATAATCTTTACTTTTGTTGAATCGCTACTAAATTTGAATTGCCGATATCTAATTTCTAATAAAATATTATTGGAAAAGTTGACAACAACATAATAAATCGTCATAACTAGAAATGGCAATTTTTACCATGGAGGAATAAAGAAAAAAATCAAGTTATTGAGAATTAAATTATCTTTTGCATTGCTATTTAACATTTTTTTCTAGGACCATTACCTTTCAAGCAAATCGTAAGAAATTGACTTGATAAAATAATTATTTAAAATATTTTTTAATAAAATTAAATTTTGTACAGTTGTCTCTTTTTACATAGTATGATATTATACAATAATAAAAATTTATTAATATGTACATTGAGTATTTCGTTAACGAATTAATAATTTACAACGAATTCTTAAGTCTTCATATTTTGGAATTTATACATAATATACACAGTACACAGTTAAATATTTTTACAATTTCTTTTGTGTATGTTGCATTTTACAGTCTTAAGGCTAAGAATGGCAACAGAATTAACTACTTAAACCTAATGAGCAATTGTTGTACATTTATTTACAAAATTATTAAACACAGTTTCATTTTTTATTACGTACCTAGTAGTAATTTAAATAAAGTTTTTTTACACAGCCAGATCACCTTGTCTATCGGAGTCACTTTAATTGTTATAATCTGAGTTCGGCATCGACTACAGTTTTACTTCTATTTTGAGGAGGTTGCCTCGATACGACGTGGTGCGAAGTCGGTAAACCGGGCGTTACCAAAGGCGATATCGACGGCGATTTTGTAGCCAACGGGGATAGGGATGGTGAAAAGCTAGGAGACATTGCCGTCGATGTGGTAAAGGTACCGCCAGATGCGTCGTGACTAATCGGCGATCTTGGGAGCTTGTGAACCTGATTGTGATTACTAACAATGTGATGACTAGAACCTCCTCTGGCATTTAAAACAGGCATTGCTATGGATCTCGGCGCAACGCTTGTAATTAATGGAGGCGGCACATTTTTAATTGGCGCAACTGAAGATTTACTTTTTACGCTGGAATTTCCACTTGCGACGCTTTGTATCGATGCCGTATCGTCTTTCAGTCTTGCAATCTCAGAAAAAACATGAGCCAATGGTTGATATTGTGGTCCCCAATCTAATAAATAATCCCAGTTATAACTACCCGCTAGCTCTTCCTCACTATGCACTATGGAACTAAGGGATCCGTTCATCGACGGCTGATGAGTGACGGTCGACATATCGCCGTAACCGCCGATAGCCATGACGTGTTCCATTGTGGTACTTAAATTGGTGGAGTTAACGACGCCGCCTTCGCCGTTGGAACTTGCACGATCGCTACCCGCTACGTCGTTTAATTTTGCGTAAATCAAATTTGTAATGTCGTTATCCGTGCTTCCGTGTTCCTCGAACATGTGAAGTCCGTCCAGTGGCACATTTTGATGAAGATGCATCGTGTCTTTACTACTTCCCGCGCGAGGATCGGCGCACATTCGCGGAGCGGCTTGAGGAACGCCCGTACTGTTGTTGTTCACTATACCTAGTCTCGCCAAATATTCCTGAGTGTTACGCACAGAAACGTCCGACAAATTATCGTCGTCGTCGTTTTGCCGATGAATACCCGAATCCCTCTGCAAAGGACCTTCGTTAATCATTCTAATTTCTTCGTCTTCACCGTCCTCCCCGTCCTCGGCAGAGCCTCGTCCACTCGAACCCGATTGTTCGGAACCCGATAATTCCGAAGTAGTAGCTGCACCCGAGTTAGAGCTGGCGGCATGTCCCGCACCGTAAGGTGGAATTTCGTCGTATTTGGGAGGTGCAAACTGATTATTATTACTTCCTGAAACGACACCTCCCCTAATCGGAATCGTATCGAACGCGCTGGGATCCACGTAATTATTCGACGCGGACACACTGTCGTTCCCTAAATTAGGTTTATTTACTTTCTTGTTGCGCTTATTCCTCATGTGCATGAAAACCAGCACGGCACCAAACGAAGTCAGCAATAAAATAAACGCAATTAATAATCCAAGTGCCCAATCGGCCAAACCTCCGTTTGCGGCTGCAACCGTTTTATTGCCGTTTTCGTTGATGGCCAAATTTGTTCCCAAATCTGCTAGCGGATCTAAAGAAATTTCGACAAAGGTCATGTTTGTTAAAGATCCTTGTCGTCCAGAGCTAGCGGTAACCACCAATCCGACGTCTTTTATATTTTCTAAAGCATCCAAATTGCTGAATTTCTTTTTAATCTGAATCGCTCCTGAAGTACGATTAACCTTAAAGTATTGGTGTTGTGTGGACAACTGATAAACAATTCTTCCATCTATACCTTTATCTCTATCTGTGGCCATTACGTGGCCCACGATATAACCAATCGGTAAACTTCCCGAAGGCGAAGTCGTTAATACAAATCTGTACGTGCGCTCCGTAAACTGAGGATGATATTCGTCTCTACTTTCGATTTCAATTCTTACTTTTACCACTGCCGATTTTCCGCCAATGTCGTTAGCTTTTAAGGTAAACAAATAGCGATTTCGTTGTTCATAATCGAATACCGAGTTGGTAGTTACTAAACCGGTGGTGGAATCTACACGAAATAATTTCCAAGTTTCATCAGTTCCTTGATAACTGCTGCTCGAAGACAGACCACCGATGGAATAGTTAAGCGAACCAAAAACTCCCTTATCTAAATCTGTAGCGTGAGCCGTAAAAATTGCAGTTCCTATCGATTCATTTTCGCCGATAATTTCCAGATACTCAGTAACTGGAAAACGTGGAGCGTTGTCGTTCTGATCTTCTAATAAAATACGAAAATTATTCAACGTACAGATCGACGGTTTTCCAAGATCGCACGCCTTGATCACCAGATTGTGCTCCACGATTCCACGATCATAATCCAAAGTTTGGTTAATCCTCAGCACGCCAGTTTGTTCTTCCAATTTAAACAAGAGATGATCGTTTCCGGAAGTTACGCCGTAGACGATTTTCGAGTTATCCGATCCTTTCTGATCTGCATCGCTCGCGCGAAACTGCATAATACTCGACCCGATCGGCAACCCTTCGCTAATGCTTATTTCGTAATCGGATTGTTGAAAAACTGGCGCGTTATCGTTCATGTCTTCCACCGTTATGAAAACTTCAACGGCGGTCGAATTTTCCATTAGACGATCTTCGCTCTTTAATTTTAAAGTGTAGAACGCTTGAGTTTCTCTATCCAAAGATTTGATTAAAACGATAACAGCAGACGGACTCAAAATTTCGAAAACTCCATCGGCGTTTCCTTCGGTGATGTAGAGTTTGTGATTGGAATTAGGCAAGCGCAAAATTACCGAACCTTTCGACGTGCTTTCCGGAATTTGGAGTCTGAAAATTACAATAAAGTAACTTAAAACAAAAAGAGTTTGTTGTAGTTACCTGTAGTTATGTTTGGATGGTCGAGGTTCAAATCCGGAATTGCTGTTTACTTTGATGTAAACCGAAGAGGCCGAACTCAAAGGAGGATTTCCAAAATCGGTAGCTAAGAGCGTAATTTGAAGATCTTGTTTTAAAGTCGAAGAAACGTTGCTTAGATTTACTTTCAATATTCCATCGAATTCTCCAATCGAAAAACCAGGAATTGGTTTGAAAAGAGAGTATCGCAGTTTAGCGTTGTCTTCTGAATCTGCATCGGTGGCATTAACGGTGAGAATTTCGTATAAAGCGTTAGAATTCCCATCTGAAATTATATTTTTATATTAGCATACTGTTAAAAATTTAGATGAAAGTCAGTTATACCTGGTAGCGTTGTGTGATAGAAGTTTTGCGAAAATTCGGGAAGATTATCGTTGACGTCGGTAATTTTGATGGTTAAGATGGTTTGGGCGGTGTGCGCCGTGTCGGAAGCCGAAATTTTCAAATTGTACTGCTGCTGCGTTTCGTAATCTAGCGGCATCTTTAAAATTACCTTTCCGCTAAACCGATCAATGCTGAACATTTCTAAAACGTCGGCATTATTATTCGAAGAAAAACTATAAGTCAGTGGTGGATTTGTGTCAACGTCGTTGGCCGTTACGGCGGTCAAAACAGTCCCAACTTCTGTGGCTATAAGAAAAAAGGTTTTAGTACAAAAAAAAATCGAAATATCGGATTTGCTTACTTTCGCTAACTGTTATGATGCTGTGCGGAGGAAAAGTAGGCTGATTATCGTTGACGTCAACAATATTTATACGAACTCTCGTGGTTCCCGTCATCTGAGGAACGCCTTCGTCGGTGGCTATAACCGTAAGTCTGTATGTGTCTCGAATTTCCCGGTCAAGCACAATATTGGTTTTCAAAATTCCACTAAAAGCTGGCTCTATCATGAAAGCGTTGTCGTGATTTCCGTCGACAATGTGGTACAGCACACGAGAATTTCCATCTTCGTCTGCATCGAAAGCAAATACTTGCAGAACGAAAGCTCCTTTACTGTTTCCTTCCCACACCGTTGCGCTGTACTCTTGTTGCGTAAAGGTCGGCGCATTGTCGTTTTGATCCATCAACTTAACCGTAACTTGGCAAAACCCATGTAAACTTACTGATCCTTCCGTTCTTGCTTCAACAACCAAACGAATTTCTTTCCTCAGCTCGTAATCCAAATACTTTGAATTTCGTACTTGAATTACGCCACTTTCCGAATTAATTACAAAAATATTGGCTTCGTTTCCACTTCCAAAAAAGTAATGAATTTTTTGCCTACGACTATCCGTTCTCACTGCGGAAACCTTCACGACGTCTTTAAATTCTTCGGTGTTTTCGGAAAGCGTAACAACGTAAGTTGAGTTTTGAAATCTCAGTTGTGGATAATTTTCCGGCATATCGCCCACACTAATTTCAATCAATCCCGTGGAACTTTGAGGTGGATTTCCTTTGTCGGTCGCTATTACGTTTAAATAAATCGTTTTTCCATTTTCGCTGGCCAAACTTTGGGTGGAACTCAAAACTCCCGTATTTGGATTGATTCGAAATTTGTTCGAGACGTCATCGTTGACCAAATTGTAGACGATTTCGGAATTCGTACCCTGATCGGCGTCGGACGCAGAAACCTTCAGGATTGTATTTCCCGGTTGGATGTAGGCGGCCACTTTCTCTTTGAAAGGATAGTTAGAGAAGATCGGCTTGTTGTCGTTGATGTCACCAATTTGGACGGTTACGGAAACTTTTTGAAAACGCGCTTCGTATTTTCCACTGTCAGATGCGACCACCAAAAAGTTGTAAACGCTCTGCTTCTCCCGGTCGAATTGCCTAAAAATTGAAAACGTAAATCTCGAGATTGCATAAAAATAAACAAGGATAAATCAGAAGCTCGGCTGCCAAACATTATCCTTGATCGGTAAACTACTAAATTACTTACCCGGTTGTTGTGATTACGCCCGTTTTATTGTCAATCCGAAATAACCACTGGCTCTCGTTTGCTAACGAATAAATAATTCTGGCGTTCAATCCGACGTCGGCGTCGAACGCTCGGACCTTCAGAACGGACGTGTCGATGGGAATATCTTCTAAAATAGTTGCAGAATATTGCTGACTGTCAAATTTTGGATCGTTGTCGTTTTGGTCTTCCACACGAATCGTAATATTACAAGATCCTTGAAGAGGTCGGTTTCCATGATCCTGGGCGGTAATTGTTAAATGATAACGAGAATGAGTTTCTCGATCCAGAGATTTGGCCGTTAGATCGCCCGTGTGCGTGTCGATAGTAAATTTGTTTCCGACATTTCCACCTGTGATGCTGTAGGTGATTTCTCCGTTTTTACCAGAATCCAAGTCCATGGCAACGATAGTGTGGACAACCGCCAATTCGTTGTTCTCGGGGATAAATAGGGGAGTGCAGGAACTCAAGCGAAATTCGGGAGAATGGTCGTTGACGTCGATCACTACGACCGACAAAATGGTAACATCGAACTGCGTTTTAGCGACGCTATCGCTTTTAATGGAATCCGTAACGTAAATTGGTAAGACGTAACGATTTTTAAATTCGTAATCCAACACCTTTTTGGTCGTCACGACGCCCGTTAGTTCGTCGATGGAGAAAGTGTCGTCGGCAATTCCAGGCGGAATTAGATACGTCAAGTTTCCCGCCATGCCGTTTTCTCCAAATCCAGATTTTGCACCGACTCTCGTAACGTACGTCCCGACGCCGGAATCTTCCGGTAACTTAGCTTGATACTCGGAATTGATAAATCTAGGTGGGTTTTCGGTGGATCCCTGTATCGATAATCTCAATTCCAAATGAGCTTGTTTGGTTGGCGTTCCATGATCGCTGGCAGTTACGTTTATGTTGAAAGTTTTCGACGAATCGATGAACGTAATCGGTTTGGCCAGAGTAACGATTCCGGTGTCGTAACCGAGAGAAAAGCGATTTTCTTCGTTTCCGCTAGCGATGATGTAGGTAATCCGTCCGTTGTCGCCGCTATCCATGTCGACTGCGACCACTCGAGTGACCACCTCGCCCAAAGTAATCGAATCTTTGATGAACACATTCGGAGTGGATGGAATTATAAATTTTGGCGCATTGTCGTTAGCGTCTATAACAATCACTCGGACGGTTACGGTTGTGCTTAGTCTTTCGCTTACGTTTAAGCACTGATCGGTCGCTCTGACCACGAACGTGTATTCCGATAGCGCTTCAAAATCCAACGGCGACGACAACACGAAAGTTCCCGTCAGATTGTCTATCGTGAAAACATTGGAATTATTACTTTTAAGCAAATTATAACGAACGTCGCCGTTAAATTTGGAATCCAAGTCTTTGGCGGTGAAATTGTATACGGAAGTGCCAATTTGGGTGTCTTCGGAAACCAAAATGGTTACGGGATCTTGCGGCCATTGCGGTGCATTATCGTTAACATCAATTACGTCGATGCGAACAGTTACGGCGCTACTTTGCGGATTGTTAATGGTACTCGTGTCCAAAGCGCGAACTTCCAGTCGGTATTCCGATTGAACCTCCCTGTCTAACTCTCGTGCGACTATGAGAGATCCAATACTTCTGTCAATCTCAAACGCATCCACAATTTGATCGGCGTTCAACGAAGTTAGGGTGTAAGTTACGTGCTCTCCACTACTGTTGGGAATGGAATTTATGTGATCTAAAGAATCAGATGTGGCAACCGTTCCAACAATGTGGCCGACTCCTACATCCTCGCGTACCTATAAATCAAGACGAAACATTGATAATGGCATTATAAAGTCGAAAATAAACAATTTTACCTTAAACACCAAACTGGAACTCGTAAACGTAGGTCGGTTATCGTTCAAATCTAAAACTTCTACCCGTAACATTCTTACTGTTTGCTTGGAAGGATAGCCGTTATCGGTGGCCGCAACGGCTAGACGGTATATGGTTTTGTCTTCGTGATCCAGTTCGATTTTCGTTCTAATTATGCCAGATATTGGATCGATACTAAAAATTCCATAACCGTCCGAATCTCTACTTTTAAGAATAGAATAAGTTATCGAAGAATTATTGCCTTCATCTGGATCGACCGCTCGAACACGTACAACTTCTGTATTTGGGAGTTGTTCTTCTCGAACACTAACCACATCTTCCTGAGGATCGACAATTTCAGGTGCATTGTCGTTGATATCGAGAATTTTTATTTTAACCGATACTCTCGAACTCCGCTGAGGACTGCCTTGATCTCGAGCCTCGGCTACCAAATCGTAATTATCCTTCGTTTCTCTATCCAGCGGATCCTTGGTGACAATTTCGCCTAAAAATTTTAATCGAATAATTAAAAGGATTTCGTTATAGGCCAAACGGCTAATTGGAATAAAACGAAATGTGTTGATTGGACTAAAGTAGTTATGAAAGAGTGTCAACGGTTTATTATTTGTTCGCAAGGCGGAATGCTAAAAGCATTCTTTAGCTTCTGTAGCAGATCAGAATTCTGGTAACGTGACCAGCATTTCGCTCTTCGTACGTTTCAATCATCCTTATTTGCAAATCTGCGTGTTTTTGTTATAATTATTATGATATTTGGACGGACGGAGCGAGAATTTTTTGCGCCAATTTAAAATTTTACTGCGACACGGTTTTATCAATACCTACGTAATTTTTTTTATATCTAATAATCGGCCAACGAGAGTGGCTGCGAGTGTGTGTGCGAGTAAATGGTACAGCCGGACCGGGCGAAGTTGGTTTTGGATGGTGGCCGGGAATGTAACCGAACTGCTTCTTCAGCCTCGGCCCCTCAACGTCGCACCCGATGGATTCCACGGACATACTTTACGCGTGGTCTCGACTTGAGCAAATTCTCTTTAACTAAAACAACTGTTCTCTTTAATTGATAAATTATCGTTTGTTGGGTTCGATTTTTTTAAATTTGAATTTTTCCAACTCGGTTCCGACGAGAGTCGAGCGATAAAGCACGGCTGGCGTATCATTTTCATTTTATTTGAGATACCTTGAAAGGTACTAATTGTAAAAGAACATGAAAACAAATGTGCCCCGGAGCTAACTGCAGCTGCAACTGAAATGTGTGGTAGTTGATCTTCTAAAGACCAATTATGAAATCTCAGACGGTACCAAGAGTTAATACGTATAGATGCCATAATACGCGATCGGTCCTACAAAATGGCATAATTATAATAATAATAATTATTTCTATTATTTAAGAAGACACACATTCGGCACGGAGAAAATTTAAACCTCTTAAAATTAAGCGGTACTCCCGCCGATTGCCAATAATAATAAAGAATTATTTAAACTCTTTTTTTTTGGCGCACCGGCTACGGGCTCGAGGTATCCCAAAAGAAAGAAAAAGAAGAATAACGTATAATGTAACATAAGTAAGTTAAAAATAAAAATAAAACTTTTTTTTAATCTCTTAAGTGTTCATAGTGTATCATAATTTAAAGTCATCATAAGTTAGAGTTTAGACGTACAATTTTTACAAGTGAGGATCAGTAAAACAAGTTTTGCAATTGCAAGTGCAAGTTCACATAAATATCACTTTCAGCTTCAAGGTTCGAAACCTAAACGGACCCGCAAATATCTTAAATGTCAGTAACACATGATTAATCTCCACACCTTTGATCGTGGTCCACAGTTTCGTTAAGATAGCGTTAAGAGGTTTAGTGCCGATATTGAACCCACCGATTAAATCTACAACTTATTTATAACTTTCATTAATTGAATGATGTATTATTTTTCGTTTCTTTTTCATTTTAATCTGACAATACCATTACGTCCCAATTATCGTACGTCGTCGTCGTCGTCGTCGTCGTCGTCGTCCCGTTCGCGAGAGTGCAAAAGAACCCCCTTATTGCCGATTTTCCAAATTGGAGGTAAAAATTATAAACACCATCATAATATCTTCTCTACCACGTGCCGTAAACAATGCAAAGGTGTACCACGAAGTTCAAGGACATTTGACAGAGAATACCAAACTGTTTCTCGAGACCAAGGAGCAGGAATTTTTCCCAAGAAAAATTCAACTCGGCCGGTACATTTCAATTTAAATATTGCGTGACTTCAAACATCGAGAACAACTAAAATCTTTTTTTTCTTCTATGAGGAACTGGAACCACGGTGAACCGAGGATGCCTACGTTACCCCCTGGGAAGAGAAGTGTGAAGTCATTCTTGTTCTTTCCATCACTAATCAAATTTCTTGTTGTGCCGTACAAAAATAATCGGTATCCATTAGAGTTCTTTCGTCACGTTCTTTTTATTGCGGCCGATTTACAGATACAATTTAAAAAATAAACCCATTGTGTACAATTTCGCGTTGTACAAAATTAATTTCTCATAATCTGATAAATAAATCATCATTCAAAAGATTAAAATTTAATGCTTAACAAATGATAAATATTTAAATCTTATTATGGCAATGAATCAGTCATCACATGTTGGGATGTTCTACTTTTGGAAATCAACATTTTATAACTTAATACCACCTATAAATTTAAATTCTTTTGGATTACACGCCATAACACTAACTTTTTGCTTTTTTACAAATCAATTTACCAAAAGACCAAAACACTCTTGTAGCATTTGCGAGATATAGTTAGATTACGCAGTAATTTATGGTCTCCTACTTTCAAATGTCGCCATTAAAAATTACAGTAGTGCGAAGAAACAGGAAGAAAAAAGAAACCGTAGCATTAAATACCACCAGATCGATAAGCGGAAAATTGTATTGGAAGAAGCCCCAAGCAAAATGTAGGGTACGAACTTCTTCTATTTTCTATTCTATAACAATACCCTACAAGTGAGGAACATCGACGTAAATGATAACGATGAAATTATAATCATGTCCGGGAAATGGAACATCTCGCCACGGTAATCTCGCCGCGAGCGACTCGCCGCGGATCCAGCTTGCCACTACAGCAAATTATTGCAAACACATCATGGAATTGTGCAAAAATTACCCAATATAAAATTTTCTAATAATTCATAGTTATATAGATCTTTCCAATTTCCGGTGATAGATAGCAGTTACATATGTAAATTTATCCCCCCCCCCTTCGTTGCAACATTTCGTGGGCTTAGAGCTAAAACAAGATAACTCCATTTTTGCACAAAAACACTAGGCTCTGGCGAAACCAGATATTTGTACTAATAAACTTTTTAGACTATAATAATTACATGTTCGAGTAGTAGTTGAATGCAAAAACCAGATAAGTGCTGCTTAACTGTCCAACAAGAGTTTTCGGAGAGTGGGCATAGGTACATGGAGGTAGATAGAAACATTAATCTATTTTCTATAATATTTTCTTCCACAATCAAAATTATAAGGGAGTTAACTGCACTATGTTTGATAATTTTACGTGGCAAAACAGGACAAGTCCCTTACATTTAAACTGCTTTTTAAATTACTAAGAAATTAGATTATTTTGAAACATTTTTAAGTTTCAAATCCGAATTTTACATTATCACTCGACATTAAAGTCGTGTTTTCTCAAAACTGTCATTTTGGAGTTATCTTATTTTAGCTTTAAGCCCACGATTTTGTAAAAGGAAGAAAATTTAGATGAAATTCAGTTTGTGCTTAGATCTGACCAAGAACTAAGAAATAGGTCATGACGAAGCCCCAATTTGGAAATTAGAGAGAGACTATAGGAAATAAAACAAGAAATGCTACAAAGCTGTTTCGAACTATGCGATTTCTCATATGACTTTATCGTACAAAAAATCCTATCTAAAATCGTAAGCAACGCTCATGGAATACCCTGCACTCTTCTGGATTGTGGATCTTAGGTAGGAGAACAGGGAGATATCCCTACGCGCACTTAGGCCACTAAATCGGGTCCTTTGTGGTGGTGGTGATATCGATAAGCGAATATAAGCAATGCTTAGGGGCCCGGGACCATAAAGGACAGTAAATCCCAAAAGAAGAGATTTTATAATAGAGCAGATCGAGAAGCCCTACGTGGGAATCGATTTGCTGATGATGACTCATTAAATGCAACCGTTGCTAATAAGTATTTCGAAAATAAAGAGGAATTTTAGTATTTTGATGAGCCAAACAGAATAATTGCGAGAAGCACTAAGTGCATAGACGTGAAGGGTGATTATATTGCAAAAAAGTATACATAAATACGTTTTTATTTCATGTCCATGCCGAGAATATATTATTGAACCTATCCATAGTATCTCCTCTTTAGGAATTAAGAGGTTTAAAAATTTTCCGTACGATTGAAGTATTTGCCGGCCGGATTGCTGGGCAAATAAGAGAGACACATTTAGAAAAATTGGCATCGAATCGAAAGAAAGGTTAAATTGTCAACAATATGTTCTATATACATTTAAGTAAAAGTGGCGGTCGCTTTGAGTTTTAAAAGTTGTGTTTGCTCTTCTTGAAAGCTTTGTATTTATTAAATGTTAATATTTGACCGTTGGTACACGATTTATCCATCTAAACGTCTATTAAAGCGGACAAATGTTTCTACGTGGTCTCACCGATGTGTATTTAAAATAAAAAGATAAGTAGTTTGTCAACACTTGGGGACTTCCTAAATGATAAAAAATTAAATTTTAGACTTACCGGTATCGAAATTGATGTGGAAACTCGTGTTGCTCGGAATTAAATAATATTTGATGGCGGCGTTCACGCCGACGTCCAAATCTTTAGCCGTTATTGTTCCAACAGAAGTTCCACGTCGCACGTTCTCTTCGATCCTGAATTCGTAAACATCTTTGGTAAATATTGGATCGTTATCGTTGAAATCCAGCACTTGGACGACTACACGTGCAGTTGCGGTTTGAGATGGCGTTCCGTTATCGGTTGCGATAACGGAAAAGTAATGGCGCTCTTGTTTTTCCCGATCTAAATTGCCGTGAAGATAGATCCAACCGCTATTGGGAAAGATTCCGAATATTTCGGACGTATGAGTTGGCGAAGAGTTGTTTCCCGATAATAAACGGTAGGTTAATCGAGCATTGTTCCCGGTGTCCAAATCGACAGCCGTTACTTGGACGATCTGAAAGAATGTTTAAGTTAGTCAAAAAGAAATTTTCGGCTCGAGGCCGTCCACCTCATGACCAAAACATGACGGACCGTTATCGCAAAAAATCGTTAAAGAGGTCCTAGATCACTGACCTACGTACGCTACGTGTGATTATATCCTTTATTTCCAATATAAGTAGCGTGACGGTCTGATCGGTAATAGTTCATTTGAGATAATGAGCTAAGTCTCGCTGACCTCTGCGTGTTCATCCATCATCATGGGCAAGGCCAGAATCTGACGCGACTGTGGCAGCCCATGCTTCAAGATTGCTACTGATTTGTGACGGTATTTAAATATTTCAATAAAATTTTTGCAAGATTTTATCGCTCAACGAGATATTTTTATTAATTTAAACAAGTGGGTAAGTAAAGCGAAGATATAAAACTTAACTTCTTACCTGAGAGTTTACGGGAAGCGATTCCAACGCTTTTACGTTATATTCGGTTTGTTCAAAAACGGGAGCGTTATCGTTGACATCTTGCACTTCGACTAGCACAGTTAAATTGGCCGATAGTGATGGAATGCCAGCATCGGATGCAGTTATTGTTAAACTATGTCGTTGAACCGCTTCATAATCCAAATGACGTACGATCGTTAAGGATCCCAAGTTGGAATCGATCGCAAACAAACCCGATTTTATTGCGCTGCTTGATAATTTATAATGAACGATTCCGTTAATTCCCGAATCTTTATCCTGTGCGTGTGCGGCGTAAATTGGAGTTCCAATCTCGACGCTCTCCGGAACGGATATTCTCACCGTGTTGGACTCAAATTCTGGAGAATTATCGTTGACATCCTCGATTTCGATATTTACCTACGATAAAGCACAGGCAAAATTTAATTTAAACAAAAAAATAAAAATAATAATTGACGTGCGAGACTTACTTGCGTGTGGCCATAAGCTGGCGGATTTCCGCTTGTTCCTTGAATGTTCAAAAGAATATTCGCACGATTTTCATGATCCAAATTTGACGCGGTTCTTATCGAACCCGTTGATGGATCTATGCGGAAGTAGCTGTCAGGATCGCCCGAATGTATAGAATATCTAATTGCGTGATGACCTAAGACAAAAGAAAAAAAGAGACTTTAGATATTTTATTTCTTGCAGAAACGTTTATCAGGGTGGAGTACCCCCTACGAGCTAATACAACAAATTCAATTTGTTATTTCGTTTGCAATAAAAGGAAACACTATTACCGTGCAAAAGAGACATATTGCGTACTGTTAACCGGCTTTGTGTTTGAGACTATGAATGTCAGGCATGGTTAAATGTTTTGTTTCATATATTAAAAATAAGCAAATAAATTGGTTTTATAGAGAAGAGTGTATGGAATAATATCGTGTTTCTCGCAGATATAAATTTATAAACTCTTGAACATTTCTTTATGTATTTATGTGCAATTCAAGATTTTCCATAAAATCACCAATCAAGTGACGATAACGTCTATACTAAGGGTTGTATGTACCTAATAATACGTAAGATTCATACAACCGGTTGAACCTAGAAAATAAATTATTATTTCTCTCGGTTGACAATAGAAAATGTCCAAGGGCAATTTTAGTGAATGTAGACATTGAAATAAAAGTTCAATGCAGTAATTATGGTTTAATTGGGGAATTTTTCGATGAGCAATATGTGATATTGACATAAATGATGAAATAATATGCAAATATCACGGAAGTCATGTAAGTCGCGGTTCATTGCGGACGGGTGAACGTTTCGAGAACTCCGCGAAGGCGTCAGGTTATGGTTAAAATAAAATATTCTTATTCGGCAACTAGGCATTGGAAAATTAAATTATAATAATTAGAAATACAAAAGTTGTTTATTATTTAATGACGACCAGTAACAGTAAGTAGTAAATTTTGCTGAACTGCCAAATCCAAGTATCCCAGATGTTATGCGAGCCAAAATAAGTTATTGTAAAATCTTCAATAAATTAATCTGTTTTAATGGGCGCATTCGGGGACGCCCCGGCCCCACTCAGCTACCATAACATTTACATTTTATACTAAGCTTTGAGCTGCTGAGCAGCTGAGTGTGCCTGAATTTTTTTATAAATAATTTTTTATAAGCTGAATATTTTCTAGTGTATCAATCAAGGGGTAACTATCTCGAAAATTTTGTTTACACTCATTTGGAATTCCACAGATCATGAACAAAAAGTGTCAGCCTTTTAATCCGGGGGGTGGGTATGGAATACCCCCCAGTGCACCTTAATCTCTTGATGCATACGGTATAATCTGCTACGATTCGATTTAATCCAAGGGGTATTCCTTGGAAATCATAGACATTCTTTAGATTGGAACTAGTTTGGAATTCAAAAGAGGATCCAGGCAAAGTTCATAGACAGGGTAAACGAGAAGCAGTGAGGGTAAATAAATATATTTTGATATCGTTGGTTTTTGTTTAGTCATGAAGAGAGGTTTAGATAGCCCCGTTACCCTCTCCCCCCTTCTACACTGAAAAAAACCACTATGAAAATTTACTGCAAAATTGTAGTACCTATATGTTTTGTAAAACTCATTTAGACAATTTGTTGCAAGTTTTAGAAAACCTTGTAGTAAAATTCTATTAAAATTTGTAGGAATTAACAGGGACGGCGCCAGGGGTGGGCCAATAATATATTTTTTTGAGTTTATTTATAAATTTTGGGAGCTCCTGCTCACCCCAAATATATTGGGCCCAATTTGTGCCCACCCATTTAAGAAATACTGTAGCCGTCGGCGTCGCTGGGATTAACATGTACGTTTCACTGGTGATGTTGCTACTGCCGTTTCTGAGACTGGTCTGTGGTCTGAGAGACATAAAACAGTAAGACAAAGGGCATGAAATACCCTCCAGTATATCTGTAATTGTGTTAAGTTGTATTCCATAATGAAGTTACTAGGTCAACAAATTTAAAGTGCACTGGAGGGCATTCCATGCCCCCCAGACCCCCCGGTTTGAACAACAAAAAGTTTGTTTTCTTACTTTTCCTCTTTCAGAACATTTACACCGCAGGATCGAGGGTATGATATACCCTTCAATGTACCCTCTCATACAACTTAATACAAATATCCCCTCCCCCCGGTTGGAAAAATGAAAAGTTGGTGAGCATAATATACTATAAGGATATTTCGTTCCCTAATTTTTTGGTTTAAGAACAAAATACATTTTCAGGTCGCGTCAGGATCCAGCGGAGGGTCTGTGAAGTATAAAATGACTTCCTGTAATTGTATGAAGTAATTTAGAGTTTTTGTGTTTTTGTAAAACTTGGGGGCTGGAATTAATTGTGTTCAGTTATATTCCATAATCAATTACTGAATCAACAAATTACGAATACACTAGAAAGCAATCCATGCCCCCCCAAGCCCCTCGATTTGAAAAACAAGATCTTTTTAAAAATATAGAGCTTTCACTCTTTCAGAATCAAATACATTTTCAGGTAACGGCAGTACATATCAACGGGTCTGTGGATTATAAAATACCTTCCAGTGTCCCACTAATTGTAAGAAGCAGTTGAGAAACTTTGTATTTTTCAAACCGGGGGGTCTGGGGGGCATGGAATGCCCTCCAGTGCATTATTAATTGTGTTAAGTTATATACCATAATCAAGTTACTGCGCCAGACTCTCGGATGTAAAGGTATTTGACTCTGAAAGAGTAAAAGTTTTTTTTTTTTTAATTAATCCAGAAAAATGTAAGCAAAGTTACCGTTCTGAAACCTGGGGGTTCCGGATACGTCAGTAATTGGGTTAAATTATTGTATTGAATTATGAAGTTATTAAGTTATTAATAAATAACTGATGTACTGGAGGGCATTCCATGCTCCCCAGACCCCCCGGTTTCAGTAACAAACAGTTTATGGCCATTTTTTTTTTTATCAATTTGATTAAATTAAAAACTCTCACTCTTTCAGAACCAAATAGTTCAAGAAATATGAAACACCCTTTAGAAAGAGTGAAAGATGTTTAGATATTTATTCAATGAAATTAAACCCTCAGATTCTCCTGTGGAAATGTAATTGGTTCTGAAAGAGTAAAAGTTCCTTGTTTAATGAAATTAATCAAAAATTATACGTACATACTGTTTGATTTTCAAACCGGGGGGTCTGGGGGGCATGGAATGCCCTCCAGTGCACTCGAAATTTGTTGACCCAGTAACTTGAATACAACTAAGCAGCAGTGTGGCGTAAAGCATACAGGTGCAGTGACGGTGTAAGGGGTGGGCACTTGCCCACCCTGTGGATTGGAGTTCCCAACCAAGTGTCCACCCAAATTTTTTAGGTAGGTACTTATTTCAATTATGTATTTTTTTAAGTTTATTTATAAATTTTGTGTGCTCCTGCCCACCCCAAATATACCCACTTTCACGATTCTAGGACATTTTAGTAAATAGGAAATCCAAAAAAATGTAAAAAATCCTAGAATATCTTAAGAACTCGAAAAAATCCAAAGAAATCACAGAAAATTCTAGGATATTTTAAGAAATCCAGAATATCCTAGTAAATCCAAGCTTTCCTCAAATTTACCTTCAGTTGTACACAAGAGCAGATTTAGAAGAAATTCGTGGCTGAGGTAAATGAGGCTGGGGAGGGTAAATCTATATTTTTTTGATAAGAATTTAAATATAATTTATAAGTTTAAACAAAATTTGTTAATTTGATTGGTTTTGATGGGATATCTTAGGAACTCTAAAAATTTCAGGAGAGGGGGCACAGTTACCCCGTTTCCTCCCCTTGTTGGAAATCATTGGAATTCTTTGAGAATCTTTGGAATTCCGAGGCCTGTGTACAAAATTATTTTCAGATATTTACCCCTTGGTATAAATTGCAACGTCTTGGGTCGGTTTTACGTCAACGAAATGTTTTAATTGGTTTAGTGCTCTAGGGCTGTAAAGCACGTTATCGTACCTTTCGGTTATAAAGGCACTTCTTTTTCAGTTATGAACTCTTCTCCGTAGAGAAGAAGATTTCCCTCGTTTCTAATCGTACGAATAAAGAAGATTAAAATTAAATGTTTTCCTGCTGGGCTTCAAGAGCTTTGTAGCTTGAGAATAAACGTCGCAAAGTATGGCTAGAAAAATCTCTTGTCGAAATTTATTACGCTTACGGAATCATAAATTTGAAAAGAGTTTTCTGTAAACCTGTGCCAATAAAAACATTTCTTGAATATTAAAACCATAATAAAATTTGAAAAATACCACAACCAAGTTAGTGGCATCCTAGATTAAGTAATAAACTCAAAAATCTACATACTTGCATTTAAAATTGCTACTTTAGTACTTAAACATGAATTAACAATTTTAATAATATTTGCATTTTTATGTGATTACAAAAATTAGATTGCATTTAGTAAAACGTGCAATTTGCAAACATTCAGAAATAAATTAAACTGCAATAATTGTCGCCCATTAAATTGCAGTCGCAGAATTAAATAAATTGCGCCATAATAAAACACCCCACTATTAATGATTTAAATGATCTTAAGAGAATGTAAATGCAAGCTAGAATTTTTGAAATGAAAATTTTACGACGACTGTTTTCAAAACTGGATTTTCTTATTGCACTCGTAAATTAAATATAAATATGAGCGGATTAATGAAAATTTTATACAAATCCGCCTAACGAACCGTGCAATTTTTGCTCGTTAGAAAAAATTTGCTAAAATTTACGACCACTGTATTAGTTATTGACAAATAATACTCTACACTGGTAAACAATAGAATATGGGCGGATTATTTCAAATAGCCCGGACAATGGTTCACTGCATACCATAATAAGCTCTCTCGAGACAACTAGAAATGTTTCAGTTAAAAAAAAAACTATTAAAACAAATTGAAAAGGAAGTGGAAATGTATGGTTTTAAGTTTCTTTAATGGGAAGCGAGCTTTTTCTAAACTTGTCCCAAAAAAAAAAAAAAAATAAACAAACAAAAAAACGTTGTAATTATTACAAAAACCCGTTTTAGTTTACAACAAACTATTGTATTGTCAAAAAATGAAGCAACACATTATCTGAATAAAACCTTATTACCATTTAAGTAAACGAATTCAAAAGTTTAAGAGGGAAAGAGGCAATTATTTTTGAGAGTTGAAGGGCTGCATGTGCATGTCAGACGACATTTCGGTAGTATGCTAAATGAAAAGCGGCCATTGTATTGTATTCGAGATTCGCATTTTGCGAACTTAGTTGGACAGCTTGCATTTGATTGCAGTCTTACTTAAATCGGCGGTACCAAAACTATTTCGACATTTTCTCACCAAAATTATTTAAAAATCAAGATTTTCTCGGTGACGTCTTGACGATCGAGAGAAATTGATAAATTGCGGTGGCAAAAACCAAAAATTAAAAAACGAAGGTGCGGAAGGTCCCGATGGAAGACGGCCAATTTGCAAAGGAAATGAATTTTTTTTTTCGAATTAATCGATCCAACAGTTTTGATACCACCGATTGTTTGTACAGTGACATTAAATTTATTACTTTGCTGAAAAGTTGGTTTGCTGTTTGAAACCCCCAAAATCTTACCAAACAAGTCATGAAAGCTTCTGTGATTGCTGGAAGGGGAAGAAGAGAAGCGGCATGGCCACTTTTAAGACTTGAGCGGTAATACATTGCAAACCGTCAGATTTATAGATGCGAGATGAACTTTTGACTAAATAAAATTTTGGAAAAAGCCGGGAATTGATGACAATTAACGATTTAATTTAAACGTACGAAAGGAGCGGGACGATAAATTTAAACGAAAAGATTGATATAAGTTAAATTTCAATTTATTTTTCATGTAATTTGAACCTATGTAGCCGGATGATGTCTCGAGAAAGAAATGTATGCAAGAAAATCGGCGATATTTTTGGGAGGTCCAAGAACTTGGCGTGTTTCGTGTTCGCATAAATTTGTAAAAATGCGAAGACAGCGATACGTAATTCACCGATTTCAGAACGCAATAAAATACGTAAGGAAAAAAATGTTTTCGTACAATTAATTGACTACAAATGTGTTAAATTGAAAAAAAAACGAACTGGCGTAGTGAAAGCTTTATATCTGCTCGTGTGTCGTTGCTGCAATATTATTATTATTATTATTATGTATTAGTGTCGTTATTAGAATATTACATCGGGATATAAAAGCGTGCATTAATATTATATTGTAAAAGTAAGGGAATATAAAAAATACGAATCACGCATTCGTGGCATAATACAATAAGTGCGACGATAGAAATCCACGATCGGCTGGCGCAATATCTCAACTATATAAGTCATAATCGTGAAAGCTGGTGAGCTTTTTCAGCTCACTGTGTTTTCACGACTCACTCTCTGTTTCGTCACGTTAAGCGGTATAGTATTATGTATTTGCTGAAATACCACAGTGTCTGGTTATTCTTAGCATTCTCAATTTATGGCAGTCGTGTTCTTGACTTGAGGGGCATCAAAACGACCTTGACTAGCACAACTCATTTCCAGATCAAATGACATTATTAATGGACATTAACTAGTTAACTTGCGTATTGAACTTTTGCGCCGATCAATTGCTTTCCAATTCCATATTATGTAAATTAACAAACCGCAATTTGCAAAATTAAAAATCATTTTATAATGGCAAAAAATTTTAAGTGAAAATTGCTAACGATTCTTTTTATGGTATCACACTTCATTAGCCAAGATTTTTCTTCGTTTTCCCATTTGTCGTTAACCTTGCTCGGCAAAATCTTAAAATCCAATCAACGCTCGACGTTTTAATTTATTATTTTCATCGTCCACGAGAATGCTAAATTAAACCCGGAAAATTATTATTTGCCAGTAAAAATATAATAAAAATTAGAACAATAATTTATTCCACCAACTTTATATTGCCGCTTCAAAGTAGTTTGCGGTATAAAACCGTGATTTATAATAAATAATAAAACATTTTACGATTTTTTAATATTATTTTGTAACGTTAAAGCAACCTATAAAAGACGACCGCGGTTTTTCACCGAAACTATTTGCATAGCCCATGATTTCGGTTAACCAAATATTAATCTTGGCTACTTCTACGCAAACGTGTTGAGATGCGTAACGAACCCGAATGGGATACCGAAATAAAACGTCACTTTTGGTTCCATAAAACGACGTTATAATAACGTTTTAAATTTATACCTATACAATATTTATTATAACGTAAATAATGGACTTGTTCAAAGTTATGACGTTCTTCTTTTTGTTTTACACCGTTACGTATGGTGGAATTCGATATAATGGTTGAAATTTCTCAATACCACCGGTAATCAAGTAAGAGCCTGATCACTGAGCAACGGGATACTACTCCATCAATGATGCCCTAGTAAGTCACTTTGGCTTCTGCCAATTTAATCGCCTATGGCACTCAATGAAGAATCCATTTGAATAATTAATAATTAAGTTGGAGGAAGGCAGGGGCAATTTAAGAAATATTTTTTTTACTCACCAGAATCCATAATTGTTGCTTTAACCGAACCAACGTAGGTATCCCTATTGACGCTCTCCTTGATAGAGTAGGTGTAGCGGGTTTGTTCAAAAATGGGGGGTCGTTGTGCGGAATTTATTATGCTGATAAAGACTTCGGCGTCGATTTCGGAACGCAAGCCTCCGCCGTCCGTAGCGGAAATATTAAGATGGTGAAACGGTTTACTCCTGGTCGACAACAAATTGGGGCGACTGACGAAAATTTCGCCCGTATTTCTGTCGATTCTGAATAGGCCGGCGTCGTTTCCAGATACAATTCGATAAGTCATCGAACCGTAACGTCCCGAATCGGGATCGGTAGCGGCAACAACGACCACCGGAATTGTTGCCGAAGAGGATGCTCCACCTTCGCGCAACGAGACGTTGTATTCGCGCGGATAAAAAATCGGATGGTTATCGTTGACGTCGGTTACTTGAATCTTTATCATCGCAGTCGTACTGAGACCACCTGTAAAAATATAGAAAATTAAATAATGATATCGAATTGTTAAACTCGGTTGCATTCGACGTATAAGCGTTGAAACATAGCAATTCACGATCTCGTGAGCATCCACTCTAAAGAATGACATCGTGATTTTCGCTTTGTTTTGTTTTGTTTGCACTTCATAAATACTTAATAGGTTATAGATACTTCGCTATGCACCGTTTGCTTCCGCAGTGCTACAAAATTCTTACATTGTTTGAAATACCGAAGGATTTATGCTAAAGCAGCTGCATTGTTGGAGGAAAAGGTTACATTTTCGCGAAGCAAAAAGTGAAAAGCAGAAACTCAATATTATTGAGGAGACATATCTTAGAATTTTATTACTCTTATGCACATAAACCGAGATTAACTTTTTATGACCAAGGTTTATCGTCAACTAAACCTACTAGTAATGGTCGACGCATAATAACGAAAGATAAAAGTGAGAAATAAGTTTTTACAACGCCGGACGAGAGTCACCTACCTCTGTCTGTAGCCTTTACGGGAAATTCGTAAACGTTTCTGTTTTCGTAATCCAAAACGAGCGAGATGCAAATTTCGCCGGTAGCCGATCGCACTTCGAATTCCTTCTGCTTGCCGAAATCATCTCCCAGGGTGTAATTGACCATGGCGTTTACTCCGCAGTCAGGGTCGGTGGCGGAAACCTGAAAAAATTAAAACGTGAAACTTTCAAATTTAAATTCTTTGCATAAATTAGTCAAAAACGAACGCTTTAGATAGTCGATTATAAATTATGAAAAAACATACGGACAGTTTCCGTATACAAACATAAAAGTAATCCATCATTTCGTAACAAAGTCTAAAGGTATCCCAAATGAGTTAGGCTTAGCTACACGGTTATTTGATGAAAAGTTAAAGGTGTAAAATATCCCAAACATGACATCTTTAAAGAACAAATCTTGACTGTTTTTAATCTCATGTTCCTCACATAAATAATATATCAAAGTCTCGGAGAGGTGAGTTTATAGGTGTTTGCTTGGACATGACTGATTACACCACATATCGTGAGGTGGGAGGTGCACGATTAACCTAACTCGCTTGATGACCAAAAAGGTAAGACAATCAAAATTACCAAAACGAAATCAAGTCGTTAGATGGATTCTGGAGTTACCGTGTGATTAAAAAAGAATTAACGGGGGCCAGCCAAAAGATGTGTCGGTGAAAAACAAAAACAAAAAGATTAATCAATTTATGCATCGGGTACGCACACATACGAAGCAAAACAAAATAAGTAGCATAATATAACATTTATTAATAATTTCAATAACGTAAAACATGGTAAGTTATTAATAAAGGCAATATAAGATTCGACTACCGCTTATAAGAAATTTATACAAATGATCAAGATGAGTTGGGTATCCGAGGTTGGGTTATTAAGAAGTTACACGGTCACATGTAAATTGCTCAAGTCATTTGTTTTACTGTCACTTGCAATTATTTTAATTGTCCGTTATGTTTCGCATAGAGTATATCGCGAAGAAACCAAAGAGTCGTGGGCCGCGTCGAAATTTACAAATTCGGCGTAAGCGAGAAACTTTGTAGAAAAATTCCAAAATTTAAGACTTTCCAGTTTGTGTTGCTTCATCGTCGTCGTTATCTCAAAATATTTAATCGACACGGTTTTTATTTTACAGTGTAGATATACCTACAAATGCGTGATATATTTCGGGTATTTAAACGATTCCTTCAAAACGAAAACATGCACTTTTGAATTCCGTAAAATATCAATGTCTCGCAGACAGTGCCGTTAGTTTAATGGACATTCAATGGATAAACGGAGATATATTAGCAGAATGCGACGTCCTATGGCCCACGCTACCGGCCTATCACCACCATCTGTAGGTTCAACGTTCTTACCGATGCCACTATACTACCATCCCGATGATTTCGTATGCATTTATATCTGGGTCTTGTTAGCAAAAAAATGGATGCATCACGCATACTAAAAGATATGATCAAAAGAATAATCTAATTAAGAGGCAACTTAAGCCTGCGCGGTGCCGTTTCCACTCTATAGCCTATATGACCGAAGCGCAGCCTCTTCAAAATTTTTACGATATCCGAGCAGGAAATGTTTCGAGAAAATTATTCTCACAATGCTCCATTGTTTTCACACCAAACGAAACATTATTTTTATAAACATTATGATAAAACATGGTAATGTTACATTTAAATACAAAACGTTTAAAATAAAAGTAAAAATGTGCGGAAAGTAAAAAATTTGCATGTCGTCGCAGCCAAAATTGTATTTAAATTCGGCTTCCAGATCGAGATATTTATAAAATAATAAAAAAAAAAATAGATTTTGCACGCCAGCCAGCCAGCCACGGAGGAGCGATCGCCGATATATAAACAAAACTACAACTTTGTTATCGAATTTGAATCGTAAATTATACCATTTTAATTTCACGATATCTTATAAAAAATGTAAAAAATGTAAACTACCGAATGATTAATAAAAAATTTTGAGTGTTACCTGTCTATACCATTAAAGTTTTATATAATTTATTGGCCGTGTATTTAGTCGAAGTGGTTGGAATTGATCTGTTATTGGTTTTTGGTACGTTTGTGATAGAGCGACTTCAGGTTTAGATAATTCGCTTTTGAATTATAATGAGAATCCATCTGTATTCAACACCTAATTAAAGTCTCCACATGTCACTTTCAACTTTATTTCTATTTTTTAAAACAAACATTATTATTTTATATATTCGTTTTTGAAAAGCACTAAGAAAAAGATCGAGATAAGATTTAAATTAGTGATAATTTCTTAATTTCTTCTTAAATAGGCTTAATATGCTAATTTTGATTATACGCTCGTCGAGGATCTATCCATAATATAATATAATACTAGACCTGTTTCGTTTCAAAACATCTTCGCGAATAAATGCAACTTCAATCCGGTATATGTTAAAATTCTTTACAACTTTCACGTCCAAGTCATAAAAAGTAACATCGTCGTTACCTTTTGCTTGATCGACGAGTAAAATTCACAAAAGATAAAACCAACATTAAATTTTTGAAAACTTTGCTGTTTACCTTTAACGACCTATTTGAGATATAATATAAATTAAGGCTTTATAACAAGCGTGGGGATGTTTTGGTTTTCTTTAATGATGACATTTGTCATAAGGTCTTATCAAAATGTTAATAGGCAATAGCACTCAAGTGTAATAAAGAAGTATCTCTACCGAGAGATATAGTAATTAGTAAGGTCTCACGAATAAAATACCTTGCATCACGACATCACCAGTCCTCCATTATTCAAAAGGATTTTTATTGACACTTTTAAACGATCCTACTTTTCGATACAACTACGGGCGCCCATATTTATTTTTTTACAAAATAATTACTTTAGTAGAGTATAATATGAAATCACAGTTTCAGACCAAAATTTGATTTGGCGTGTGCCCGCAATTTTGGATTTTGTGTTTTATCGATTTGCATTTCTCGCTAAAAATGGGGAAAGCCAAATTTATAGAGAATTAAATTCTCTACCTTTTCTACACAATTTTGTTGCAAAATAAGCAGAAAGTGAGAAAAATTAGGAGATTAGCCCAGTTTTTTCAACTTTTGGACCATTTTTATTAAAAATAAGTGACGCATTCAAATAACAAAGTTGTAGAGTACTAAATTCCCTACAACTTTTGTAAAAACAAGTTTTTTGTGCGACGAATGGATCGCGGCCGGAAACACGCTCAACACAGAGGCATGGGGGAAGGTACTCGCTTCGAATCCGGGAAGAGTCTAAAACTTGATATGACCGTCTCCGTGCATCGAATGGAACGTAAGCCGGCCGTCCCCCTGGATTGGGGGACTCTCAACTATTAAAAACAGGGTTACATGCATTTCCCAAACCGGATTAAGCAACCGTAGAGAGTCTAAATGCTTAAACCTTTCTTTCAAGGAAAGATACCGATTGTCCTGCAGTGGACAGAAAAGGCTAAAGAGAGTCCTTACACTAATGGAATTCTTTCAAATTCAGTTGTTCACTAACATTCGTGGCGGTAGCTGGAGAAAAAAATTTTTACCATGGTAGAGACCAAGTTTTGATTTTGATAAATTATGTTTCATTTGCGCAAAACCAACTGATGATTTTCATCGATCTGCTGGTTTTATTAACAGAATTAGGAAGAATGCACAATAACGTTTTTCTGCAAAAACCATCAAAAGACAAAAACAAAGAAGAATTCTACTCAACTCAAAGTCTCAAGTCTGGAACACAGGGATCAGATCATATTTTACTCTTACATGCCTTTACTGGTTGGAAAGCTTGTGAAGCTGAAGTAAAGCTACTTTCAAAACTAAAAGGTCGAATCAACAGAATTCAGAACTCCGGGAAACAAATCACTCAATCACCTTAGATACGAATCTAAAGTACAAAAGTGGGTGAAAATAGAAATGGAACCAACAGAATGTCTCTCCAGACTTTTGCTAAGCTCACATCGAGAGTGCACTGGGGGGTATTCCATACCCCCCAGACCCCCCGGATTGCCACCTGCGTTTTTCGTTTTTAATTTATTTTAAATGAATAATTAGTATCGTAGACTGACATAAATTTCCGCGCCGATACGAAAGTTGGAAAATGTACGGAATGTTATATTATGTGGTAAGAATGACTTTTGTTTATTGACTGAGAATTGAAATGAAAAGCGATCTTTCTTGCATTTTTGATTGCAAACGAAACCAGTTATGAAAAGGATGTCTGTGTGTGTTGCAAAAGGCATGCATATGTATACACATTGTATATGCTGACTTTTCTATATTCTTCGTTTAAAATTTTGGACAGGAAATTTACGATCGCGATTATATTGATGCAGGGTATAAATATTTCAAAACAATTTTGAAGATTTTACACGTCCGCTTTGTGGTAGTCGAAAGGTCGGGCGTAATTGGCATTTCGGACGAAAAATTGCATAGGTGCAGAAAAAAGTTTTGCATAAAAGTACACCCGCATGTAACGCTCGGGGGTCGCTACTGTTCAGACACACTCGTTAAAAAATAAAGACAAATAAAAGTATATTTTAATATTAACAACAAAGATAGAAAACTGAAGTTTACCGTGATCCGACGTAACACTCAAGAACCCTGTAATCAACCACTTATTAGCATTATTACTAAATTTGCCTAAGGATGTACTTGCGCCAGACGCTATCTCAAATACTTTGTAGTTAAATAATTATTATTTTGTTCCTCTCTTCAAACAACTAAATTAATTTATAAAATTGGCAAGCGCGAAATTAATTCCGAGACATTTTTTTAAATCGCTCGTTGCAAAATAAGGGCATTCGGTGAAATTCAGTGCATGGCTGTAATTATTGTCAATTTAGATTGGAGCAACATAATTAGCACAAATATCAGCAAGTTTTATTGTTGTAAAAGTTGTTGTTAGTCCATAAAACCAATTGCGAACATTTGCTGCAATTTTTTTTGTCACGTTCTACTGTGATATACACTTTGTTACTAACTGTAAATAAAACCAGTTATTGTTTCTATTAAAAACTGTTTGCAAGGAGATCACGTCTAAACTTGACAATATTGACATTTCCAGCAGGGAAGACGCTTCATTGCAGCCACAATTGCCTAATTTGGACGATAGAATAGTTGCGTTGTACTTAAAAAGAACGACTTTCATATTTGATTAATTGCTTCCACCGATACAATTTTCGAATTTGTAACAATTAACGCTTTTCCGTTTTTCTCTCTCGTTTTTCACTTAAAAGTTGTGCAACGAACGCCACATAAAAAGTTCCTTACTTTACAGCACCACTTAGGGAATGCTCAAGGTTTGCACGAAATTTATTGTTACTTTTATTAGTCTATAAAAGAAATAATAAAAATTAATTATTCTTCGTCGTAAAAATTAACATTTTATTAGCGACGACGGACGGACGGACTGACGGACGGACGGACGTCGAAACGATTCGGATGACGATGATCTGCTAGGAACGGATAAATGATTGCGTGATCGGTTAATGGAATATACGATTGCAAACATAGTAGAAGACTTAATTACAGAATATAATTGCACTACACACACACGATAAATCAATCAAACAGCAAGACCACCACGACAAATGCTGTATGTATAAACTTCATCTAGTAAGCCGAGTAATTTCACTTTAAAAACTGATCCCATAACTCACTGGTTAGAAAAAGACCTGTCTCGGAGGTAAACACTTGTAATGGCGATGTATCACAAGCCTGAATATTGCATACTTCTTTACAAACAATACGTAAATACAATCCATCGGCATCGACTACTACCGCAAATAAATTCGCTCGTCTTAAGTAGGTAATCGAAATGTTGAAAATGCGAAATAAAAATTTTATTGAATTATGCTTTTTATGTGACGAGCTTGTTCGATGTTGTTTTGATTGATTTAATTGCTCGATTCTTTAGTTGGAAATTGCAAGTTCCTCGAGTGAATAAAATCTATAATTGGCGTGTTAAGTATTCAGAGTTGGCTGTTTTCCACAAGAAAGAGCTGCTCTCGAAGAAATGTGTAGATTAAGCCATTTGCGGTGAATTCGCACATCAGCTACTTTACACAATTACTGATCGAAGCTTCAGAAGAAGACAAACGTGTCCGTGCAGCTTTTTATAAAACGTAACAATTACGAAAACGAATACTCGGAAATTCGTTATATTTTTCGAGTTTTGCATCGAAACAAGTAAAACCTCTCCAATTATCTCCTCCTTGTGGAACGCTTCCAAAATTTTTAAATCCTTCCAAAGTCGGAACGATTTCTTACAGGACCAACTAATTAATTGGATCGAATCGTAAATCTGCATTTAATTTTAATCCTTCTCTCGATATTAATTACCTCGTCCCTTTTAATACCCACTCCGCAATTGCAAATCGACAATATAATCCGATTTTTTAAAATAGTTCGTTTACATAAAATAAGTAAATAGCCGTGGCCAGAAGAGAAAACTACAAATATAGTAATTTTAATTAAGTTCTCATTTACATATTAAATTTAGAAACGTGTATTACAACTAATTACTATGAGGAAATTGCGTACATTTTTTCTTATCTACAACTAACTATAATTTTTCAAACATGATTTATTACTTATTTCTTTGATGTAAATTAGACGTTTTACAGCGCAGTTAATAGTTTTTATATTATTTTATTGTAATGGAGTGCCATTTTAGTTGTAATTAAAATGTTTGTTCAGCTGTAATTACTAACCAATGAATAATAATTGAGAGATGTAGTATTTATAATCGAAAAGCTATATCAAAGATGAATAGGATGAAAATGTATCAGCCTTAAGCAGTCCACACCAAAATTTCAATTATATAATAAAATATAATATAAAAGAAGCTTTTTCTTGAATCATGATGAAGCAAGCCCAAGTATTATAATATAGCTTTTAGCTTTATAGCTTGCTATTTGTGGGAAGATTCTGTACAAATTGCGAAAGCTGATCAGAAGCTTTTATTAAATTAAATTCTCAAAAAGATATTGATACTTATGTGGATTGACATATTTTACATTTGTAAAATTTTAAATTGCGTTGTCAGTTTCCTCAGAATTTCTTTTTGAAAACTTTATAATGATAATAATCGGATTAATTCAAAATAAAGCAAAATAATAAAATGAAAATTGATTTGAATTTTGCACAAATTTAATAACCTGACATGAATTTTTGATTTGGATTCCAGCATTAAATTCTTGGCTCCCAATAGCCATAATAGCATGAAAAACGTTTTTTCTCAATTATCTTGTTTATTATCATGTTTATCTAAAAATAAAAATGAGTAATTAGATAGGAAATTTTATTTCCTTCAACTTTGATAATTACCATTTTTACTCTAGGATCAATATTTTCAGACTTATACTAAATTCCGGGGTAGATTTTTGTTTATTTTCCGTTATCTCGTTTATTATCATGTTTATCGTAAAAATGGTAATATGCAATTACGTAGAGAATTTGATTTCCTTCAACTTTAGTTTTAACCATTTTTGCCCTAGTATCAATATTTTGAGTCACAATTAAAATTGGGGTGCAATATTTCATATTTTCTTATTTCGTTTATTATTAAGTTTATCATAAAAATATAATAGACAATCAGGTGCGCAATTTGATAGTCTACAACTCTGGTTGTGTCTTTTAGTCATGAGTATGAATTTAAACATTTGATTAGTTATTTTAACTTAAAAATTATGTCAAATTCATACTAATATGTTGTTTCCTTCAATTGATATCAAACGTAAGTTAGCAGATTCTCCTGTGTCAATCTTGGTAGTTACCAACGCTGTCGATGGGACAATCGGGATCGTTGCCGACAGGTTCGACCAGATCTTCTGAACGGAGATCCTCGAAATCATCAGGATCTTCATGATCAAAGTCTTTGTTAAGCTTTTAAACAGTGGCGGTGATATCAATAAGCGAATGTAAGCAATACTTAGGGGCCCGGGACCATAAGGGGCTCGAGGCTACTCTTGCACCGCCACTGGCCCATTGTACTATCTCAGATGCAGCTGTCTCGATCGAATTCATTTTGGAAACAGGATGGCTTGAGGAGTGACAGGACATAGAGCCGCTGCAACGGAGGTAGTACAATGGGACCCATTTAGTGGCCTAAGTGCGCGTAGAGATATCTCCCTGCCCTCCTACCTAAAATTCAGAATCCAGAAGAGTGCACTGGGGGGTATTCCATACCCCCCAGACCCCCCGGATTACCCCAATTATTTTGTGACTTAAATAATATGTTTAGACGTTTACTCCCTGATGTGCAAAAATAAAATTATTTTTAGACTTACAAGCGAAACCAGTTTTTTTCCGATTCCAAACCATCTAAATATATTATTGAAGTCAAAAAGCAATTGGTGTAAACCGGGGGGTCTGGGGGGTATGGAATACCCCCCAGTGCACCCTTCTAGATTTGAAATTTTAGGCAGGAGAGCAGCTAGATTTCCCTACGCACATTTAGGCCAATAAATTGGGGCCATTGCAGTGGCGGTGATATCAATAAGCGAATGCTTAGGGGCCCGGGACCATAAAGGGTAGTAAATCCCCAAAAAGAGATTATTAAATAATATACGCTATTCAAAATTAATACATTGTTTTTCTAGGGACCCGTTTTGTATATTTGCTTATACTCTTGTACCGCCACTGCTTTTAAGGTGGTTGGGTAGAGCAGGTGTTCCTAAACTTTAAAGATAAGGGAACACCAACCAAATACCTTTTATTTTATGGAACCCCATATCATCAATAAACTTTTTTTTTAGCTTTTTTGCATTTTTTCAAGGGTATGTTATAATTTATGCAAAACAATTGAAGGTGACGACTGAGGATCGGGATAATATTTATAACCGTGGTATTATTTAATTTTAATAGCTAATAATAAATAATTTTGGCGGAACCCTGATGACTATTCTAATACGGAACCCAGTTTGGGAATCCCTGGGGTAGAGTTTGCGTTCAAGGGTGATCAACAGTTTTTTAGATAGAATCAATAAAAGATAGTTTCTTTACTTGTTAGTGAATTTTCAACTCTTGTTGCGGTTTAGATTTTAAGAAATCATCTTTTAAAATGTTTAAAAATTACATTGCGAACATAGGAAACACATACGGTATCGTCAGTATCCCCATGGGAAACCATAAGATTTCGTCAATATTTAAACTATTAAGAACCAATATTGCCTCAATATTGCGTGCTATCTGGGCAAAAACCTAATTATTTATTACAATTTTTACGATAAACATGATAATAAACGAGATAACGGAAAATAAATAAAAATCCACACCTGAATTCAATATAAGTCTTAAAGTATTGATCCTAGGGTAAAAATGGTAAAGACCAAAATTGAAGGAAATTAAATTCTCTACGTAATTCCATATTACCATGTTTACGATAAACATGATAATAAACGAGATAACGGAAAATAAACAAAAATCTACCCCTGAATTCAGTATATAATAAGTCTGAAAATATTAATCCTACAGTAAAAATGGTAATTCTCAAAGTTGAAGGAAATAAAATTCGCTATCTAATTACCCATTATCGTTTTTAATATAAACATGATAATAAGTGGGATAATTGAGAAAAAACGTTTTTTACCCTAATTGCAGTCTAACTCTACAAATATCGATCCTAGGGTGAAAGTTATATGAACCAAACTTGTGAGAAATTATATTTCCTATAATTTTGAGAATCATCATTTTTACTCTAAAGTTGAGAATAAGTGAGTTATTTGAATAACTTTGAAAAAATTTGGGGATTTTTGCGAAAATCGAGATTTACACCACCGAACAACCCTCCTTGAGTTAAAAAAAATCGCTCCCGGGAATTATTTCCAGGTGAAATCCCAATTTGACTGGACTAAATAGGCAATTAAATTTTCCAAGTTTTAGAAGTTTTAGAAAAATGATTGGATTTAACATTAAAATTTATGCAGCACCATAAGTAATTCGTTGTCCTACGTATCATTTACGACACTAATTAATAATATAATACGATGTAAAATTAACTTCAGTATCACAGTGTGTAACACACATAATTAGAACTATTAAATTTTTCTTCTATTAAAATATTATTAATCACTCCAACGCATTTCTTCTGTTATTCGTACCGCCTATAAAAATGGTGACACCTCTAATGGTTTCGTGTATGCTAATATTACAACCGACCGGTTAAGATGTTAGTTATCAATTCAAATTTAGATAATAAAATTTTGGCCAAGCATCATCCAAACTGTCGCACTAACATAACAAGCGATTTGTATTTTACAAAAAAAACCATCTCACTTTTATATGGACGTTTTTATTGTTATGTAATGAAGCGTTTTAAATAAAATGCTGAGTAACATTCAATCCATCAAACCATACAGTAAATCCAATCTTAAAATGCATTTTAAAAACTGTGACTATCGTTTTTTTTTATTAATAAAAATAATTATTGCTTTAGCCATTATTTTTTGTAAACCATCTTTAACGAATGAGGTTAAATTTGTTTGATAAGCCTACGATTTCTGTAATTGGCACTGCTAATCACTTTTCTCACTCCCAGACACACTTCTATTATGAAATAATAATTTTTTCACGACATTTCAATCTCCCAAGTGCGTTTCGAATCAAACATGCTCCCGCATTTTTCTGCATTATGCCTTTTAAAACTTTGCTCATCAAAAACGACGTTTAATTTTCAATGGTTCCGGGTCACCTCGTTTCATTTTTAAAATTTATCTTGAGAGTTTGCCCAAATTAAGACGCAAGTAACAAGTATTATGTTTAATCTCCGTTAAGTACGTCAAGATAACCATAATTTTAAAAACACATTGTTTTATATTTATTAGACAACATAATCCCAAGTCTTAACAACAAAAACATAAAATCTTAAAATATACTTTTCGTTATATACTCATTGTTAATGAGACGACCTCGATGCAACTTTTTCAAAAACTATGCAACAGAAAATTTCTGTTTCAGTACTTGGCAACTTTAACGGGTAAGCAAAACTAACGTAAAAATGCTGATGTGTAAAACTCGGCTTTCTAGGTTCTTTAGCCGTTTTGACTTCCGGTATAAATTTGGGATGGACCTCCCCGTATTTACCAGCAATTTTGAACGGAACCAATCCCGAAATATTCATGACCAGCGACGAAGGAACCTGGTGTGCCGTAATGCCGTTGGTAGGCGCTCCCGTGGGTTCAATTCTGGCAGCATTGGTCGTCGATAGAATCGGAAGAAAAACAACCACTTTATGTATGGCACTTCCCGCAACCATGCTCTTTGTGCTTCTAGCGTTTTCAAAAACAACCTTTCTCATCTGCTTTACAAGATTCGTAATAGGAACGTACGAAGGTGTTCTGTACACCACTCTTCCAATGTATTTTGGTGAAATATCGGACCCATCAATTAGAGGTCTATTAACGTCGAGCATTTCGATTGCTGCGATCACGGGAACCTTGTTTATCAACGTGATTGGGTTCCAATGTTCCATATTCGTTTCATCCCTAATATGTTCCACCATCCCTTTCGTTCACTTCATAACTTTCATATGGATGCCCGAATCGCCCTACCACCTGATCAAAAAGAAAAGTTACGAAAAAGCGCGAGAAAGTCTCGCCATTTTTAGAGGCAACCAAAACGTAGAAGCCGAAATGACGCTTTTGTGCGAAGCCGTGAAGAGACAAGAAAGTGACAAAAAAACCAAAGTTACGGATCTGTTTACCGTGAGAAGTAATCGTTACGCCGTTATGATATTTGTTATTTTGAACGTCACAAAAAAGTACAGTGGGAAAAATCCGTTGCTGTTCTACACGACTAGTATTTTTCAAACCGCAGGAGGAACTTTTAACGCTCAAGTCTCCGTCATAATTTTCTTATCGCTCGAAGCTATTTCTGCAATCGTAGGTATTTTTCTGGTGGATCAAACCGGAAGAAGACCCATCATAATATTTTCGACAATTGGATGCGCGATTTCGCTATTCTTTACGGCTTTGTATTTCTTCTTCCAAGAGCAGAATCCGTCAAGCGTGGTCGATTTTGGTTGGCTTCCAATAACGGCTTTAGTTGTCTATAATGTTTGTTTCAATTTCGGGTTGGAATTGGCGTCGACAATTTTTTTAGGCGAATTGTTTCCTACGAATATTAAAGCCGTTGCGCTTGGTTTGGCCGATATGTTTTCGGTTACGAATGGAACTGTTTGCTCAAAGTTGTATCAAGTTTTGAGTGAAAATTTCGGAATTTTTGTTCCGTTTTGTTGTTTTTCCGTGTGCTGTGTTGTCGGAGTTATCTTCATTATTAAATACGTTCCCGAGACTAAAAATAAAACGTTGGAAGAAATCCAAATGTATTTTATTAAAAGGACTAATAAATCTTGATTTTTTCAACTTCCTTTTTAACTGTAGGTATACACACATTGTTGCTATACCAGTAAAATGACTGATGAAGAAAATTAGTTGTATTTTATGCATTCGTCTCCAAAGAAAACGATGCTGGTTAATAATACTTTATGACTGGGCGTTTGAATGATAGTTATTGATAGTAAATGTCCGGATATATTTTATTAAGTACTTGTGGTAGTCCATACTTGATTATTAAGGTCAAATAGTTAATAAGGTGCATTCAAATTTTTGCTGAAATACAAAATGGAGAATTCCAGAAAGGTAAGAAAGGAAAAAAGAAATTGCAAGTCTTTCTTCTAATTTTTTGGATCAATTCTAATTTTTAAATTTTTCTAAAGTATTTTTAGATATTTTGCAATTTACGAAGCATTGCAGTGTATTTACCTCCATCCACTGGTACTATAAGAGATGTTTTAGTGCTTTTTAATGGATTAAAACATGAATTTTGCAATACTTTACTTGATGAGTATTCATAAAGCCTTAATAGAGCAAGTTATTAAAGATTTTTCAATAGAACTAAGAAATTTAAAATTTACGTTTTCCAAATAAGGGGGAATTTTATAATTTATGACTTGAATCCTTTTTATATTATCAGTAAGTTTTAATAAATTCAACTTTTATCGTTTATCGATAGATATTATATTTTTTCGAGTGAATCTAGTAAACAGGAATTGTCCAGTTGAAGGAGTCCGGAGCGAGACATGGTTTAATGAATTGTTTGAAACCTTGAAGTTTTAAAATTTAAAACGAGCTTATCTTATCTGTGACAGAATTGTGAACACAAGAATAATAAATTAATTTTATAGTAACAATATTAACAAATATATTTAGCTTGTTACACATACATACGTATACGTCATTATTATTTTATAGACAAATATGCATTAAACATGGAGATGTAAGTTTTATATCGACATCTATTGCTGAAATATTTATGATTTTCTTATTATTTGTGTTCGTATAACATGACAGGTTTTATTGTAAACGACTAACAATTTATTATAGTAAACTTGAATTACATAAGTGTCATTACGGGTCGGGAACAAACAATTAATCGTCCTTCTGTATTAAACAATGTTGCGGTTGACTTTCACAAAAATCAAAGTCAGAAGTACAAAGCCACTGCTGTTATTTTGTTATTAAAAAAATTATACAGGGTGATAGTTTTCGATGACACGGCCGCGGTGGGAAGAAGCATTTAGAGAAACCTACGCGATAATTTGAAATTGTCATGTAAATTTGTTTAATTTTGTAACCGACAATTACCTGGCGTATTTATTTAAATATTCAACAGCAAGTAGGACGTGTAAACAATAAAATTTGTTTTAAAAATCTCAAATTAATGGATTTGCGTTCGTTGCAAGATTAAAATCAAGTGCAATTTCATAATCCTTGGGATTTGCATTATAAGTGAACTGTCGTATGCGAAGAGATAAGCGTCTCCGAGATATTTTTCCGACGCCGATCAGATATAAGCATCCTTTGAGGGTCGCAAGAAAAGGCCACTCCCGTGCCGAAGAGGTGCGACCGAGCCAGGGATGACGATACGGACGAGTAAATTATAATAATAAAATTTTTGTCCATAGAAACACGTTTTTAAAATTGAATTTCTTAGTTGTTATATAAAATATAAATTAGGTGGGTAATTTCAGTAAGTGACTAACCGGCGTTTGATCTCAAAGAAATCTTAAAATTCTTGACGGCTTAAAACAAACGTTTCTTATCTAAACAAGTTAGGGCACTTAGGTCTTTATAAGGCTCGTTCTACTATCACTGCCTGTCCAAATAGATAATGAAACAAGCTCGAAAGAATTGAGATGTGACCCATGTCTTGATAGCAAACATTTGTTAGATGTTCGATATATTATAATTTTTTCAACATGTCACTAAATAATTAAATTAGTGGATTTGGAAACGTCCTCCACATACTAATTACCTCTAATTTGGAAACTTTACCGGCAAGCGGTCCGGGTTTCGGTTGCATACCCACCTGAAACAAACAAAAATTAAATAATAGTGAAAAAAATACAATTTATTTTTATTTTAAAATAATTTTGTTTCACAAAACAACTGGTAATAAGAAATTTCATGGTCGAAAACACTTCTATACACCTTTTAATTTATTATTGTTTCCAGCGTGATACAATCTAACGGAGAAATAGCTGTACCAAATGTTTCGTTGACAGTATGGGCATGTATGGGATATGATTAATTCGGAAAGCTTGTCATAATATAAGAAAAGAAAAATTAATTGACGTCTGGATCAGTTACAACGTCAGATTGTATTAGTAGCTTAATGAACCATCCAAATTTGTACACAGCTTCATTGCGAACACATTTTTCACCATCGAAAGAATTCAATGTACCCATAGGTACCTGAATGTATTATTATAAATTTGAGAAAAACTTGGTTTTTCGTAAAACTAGTGGCGCTCGAGTTATAGGACGACCATCGAAACGCATAGTAACGAAAAAAATTTTAAATCAAAAGTAAAAGTTTTTTTGAAAAAGCATTTTTGGTCAGAAGTGGATGATCGATTAAAGGCAACGCTTTGATAATGAGGTTGACAGTTGGGTTCTTCATCCATTATACGAGACAAGAAGACATGTTCACGAAACCAACGCTGTCGCGTTCAAACCAGATCGATTTTTGTAATGATTTTTATTTTGATTTATTTTTATACGAGCCGTATTATAAATAATACAATTTTATAAAAATATTCCAAATATTTCTTCTGCTATTAGTAAAAAAATGCCAAGCTCCGATGAAGTTAGCAGCTTGTACTGTTATATTAATTAAAAAACTTAATTAATGGTATTGTTAGTCGCTAGGAGCTAATTTACTTGTTCGCTTTGATATATGAAACGTTTTTAGCAAATATCCTTAATTTATTTTATCAAAAAAGTGCTCCTAATGCTTTATTTTTTTCTATCACGATATCAAAAAAGTTGTATCAATTTTCACCTCCTATGGCTTGATTTAATTGAATATTTAATTTATAAACATTTAAAATAATAAATCATACGCGCAAGAGAAAGAGAGAGAGAGAGAGGAGACCGAAATTTATTCGTTACAAAGACCCCGCACAATAATATTTGGATCGTCCAAAGGTGGAAAATAAACGAGAAACTTGGGTTTTTATAAGTCATGAAGTTCTACGTCTTTAGTTAGGAATGCGGTTGCAATGCATACCTTCCAATTGACAATACAATGAATGGGATATTAACTGAAACTACCATTTCCAAGCATGTGTTGTTTAGATATTATAGTGAACCCCTGCTATCATACACGAAAAAGGTTGATCGTATTAGTAAAATTAGCAAAACATTAACGATAAATCACGCCTTCGAGTTTCGATTTTGTATAATCGTATTTCTGCGCAAGCATGGGAAAACGATGAAGAGTAGAAAATTTAAAAGTCCTCGTACCATTGTTGCGCGCTAGCGGGATTCCCCGAACAAATTTTGATAAATATCGACGTCCGACAGGTCTCAAATCTCGAGAGACTAAACGTTACTCGGAGGCATTATCATAAATATCGTGTAAACTGCCAGTGTTAATTGAAACCCTTTGAAATTGATAATTAAATATTGCGAAAGCGTGTTAGAAGTTTTCAAACGAAAAATTATAATTCATAAAAGTTAATTGAAAATTAATAGCGTTATCGAGATTGTCTTAGGTCGAACTTGAAACTGCAAATAACTCACTCGAGTGAACAACGTAGGCGTGCAGTTATTCCAAAATACCAAACAGTACTTAACAGTTAATAGAAAAAGATCAACTTAATTAATTATCCCAACGTTTCTTAACACATCGGTGCCCGATAGTTCCTTCTTGAAATACGAGCTAAACGTATCCCGTCTATAAATTTTTCCTATATTAATTTGATCAAATTTTTTCCTTCGGCGATCGACTACCGACCGCTCAAGCTTAAGAGAAAGAATTAATAATCTCGAAATCAAAATAACCATTGTACATTGTAAATCGATAAGTGTTTTGCTTTATTACCTACTTAACATAACAATAACGTTTCAAGTTCAAACTAGAACTTAATTTAATGTTGTGTCATAAATGTTAGTCCCACTAAGTAACTGTACACATTTTGTCGGTAGAACCTAATGGAAGGATCTTTGCCTCGCGAAAATGTTCCCATGCGTTTGCACAACCTCAAAAAATCTTTTTTATTTTCGATTTAAATTTATTCCGCATCATATGGGGAAGCATTACCGGAATATTTCACGTGACGCCGTTTAATTACGAAATTAAGTATTGCTGGAACAAAAACTTGAAATTAAGACGTATCGCATTCTCGAATTAAAATAACTACAGAAATAATTAACCTTTTTATTTCGTCTAATTTCGCTTAACGAATTGCGACGTGCTTATTCAAAAAAGTTTGATTTGTTTGTGCAATTCGAAATTTATTAATTGCTAAAACAATGAAAGTTGTAAAGCAATAACGAAAAAAGTGAAATAAGCCGAATGTAATCTCAACTCTTCGATGTCGACTATAATGTACAAGGATTGCATGCGAATCTGCATTATCAATAAATTATGGTATTAAAATACCATAGCAGTAATGATCTCTTGCTGTTTGTAATGGTGGCTACACTGGCCCGGCCAGCTCGAATGTGTTCATTCAATAATTGCCTTGAGTGCTTTTGTCAACTATCTACTTTATGATACTCACTGAAATTCATAAACCAATTTGTAAAGCGTCTTATATTAAAACAACAACTCGATATTATTTTCCATTGTATTATTAAGACACTATAACATTAATTTTACGATGATATGTATGTGTTTTCTTGCTAGACAGTAATTATTGCATTATTGCTTTTTGCTTTTCAGCATTCCACTAATTAACTTTAGTTTTTCCACAATTTCACAATCGGTTCGACTGCGCCAGATACCAACCTCCCAACGACATCGTAAAACAACCGCTCTCCGTTACTATATGTTAATTTACTTAAAAATTACAAATTAGAGTGAGTCGATAATTTTGTAACTTAAAGGTTACAGATGCTCGAACCAGGAGGAATTCGATTAAAAAACTCGAAAAATGTTAGAATTTCGCTGATAATAATCAAGTGTTAAAATTATTCGAAGAACATCAGCGTTTGACACAATATTTAGCTAATAACTAAGTAAATTTTGATGTTCTTCATTAGAAAAAAGAAATTAAAATTATTTACAGTTAAGGCAAATAATTAAAATTTGTAGTTGGCCTTATCTGAAGAAGTTTTTTTTTGGAAAAATTTCGATCGACGTAAATTATCCATGTTTCTTTCAACAATCGCGAGAAATTACATTTCATGACGTACTAAATCATAATCTACATTTTTAAACTCGTCGACTAAGCTTGCCAACACACATGGAGTGAATTACAAGATAGTCGCAACATAAATCCTTTGAAAATTAAGAATTTATCATTTCCGTCATATTTAGCCTTATTATGAAAAACTTGATAACATTAATCTTCAATTGTGGAACTTGAAGGAAAAAGTGTTTACGATGCGCATCCATAGGTTCGCTGAAGTTTAACTTTTTTCGCTATGGTTCATTTATAACTATTTACTATTTATTATCCACCTAATATGCTGCAAATCTCCACCATTGCCTTTGCCCTTCCCCAGAATTAATAAATAATTTAAGTTAAAATTTCATAGTTGAAGCTCTGTGCAGCGCCTATTTTTAACTGGGTTTCACCCTAGGCTCTAGCAAATTAGGCCCAATTTTTGGGTTATTTTATCAGAATTTGACTTTTCGGGCCCCTTTGGCTATTGGGCCCTAGGCACATGCCTAATGCGTCTAGTGGTAAAATAAACCTTGTTCAGAGGTTGAGTAGATGATGAAGTCTAGTTTGTTGTGTTGGGCGTAGCGATTTGGGAATACAATAAAACCGTGCACTGGGGGGTATTCCATACCCCCCAGACCCCCCGGTTTGTCCTCATTGTTTTGTGACTTTTAAACTTAAATTTAAAATTTAATAAGTTATAAAGGTCAACAATATGGTCCAAGTTTTGGGCATCGAAAGAGTTAGATCCACTGCAGGGCGCATATGGCTCATCCCGCGGCGACGGGTGTTACATTTGTACGCATTCAAACTGTTAAAATTTATAATAGAACAAAAAGTCTCCATTTTGTGTAATTTATTAAAATCATTACAAATTTTTATTACATTTATTATACAATCCAACACACATTGGAATAATGGATTTAAGCTCTGTGACGGGTGTTACTAGTACTTTTGCAGAATATGCTACCTTGTTATCTGATCATCAAAGTTCAGCTAAATTACAAAAATTTTTCACAAAATAAATTACTAAGCAGACAGTTAAAGGTATCTTCCTACCTGATACCTCGGTATTTTGTGTATATATATTATTTTTCATCTTATTTTTTTACAAGAAAAGTTTGTGACGGGTGTTACAATATTTGTGACGGGTGTTACGAGTGCAATTTTACTGAAACAAAGTGCAAATAAATTCTGTTTAATATAAATAAAATTTTTTGGTTCAACAAAAATATATTTAAATCAAACAAGATTTTAACTCATGAAACTAAATGTTTTATAATAATTATTTACGTCTAGCGAAGTAATATTTAATAAATATATAAATTGTACAATTTTAAAAAATTTTAAATTGTATAATTGTAAATTGTACGACGAAACATGTGTAATTTTTTAAAAAATTAAAAAAATATATTGCAAAGTCGTACAATTTATATATTTTTTATTAAATGTTTTAGTTTTTTTTTCGTACAATTTATATATTTTTTATTAAATGTTTTAGTTTTTTTTTTTGTTAACTACAATAAAATTCCTAAAATTTTAATTTGATTTAAACAAAAATATTTTATTTAAATTAAACAAAATTTATTTGATTAAAAAAATTATTCAAACAAAATAGTTTTGTTGATTCAAAGAAAATTTTTTTACTGTGTTATTACTCATATTAGGGTTTCAGGCAAAAATATTGAAAAATTTCATTTGAATTATGAAAATTGAAAACGAAGCTTGTTATTTTTCTATTTTAGTCTATATAAGTATTTACAAATTATTTTTTTTCTTTTTGGTATCGATTAGTAATATTATTTTTGCGTACCCGGGAGTTGAATATTATTGATCGATAGCAGAAACCATAATAAAATGGGTCCGAGGTTTAATGTACTATTTATTTATTATTATAACTTCAAACATTTATTGAGCTTTAGCGTAGCCATCGGCAAACCGGGGGGTCTGGGGGGTATGGAATACCCCCCAGTGCACGGTTTACTCTTTATTCATGAACCAATAGTATTAGTTCTCGAGTAGTGAAGAGTTACTTAGTAGCCAATGCTGAAATCCTTGATTGTGGTTTTGAGAAGAAGAGTGAAGAATATGGAAAGGAAAAAATTGAGAGGTTGAGAGGATGATGAAGTTTAGTTTGTCGTGTTGAGTGTAGTGATTTGGGAATACAATAAAAGCAGATCCCCCGGGTTGTCCTCATTGTTTTGTCTCTTAAACTTAAATTTAAAATTGATAATTTGGGTGTTTCTCGTGGGTCACGAATTGAATTATATCATTTAAATTCAAAATTTAATAAGTTGTGGAGGTCCCACAAAATGCTTAAAATTTTATTTCTTATTTTATTTTTGCATACCCTGGAGTTGAACCATAATGAAACGGACCCGAGGTTAAAAGTAATTATTTATTATAACTTCAAATATTGATTGAGTTTAGTGCAGCCATCGGTAAACCGGGGGGTCTGGGGGGTATGGAATACCCCCCAGTGCACGGTTTACTCTTTATTCATGGACGAATAGTATTAGTTCTCCAGTACCGAAAAGTTACTTAGTAGCTAATGCTAGGATCCTTGATTGTGAGCGCTGTATTTGAAGTCGCAGTTTTGAGAAGAAGAGGGGAGGATGTTTCCGGCCCCTGATATTCGACTGTAACTAATAGCATCGAAAACCCAATTTTTGATAATTTTATCAATTATTATGTTCTATTATTTCGGACCCCTCTGCGTCTAATGGTAAATAGGTCCTGGCTCTGTGAAGAGTTCTTCAGATTAGTTTACTATTTGTTGTTCTACTTCTACATGTACACAATGTTTATAGTAATAGGAAGGACCACCCCTGGTTTATGCCTTTCACAGGCAATTCAATAAACTTAGCCATGCAATATTTTTGCTTGTAGTCGTGGTGAGAAAATTACAAAAAGCCAAAATTAATGAGAAGTAAATGGTATAAAGCTCACTAGTTTGACAATAAAACAACGATAACACATATCTTCATGTTGCGTATCATTTCAATCTTGCACGAAGTTGGCGTAAAAACATATGGATTTGAAATGCAAAGTGGCAACCGCAAATCCTTGTACCGTAAACATGTATAACTAAAGAAGCAACTGAATAAGTGTTTCTTATCTTGGTAATCGCACATAGTTACATTATCGGTATCGTTACTGATGAAATTCTTCAGCTTTAATAGTGAAATGAGTTACGTTTGATTAGAGTAAAAGAGTGCGGTCGATCGATTAGATATGTAGAGAAATTGAAATTGGCGCCAATAGTATTTCCTTGCCGCGGGAGTACCGCAGGGTGAGAATGCGGACGACGAGATTTTTTGCAACCGAAAAGTAATCTCGGCTTATAATTAATTTGGCAGAATAAAAAAGTGCAATTATAATTACGGTATTGTTTAAATTAAAGAATCTTGGACAAAATTCAGACTGCTATTTCAGAAATGCGAGTGCTCGAGAAATAATTGCAAACCGAGTTAGCTATATCTGTTCCATGTAAAGCAAAGGAATGTTCTTGTATGAATTTCTAATTATGGTTATTTGCTTGCGTTAGTATATAATTTCGAGTAAAAACAGAAATACTTAAATTAACCGGCGAAGAAACGAAGCGTATGGTATATCAAAAAAGATCATCGATTAGAATATAATTTGAAATAATTGTCCGGCTACTAACCGTCTAAATTTTCTTCCGACGAATTATTCATTTTAAATAGTTAAATGCTTTTATAACAACGAATAAAGTTTACTGTTAGATGGGAGGGCCATTTAACCTTCCAATACCAAAGTTGACGTTCCTTTGAAGATCATTATTCATACTGTTGCGCAATTAAGAAAAAAAAAATATCCAGAGAAAATTAAAATTTTCTTAATTTATTTTTAACAGTTATAATAATTGTTTCGATGGATATTTCAAATTTTTCTGATTCCAAACAAAGGAATCGAGTGGTAGGTAGGTATACCAGCAGAAAAATTATTCGCGTGTAAACCAATAAAATTATGTATGTATGCACATCAAAATAAATAAAAGTAAAAAAATAAAAATAAATCCCTATCCTTGGTATAAAATTTATAAAGAACCGTCGACAAAAGCAACCGCAATGTCGAATATATAAAATAGTAGCAGTGTAGAACGATTATACATTATGCGTATAATAATTTCATATTGATATGCATACAGAAGACAGTGGCGTAGATGTTTCTTTACTTTTACTCGAACCATAAATTACTACAACCATAACAATTAATATTAAATACATTCCATATATTAAAGATGATGAACACAAATTCCTAATACTTGTAACGTTTAGTAAACTATGGCACTTTATTCATTACGTCGTAGGCATACCAACATTATAAAACGAGTTCGCTAAAGTTTTATCCTTATTTTTTTTCTATTGCGCTTGATTAGCTTTGATTTAGAGGCATTAAAATGGTGTTACGCCGAGTAATAAGTGTGCAAATAAATATTAAAATAGTGTTGGTAAAATTAATAAATATTTTAATACCACGACAAGTAATAGTTGAATCAACATTTAAAACAGGATTACCTGTTTTTCCTATCGACAATTATTATTAATATTAATGAAGTAGACTCTGATGGAACAATTGCCTATGTGGCTCGTAAAATAAATAAAGAGTGGTTCACAAGAGGAAGACTTGAAAAATGAACAAAAGTTCTGGTGACATCGACGTCCGAAGATTCATTTGTAATCGGTAAAATCAATCTGACTGTATATACTTCTTGGATTCGAGGGTTGGATTACAATTAATTTATTTTCTAGGGTTTCTTCTGGCGAAGGCTCTCTCCAACAAAATAATTTAACATTTAAAAAATACAAAACACGGCGCGAAATTAAAAATTTGTTCCGACCGAATACAATAATTAGTTTCAATGGACTTGTTTCAGCTTATATTCCTTGAACTCGAGCAAGTCCTGACTGATGCATCAACATCCATATAGCACATTGTCGCATCCATTCATTAACATACAAACTGCGGTCGTGTCTACTGTCAGGATTGCCAACCAATTTATGGAAGCGTTAATAAACGACAACTTTGCACTATCGCAACTTTGCATTACCAGCGGCTGCCTTAATTAACATGTAATTAACCAATTCTTGTTAATGCATATTTTCTATATTTATTTCGAGTCGTTGGCTAATTAGCGAGCAACTGAAACTTTTATCTTGCGAGGAAGAAACTTCCATTGTTGTTTGATCCTTGCAAATACCATCAGGGTTAATCGGCAATAATAAAACATCGGTACTGAAACCTTCATGGTAAATCAGCTAAATAGAAATGAAACGCAACATTTATATTAAGCCAGCTCGCGCTAATGAAACATCCAACAACAATCCTGACCACCCTGTCTCTCTGTAACATAATACAAAGCGCACTTAAACTTTATCACCAATTATTTACTATAATTCAATTAATTAATTTTATTGTTTTGCGTTGCATTTTCGCACCATAAAACGTGGTTTAAAGAAATTTCTCTGCGAAACGAATAAGCCCAAGAAGTGATGTTTTCATTTTCAAACCACTTGCGGTTTGAAAAATTACGAGTTGACACACTCTTTACCGGACGCCCACAAAAGCACACGCAATGGTTAAGCTAATTATTGAAAATAAAATTTTCGCAACAGCTTGACGTTCAATTTGCCGAAGCAATACATCAATGATGCAAAGTAGTTCTCTTGTATCTGCATCGTGATAGTTAACAACTTAAAAAGTCAAGTATCTACGAATGTAAAAATGCTGGAGAAATGATGACTTCGTTCCTTGGAAGTGTCGATAACATCTCGGAATGCATGTACTATTTCATACGGATGATTTTGCATAGCATTGTCATTGATTAAAGTAGTGCAGGAAGAAGAGTTTTCAAAGCATTCAATGCAAATCAGTTTTTACATTTTTGCCATTTTATTTTATATCAATAAATCTTGCCTTTAAAAATATTAAATGAGATAATCTTAATCTCTCCCGGGCTGTGTGTTTCATTTTCGTCGTTCTCTAACTTGATGTCGCTTCCATTGTTTTTTGTTCCACGGGTGACGTTTTTGCGCAATAATTCTTGCCCTACCCATAGAGAAAGCGTCGTATTTCCTGTGATGCATCCCAAGCTCGCTATATCTAATTGAGACGATTTCTAACATGCAATGCAAGTTTACATGTTTATGATTGGTACAAAACGGTATATCGAGGATAAATTAGTATACTACTATCCAGTTTCTGCTGTTAATAAAATACGTTAACAGTTCATAAATTTACAATAGTAAATCTTTTTTTTTTTTTCTATCGAAACTTCCATAATAATTATTAATCTTATTAAATAATTTGATAACATTTGATGATAATAATTAATTGGTATTATTTTTTTTATTAATTATAATTGATTCATTATCGTATTTTAATAACCTCATACTGTGTGCGCATAACTGTTAAATGCCAAAATCGTAAAATAAATAATTCTTATCTTGTCGGATTTGCACCCGAAAAAATCTGCTCTTGGTTAATCTGTTAAATAATTACCTTTTTTGTGGAATTTATATTTGAATAACAATAAATGGATCTTCTAGTATAAGCGAAATGTAAAAACGGTGGCATCGTGGTCATTGAAGACCGCACGACACCAGTGGTGGCCGCGGGTCACGAACTTGAGCTCATCTGACTTATGATTCTTTACCATCATAACTTGGCATTTAGGAGCTTATAAAAGCATTGCATTTATTTACTTATGCTGGCTACCGTAATATCGATACAAAATAAATATTGAATTTATAAACTTTTAAATTATTTTTTTTGTAAAGCTAACTAAATATTTTGAATAAATCCGCCATCAGGTTTTGCAGTGAAATGATTTAGCGATATTTTTTCCAATTGGCGCACTCGACCACCCCTAAAAGTTTATTCTTGCACACTCGAGCTTCGGAAGTCCTCGACGATATTTAATTTGTTATACTAATCGACAAAATAAACATTTGCATATTATCCATGTTTATCAACGGTTACATGCAATCTTACACTGACATTAAATGGCAAGGCAATATACGAACAGCAAAACCACTTTGATGTTTGGTTACCACAGTAGATTGCAGAAACGATTCAACAATCAAGCTCATGTTGGTAATATGTCACCATCGCAGACAGTTTTTACATTGATGAACCATAATTATTTCAACTTATACTAAAATTATCTAGCACAACAACTATTATGCGAGACACGAACGAGTCAAAATTTCTTTCTGTCTTGAGAATTCAAGGTAAAATAAAGTCTAATCACAAATCGTGTAGTGAAGTGGAACAGGGTGCACGTATTCTTTTGCCACGATCATCTAACAAATTATAAAAAAGAAATGATTTAAAAAAATTAAAATCCATCATTCTTTGTTCTTTTAATATACATTCTTTAATAACGCGCAATTCACGTTTCGTTGTGGTTTTAGAGGTATCCCAAACAAAAAAAAGTTCATTATCTTTGTTTCTTTACTTTTCCAAAACAATTCAGTTTGTCGCACTTGCAATAATAATAACATTTTTTATTATTTAGGTTAATGTTTCTATAATTCATTTTATAGCGCTAACGATTTTTTTAATTACCTTAGATGGTACGTGCAACCAAACCTACATATACCCATGCCGAGCAAATATAAATTAAGTGCAATATTAATTATACTTAAAGATTACTAATTAAGGATAAATTTAATTTATTATTTCAACTTAACCTCAGTTAGTTTTCTACCATTCGTCATTACAACTTTAGTTGTTGACTTTTAAAATTCTCCACAAATCTTTATGCTAAATTCAAAAAACACAATTAATTATTATTAATCGATTGTGTTATAAAAACTAACGCTAACTTTTGTTTCTCAGAGTTGATATCATTAATTACCATAAACTTAATTATTAATTTGCAACTTTTTGTTTATCTTCGGGATCGGAAAAATTCACATGTTTCTGATTTTGTGGTATGTTGTAGGGTACCCACCAGTAGGGTAAAACCAAGCCTGCAGCTTTGAAAGACCTGTGCTAACTTCGTGCTGTTTTGGCCCAAAACTCCTAAAAGGATGTTTCCTATGGAAAAAGTCATTCCACTCTTTTTTGAAGCTGTAAACATTTCCTACAGTTTGAGCTTAATCCCAATTTTTTAAGTCGAATAAATCCTACGATATAAGACCTGAAATATTGGATTCTTTTCCCAAACAGTTTCGCATTAAAGACCACCGACTTTAGACATCCAACAGCGATTAAGCTCAACTTGTAGGAAATATTTACAGCTTCAAGAAAGAGTGAAATGACTTTTTCCGCAGGAAGCTCCCCTTTAAGAGTTTCGGGCCATAAACTGAAATCAATCAAAAAATTTCGAGGGTTTTCGATCACCACGAAGTTAGTACAGATCTTTCGAACTGCAAATTTGGTTTTACATTCCCTAACAACATACAACAAAATCAGAAACATTGATTTTTTCCGATGTTGGATGTCTAAAGTCAGTGGTCTATTAATCCGAAATACACTTTTAAATTATTTTTAGAGTAAACGTATTTAAAATAATTTATATAAATAATAAGTTATATTAGTTTGACCCCCCAGTTTGAAAAGAAAAAAGTTTGTTTGGGTGATTGACTTCATTTTATAGAAACATTTCTCTTTCATAGCAATTTATTACACCTATATATAAGTGGTGGCATCGGTTGAATTGCATAAGTCAAATATTTATTTTAGTTTTAATTAAATATGTTAGTGATATTTGATTTTCAATTTAAAAGTCAAAAAACCTGCGTTCGGAAAATTCTGGCCAATTACAGAAATGCTAAGTTAAAAACAGTTACATGATTTTACAAGTGGGGGAACGCTGTGGATACAGTGCAAGTGAAGAACAATTTAAAGAAATGATAGGAAATTCGGGAAATTTTGAGAAAATCTTATGCAAACTATGATACCTTAAAAATACATTAAAAAAATGCTTCAACATATTATAATTAATAAAAAATCGTCATTTTTATTTCGATATACAAAATTCACATATTGATGAACAAATTCATAAATGCAATGATTTCTTTCATGAATACTATGAATTTTCGTCAATGTGAAGAATTTTTTATTTGCCAAATAATTTTACATAAAATAATAAATAATTAATAATAAAAAATATGAAGTTCACAATGGCGAAAATAAAATTTTTGAAATTTGAGGAAACTGGTTGAATAGTGTAATCCGGAATTGAGACGATAAAGCTGAAACGCAGCGGGAACTACACGATTCTGTTTACACGTAACATTTCTCCGACTCGAGTGGAATCTCTTCCTGGTTATTCTAGGCTTTTGTTGAAAACTACATTTGATTTATATTCGCTTTTGATTAACCAATGCTAAGGTCAGCAATTATAGCCGATACGCCAGTTAATTATAAACGGAATAACTGTTTCTTATTACAAAATTATTGCAAAGTAAAAAAAAATGGTCAACAAGCTTCCGTTATAACGTCAAATATTCAATCACAAAAAGATCGTAAATTACTTAAAATGCGATAGTAGTCTAGATCGAAGCACAGATATTTTAAGTTCCATTCATTACAAAGTGCAAGATCAAATAAGATCACTTTGGATGAACGGTTAATCGTCTTTGAAATGATAACAATAAAACCATTAAAAATTACGAGAAAATTTCTCGTTGGGTGCGGAAACGACCTCGAGCTGGGTTTTGTCGGAAAAAAGTACGGAATATGCATACATTTGCATGCATCATGAAGATGGAAAATCTACGGTCGATGATGAAACGCTTAGTTAAGGAGCTTCATTTATGTATTCGTACAATAAAAGTTTCAATTAAGCATGTTTCTCCGGCTCTCGACATAATATTAAAATAAGAATCAATTTCTACGGGTTTGCAAGGAAACATATTTCCTATTGAAAACAGTTAAGCTTCTTAAGATAGCCATCAAAACATCATTAGTGGTAAGCATTTAATCGACATTACAAAAATTTTTATGCAACTGACAATATCCCATTTAACTCGAATATTTCATTAAATAATAAATTAAATTTTCTAATTTGATTAAGTTATAAATTCTAAATTAATTACCGAGATTTAGGACGCCAATTAATAGTTCAAATTCGTCGTACTTGAAATCAATAATTTTTAATATATGCCTTTCTAATTATCCATAATTAAAAATTAATTAATATGCCATATTATTCATTGAACGATTCAAATTATAATAAAAAATCAATCGACTTGCCTCATTTTTATGTTCGTACCCAAGTCGTAAACGCTTACCTGAAAAAAAAGAACAAAATTAGATATATATTTTCAATGGCTTTTAAATGGTAATTTGTTTATGAGTAACAAGTTGACAAAATAATAAATCAAAATTTTCTCTTAAATATTTTGCTTGCCGGAGATTGCGAGAGCATTCCTCCACGGCAGAGGCGGAGGCATATTTTGCAGAAAAATAATTAAGATTTTCTTTGAAAAATTTTTCATTTTTCATTAAACGCCTAAAGAAATTGTGGGGCAGAAATGTTGGAACAAAAAGTGTATTAAGTAGTAAAGTCTACAACCTGCTTCAGGTAAAATTCTGACCCTGACGGGGCAATTTCACAAGTGAACGCCCACAGAAAAAATCAGCGGCTGAAACTCAAGCCTTCATTACCTCAGTTTCTATAATAATAATCAATATAGAACTGGTAAACTATATATATACACATAAAATGTTTAATATACAAAAGCAAAAGCACTCGTAAAATAATTCTGCCAGTCAAATAAAAACTTTAGAACGATTAAACTATTTTCTACGCTTTTTTATTAAAAGTTAGTAAATAAAAATAAATTATAGTGCAAAAACTGAAACGCATAACGCTTTTATGTGCCAAAATAAAAAAATCGTGCATTACGGTCGTAAAAATCCAATTTATTTATCTCTAATGAGATACTTACTATTTTTTCTTATACTCAAATTAGCAACACGCTGCATTACAACCACGCTAATAACAAGAAATTATAGGAAATCTGAAACCTTACGGTCGGTGCAAAAAACAAAATTTAAAATTGTTGAAATTTTTCTCTTATTCGGCTCAAAAAAAAAGAGAGAATACAAAAAAGATTTAAAAACAAAAAAAAAACGAAAACAAATACAAATGCATTTCCAAAAGGGATTGAGTTACAAAAATGGGTGTCGAATGTTTTGGTAAATTGACACTAAAAAAATACAAGTGGACCAATTGAGAGTGGAATTAATAAAACTAAAAGCACACAATTATTTTTTCCCAAAATAAAAAGGTATTTTATTTATAACTCAATTAAAAACTAAGAGAAAAGATTATAAAGACACTTAAAATAATCGTTTGTGTCATCCAATTAAATTAACTTTAAATATTGTTACAATTAGTCAAGAGATAAGCGAAAGAAAAAATGAAATTAACAATGAAACCTGTTTTCGCCAAACGGCTTGAAAAAGTTAATAACAATTTGAAAAAATTTTAAAGGTGGCATGTTTATTGAACAGGTAAAAGTTGAACAAAGCAGGTAAAAATAAAAAGTGATTACTTTTTACCTTTGCAGATGTTCCACACCTACTAATTTATTTGAGCACCCCTTGTCCGATTATATTTTCAGAAAAAAGTAGGTTACGTTCCTATCCCACTATGGAAGTCTCCAAGTTCGTCGTTAATAATAATAATCCTATCCTGCATAGTTGAACGCTTATTTATGGAGCTAATTAATTAATATCGCAATATATACATATAGCCGAGTGTACGACTAGTACACATTTCTATTTATTAATTAATTATAAATTTATAATTATGACGCTTTTTATTGGACTATCGATAATTTACAATGATACAATTTAATGAATCAATGCGCTATTTTAATAATTTTAATTGAAGTTTGGTGTTTTATTTTATTGTCTAATAATTGCGTGCTTAAAGTTTAATTAATACGGCACACGTAGGTTGTAAGTGTAATTAGTGTAATATTAAAGGATAAACAAAGCCAATCGTTTCACTTAAACATTACTTTGTAATAATAATCATTGAAATATCGCCGAGACCAATCCTAAATATACGAGCGTTGATAAGCATTTTTTCAATGCTCGTGAAACTCGGAAAATTTTTCCGCAGGTGTCCGCAACAAGTGGGTACACTCGATACTAATTTTATATTCAAATTAATGCTAATATAGTACGACATACATATACTTGCGCCTGTTTTTCTTTCATTCACAATCTCCTACTTACGCATTATTATAATTATAAAAAAAAGATATCGAGAAATTATGACAATGCACTTGATTGTGTGATTTATGTTCACCTCTCGCGATTACAACGAAATAATTACAAAAAAAGCTAATAAACGTAACACATAAAGTTGATATTTTAATTAGCAAATCAAATTGTAATTTATATCTCATTTTTATACCGAATTAACCTTGCAATTCAGTTTTTAATTATCTTCAAGAACAATCAATAAGATCAGGTATCGCATTAAAATATTTCCAAGGTATGCATTTAGAAATTTTACCAAGTGTGGTAACCATTCATCAATTTTTTCGTGACAGCACCCGATGCCTTCATTGCAAAAGAAACAAAATGCACGAAAATATCGCGATAAAGATGCCGCGACAAGAAAACTTCGACATCCCACCCTCGGTCCTCATTAGTAACTCGAAACTCCTGAAAACTGAATCTTAACATAGCCACTGGGTTGCCACCAATTTAAGGTGTAAATTTCTAGGTGGCGAGATTTTGTCAAAAGAAGAAGGAATTTTCCAGTTAGTTTTCCTCAAGAAACTGTAATTTTATCAAATAATTAAATGGTAATTGTACAGCCTGAAAATTAAAAAAAAATAGTATCGCCAGTTGGCTATGTTTCAAGGTATTCGCCGTTACAGCTCCTACACCTCTCCGGGCTAATAAAAACCTTATTTTAATGTACGCTAAGTTAATTCATTCGTCGTTAATTATCCAAATCAACCACGTAGGTGGTGACATCTGCATGTCGGTTTATGGTGGATTTAAAAAATCAAACTTTCGGATTATATAAGAAAAACCAGATGCAAATTTTCCGAATCCAAAATGTTGATCTATAAAACAGCTTGATACAATTTTTCCAAATATCACATTAATATCATCGGAATGCGGAAATTTCGGAAATCTTACATAAAGATCACCCGCTGCGTTACATAATTACATCTGATTAAATTTAAAGGGGACCAATTTATTATATAAATTTACAATATTCGACTTTTAGTGGTATATTATTTGTCCAAACTAAATTGTGACCTAATTTTGACCAATTTATTATCGAATTACTTTCCCATAACCTTCTCCTAACAGAAATCACGTTTACATACAATTTTGTGCCATGTTTTGCTTAGGAGACTAATGAAATTTACCTTGAAAGGTATACAAAATTCTAAATTGGGGTGTGAATTCCGCAGTATTTGTATTTTTCCTTCTCGGACCCAAGATATTTACTTTCCAATAAATGGAATAAAATTCCATAAGTAATACTAAATATGCGTTGAAAATGGTAAAATGTAAATATAAGTGACTATTAAAGTCAAAGAGACAACAAGTGTTAATAGCAAAACAATGTCAACCGGTGATCACCACACCTCTGCAATAAAACAATAAACTTTTAACTGATATTGCAAAAAAAATGACTATATCTCAATAAAATTATTATTGCCCGACTAATTAAAACCCGCAGTCGGCGTGGAAAAAAAATCAAAATCGCTCGAAATTCATATTGGATACGAACATTGCGTGGTGGTTTCGCAGAATTTAAAGGTGTAATCAATCAATGATTTGAATTGTGGACTAAATGGTTGCTGAATTTTCAGGGACGACCAAAGGAAAAGTCACAAACAACGCCTCGTTCCGAGCGTGTTCCGCACCTATTCCAGAATCCGAAGGCCAGAGCTTTGTGATTGCGTTATTAGGAATATTGCACTTGCTAAGCAGTCAGCATGTCTCTCAATTTTCATTATCATAATTCAATTTATACAAATAACTTGTTGGGCATAAAATTTCCTCGGCGTGTAGGTATGATGTCGATAATGAAAATGCCCCACACACCCATATTATTCATCTTCGTGCTGTGATCTATATGTGGGCTAAAGCTGATCGGTTCGATGATACCGTTTCGATGTGTTGTTGCAATACGGATCTAGTAAGAAGATGCATTTGTGTCATTTCGTAATAACAAATAATTAAAATGATTAATGCATTATTAATAAAGGTATTTAATATATGTTGACATTCGTTGTTTGGCCTCCGGCGTTAGATGTGGTGCGATATTATTCAAAACAAGATCTGTATCTATTTAAAGAATGCGGTTTTTTATTACAGTAGCTAAAAGCTTCTAAGAGATTCATAATATTTTTGTTATGTCATTGTTATTAAACTATTAAATAATAATAAAAAAACACTACCAAATGAATTAAAAGGTAAAAAGTTGTTAGCATTGTTTGAGACGCGGCGAAAAAATCGTACACTTTTTTAAAATACTGCAAAGGTTATTGATTTTTAATCCAAGGTTAACAAATTACAATAAAAAAATTGTGTTTTTCTCGGGCGATCTCACGAAAATGTTACAGAATATTGGAAGTGTTTTTTTTGTCCAAATTGACACGCGAGATTAATGGCTCGCTTTTTGCGTCCAAGGCGACAAAAAATGTACCTAATGGCAACATAAATTTTTAGCAGTCATTTTTTGATATCAGAAATCGTTGGCGATTTATGAGACCATTACCGAAATCCGAAATGTAGCAGAAGATTTTAATAACAATAATATTTTTATGACCCCAGCAGCAGCGCGAAAAGTGAGATTATAAAAATTTAACACATCTTCGATAAAGTTTAAAGCTTTCACACCTCCTCCGTGTCCCACAATTTAGATAAGCAAAAATTCTTACAAGAATCCAAAATCGGGTGGACGACTTGTTTTCGTCCAACGATCCGAAGGGTAGCTTATCTGGAAGATTATCAATATTTTCTGATGTAGTTCAGACGTGGGACGTGTAATAACAGAAAAGCCTAGTACTGAATACAAATTTTCTCATTTCGAACAAGAGCTGACTCGGCTGCACGTTTGTGAACTCGAAGTTTTATGGGTAAACGCAACATGAAAGTTAAGATTTGTCGTTGCGGTTAAAATTGAAAAAAATTAAATTAAATAATTTGAGTTTTTGTAATTTAACGATCAATTATCAAAGAAAACCCCGCACATGTTGTTAAAACTGCATGAAATTGGCATGTAACTCGACTTTTGGCTTATCCAACAGCACGATTAGACTTAATAATCCATGTTGCAACACACGTAGTTCTAAAAATCATCCCGTTTTTGTTTTTAAAATCGTTGCTTGGACCTCGTTCCGGTTCAAAAACCATGTTGTAACTCTTCGGCAAGATTAAGTATTGTTGTCTTTATTATTAATTTTTAAATTATGTTTGCGTGTACCCACAAAGAAAAAAATATAATCTAGCGTTAGGGATCAAAAACGAAAATTGCCCCAAGTATCGTTTAATGATGATCACTTCAAAGAAGGACAGTCAAAAATAAAATAATAACCACTCGCAGTACGAGAAAATTATAAAGTACTTTTTTATATTACATGTAACATATAATGAGCAATTTTCTTTGTCGTTGAACTAGGCGTATAATTTGAAATTTGAACAAAACCAAAATATTTTTATATAATAGAACATTTCCGCTTTGTTTGCCAGGAGACGGGAGCTTTGATATTAGGAAGTGTCGACTACCTAACCGAAAGCGGTCTGCTTTTAGATGAGAAATATAAATTTAGAAACTTCCAAACGGATATGGGCTTGATTTTATGATACCACAAAATTATAAACCTACCATTATATTTTATAATGGATGCTTTTCTCACCTTTTTGTGTGATATGGATACTTTTACCTGATAATATCGTCTCCTAAAAGTCACGAATAAACAAACTTGAGCAAACAACAATAAAAACACCAAATTAAAAATATTATTTCACACCATAAAGCGACTTCTCGAAAATTTAAAAGCTCTAATGCAATTGTAGTGTAATTGTTGGCGTTTGAAACGTACGGTTCGTGTGAAAACAGGAAAAGTTGACCTACTCCATCTGGGACCGACTCGCGGAGCGGTCAATCAAAGCAGGAGATTAAAAATTGTGGATAACAAAAAAACAAACAATCAATGGTATGCGCAACAAAGAAGATGACATCAGCGTACAAAAACGTTAATTTAAAAAATATAATGTGACAATATACAGTATAGACACGCATTGTACGTGAGTATGTGTGACACATGCGACATGTTAAACGCAAAAAATGGTAAAAGTCGATATTCTTCTTTTGTTTTCTTTTTCTCTTTGGCATACAAAATATTTTAAATTTCAAGTACGAGTCTAAAAGTCACCAACGGATTGGCATTAATTGACCACTCGTTAATCTAAAACCCGATGACTTACAAATACGAAATGCCCTCAGCACACAGACGTCTATCTGCCGATTTGCATCCTTGAAAAGAAAAGAAAGAATTCGCGCAAGATATAACGAAAAAATAGAAATAGCATAGAAAAATTTTTTCCTAAGCGTTCGTGGCAAATTGAAACGGCCTCCTTAGTAGGGAAGTAAGTTAAAAAGGAGAAATTATTTTACAACTTGTTGTTTCATATTACAAATTCCATTGTTCAAGTTAATGGTATATTTTATTGCATTCTGCTTTGCAAAAAATACTACAAACACCGTTAGAATAATTTATACCATCATAATGCACTTCCCACATTAATAAGCATGTGTACCCGTTTTCAATCTTATTTTTAACTAAAAATTTAATTTCCTAAAAATTATCCCTTGATGCTAATTCGTAAAAATGTATTTTATATTCACTATTTTAATATTATCTTGAAAATAAAAAAATAAGAATACAAGTTGCAGATATCCTCGACGATCGATCCTGGAGATTAGCCGGTGCATAATTTTTTCCTTTTCTATATTAATAATTCTATAAATAATTTATATATTTTCTATTATTTAGTATGTGCATCGCAACTTAAGATAATTCAATTTATTTTTATGGAACGAAAGCAGCATAAATTTTGTGCAAAAAAATAATAATAATTATTAATACAGAAGCATGTGTGTAGAATGAATAAATAAATCACTCTTAATAACATACACTGATCTAATAATAATTCAAAAAAAGTTATTCGTTGCCCCCGCTCACGATTACTACAACTTAATCATACGTTTAAACCATGATTTACCGTTAATGTAAGCTCACATCTTTCAATCACCGTAGTCACATTCTTGCGGGTGAGAAAACCCATCTTTGTTTCTAAATATGGATATTTCACTCAATTACCCATTAAACATAGAAAATAATTCCATTTATCGCCTAACACCGTAATATATATGAATAGCTACGTTTAGTTTAAACTTAAAATCAATTTGTTCCTACTGGATACCGATATTATCCAGCGCAGAAAAAAAAATGGTTAACCGCTAAGTGTAACGCAATTTAAATTATTTATTTTTGTAAATATATCGATGACTCGGCAAATAATTATGTTATTTTAGCTGTAAAATCGTAAAATTGAAAAGTCTTTGTTTTATGGAAGTATATAAACTCGACGTTTAATGGTTCTGGAAGTTGAAAATGAAAGGACGCCACAAAAGCGGCTGCAAACAAAAGGCATCAATCGTAATTTTTAAGAAGATGAAAAATGAAAGAAAAACAAAACGAAATGACAGCCTTTGTAAAGTACCCTAGTGATTCAGCAAAATGTTGTTATGGGACCCTAATTGGTACGAGCGAAAGCTACTTATTAGTATTTTTCATAAATTACCACTTTGCTTTAATTCGCTTCATAAAATTTTAATTGTAAAACTAATCATTTTCCAGAAAATCAAATCAAACAGACCAAGTTGAGCGTAAACGCTATTTACAAATACGGCATGATTTTTTTATTATAAGTTCAGGTGCTACAGGTTAAATTTCATTACCTCACTGGGTGGGCTTTAAAAAGCGTATTACAAAATTGACTGAAATGTTTAATGATTATATTCTTCATAAAAGGGTTCTCAAAATGTGTCCATTAAAAAGACGCTTTAATTTGGTTTCGCTAAACAAATGCAATTTAACACGAAAACACTTCATATACTTAAAGTAAAGTAAAGACGACATCACCAGATTTGATCTCGGAGTATTTTGCCTCATTTGTTAATTTGATTTTGATAAAAACTTAAAAATAAAAGACCGAGCCCGTAGGACCGCGAATTCTATTTTGTATGGAGGGTTCGAGTTATTGGCGAATAAAATGTTACAATTTTGAAATAATTTACAACCGTATCTGTCACCATAAAAGAGCATAATTGTCAATAAGTACTCAAAGAGCCGATAAAATACAGCGATAATAAAGGTTACCTTATTTACCGATCTCAATTGATTTAAAATTTACGAGGAGGTGTTAATATAAAATAGCATGCCCCAAGTATTACATAATGTCGGCGCAATAATAGCAACGATAATGCAAATTTATTGTAGTACATAGGAGGAAATTAAGTGGTAGGTCTAAAAATGCAACGATGTAGGCCGAAGAAATAAATAAGATTGTTATATAATTTGGACGAAAGCTGCACCTGCTGCACATGCATTTCAACTCGATTCCCCCACATGGGGATGGGTCAAGCACGACTTAAAAATTACTAAATTATTTTTAGTTAACGTTAGAAAAATTTAAAAGCATAACGAGCGCCTTTTCCACAAGATTCAACCCACAGCTCTGCTCTTACTTTCTACAAATGAGGTAAACGATTTGATAAATCTTAAAATTCTATGCTTATGCAACGTCCATCTCTAATGGCATGTCATGAAAGTAATTGGTCGATTAAACGCAAGCTTGCTCACTTAGTACTAAATGTGTTGAAATATAAATCGCATGATAACAAAAAAACCATTACATACTCGAGCAGTTGATTGCGAAATAATTAGTACGTAAAAAATTTATAAGTAAACAGGTAAACAGAAATAAGTCACATATATATTTATTTTTGTCTGCTCGTTAATAGTTTTACAAATGACACAAATACCACTATGTAATTTAGTCGTTAAAATATCTTCAAGAAGCCCCACTTAATAAAAAGTGCTAAGTATTCATAATTTGCCTCCAGAAATGAAAATTCACTCTGGACGCTCTTCGGTAGAAATTGTGAAATGCAACAATCCAATTAGTGTCAAAACTGTCTTGTAACGCGTTTCCGGCGTTAGTTTTCCATATATTTTTGCTCACAGATACCTCATTATGGATTGCTGATGTTCATCAAGCGTTAAAATAAAAACTAGTCCAGTTTAATATTCACTCGTCACTCAATATTCATTCGATAAGCATTCTTGTAAGTCAAAAGCAAACCTATATTAGAATATTATCTCTCAATCGAGAACTGCACCCCCGATTTAAATATTATTATTTTACGTTACTGGCGAAAATATGATTGTTGCGCCTTAATTCTTACGACTGATTTACCGATGGCAATTTTTCATTTTCTGATTCAGCGATAGAAATTATATTTATTTTAAAATTCAAAATAGCACCTGCACCTAATTTTTTGATAACATAAAATCTTAATTTTACATTTCGATCTTGTAGCAATAAGGGAGCACCCTTAATAATTGGAGCTTTACCTTGGGCGGAAATTGTAAAAATAAGGACGATTGCGCCTTAAATTTTGTTATTTCACGGATGTCGTTACACTACTCGTACTCTGTAAAATGGTCATTTAAAAAACTGTAAAATTTTTGTAAAATTGCTTTCTAATTGCCGGTTGTAAATGAAGAAAAAAGTGATTGTAAAATTTATATTAGCTTTGATTGCTGGTATCAAAAGCCCGAGGTATTACGATTATAATAATCCGCCTTTGATTTTACTTTAACATTTTTATGTTTGCATGAATTATTACTTTATTTACATTTAATGAACCCTTCGAGAAGTCAATTAAGAGAAAAATATTAAAAAATATCGGTAATTGCGCGATTGCAATACAAATTTAAATTGATTTGGCTTACGTAAAGACGTCAGCTTTATTTGTATTACTAATTGCGTTAATATGAACAATGGGTCGTTGCAAGAATAAAGGGGCAAACGAGAACCTCAATTTGAGTGAAAAATGCCTTAATAACACACAATGTTATTTATGAAAACTTCACCCATTAGCTTTAACTATATATAACGTGAAAAAATCTCATCAAATGAGTCGGAGTGGTACGTACATATTTATGATCTTCATTAAGCACCATCATAAAATATTACTTCTCATACATTGTATTATACATCTGAGCATTATCCGAGTCATAATCATTCCGATATAATAATAGTTTCATTATGCAATCAAATGAACTTGTTGAATGTTGATGGATGGAAGAGGACGAAAAGGAAGTTTGGATAGCAAAATTTAGCATACCTGGAGCTTAGATTTTCCCATTATACGCTACCGAAGCTTGCACAATAAATTTACCCGTAAAGAGGGGTGAATCTTTTTATTAAAATTCCATTAAGAAAATTTTTAAATTGTTTACGTACATTACCGACCATAATTGTTAATATTTTACATTAAATTATTTACGTTTGCCACACAATAATATTTATATACGAGAGAAAGGACATGTTTGATATATAGCAATTCGAAAACCGTGATCAAATCGTTTATTTATGTATTTATATTACAAAAGCGTGACATAAATTTTTGTATTAAAATAATTTAATCTATTTTTGCCCGATTATAATCCTCATTTTCCTAATATTACATGCACGTCTGAGCATCGCAGATGAGCTTTCCTGGTTTGATCAAATTTCTAATTATTTTGTGATATATTACATTTTCAAATGTGTAATAACAATTTCAAAATCAGATGCTGAAATATTTGAACTTTTCGAGATATTTTCTAGGTTTTCGATAAGAAGAGCTTAGAGAGCTTTCTTCAAATCTTTTCCCAAAAAAAACAACAACCAAGAATTTGCATTTTCTAAAAGAAATTACTTTTTCAGGCTGAAAATGTTTATCAAACTCTCCATAAATAAATAAAAAAGTTAAAAAATAGTTTTTATTAAAATTAAATTTGTTTCAAATTTGATCTTTGCTGACGAAGAATTTATATTTAATTGTGTTTGCTGTGATATCTGGTGTCGATTTTGAGTCTATACTCAAACTTTTCACTTGATATATATTGAAATGGCTCCGAATTCTCAATCGAGAAAGTTTTAAATACAATTCGGATGGATGGATGAGACGACTTTTCTGAAAGGCAGTTGTATAAAGCTCAGGTATAAGAGTTAACCCAAAATCAATTCACCGTTGATCCAATCAATTATAAATTTTAATCCTATGTTGATCTTCTGTGATACAACTTATTGAAACAAATGAAGTAGAGCCTCATCTACCAGTTTGCTACAGCTACATTTGGATAATTTAAAAGTGGTTGGGAAAACTAATGGAAAGGTTTTCTATTGAAATAAATGATAAAACTCCCAATGAATGAATAACGAGAAATTTTTATTTTTTAAATGAGCAGGTAAGATACATAATAAGCCATTAACTGATGCGATAAAATCTTGTGTACATAAAGAGAATATTAAAGAGAACAGAAAAAATATTTTAGAATTCAGTTACACCATTTTAATTATAGATGTCACGTATTCTTTATACGGTCGAGGTATATTATATTTTTCGCCACTACTTTGTCTGATGTCTATCATTGTTTGTTATTACCAAGATAATTGCTCCCGCAATAAACAACTTATATTCTTGGGAACTTGCTTTTCAAAACTCGAAATATGTAATTATCAATTACGTCTCGCGTTCAGTTTGGATTTAATTCGCCTACTTCAAAATTGTCGGTCACTGCAATCTAAATTTGTTTGTTTGTTAGTTCTATCCAAAAAAGTTCTCGCCGGTTTGTATCGGTATACGCCAATTTTCTTGATATGCGATACCGAGACCGCAATCCGTGGTGTATAATCAAAATCAAAGGTCTCTCTGGCTAATAAAAATTGCAACGATTTAATGAATCCTGATGTGGAGTCGGACGGAGTATGGGTAATCGTTTTTTGATAATATGACAAAAAAATCAATCCGGAAGAGCGCAGCAGCGGTTTGGTGACACCATGACTCGCTCGGGCGTATTTAAGCCAATTTACGTACTTATTTAATAACGTAAATATTTTCAATTTTGATGGTTCCCGAGGATATTTTCGGTGGTCTCATCAACAAGGCGGCTGATGACCGGTCGGCCCCTGCACGCTATTGGACCGAGTAAGGTAAGAGAAAAGCTACTGGTTGGTTGCCACACTTGCTTGGTCACATAATAATGATAATAATAACAGTAGCTATAATGATGAGCCAAGACGATCGTTGATAATTGGTAACGACAGCATGGCTTCTTGTATTCGCCGTTTAATTCCCATTCATTTACGTCCATTTCGAAGCGGACGACGGACGATGCCGCGCGGCGTCGATCGAAACCGGGGTTGAATATATGGAAAGAACCGACATTAAAATTTTATCTAAACCAGCATTCCTCCCAAGCCTTTTAATCAAAGTTATGGTAATCTCATGGGAATGCTCGTTTTAGCATACAAGAGATACTTGAAATTTTATATTGAAACAAAACCGATTTGTTTTTACTAAACATTACTTTTAAAGACCTTTTATCCGCATTGTATTTTAATAAGGCGGTGAAAATTTCTATGACTTTTGCACCATATAGTGCGATCAAATTACCATAGATTGTTGTATATTGTAAATTTTACGATTGCCTTTGTCTATATTATTCTTTTCGCCTTTTATTACTTATTCACCCAGTATTTTATAACCGCCGCCGCCATGTAAGGTACGCGCATTTGGTTGTGAAATGAAATTTTCATACTGCATCGAGAACACTTCACGCTTTCAGGCTTACAACTTAGTAATGCAGATAAAGTTGGACATTTTACGTTTTAAGATATCAATATTTAGTAGTCACGACCGCGAAACACTGGTAAAACAAATTGAATTTACAAAATTCTAAATCGATAATTGCCAAATACTTAAAATAGACACGTTAGGTTTAAAAAACTGATACGAATCTAAAGTTTAGAATTTGTAAAATTTTAATTGCTTTCTCGTGTAGTCTTATTGTAAATTATTTTTAAAAAACAATTAATCATAAAATACCGAGTTTTACAGCACAAATCCGGTGTAAATTCTCAACTTACTGATTAAAATGTAAATGATTTGTAAAGTACACGTCATATTTTTATAAATGAATTTTAGTTAATTAACTTTTTACTTAAGCCTCTCTCGTCTCTTGGTGGCTATGCTGTGAAAATGCGAACTAAATTAAAATCCCAACTATAGTATATGCGAGAAAACAGAATTTTTCCGATTCGACGATCAAGAAGAAGAAGAAGAATTAATTAATGTAACCGAAAAAACGACAAAAAGCAAAATAGCTTAGAATGGCAAAACAAAGAAGGTTTTGGGTACGGGTTGTTTTGCTTCGGCAATATTCATACCGTAAAAAGCGGCATGTCTTTGACTAAAAACCAAGTCACAACTCACAAAATTGTTATTTTCGCATGAAACACTTGGTTCAGTGGCCTTAATGCGGTTATAAAATAAGGACTCGCATACTATAGGGCACGTACACAGCCACAACAATAATTGGAAATTGAATAAAACACGTTCTTACAAAATGCATGGTAATGCAATTTGAATTATACCACATAAACCCTCTTCAAGCATCAAACCTTCACTTACCGCAATTTGTTTGACGAATCCATATCATTAGCTTACTACTTGACAATAATAATTCAAAAGTTAGCGGAAATATCCACACACATACCTGAAACAAACGAAAAGTTTAGAAAACGCAGTTTCGAAGAATATTTTCTAAAATAATGGCATTATATTATTGCGGCTGAGGCTAGGGTCGAGCAAAAATTGCGAAACGTGATTGGAATTATAGAAATAGCGCATGGGCACCATGGTAAATTAACTCGAGTTCACTCAAGATATTGAGTACGGATACAGCAAGTACTGGTTCTAATTTTTAGTAGATGCTGCCAGTGCATTATTCAGGAATGCTCAGTGACAATGAGTTGGTGGCACGCCTATTTGATACCAGACTACGATAAAGGCATTACACAAATGCACATCATTATTTTATTTTGTTTACTTTATTATCAACTTTTAATATATCACGTCGCGAGATTAATTTGTCCAATCTTATATAAGTTTTGTTAAAAAAAGTCGTTTTAATCGCGACCGAGAAGATTGAAATAGCATCATAAAGAAATTTTCATTTTATGAAACAAGAGTCATGTAGCACAAAATGAGGCAGATCTAATAAAAACTCTGCCAAGACGTGCAGAACAATGTAATCATAATAAACTATCAAAGCGTCGAGAGCAAAAATGATGATGGGCAGTCAATTTGCGTTAACCCTATATTGCACCTAAAAATAAATTTTTTTAAATATTTTTTACGTGATGCAGACGAATACACCACATATTTTTTTTATTCAAAAATAAAATTATGTGCAATATAGGGTTAAAATTAAATCCACAACGTGTCGACGTTCACCGCAGGACCAAGTCGAGAATTTTCCGGAGTTTCCGCTCAGCAACGCGAGAGGCGATCGCACCGAGCCGCAAATTTGTAGAAATAATAAATAAAAATAAACGAAACGAAATGGTATACTCTACAGATACTGAAAGTTAATTAACGATTTGGAGATTTGAAAAAGTATTAAAAGATCGACTCAATGTGTGGGATTGCGTTTAAGAAAACAAAGAATTCGTTAGTCAGAATCACGAAATGCAAATTTTCTTTTTTCGGTATCTAATCTATTACAGGAGCTGCCGAGGACAAGCGATCGGTGAATTAAAATAACGATAATCGAATGAAGTTTGCACAAAGAGCTTGTTAATTTGTAGTCTTTTTATTTTCAGTTCCACGACCGCACCGATGCAATCTTTGAATTTCATTTAGACCGATATTACTAAAACAATGAGAACTTTATATTCTTTTCTTCTCTTTTTGACAACGAATTTAAACAATGTGTGCTTGTTTTAGCTGCTAGAATTTTCAACACTTTGCTTTTGCCACAAAAATGGCATGCATTATCGCTTCGCCATTATTACAATTCACTGACTAACGAGCTATTTACTATTCATGAGAGCGGGGGTGGCACAAGTAACTAGAATGGAAAATAGAATATAATATACTAGGTACATCGCCGAAGACAATAAAGTTGTGAACCAATTAACGAGAAGAAGAAAATCCTAAATAAATCCATAAATTAAAAAATGAAACCGTAAAAGTTATAATTGGCTAAGCAATTTTAATGGTAATACTCAAGTTTCGATCATTTTTGCAGTAAATTGGCTAATTGAGAAAGCTCAAGGCTGCGTCATAAAGCACAATTAGCAACCTTCTGTACTTGAGTGGGTTTTGAGTGTTTCCTTGCACTTGATTTTCAAATCATGGAAGTACTACTACTTGTAATTGTTTTATAAGAATTAAAATAAATGCATAAACTTCAATCAAGGCTTTTCGTTATTATGTAATGCAATTAATACGTAAACTTTTTACTTTTTCGGCGACATTATACATAAGAGAATATACAGGATGTAGTACTATATACGTGCATACCAACACTATAAATTATGTTCCTTAAGAAATTGTTATGAGCTTTGCATTAGTTAGTTAATGTCACGGGGATCGTCATTCTTGACAGTAATGTAACTGATATAGATGATTAAAATGAACGCTTAAATTACACATTAATTTTATAATTGCGAACATTCTATACGTTAATCTTATAAGATCGTAAATCTTACGATTTGAAAACATTTTGACTTTACAGTTTCGTTTCGTTTGGACGATTACGAATTTAGATGAAGATGCTTTTCAAAATATTATAAAAACTATATTATAAGAAAATTTTTAAGTATAATTTGAATCCAAATCAGCACTACTCAGTTATAGCAACAAAGAAATTCTTTTGCTTGTTGGTTTCCTTAAAACCTACAAGAAAAGAGATTTTTTTTATATTATGTACCCTAATTGTATGTTTTTATAGCTTTCATTTTAAATTTAAATTGTTTTTTAAAATTTTAATTTAAATTGAATTAAATTATTTGTTAACATTTATGTTAACAAAAGTGTCAAGGATGTTCAAATTAATTTTAATTCTGAATTACAAGATTTAATTAAAATTTATATTAATTTTTTGTTTGAATACTAAATAAATACAGGCTTACAGTAAAAAAAAACTTGAAAGCTCTCAAATGTGCAATATGCATCAGTGGCTTAACATGCTTTTAAATCTGACGATGTCAAGTTAATCGGGCGACCTGATGAACTAAAGGGTTAATTGAAACTTTTAGAAATTGTTAAAAGAAGTTTCAGAGCTGCATGGAACTCAAATGCATCATTAAAAGAGTGAAACATTCATGAAAAGAGTGAAGTATTCTCATAAAACTGATTATTTTGCGAGGGGGGGGGGACTTCTAAAAAACCTGAAGGTTCTATTGTCCTATGGCTATTTGAAGATAAAAATTAAAAAAAAAAATGTTTTGAGGACAATTGGAAAAATTGAAAACTTAACTTGAACAAATGCATAAATGCAATAATTTTTTCATTAATTAAATATTAAATTTTGTTAAATTAAATCATCAAATTTTTTTTCAGTGCAGCTTCTCTGACAGACGAAATAAATAAGTTCCTCAAATTCTAATTTTCTTTAGCCGAACGTTTTAATTTCCTTCACTTTTGCTGAAAAACAAAAAATTTCCCAGCTTTTTCCGACGAAGTTTGTATAATTAATCTGTCTTCTGTTGGTATTCTAGAAGAGTGGGAATTTTATTATATGTAGTGGAGGGTGTTCACCCATTAACCACCCGGTTTAGACTTTTGACTATAATTTTGACAGTTAACTTTCAAAGTAACCTAAAAGTTGCTACTAAACTCTGAGCAGTAAGGAACTTCGTATACTTAAATAAATGTTTTTCCAAGCTTTAATCTTACTCTAAGTCAAAGGTTTAAATTTCCCTTATTTCTTCTTAAAAATTCATATTTCCCAGTTTTTCCTGGCGAAACTTGTAAAATTATAAATCCCCTATCTTCTCCAAATATTCTAAATGTGTGGAAATCCTGAGATATGTACTGGAGGGTGTTCCACACCCCCCAGACCCCCCGGTTTACAATTTTGACTTAAGTTTTAATTTCTTCTAGCGGAAGGTTAAACTTTCCTCATTTTTGATTAAAAATTCAAATTTCCCGGTTTGGATTAATATTGGACAAATATTTTTAGTCTTAATCTTCGTTTAATGTATTTTTTGATTGGTAAAAAAAAATCGACCAACCATCAGAGTGTTTTTTTCCACCAAAAAATGACACGTTGTAGCAGGACCAGTAGAAGCGTGCTGGGATTTTATGTAATAGGATTAATTACAACTGAGGCCCATGAATGGATTAACGAGATTCTAAAAATCTTTGGAAAGCATTTTCTAAATACACCACTGGACGTTATACAAAATAATATTATATCCTGAAAGCTGTAACGGGCGGGTCTGAGGGATATGGAACACCCAGGTGGTATAATAACATTAAAAAATTTAACCTCTACAGTTGGGGGAAAATGTTAAACTATTATTATGATTCCTAATTTCAATTTTAATTAGATATTTCCTATTTCTCAGATGCAGAATATACTTTAAATCTCAATTATACTATAAAATTTACGGTATGTTCTATGGTTTGAAAAGGAGTAACTTTGCACACGTTTTTTGATGCCCAAAGAAGAACTTTTCGCACGATATTGGATAAAATACTTTAAAATCGTAAATAGGTATTCATTTTCTCTAAAGGTAAGGTTATTTGCACAACATTTTATTCCAACTTTCTGTCTTCCCTTTTTGAAATGGAAGTATATTACGTTCCCCTTGGTTCGCAGTATATGTGAAAACACTTTGAAAACTCACCACAGAAGGAGAGAATGGATCACGACGTTTCTGTCAAGAAGCAAATGAAGAATAATAATTATTTTATAAAGAAGTTGAAAAAGAGGCTGTCAGAGATAGAAATATCTAAACAGGTGCTCACCGGCGTGGTGTTTTAATTAACAGTTCCGAGTGTCACATGTAGCGTACGGGAAGACCACCTAAGCACCAATAAGACATAAAAATCTTACGAAAGCAACTTATAATGTTGAAGTTTAATTTAAGCAAAAATACAATATTTTGCAAAAATTAATCTCAGTATTAATTTTATAATTGAAAATTTGGTTTTCCATGCCGAGCCTTAAATAAATTCTCGGCCTGTTATTAAATTGGACGTAAATACGATTATTTGTTACAAAACATGAAAATATTGCGATCTCTGAATGTTTAGATTAGTGTTTTTCATATAAAAAGAGACACGAGGTAATAAATAATATCGATTCGCAGTAGATTACTTTGTATGAAGGGTGGAAGAGATTACTTTGTATGTGAACATTGCAGGAATGTGCTTCATAGGGGGTAAGCATGAAGTATAACGATGCTAAAAGAAGAATATTTTATTTTCTCATTAAATACATCATACATTTTTAAAAAAGCTGTTTTATTGCAAAAATGTTAGTCAAGCTCACAAAACAATAAAACAAGATCATTATCCGAAAACGTGGGTAACCTTCGAAATATTTGAAGAAAAATATTTCTCGAAAATGATACCCGGCTTTTCTATCGCAGGTAAATCTTCTATATATACATAATAAGTATAGCAAATTTCACGTAAACGATTTTTTTTTAAATTTTCTCCAAGATATTTGCATAGTTAATTAGTACTTCCTAAGAGCTCGGAGAAGCTTTAAATCTACGAGCTTTCGATGGAAGAGATGTGTATTAACAAGATTTATTTAATGGATTGAATTTCTAGCAAGTAAAAGCCCATACAGGTGCGTTTTCTTAGATGCGAGAAGGTAGATAACAACTGGAAAGCAAATCCATTGGCATCAGTAAAGTACACGTATATTAAATGACATCAATAATTCGTTTTGGCATAACATTCGAACAAGTAAAACACGACGACCATGTAATGAACATTCCAATTTATTTGTTAGCCGGCCACTAACTTACGCTTTTAACTACGAATCAAGACACGTGTCTAAGGCTGCGCTTTTAAAGTCTGCAGGCCTGTGTTCTGACAGCAACATGCACAACAAGCTTCAGTCATTAAATATGCAAGTATGCAAAGCAAACCCACAACCCTATGTAACTCGAGTGCAATTGATTCGCTGACGAAAGCTCTTCCAACAAGCACAACATCAAATTTTGGACCGCCAAAATGGTCGCCATAATAAAGTATAACAAAATCGATTTTTAGAATGCAATCGTCCACTTATCTTTTATTATATCGCGCAAACCTTTTAAAATTAATTGCATGCAAGAGCGCCGTTATTTTATTACAAAATTAAAAATATAATACACTGAACTTGGAAGATGGCAATCTTTAAAAATGTTTTCATAATATCACGTATAGGGTCCGATAAAATTGAACTATAATAACATGTCCGTCGTATATTTTAGACATCGCCATTGCCATTCGTACTCCAAAATGCGCCTATTTTATGGAAGTAGCTATATAATACACAATTGGAATTTATGGTAGTTACGATTTAATCTGATAATTAGAAAATATCACAAATTAAGAGTAATCGCCTCCTTTTTATGTAATAGCATCACGTATACTTATATAGCTAGCTATATTGAAAAAAATAATAATAAAATAATAAACCAGAGCCGATGATGCAAGCAAAAATAAGCCTTTTCAGAATAAGCAAAAAATGATAAACTCATTTTTTTACAAATTAAAATAGTCGTTATCTATTTAGCGTAATTACAAACTATCCTCCAATTTTTTTTTGAATTGCACAACCTGTCACCTTCCTGATGTCTGTATAATATTCCTGCAATAATAATTAACAACTGCTTGCATCCCAAGACAACATATTCAAAGGAAGTGATAATTGCATGCCTTCTTTATTTCGCGTTGTTTTAACGTCGAATGAATTTCAAGTTTTTTTTCAATGCACAAAAACTTCATTAAGTGCAAAATTTTTCCCTGAGCCGGATTCATCTTCGCGGATGAGGTGCCCGAGCTTCTGGAGAAAGCAAATAAATACGAGCACTTTTCATAATAAAGAATTATGTTTTGATTGTTGACTTACTTTGCGGAATAAATTCTCTCACAATAATCGTAATTAATGCTATTCTCATTATTAATTATAATTTTAATCTTCGTAATGTGTAACAACGCTAGTTCTAATATGATAGCTCCAGTTAATAAAAATTACGCCTCTTTCCTAATTATATGATCACGTTTCTGTCATTCCAGTTTTATTGTCCGATTCTGATACTAACGCGCTTTTAATTCCATATGCCTGAGTTATGTCTTAAACATAAAACTGGTAATTAAAGCTTACAAATGAATTGGCTTTTATTATTGGTACCTACAATCAATTAATTTTTAATATTATAATGCAGTACTTTTTAATTTAAAACAAATTATCGGCTGGGGTCTCGAGATAACTATATCGTGATTTTTTTGCATTGTATGGAACACCGTCGTGCTGAAATAAATTCGGGACTGGGTGCCCCCCCCCCAGCATATATCTACTATTGCAATAAATTGAAATAACGCGAAAGTCGTTTTATTTTAATAGGCACAACATGCACATAGATTCTATCGAGTTTTACCCGCCAAAGAGCATTTAAAACCTAACAATTATTAACACTAAATCACAGGACTGTCATTTTTGTTTAATTAACAGCACGGATGCGTATCAGATGCAGACAGCCCCCCAAAGGGGAGCAGCTCACGTATAGTAATAATGGGCGTCCTTACATCCAGCAATTTGCAATGCGGTCGTTGGGAGGAGTCGCTTTGACAAACATCCTCGCTCATCAGCCAAAGATTGGATATTTCATATACTGTTATTATCGGTTATACTTTTATACCCGGTTAATAACCTGCAGCTTCTATACTAGTGTCTAATTGTTTTCTTGCTCCCAACGCAGGCTTTCCAGTTCTCTGGCACAAATAAGCAGCTTCGGTATTTTTCAAAATTTAAAAATCACATGACCACACTTTTTCCAGCTTTTATAGATCATCCGCTCGTAAATATGAATTATTGGAACCCGTTAATTAATTTTACGATAATTTTTGCAAACCCATTATTTACGACCAATCATAAAACTATAATGACACCTATATGCGTTAGTATATATAGTTTTTACGATCCATATATGTACGAATAAAACTGCGATAATTACCACAGTCGAGAAAATTAATATAATTGATTTTCTTCTTCCCGGTTATCGGGGAAACAATTTTCGGCGCCACGAGATAAATAAAGAGTTTTGAAAAAACTTCCGAAATGTGATGATAAGCGAACCAGAAAGTTTGAAAAGTTCCGATTTACTGAAACCGATTTTTAACCGTAAAAATTTCTAGTTGAATGATTCCTTTTTGCATTAGCTTCTTCTAGATATGTCGGCTTCTCAAAGCATGCGAATATTGAAACAAGAAAAGCAATTAAAACGTGCAAAAATTGCAAATACAATGTAATTTTTTCAACAATAATTATTATCAAGTCCTGTTAATTCAATTAAACCTCTTACAGTTTTTAAGTTTCCCATTTTAATTATAAAGTTAACTTTTCAACCTCAACCTATCAGTACGTATTAACTTAACCCATGGAAAAAGCTATCATCTCGATTCGCGAGTAATTGCTAGTCAGCATTATTTCAATGTTACATATAAAATTGACTATAATTATAGTAGCATCTATAGCACATTGTAACTAACTACAAAGTAAATTTTGGTTAAAGCCATATAAGTACCGTAAGTAATTGCAAATATTCACGGTAGTTTGAACATGATATTTTCGAAAAAGCTTTGAAATTCTTTTGTGCGTTAGGACATCCGTATTTTTCGAGCCAACGACTCCGAGAAGAATAAATACATCAGGATAATTTTGTAAAAATAAAAAAATTAAATATAAAACACAATTGAAATAAAAATAAGTAAATTTTTTTCGGCTCGTGATAATTGGTTCTTATTTTGACAGAAACGATTATACGCTTTTGCAAATGAAACTTGAAAAAATATAATAAAAGTAACATAAATTATACAGTGAAACACGAGTGTGTGGATATCATATACAGGTATATGATATATGGAATGCCAAATGCACCAAGGTACTGTTTAATTATTTTTAATTTACTACAACTTCTTAATATGTTATTAATGTATAATCGATATCATTTGAGATAAATTTTAACTTTGAATTATTTATGTCCATGCGTTTGTTTGACAGAAGAGCCTTTATCTCGTTCTTTTTGCTACATTCAATTTATATACCTACACACTGCAGTTATCTGGCGAAAATTTAAAAATTCTCAGCTATAATTATTTTAAATTACAAATACCTATAGAAAAAAAATACAAAACATCCTGTAGATAAGAATTGCGTATACCTACAAAAAACGTTTCGTTATTGCAATTATTGTCGTTGTCAATGCAATCGATTCGACTGCAATAAAAGAGTATAAGGTAATATATACAATTATGAAGTTAAACCTAATAAGTATATCTTCCACTATCGTTTGCAATTAATAAAGCAAGACCACTCGATTAGTATAAGCAACATTTCCGAGTAGCATTTTGACAAATTGGAATCTATGCCCAAATTTCAAATTTGTCTAATGAAAAGAAAAATTTCGGTGCAATGGCTAATCAAGCGAGCACCAGCAGGAAATCAACATGTTTAATTAACTGCAGTGATTACGGTGCAGGTAACGTATAATTTGGCAAAATTTCGAATAATACAAAAAAATCATAGAACCTCATTTATTTTTTTCCTAAATTAATTCTATGTGGTAAGTGGTTTTAGATCTGCTATAAAAGTTAAGATTAATTATTTGCAAACGACGTATGGTCGTTTAATATTTTCCTGAATAATAATTATGTTCAATAATATTTTACCAATCAAAATTTTGCCATCAATACACTGTAAAAAATAGGGGTAATTTTACAAGGTAAAAATGTAAAGTTACGCTTACTACAACGGTAATAATACCTTGTATTTTGGGTAATTTTGGAAATACACCGAAATAAGGTAAATTTTACAGGTTACTTTTATTTTATAGGTAATTTTACCCACAATCATTACAATTGCAATAAAGGTAGGTAGTTTTAACCGACATAACAAAGTAATATTTAACTATTAGGTGTAACTATCAACAAACGGGTAAAAAATGTGGGTAATATTAATCTTCGAAATAAATATTGCATAGCCAATGAGGTAAAATTACATTGCAGTTGCAATTTTCATTCCATGCGTAAAAATTGATAAAATGTTGGGTAATTTTAAGTTGATTATGAGTGTAAGTAAACTCAAATTATTATTAAAATTATATATAAGTAATTATAGGTAAAGTTATTTTTAATTTTATAGTTTAGTTGATAAGTAAATCAATACCAGTAGTTTTCATGAAAATTAGCTTATTTTATCGAATCAGTAAAATGTACATAAATACCAAAATCGCTGTTACATATTATGCATATGTCTGTAATTTTTATATTCTCACTTTCCTTGCCGTTGGTAAAAATTACACACTCCCTTACGTAAATGTACCACGGTAAGTGTAATTGTGAGCTATATAGGGTAAAATTTTAGTTGTCAGCATTTCTATTAATAAAGGTTTGACTTATTTCCTTTCTTCAACTTACTGCAGTGCAATCGTCCAAGCCAGTCGTCACTATTACGAATAACGACGTTATCTTCATAATTTATTTGTGGAGCTGTATTAGGAAATTTTATGCAAGCTAATTAACGAATTACGCGGCTGCAGATTTTAGATGCTGTTGGTTCACGTGTACGTGTGTATGTTAATCAGGTACCATAAACAGTATTCAAGTGGAAAAGGTAAGTCATTTTGCTAAGTTTACATCTTTTTTTCAATTTTAATATTCTAATAGTTAATATCAAATTCAAATCCAACCACCTACCTAGAACGTTACAACAATGACTTGATTGTGCAATGTGCAAACGTAGGTTTTTAACTTTAAGGCAGTATAACTGCCAGTATAACTTACCATCGAAATAATTCAAAATGTCGATTTATGTGCAAGTTTTCACAATGTTTTTCAGAATTCGTGAAATATAGAAGTTTTAAAAATCATATTTATAGAGCACATAATAAAATAAAAGAAACTGCTCTACAATATTGTTTTTTAATATGATTCTTATTTTTAGGAAGAACTAGAAATTGACTCATTTACAATTAATTCACCTTGTATTGCTACTAAATGTGCAGGTAACAATATACGTTTTTCTAATTTACATTTCTGGTTACAAATTTTTTTTATTTCAGAAGTAACGGACGGGAAACAATTATTCTATGTTGTCATAGAGAGAAAAATTATAACTACCAGCAGTAGCATGTCTGAGGCAATACAAATATTTTTTGCCCTGTTCTATAATTTTAATTTGGAATACCCGAAAGATACATCCATGACAATGGAAATGCTGCAAAAATATTTTTTGAAAATTCATCCCGATCAGGGTACAAAAAATACGAAGAAATGCCCAAAAACCAAACTTATTGGATTAATGAATAAACTCAGAAATCATTAAATTTTTAAAATTTTATTTTTTACATAATTGTATGACTGATAATTAACGTTATATGGTACCAATTAATTTTTTTGTGTTTATGAGTTTATGTGGTATATACATATATAAAATTCATATTTTATGCTCAATGATTATTAACCCTTAAGTACTGACCAGTAGTCTGACAGACTATCGCAGTTTTTAAAACAATTATATTTTTCGTAATTTAAGACTTTCGAATTTTTTGATTACTGAAATTGCAAATTAGGAATTAGAAAGAACATAGCGAAATATTCGAAACTTTTGAATTACGGAAAATACAGTTGTTAAAAAACTTCGGTATTCTATCAGAATAATTTGTGAGTACTTCAGGGTTAACTTCAGAAACATTCCTTTATTTTTTGTGCATATACCTGTACAGTTACTTTTCAAAGAGGTAGGGCACTTATATGTTAACAATGTTAATTGTACATTTTGAAGCCTTGTTTTATCAAATAAAAGTAGATTTTTCAGGATAACTTTTTAGACATTTTGTTGCAAATTTCATTGCCTTCAATTTCGTTCATATACATTATTCTATTTTGTCGCATCGTTTCCGAAATATAACATATATGACAATATTTTTTTGTGTGTTACAAATTTTTGTTTAAGTCACTATCAGTCAGAAATGATGCGACAAAATAGAAAAATGTATAAAAATAAAATCGAAGGTAATGAAATTTGCAACAAAAAATGTCTAAAAAGTCGTGCTGTAGAATCGACATTTTGATTTGACAAAAGAAGGTTTTAAAATGTACAATTAACATTGTTAACATAGGAGTGCCCCACCTCTTATGAGAGGGACTGTATGTTTCTAATATAGTCATAACTTACAAATATTATTAATTTTAGAATCACAGAATTCAAATTATGTTTGTAACTTCTTACTTTTTCGTGTATCTAATTATACTAGATATTTGAATAAAAAATTTGATTTGATTGTTAGCTGATTTCTTCAAAAACTTTAAATAAATATTAAAATATCTAAGCAAGGTAAGTTTACTATGTAATATTTACTAAATTAGGTTACATATTTACACGATGGTGTACAAGTACATAGTAAAATAACATATTAAAGTAAATTTACTGTTGAGTATTTCTAAAATTAGGGTAAATTTACACAGTGGTGTACACACCTTACACGGTGGTGTAAATTTTTCTGGTAAAATTACCTACCTGTGTACATGTTCTTGGTAAAATAACCTTCCCGATGAAAGTTACAGTGTTATTTTTCCTTCATAGGTAGTAATTTTATTGTTAAAGTGGAAATTTACACAAGCATTTAATTTTACTCTAAGGAAAGGTGGCAATAAAGTGGCCACCTTTTTTCAGTGTAATTTTACCTCATTTTTTTTTACAGTGTAATTTAATCAGATTTTAATTTCTTTTCATCATAATTTCAACGGCATTCATAATTAAAATTTTATCGAATTATCGGTAACAAACAGGTAGTTAAAATTTATTCCTCATTATTATTATTTTTTGTTTTAATATAAAATTATGGGTAGACGAATTTATTTTTTGTTAACTTATTGGCAATAAATCACCCACGTTTAAATTAAAAAGAAAGCCTGCAAAGAGGAGGATTGGTTTTGCAGGAAACGAAAAACTTTAATCTTGAATTGATATTTTTCATAAATTTCGAAAGCTCTAATTTGTAATTATGTAAAACAGCCCATTTATATGTAAAGCTTCAAGTGTGAAAAACAAAGGGTACACCCAAACACATGCATGAGAGACTCCGTTCCCTTACACCAATTAATATTTTCGAACAAAGTGCTTGATTCAATTTTAATTTGTAAGCTATTATGTTAACTTGGTATATACATGCAGGCAGGTAGGTACAATGATATTATTTATTGACGTTAGAGAAATTGGATTTTTTTATTTCAACAATCTAATTAGTCACCAAAAAGGTATTCAAAATAAAATTATTATAAAAATGCAAAATTATTAAAATTCCTGTAGTGGATAATTTTCAAACCTAAATGATTTAACATTCTGGCGATTGATGGTGTTTAAAAATAATACGATAGCATTTAAAAGCATGGAGATTCCAACAGTCGATCAGAACACAAACCTCTTAAATCAAATTGTAAAAAATTTGATAATTAAATAAACTTTTATAAATTCCAAAATTTAAATTTTTAGTGCATAATATTAAAAAATTAATGACTTCAAAATTCAGACGATTTATGATGCATAAAATATAAAACGAGAGGTTAAAATGTATGGAGATTCCAACGGTGAGTCAGAACAGAAACCTCTTCTAATATTTTCAAAATTCTTTGTCTAATTTTTAAAATGTATTTTTTTTGCAGATTTTGGCATTAGCAAAGTTATACCTACTAGCAAAGATTATTAAATGCAATACTTTAAAAGTGCAAATTCTTGGGAGTAACGATGTAGATAATATCAAGTGCATTAAATGTACATAAAAACTGTAATTTAAAATAAAAACGTTAAAAGCCTAATTGCAAATTATTTGGTTATAAGAGAATTTTTTTAATTGAAAAATTAACTTTCAAAATGTTATCATGTTTCCTTTTTAAATTGAAGCAATAACTTCAATGCTATTAGTCAGAACAGTGGCGTATTTAGAAAACGATTTGGGAGGCCATATTACTGATTTTTCAGAATCTCGTTAATCCATTCAGGCGCGTCAGTTGTAACTAATCCCAATACATAAAATCCCAGCACGCTTCTGCTGCTCCTGCTACAACGTGTTAATTATAGTTAATTACAAAAATAATATAAAAATATAAAGTCAAAATAATTTTACTAAGTTAGTGTTACTTTCAAAGTAACACAGAAAGTTGCTGCTAAACTCCGTGAGCAGTAAGGTAATTTCCAAGTTTTAATTTTTTCTATCCAAAGGTTTAAATTTCCCTTATTTTTTCTTAAAAATTCAAATTTCCTGGTTTTTTCTGGCGAAATTTGTAAAATTATAAATCCTCTATATAAATTCTCTAAGTATCAATTCTAAAAGAGTGTAAATCCTGCGATATGTACTGGAGGGTGTTCCACACCCCCCAGACCCCCCGGTTTACAATTATTATAATAAGAGTGTAGAATAATAGTAATGAGGACACCCTTCAGTACATATCGGAAAATTTACACTTTTTAGAATTAGAAAACCTTTGGCTAGAGAATATTAAAGCTTGGAAAAACATTTATTTAAGTGCCTTACTGCTCAGAGTTTACAATTATTGTAAACCGGGGGGTCTGGGGGGTGTGGAACACCCTCCAGTTCATATCGGAAGATTTACACTCTTTTAGAATACTTGGAGAAGACAGAGGATTTATAATTTTACAAATTTCAACAGGAAAAATCGGGAAATTTGAATTTTTAAGAAAAAATAAGAGTAATTTAAACCTTTGGCTAGAGAATATTAAAGCTTGGAATAACATTTATTAAAGTGCCTTACTGCTGAGAGTTTAGTAGCAATTTTTACGTTACTTTGAAAGTAACGTACAGGGCCGGATTGGAAGCAAATTATTTACCGAGATTCGCAGACCTGCCCCCATCACGTATGAAATATTAAAATACGCCGTATATATGCAAAAGAAATCAGTCACAGGCCGCCGTTTGGCCTATGGCCTACCGGGAGTTTCCCGATTTCCCGGTGGGCCAATCCGGGCCTGATGGTAACGTAGCTACTAGGGGTGTAGTTTGGTGGTGAAAAATTCCCATTCCTCTAGAATACCTACAGAAGACAGAATAATTATACAAATCTCGTCGGAAAAAGCTGTGAGATTTTTTGTTTTTGAGCAAAAATGAGGGAAATTCAAACGTTCGGCTACAGAAAATTAGAAGTTTAGCAGCAACTTTTTGCGTTACTTTGAAAATATAGAAAAACGGGAATCACCCAGTAGCGGAAACAAAATTAAATGTTTAAATATTATACCGCTAAGAAAAAAGATCCACCGTCTAGCTGATACCCGTTCTCGGAAAGGCTTTCCAGAGCTAGTAAATAAATAAACAAAGAAATGAAAATAATTTAAAGTTATTTAAATTTTAAAACTTCGTGGTAAACATTATTTTTATCAGGGGGGGCTTTGGGGGTACAATCCGAGTCATCCTTGCCCCCCTCTAAATACGCCACTGAGCCAAAACAGCAACTACTAGGGCTAATTGGTGAGAATGAAGATTATTTTAAAACTTTTTTTTTACATGACCGTTGCACATTTGCATGGATTTTCCGGATGGTCCGGAAGAATAATAATTTATTTCTTCTTTTAATAACAATAAATTTAGCTATGAAGCTGGGAAAAATTAAATTCGATTACTTTTTGAATTGTTAGTAGGTAATTAAGGATATATATTGCTGAGTTCTCTCTTGTAAAATTAGGGTTGATATTAATTTAAAATATTTTACTGAAGTATTCAAAGTATTCTGACCTTCCTTGATTTCCACAATACATTTTATTTATATTTTTTTCTCACTAGTGTTGTAATCAAACTGATCTACTGCTAACTGCTGGGGTTCCACTATTCTATCAATCTTAAACTTACAGGTTTGTTAAACGATGAAACTTTTTTAAAAAAACTAGAAAAATTATACCTATGGAAAAAAGTCGTCTTTTTTGTTGTTTTAATTAATTGCTCTACTTTGGTAAGTTTTTATGCGAACAAAAAAAATTAATTGTTTTTGGACAATTATTTAAATCAACTAAACGATTAATTTCTAGAATTCTTATGTAAATAAGGTGTCAAAGTGATGAATTAAAAATAATATTTAGTATACCATTTATTTATCTTGACTAGATCGTTCTCTCGATTTCCCGAAAGAAATCCACAAGTCTGTTGTAGTAATGGAAAAATTTGTAAAATGAATTTGATCACAACATGTTGTTTAATTTCTTATTAATTTAACAAAAAGTTAAAAGTCATAAAGGAACAATCACAAACTAAAAGTTAACAAGTGTGAAATTGATTGTGTCATAACGAATTGTATAATTGCAGCCGACGAGGAGTGGAAAGCAAGAGTACGGTTTTTGGTATAAAAATGGTCTGGTCTGGGGCAATAATAATAATAATTTTTATTGTAAATTTAAATTTCTTCACTCACGAAACGTGCAGTTGTCTATTCACACGCCTATACCTACTAAAACATTCTATTGTTTCCTTTAATCTAAGAAAGCATTAATTGAAGTTTTAAAATGTTAATGAATGTTAACTGTGGCATGAAGTTATTGCGAGGAAAAGGCGTAACTCAAAAAGGCGTAACAAAATGGCGAACGTATTTACATTTTAATTGAGAAAAAAAATTAGATTATTTATTATCGATATTATAACACCATTTTCGATACTGTGTGGCAGTTATTACGTCTAGCAACCTCAAATTATAAGCAAATTAGTCCGATTAAATCTCGCTTGTCTTTACCGATCGATAAAAGTTTGAATTCTGCTGGGATTCCGAAAAAGCTCACGCAAAAACAATTTTATCTGCTTGCGAAAAAAAAAATAAATTAAAAATGATGCATGGTTTATTATACTCTCCGACTTACTTACCAAAGAGGTTCCACTTTGAAAAATTTAATTAAAAAAAAGCGCACAGCTCCTCCATCAAAATTTCTAATGGTTTATTATTAATAAAATGTACTGTACCTATAATTAATTATGCAAATTAATAATTTACAACAGTTTGAAATTAATTGATCTACGACATAATTTTTAATTAATTTTTAGTTAATAAAAATAATTAGTGTCGTTTTAAGTTTTCTCAAAATTTAATCCTGCTAAATACATAAAATAAAAATATTAGCGATGATAAAATTTATCCTTTTTTAGTTAAAAAATGTTAGATGCAAGCGATAATAAATAATTAGATTTCGTGATAATTTTAACAACTTTTTTATTGCTTATAAATAAATAAAAGTGTTCATAAATAAAAATTTTTTTAATTGCGTCAGTTTTTCGGACGTAATGAAAAATTCGAGAAAAAAAGCTTCACTTGAAAAACCGCCATGCATTATTATTATTATTCGAGCTTATCGCAAATTAATCTTAAATTCGAGCTTTTAATGATTTTTTCTGTAATGCATAACTTCCGTTTTCTTCATTTTTTATTCAATAAATCGTTTAACTCAAATAATTAAATAATAAATCTAATGGTGCTGGGGGTACGTACTCGTTAATTTATTAAAATATTTCACACCTTTGAGCGGTTTAAATGCCGGGCCGTTGCTTAATGCATAACTTTTTTCGATTTAAATCAAAAGTGTCAATTAAGTGTATAGTATACCCGGTGTGCCAATATTTTTTTGAGAAGAAAATAATTTTCAACTAGCGGATTTGTTTCGTTTTTAAAACAAATAACCAATTTCACACCAAAACACGACACATTTAAATTCGACTGATTGATTTATGTATAAAGAATTGCCGTGTTCTACGAGGTGTTTTAGTGAATCTAGAAATAAAATTAATAAACAGGTTTAGGTCAGCAACCTTGTCAAGGTAGCTATAAATTTTCTAAGAGATCACAATATTTGCTGAATTGATTGTAAAATTATAAAACTCCCGCGGTGTTTTTTTGTAAAAGTAAAGTCATTACAATTAAATCCTCTTATGTATGCATAATAATTAATGTTAAAATTTTTAAATTAACTTCCTCGTGCTTTGCTTCTCTCTTAAAGCTCTTTAAACGCTATAGGAAGTGGTGCTATGGTATAATTTTGGTTTTATAAAAACTCTTAACGCTAATTGGCTGCGTGGCCCACTTTTCAAAATAAAGCAAACTAATGGCGAATCTATCAAAATATTTAACACTCCCGTAAAATTTATATTTGAAGACAAACAAAGATATAAAGGCAATAAAAATTTTAATGACTTGCCTACTGTTATATGGAATTCTAAAGAATGTTGGGTGAGAAGAAAAGAGCTTTTATGATGTCTCGTATTTTCTAGTACATTAAAAAACTATAAAATACTTTTTAAATATTATTAAAAGAATAAACATTGTCGAAACGAATAGTAGTAGTACAATTTTCACTTGGATCGCTTAAATTTTGTCGAAATTCCCACACCGAAATGCGTTTATCCCATCAGCAATTAATCGGCCGGTCAAAAATTACTTTTCCTATCAATTATCTACATACTTTCCCAATGGCTAAATCGTACCTATACTTCCTGTCCTGGCTTAATGCATCGTCCACCTGTCGCCCCTCCCCCGCCCCAAATTACCTATCTGCTTAAAAATCACTCGAGAGAAAGACCGAAAATGAAAAAAGTCGACTCTCTGTCATTGTGCCTAACGAGGACTACAAAGTGCAGTCGTAAATCCTATAATTTCGTATATTTAACCGCGACTTGGTCGATCGTCCAGGTAAGAAATGCTAAACTTACCAGCATCAGCCATCACCGAGACAGAAAATATTTTGCCTAAAATCTCGAGAGAATGTAGTTTGAAATTGATCGATAGACAAACCTAATTCCTAAATTTGCATTGTAATCGTTTCTAATTAATCGCAAAAATATTTGGTAAATCAACCTATTAACCACTTTCACTGCCGCCCCGGAATCACTCAATTTGGTTGCCTTTGATCGATTGATTATATCGCTTCTTAAGACGGATACAAGTAGACATCTCTATCAACCTACACAACTGATTATAGATCTAACAGTTATTTATTTTGATCTATTGATCACCTTAAAAAATCAAAAGTTAAAAACCACCAACGGATAAAAAAATTAAGAGAAAAAAATAATAAATAAAGATGATTCATTTCGCCATATTAAATTCAATTAAATTGGAGTTATTTTAATATAAAACCGTCACATATTTTTATATCAACAAGTTTGTAAAACAAGAATCTTAGTGAATTAGATGATTTATTAAAAATTGTAAAAACGACTCGATATATTCATTATGTTTTTGGTTGTGACAAAAAAACGTTAATTTACATAATTGTAATAAATAATACATAAGTGTTGATGGTTATAAAATATGAAAATATATAATGGGCAATAAAAGGTCATTACCGAAATGGATAATTATAATATTGTCGATTGTCGATGATCCTTCAGGTCTGTACTCGACTATAATTTTGCGGGTGCTTTTCTCGAGCGCCACCACTTTTCAATAAGTAGGTATACAAAAATATATTATTTACGACGTCAAACCTGAGGTTAAGTTAATTTATCTCGATATAAAATATAATCCTTCACATATAATACAAGTTACCGTGATGTAATTCAGTTAACATGAAAATGTTCATATACATTTTATACGAAAGTAATCACTTATTGCATGTGCAGGTGCATAGTTATATAAAAGAGATAATATTAAGAAAAATATAAGTTTCACTATTTTATAAAAAAAGACTAACTTGTTGCAAAATGATAAGTTTAGTAGGCAAGGCAGAGTGCAATTTTTAACATCTGACATAAATAACTTGGCTGTTTTCTTGACACACATTTAGAATTGCACTTTTATCTTTCTTATCACATTTAGCAACGCACGATTCGACATAAAAGCAATCAATTCAATCGCAAACATTAGACCTAGAAACGTCTTAAACGTCTTATCTTCAATATCTATCAATCCATAGGAGAAATCTGGTAAATGTGAAAAAACTGTAAATGTTAAATTCTATAAAAGTGTAGAAAGAAGTAAACTGTTATTGCGTCGAGAAAAATTTTTGAGATCTAAACTTGATGGGAAAACTATTTGCAATTTTAATTCGTCGTTAATTACACGTAAACGGTAAATTGGAAAGCTGTAATTGGTAACCATAATTTACAAATTTATTTATTTTGATAGATTAATAAGAAGCGAAATTTCAACGCAAACTACGTTGACATAACCAATGAATAAATAATTACCTTCCTTTATTTCCTAGATAACTTATCGCATTGCAATGCAATTAATAATAAAACTGTTCCTTCGAACTTCCTCGCTCTTTAATTATTCCGACATTTCTGAGCTTTAAGATAAAACTGCAGAGAAAATCTTGAGCCATAAAAGAGAAACTTAATCACAACAGCAGTGGACTGGAGTGTTCGCTGGTCGAGTTACCGAGCGGAAATTCTCTCTATTATTTAATTCTTGTTTCCAACCTAATTCTAAATTTAAGAACTAATTGAAAAATTACAAACAAATCTGAAAAACGCTGTGTTTTGATAAACAGTGAATTAACCCCGGATTAACTTTGATCAGATTGAAATAAACACACGAAACGATTGAATTAGGATTCTGGGAGAATTAACAACACCCTTGATGGAGAAGAGACACTGGGAGCTATTACTGTTATAGTTTGGCAAAAAGACCATGGTCCTTTCCAGCACAAAGAATATATTTATCCCGTAGAAACGGCACTGTATAGAAAGTACCAAGTGTATGTATTTCTAGAAAGTAAAATTATTGTCGAATAAATACTCCAACTGCAGAAAAATGCATTTTCTATCCACTTAACTAACGTTACATGTAACTTCTTACCAATTTACACCAACACAAAGTCGACTCGAGAAAGTACGTTCATCAAACACTTTATAGGTACGTACCTGCAAAAGAAAAAACAGAAATAATATATTACTTTAATTAACTTAACAAAAGAATATAAGATACACTCAACAAATTATTTTTCAATGTTCACGCAATGAATATAATGTTACATTAGACAAGACATCATGAGCTTATAATAAACGGTACATACTTTGTTGTGGTAAATGCATTTTAAGAATATTAACTTTGTATGTGGCTTATTTATTAGTTTTAAAAAAGACTGTGGCAATTCCAGTTCACTGTAAGATTCCTAATCATTTTGCTTTTATGTTTGCGGGCAATAAATCATAACTGAATTTTTGCAAGAAAATGAAAATTCACACGAAAGAACAACTCTCATTGTTAGGCGCTAGTCTAGATTATGAACAAGTAAGACCAATTTTTGTGTCATCTATTGAGAAAAATAAATTACTATTTATATTAGTATGTTTTACGACAACAGATGGCGGCGATAAGGGAAAACGTTTTGCAGTACAAGATCAAATCTGCACAAGTGCCGACGTTCTTAAGAATATAGCCAATCAATGTTAATATGGATAAGATATGCATTAATTGTATATATTAATCCAATAAACGTAATCGGCGCTTACACGAAGCGAGCATCGAATTTATTCTGTGCTGAGCAGCCATGCCGAATGACTACTCGTCTTTTAAACAATCATGACATATTATGATTACTTTAATGTTTATTCTATTGCTGGTACACCAAGACGTCATCGTAAGCGCTTGTAGCGATCGCATGCTAACATAATTATTTCCGGTTGTTCGCATTCTTTAATCTAATAGAACATAGTACGAATACCCACAACAATAATTAATCCGTTGTATAATTACTTGTCCCTCACTCAAACGCACATGTGTTTTACTAATTGCTATCTGGTAATTACACGAAGGAAAACATTTTATTCGTTAGACCACGTCAAAAAATGAGCGGTGTTTGCAAATATAATCGTTCGGAGTGTCGTACCGTGTATCTCGGACGGAGCGGTCGATAGTCGAACAATTTTAGTTACGATCTAAATACCGTAAAACGTATAAATTTTCGTTCTAAAACCCAACCCAAAAAAAACTAATGAGTGTAGAGCAAATTAATAAGGACTTTACTAGACGATTTAAGTTGAAATCGCGATTCACGTTTGATTTATGACTTAAAAAATTTAATTAACATAAAATTACTATCTACGTTGACGAGAATAGCTCTCTAGTTCATTGTGGCGTATTAGGTATATTGTCACATCTATAGGCTAACGTTTCCTAACATAGAAACCATTTAATTTATTTTCATTTAATTGTATTTATATTCTTTTAACCGATTGTGCACTTAAAACATTCATAAATTATTCATTCCATGTAAGAAATAAAAGATTCTCTTTATCGATAAAATTAACCTCTTTTTTCTAATCATAAATTTATTTTAGCAATTTTTTTCGTCATCCTCTCGCAACGCAATTCTCTTGAGTATATTATATTGGCAACATTGCATGCTCATGAGCAATATTTTAATAAGAGATGCATGAATGAACATACAGTAATTGATCCCGACATGCAAATTTGACCCTTGTTTTGCAAACAGGTATAAATAAAAAGCGTTTGCTCTTGAACACGTCTGAATAACAATCGTGTTAATAATCCATCTTTGCAAAATTTCAAAAAATATGTAATCCGGCTCGAAGAGCCAACAAAGCGAGTCGTGTGGTATAAACTTGATTGGCAGCGACCGACGACGACGACGAACGCACATCAGAAATTTCAAAAAATCGGACAAGACCTTTTTTTTATTATTTTACCTTTAATATTATTTTTAAATTGCCGCTTTTATCTAAGCAATAAATTTTATACATAATGAAATGTTTGTATAACTTAAAATACGTTATAAAGTTAACACCATAATATAACGGCAAAAAATGTTAAGTTTTATGTAAAAATTTTTTGTTTATCAATAAAATTTACTGCTTACAAGCTTTCGTGATTATAAGTTAACGTCTTGCAATATTAATTGAGTTACAAAAATTTTGTAGAAAATTATCTTCCTAGCTCTGAGCTAGCCGGCGACGACTCGTTCGGTATACTATATGTAGGTAGAGGTAAGCTCAGAGAAAATGACGAAGGAAGTAAGTGATTTGAAAACAAATTGAAATAGTTTATCTGGCCATTTAAATACTACTAACCCACACATATATCAATAAGCCGTCAGTGAAAAAATTACCGTTTCATCATGCATGTAAAAGGAACGTTGACATTGCTTATCTCTTTAAAACCGATAAATTAAAATTGAACTCCGACAAATACCTCGAGATATAATGTATAGGATATGTCGTGGTTAATTTTATTGAAGAAGTCATTACGTATGTGAGTTTCCACGGTAGTCTACTAAGAAAACAATGACAGAACAAGGAGTAAAAGCTGATCATATGCAGAATGCATTTCCACGGTTCTATGCATTCAATGCTCGCATTGCAATTTAACTCTTGCACGCCGCATACACGCACATAATTAATAGGTTTCGCTCTTTATTTAGCAATGCGAGCTTTCAAAGCACCATGCGACATACTCCTATGTACATAACAAAGACTTCTTTGACAAACTCGTTCCAATAATAACTGTCAATAGTATAATAATAGACTTAATAAATATAATAAAAATCTCGACACAATTTGTATTTGTATCTGATATATACCCGCATCGCTTAAAAAGTATTCTCAATCTCCTTGCTCAACAAGGAAAAGAAAAAGAAATACGAACAACAAGGAACCGATAACTCGAATAGTCTTATCTCCTTGCAATAATTCTATCTATGGAAATTATCCTTTGACTAAAGATAATACCAGATTGAAAGATTAATCCTTAAAGCTGGTATAAAAATGGAACGTGGAAAATTAAATCCTGATCCTTAAATTTGATGTTTAGTGATAATCTTAACAATTTCATGTTTGTTCATGAAGTGAACACTTTTAAAATTAATTTTTGTACTCCAGGATCCAATTTGTGCAAGTTTCGTAATACTCGTCCTGTGAAATTTTTTCTGCAAACAGGACTCACATTGTAAAATTGTTGTTTTTTTGCAATAGGAAGAGATTCATAAGGGTTCTGGGGGTATGGTAACCCGAGCCAAAATAATCGATATATAGTAGCATTATCAATAGAATTAATCAAATTTATTCTTAATGAAATTTTAAAGACAACTTTGATTCCTTTGTCGGGCGGGGACCATTAAAGTATTTGGGCATTCCAAATTTTTTTTTTTTTTTGAAAGAATACAAATCACAGATCGAATAGTAATTTTATTTTTTTGACTTCATTTTCTACACATTTGCAAAAACCAAACTCAGAACCCTAATTACTTGTTTAATTGATACGAAAAGTTACTTACCAGATTTTTTTTAAGAAAAGGTATCTGGTATTATGTCGAGCCTGATTAACGGCTCAACAGTATCGATTGGTGGAAAACTTAGATCGTTTTTACATTTTTGTTCTGAATTGTTAAACGTACGAATCTTCTTCCTACTGACAAATACCAAACCTGTTCTCTTATCTAATGTACAAAACTTGAAATAAATTAATAAAATTTTCAAAGAACACCTTCGATTGTACTTATCGTAAACTCGTATATTTATTGTAATACTTAACAAAACAAACAGAAAACACTGGCTATTAACACGCCTTCTTAAAACACTAACGCGCTCGTCTTTTTTAATTCTGTAGATAAATTTTATATTGCTTTATTTTAATAGTGGCAAAAATGCTTGTTTAATAGCCAATTCACGTTTCTAATAATATAAATTTTTCGTAACCTAATAGGGTGGAAATCGGGAGTTGCAAACCGGTTCACAAATTAATTCAAAAAATGTCTATTAGATTAAGAAAAAGAAGAAGAGAAGTGAATAATTGTAATAATAAAGTCAAAAATAGCACTTCATAAGAGAGCTCGTTAAAAGCATAAGATAATCATCAATTTTACATTAGTTAGCATGCCGGTTATATAATGCTAAATAAAGTAAACATATAAAAATTATAATCTAATTATTGCATTTTTACTATACTCCATGCAAAATAACTTTCACTATTAATATCGCTCGATTATAATGCAGTTCGTATTTCTATCAATAATTACACATCCATTAAGGTAATATCGAATACTCATTCATTAAAATAATTTAACTATCTTGGTATGTATTATGCATTTACAAATCCAACAATTAATTAATTATGTATTAATTTGTTAGCATTACTTGCTAAATTTTAAGACTTTCAATTTTAAAAATAAAATACTTTCTAATATTTTGGTCCGGGCGATGGTAAAATAAAATAAAAAAGTTAGTGAGCAAAACAATACTTTTTCGCATTCGTACTTTACATTCCTCTTTATCATTACCCGATTTCTTAAAAAAGAAAAACTAATGTTTCTTTCGATATGTGGGCGGATATACATCGTCGTTGTATAAGGACTATTTTCCTGGTATAATAAATTACTTAACATCGTCCTTCATTCCTACCACTTGATAAGTAACTATTTAACGGTTGTTAAAAACATTCATCAAAAAAACAAAGATTTATTAACAACTATAAGTAATTTTAATCGTGAACAACAGTTTTTGATTAAGTTCCTGTAATGGAAATTAATTCTCGAATTTTTCGAATTAAAAAAAGAGCATAGCAAGTGTTTCTCTTCCGATATGATTTAATGGTCCACATTGACACTGAATATGACATTGCATAGATATACATCTATTAAATATCTGTTATGTTTCCTGTACATGAAGCTTTTAATATAATAAACTACACAACAATATATGTATCATGTACACTATTTCATACATCCTGACAGTTGAAAATAATAAAATCTTGTCGATATTACGAGAAAAAAGAAAGAAAATCTGAAGAAAATAAACCGAAAAGCTCTCTTATCGAAAGATGAGGAAGTCTGCATCCTGACTGCTATTATAATAGTCTAGCTTACCATAATCGAATACATACAATTTTTTACTTAAATCCCAAAGTAATAAAGATTAGTTTACCATTGGAACATATATAATATTTATAAAATATGCAGATTAAACAATTGTAAATGTTTGGTCTTAATTTAAAACAACTCGACCGTATCATTTTTAATTATTAACTTCCGATATTTTTCTTTAATTAATTCACCTGTGTGTACATATCAATGTAAATTTGAATTTCCACGTTTATTTTCCATACCAAATCGTTTATCGCACAACATAATGTTATTTATCGATTTGCGGTCTCGGATGTTTATAATTTTAAATGTAAAATTTCACACCCCGACTGATTAAATTCGTAAAATATAAAAAATTTAAATATTTAATTCAAATGTGGCAATTGCGACCCCTTCGCACGCATTCGAATAATTCCTGACAGTTGCAATAAAATGTAACTCTTTGTTAGAAATTGATTTGACTCGCCTAGATGAAAGCACAATACCAACATAAATTACAGCAATCAATTTTTAAAGTTCCTGAAAATTACATAAATCCCTTCCCCATTGTTTGAAAATTGCAAATTTCACGCTGAATATGTTGTTTTCTTTTATGTAAATTAAATTTAAGCAAACACAATTTAAAGCACACTAACTAATTTTTTTAATTGCTAATCAAAATTTCTGCAACTTCTGGCGTCCGTCCGTCCGTCCGTCGATAAAGCTTTTTAATAAAAAGTAATTCAACAATAAAAATTATTGTTGGGTAATTAAGAGAGTGTAAGGTGTGGTTATATTAATTGTATCGTAAATAAAACCTCAAGTTAATTTGTCTTCTCATTAATTAAACCGATATGTAAAATAAAATAACTTAAAAGTAGCGAAATTTAAATATTTTTGCATTTTTATAAGTCCATCCCTGTAATTGTTAACAAATGTCGCTCAAGACGGTTGCCTATAAAACAGCAGGAGCGGATTTAATGTTCGTTTAATAGTTTTCAAATAGACAGGGCCTAACTAATTTATTTTAAAATAGAACTAGAATTTTTAACGATCATATAATTTAAGTTATTTAATTATACCATCAAGTTTAAATAATTAGCTAAGCATTTGGCAATATTGTTTCGAACATCTCGTGTACAATCTCGTTTACAGTTGGCTTTATAACATTGAAAATAATTTAAATAAAATAAATAAAGATAAAGAGACTTGCATTTCCAGTTTAATCTAAAATGTTTCGTGTAATTTAAATTTTTAAAGGATATCGATGTAATCCTGCGATTAACGGAGTGAATTAAGAAAGCTTAACTTTTCTAACTACCACACTGTCACCATAACGTTGTTATTTGTGTGCACCAAAATATCGTAAAGGAGTGTGCGTTATCCAGTTAAAAATAATGGCAATTTAGAAAAACACATTCCGTGAAATGTATTTTAATATTTCAGGATTTATCAGGGATCTTGTAAAATCGAGTCGTTCGATCGTCGTAAAATTTATTATTTCTTTAAGCAAATAATAATAGTCGACTTAGCAATGGTCGATCATTTTAATAAACTAAATTATAAACTAAGGTCGTATATATAGGCTGGCAGTTAAAATGCTAGATTGCAATGTCAGAGTCGTGGGTTCGATCCCCACATCTGGCTATTTCGACAGTGTCTCCAAATCGGTCATTTTTTTGTAAACTATTAAGACTACTACTAAGAAATCAATATTTTCCGAGCTATGGTCATCTGAAGGTGGAAATTAAAAGAGGCCTAACTCTCAAGGGTTTGAATTCAGAAAAAAAATTTTGTTAAATATTTTTCTTAGGAAAGTGTCCTCTATGACTACTGAAATTATGTAAAGTGTAAACTCGATACATACAAGCCCCACTTTCTATCTTCGGTTGTTTTATTAATACTATCTGGAGCCCGAAGAATTGGTTAAATATGTTGAAATTTAAAAAGATTCATTCACACTACAAGATCAGATAAGTATCATAGCTTACATTGGTATTTGTTTTTCACTCAAAACTTGGCAAAGTAAATTTGATTGTCCACTGATGCGAAATCCTGAAGCAAAACCAAGCGTGACCCTAGAAAAATCTCGTCTTTGTTATTGCTCCTTTCCCACATTTGGATACAAGTTTATTGTCACTCGCCAAATTTGCTACGGTATCGAAAAATAATATTACTACCTTTTAATTTTATATATAAAAAGAGATAATTTAAATTATTTAATCGACAAAAAAACAATAAAATTAATAACAAATTTTTTTGTAAGTATATGGTAGATCAAAAACGTAAATCAGAATTGCCTTTACAACATGAAACCGCACCTTTCCTGTGTAAAAACAACAGATACCACGTAGTTGATTTTTTGAAACCTTCGAGCAGGTCTACAGTATTACTTTGCAAGTCACGGCACCTACTATTTTTACAAACTTAATTATAACAGTCATTAATCGAATATGAGAGAGTCCCACAGACAGCAATTACGATCCAACTAACTACTGCTTTAATTGCTAAGTGCAAGTTTTACAAATAAATTGTCATTGTATCTCGAAAATAAAAAGAGTAACTATCCCAATTTTAATGGTTTTTCTCCTACCCGAGACGGAACAAAAATTTACCATCGCATGGGAGGGCTAAAATTAACAAAAATTAAATTTTATGTTCTTCTATTATAATAAATTCGATTCTAATTAGTTTTACTTGCAAGAATATACTTTCCTAAATATTAAATAAAATTCCAAAATATAAAATCCAATTATCCGAGAGCTATAATAACATGTAATATTAACTTGAAAAGTAATTAAATAAATTACTTTATATTATGTGATAAAAATTTACGTTTTAATGACCGTTTTATAATTAATTAAATTGAAAATAGTTTCAAAACACAAAAATGAATTCGTCGGACGTTGTAATAATATTGTTGCAGTCGCCGAGCGCTAAATTGCTAGAAAATCGTCGAATTAATGCTAACGCATGCGACGTGGAACTTTTAATTTTTCGAAAAATCGTACGCCGTATTTGTTTGAAAAAGAATGTTAAAATGACCTTAAACCATTATAAATTCCATCTAAATTCAACGATTAACAAACATCAGAAAGACGAGATGAAGAATGTTGTATACCTATAATTTGCTATGACTATGTGTTTCTCATTTGATTAAGATTCTCAATTGGACTTATAAAATTGGCTTTCAATCAATCTATCAGTTGTCCGACACACTATCGACTAATTTCATTTTCGGACCTCCATTTGGAGGTTGTGCGGCAATAAATTTTGAAATTGAATCGAAAAGAAAAAAAAAGCCCAATAAAATAATAAAATTTTATTGACGGTTGGAATTTAAACAAAAACACGAATTTGTCGAATTACCACACCCCAATTTATCCATTAAGTCAAAGTGAAAGCAGATCTCCGATTAAAGACGTTCTCGGGCGCCACATCAGAGCGAATTTGATTTGGTGACTCTCGTTTGATGGATTTTGACCTTTTTATCGTGACAAATCGATGTGGCATTCCAAATTTAATTACTTAATGCCAGTTTTCGTTCCGCACTACTGTAATGCGGTTTTTTCTCTTCTCATTATTAGAAAAAAAAAACATTTTAAGTTCAATTTTTATACACACCGAGCAATTTCAGTCGTTTCGATAAAATTAGGCTACGCCGTGTTATTACAAAGTTGTGGTTACCTTTTTACCTGGTTGGCGATGAGGTCTTAGCTTTTCTTAGAATTACAGCTCATCAAAAAGAGTCCAAATAAAACAAAAACCACATCAATTTCAATTCATTCATGTGAAACAATTACGATTTTCATCGAGGGCACGTAAATCTAGAAACGTTTTATAAAATTCGTTTATCTTACAAGTTTTTGTAATAAAATAATCTTTCGATAATTAATATTATTATTTGTCGGAGGGACGAACAGTTTGACCGCAGCATTATATATTACAATTGCAGAAAAACAAGAAGAAGAAGAAGAAGAAGAAAGTTTTCTGTGCTGGGTGCTGCTGCTATCGCAACTTCAAAATCTTTTAATTTCCAACATTCTGTAATTACAAAATAATCGTGCTAATAAAAAAGTGCAAGTTGGATGTTAATAAACGCATGTACTGCAATGTTAATCACAGCAAGAAGTATCCAATATTTACAACTGATTGCCTCATAAAACAGTTAATTTAAACTTGAATTCTATAACACGGAATAGTATTTTAAGATTACATATTATAAAACTATGTACTACTTTAGAAAATTATAGGTACGTTTTCTTATGGCGAGGCTATTAAAAAAAATAAAAAATTCTTACTTAAATATACATTACGCAATAACGCGAGCTCGCAACGATTACGCTTTAAGAATAATCAATCGCAGATATATCATTGCAAAATGATTTTTAAACCCCTAAAGTACGGTCCTGCGTAAACCCCAGACGAGAAAAAATAAAATCATTAGTTTTGTATCATCCATCGGTGGTCTGTTATTAGCCACGAATTCCTTCACCTTGAACAAAACTTATAAAACTAATCGTACAAAAAATTCAACAGAGACACCAATTTTTCTATAATTCCAAACCATATAATTGTAGTTTCTTAGTTCTACTATTATATTTTGGAACAATTTTCGAGTCTCCGTCTAGGTATTTATCCCTGCGGCTATAAGAATAAAATTACTTTGATCCAATCACGCATGTTTTCTCTTGGCTACACAATAAAATTTTTTAAATTTCGCTGTTTGGTCCAAACAAACACTTAAATTTTTAATTTGCTTTCGAGAATTGCAATTATAAAATAATGTTGGCGAAAGAAAGGGGGGTGCAACAATAAGTCGAAGGCTTCTGGCCATAACCTTGACTCACAATGACACAGGACTCTACTATATCATTATGTGTACTATAGTCGTCCAAAATTATATACCGCTTTGTATTTTGTCGTAATTATTTTTCTATAATAAAAATTGGACATAAAAAATAACGAGGTGTTCGTTTCTTTTTACACTCGAATAGGTTTCGGTCGGGTCGCCCATCTTGCAAATGCAGCTTGTCCTGCACCTTTGTATTTTTGTATATTTTCTCGAGAGAGATTCGATTTTGGCAGTTAAAATGTTAATTGACCAAACATAAAAAAATTAAGAAACTATGTTAGTCGATCTGTTCATTAGTTTTTGTGCACGAAGTACTATTCTCTCGCTCACCACAAAAACGTTAATAACAAATAAAGACAAACGATTTTGGCCTTTTAAGAAACCAATCAGAATTCGATTAGCAGTTTTCTAACTCACTTGCGAGATAATCAAAACAAAGGCACCCATTAATTACAAAGTTGAAGTATGGGGATACGTGCTGTAAATAAATGACCTTATGTACCGAGCAGATAATTAACTAAACCATTAACAATTTTACAATAGAAATTATATTATGTATTAGGTACATAATATACTATTCTTCAAAATAATATATTAACGAAGTAAAATTCGAGATTATACTTTGAGGAACTTTTATAATATGATGTATTCATTCAAAGACCGGCATCACAATACCCATTTCAATTAGAACAACACTTGACATAATTAATAAGCGTAGTTATAAAATTTATTACCATTATATGCTTAATAATTTCAGTTTTAAAAAAGCACTCCATACAATTTTTAAACCTATCCAAACATACTTATAAGGAACACAAACATATAAATAGTGATGGCAGAAAATGCTAGTCATAGTGCATAATTGGAGTTGCAAAACTTGAGACGTACGTATATATGTATGTATATACGGACGTCAAAAAGAAATGGGTAATTTGCATTCTCTTCCTCCTCCACTTGCATCAGTTGTCGTGTTCGCATGTGGGTACTGTACGCATCATATAAAGGATGTGAAAGAGTCGTATAATGCAACGGTCGTATTGTTAATTAAGTGTTAATTTGAAAATATCGATTTGTGAGGGTATAACTAACGTTTCGAGACACGCATTTTCTGTAGTCTATTAGGAAGGTAAACAAAAATGTTAAGAAGTTTATAGCAACATCCAAACCATTTAGTGTTACTCTCACACCATTGATATGTCAATTACTTGGAACCTGTTTAAATGACCTGGCGAAGGTAACGAACCTGGTCCGTATGTTAGAAGTCACGAACTATGAACCATATTACTGTTGCTACGGTTCCATTACGTTATCACTCTTATTTAACTACCTTAGCACGACTCTTCGCACCGCTTTCCTTCAGAGGAAGATAAAAATTCATCGTCCTCTCGCGGTCGTTAGGGCGGCGCGAGAGCTTGTAGCTCAAGATTCCTGGTAGTTTCCGATAAAAAAAAAGAAGCAATTAGTATGCAAATAGAAGACAATAGTGATCATTCCGAGAACGGTACTATGTTAAATTCTTGCGAGTGTGTTCTGTGTGGCATTCCGATAGCAAGAGAAGAGCAAAACGATGCTAAGCTCGACGCATGCCATTAGGAATATTCATGTCAATCCATATACGGTGGATGAGTTTTCAGTTTCGAAACTTTTTAAAAGTAAGTACAAAAATAATTAATTCATTATTTTAAAATGTCTATGGCAACAAATTCTGAGGATGCGAAAAAAGTAAAATAAGTGCAAGTGATTCACGAGCGTCGAGCAAAATCGAAAAAGGCATTGAAATAAAACGAATTTAACTTTCGACAGTACATTGGCCATCGGACAAGTGAAGTACCCCTCTCCGCTACTACATTTACTTGTCTCCAAAGTGGATTTACTGCATCCGATAGAAATCTGCGGTCTCGCAAAGACACGCATATCTGCCAAGAGGCCAAAAGCAAGCGTGGAACCCCAAACTAGACGAGTCGGCCACTCCCGACGACGCCAACACTCGATGACACTCTTGCGATGCAGGGCCCTTGATGCGAAACGATTTCATCTTGGAAAATTTCGTAGAAGCTCCAAAGTACTATTAACAATTTGGATAAAAGAAAAACAAAAACACGAAATGGGCGTTTCTTCATTTTAGTTTAATGCACCTTTTCAAGGTTCCATTAACCGCAAGTATCCTTAATATTAAAGTAAGAGAAAACGATAAAATTAGCCGCAATTCTGGAGTAGATTAAATTTTTCTCAAAATCGTATTATTTTGCATACCCGCAACATAGAGGCTACAAATTTTCCCAAATCAATTCGAATAAATTACTCTTAATTACGCATAATGGTGGTAGAGCTGCTAGAAGCAAGAGAATTTTTAAACGTTTAAATTAAACGACGGCGGCGCGGTGCGCATCTCATCGTCCCGAAATTATTTTCTAAATATTCGTGAGAGCAATAAAGTGGTAAAAATAAACGACAGCAAATTTTATGTCCCAAAATTATAAATTTATTAAGTTATGAGAGAAGTATACATCGTATTATATAATAAATCGGAACGAAAACATGCTGCAAAAATTTTACGCATCCTGCATGGAGCTTTTTGGCAAGAGTTCCAATCGAGAAGCGCGGCAACTGGTATTTTAACTAAGTATATCGTTAACTTACGGCATTGTTTAAAGAAGAGTCAAAGCATTGACGTTGACACTGCAATATTTTTTCTTCTTCGCATTCGAGAGATCAGATAAAGCGCAACCCTTAAATTCGAAAGTCGATGAACTTGCGCTTGCCATTCTTAACGAATAATAAGATTGCATTTGAGCATGCAAATACAGTATAATAAAAACAGGAATGTCGTGTGTGCTTTAGTTTACTGTCTGGATTGCTTACAGCAATATATGCTCGCATGCAGATCTCAAAGAAGTGTCATTTATCGTCAGTTGACGGCGGCACAGAATTTCCGTATTTAGTGAAGTTGTGTTAACTTAGCAGTGCGACAAGGAAACTGCATGCACAGAACCATTTTAATATTTCAACTTGACGAGGATGCTCACTTTCCGACGCTTGTTCGCAAGCGAGATGGAATTAAATAAAGGATAATATGCAGAGCTTCTTCGTGTGCGAAGAAGAAGGAAGTCCAAAGATTATTTTAAATATACAATTGCTTATACGAGGAGAAGGATTTAAACGAGTTATGTGTGTAAACTTACGGGACAAGCGGTCGAGGTAGTATATTGAAAACAATATTTAATTAATTAAAATCCTATCCGGACAAATTAAATGCACATCTCGTGTAACGTTTCACCCACATTTTTATCCTTTCTCCGTATCCTTTGCGCGTCGAATATTGAATATTTCGTTAATTATATTATTAATAAAATTGAAAGCATATAATTTCAACTTCCTGCATAATAATAACACTAACGGCATTCCAATAAAAGATCGAAGAGGATTAATGCTGCATTAGTAATTAATTTTAACTAAAAATTAAATTAAAAAAAATTATTAATTTATTTTATGCACTGTGAAGCAGTCGATTACAATTATTTACGTGTAATAGCTCTGTGGTCTTAATTACTAATTATAATTTTAATTAAAATCGATTTTCGATGGAGTGGATGGGAAAAAACTCCTTTCTTCTGGAGTATGCCAAAAATCGAGCTCGGCGAGGAACTGTAAATTATTAACATGCAGATAAGTGTCTATAGAATTAAATTACTTGTAGGTATTGTAATTTTTTCGAAGAAAAACTGCCCGAAGAACTAAATAAACGAGCTTTTCTTCTTCTATATGGCACGTAAGATCTTAGCCAAGCTATGTATAGCCACAATATCTTATTACAACGAGCAGCTGTTAATTTCTCCACTTCCACGATATACGACCGAAGATATTAGGTACCACCAGTTGGACTTTATATATAACGTTGTTGGATCTTCTAACTCTCAACACTAACTCTTTTTTTTTTAATTTATTTTATGTGGACATAATTATCTACATCGCACCAGGTTTACTCGTTTTCCTTCCAACGGGATCGACTGCGATGCTGTAATGTGACTTTATTTAATTAGACAAATTTAATATCGTTTGGAAAACATGTCGTCGGGCCGAATTAATCACGAATATTTAAATCCAAAAATATTCGAATGGCAGAAGAAGAAGAAGAAGAAGAAAAAGAGAAACGTTTTATTGGAATTTAAAACTTGTAAATATAATAATGCAAATAAAACATGAGCAAGTTTATTGAATACACCGCAAATCTTAGTAAAAAACAAGACATAAACTAAGATTCTTGACTTTAAGGCAGGGATGCATCGGTTACATTCCCCCTAATTATCGCCATAAAATAGGGCTGTCGGCAACCTGTACTAACACCTTCACTTTACACCGAAGTTTAAGGCACCAGCTCGAGTAACACATCGGAATTTACAGTAAAAACAAGAAGGTAAAGAGAAAATATTTTGCTATTAATCGTTGGTAGTTACACCACCGTACCATTATATGCAGGCAAATTTATTATTACTTACTACATACAAAAAGGAATATTTGGCAAACATTTTTTCGCTCGATTCTACTGCCCACATTTTTTCCAAACAAGACGACCACCATTTCCACCGACAAAGATCAAAATTCTTTAAATGTTCTGTAATTACGATTAATCACAGATTTATATGTTAATCATATGGATGGGCAATCATTTTTTTATTTGCATTTCAATTGTAAAAATATTTAAATGTCTTAATTAAGCAAGTTGACAAAAACTTCCTTCCATGTTTGTTCGTGTGGGAAACCTCGTCTCGGTCGTCGCGGTTCCTTGCCAACTTAAAAATTGTTAAGGTTTTCAGGGACTCGGGGTCGATATTTTGAGGCGCCTCACGATTTTCTATTGTAAACATATGTAAGGTATATAATATGGGTACCGCTAGGTGCGTGTCTCATTAAAAATTGAAATAAGCTCGGATGCATTCTAGTCGTTGCCAAGCCAAACACTTTAAATTTACAAATGAAGGAAGGAAGGTTAAAAGTAGCAATTGCATAACAAGAAGCCCATACTCAATGTTACCATCCACCCACGCTACATCTTACAGCTCATTACCCGCTCAGTACTCTTTGAGGCCGTACGTTACCAACCTTCTCGCATAAATATTTATTCGAGCTATTTAGTGGCGCGCTAAACAAAAGACACCATTAAAAGTTGAACCTATAATAAACTGTAATCAGCAGCAGCGCGGTGAATGCGCACGGACACTTGTATTATTTTATCAGCGTAATCGAAGATTCCATACGTGCTAAGGAGAGAAATGAGCTTACTAGAGATGTTATTTTAATTATTTACGATAATAATCGAAATATTTCTCAATCTGCGGAAGACGACTTGCTCGAGAGGGCCTCTCGTCGAGAATGCAATTAATAATCGTGTGTGCTTTTGGGGCTCGGTTAAACTACTGGGTAATTGGATAATTTTTAATGAAAGAAACATGACTTCTCTGTCAATATCTTTTACAAATATTCACTAACAAGCTCCTGCACCGAACAAGTTTAGTGCCGCTAACGATAGCCCAAAACATGCTATTGTCAAAGTACAAGCAGCTAATTGTCAGCTGAACATTGCCAATAATTGGTACTATACATTCGATTTTGCAAAATACAAGCTAAAACGCGCTTAACTGGGCATCTGTAAATGTCATTATTATATTCAAATTTTCACTAGCAACACAAAAGCTCCGACGCTCCGAGCAAGTTACGATAAGATTAAATGAGTTAGATTCCGTTATAGAAACATATTAAACTGCTGTTAAACTCGTTACAATATTATTACAACAAAAAATTTATATTTTTAAAGCATAATAATAATTGTTTTAGTGCAAATAGGTAATTAATTATTTATGTTGAATAGGTTTCACTCGCTCCGATCGGCATTTTAGTAACTAATAAAATAACAATTTTATCGGGCAAATGGAATGCATAACAATTCAGAAACGGCCGTTGCACTATCCCAAGAATAAATAATACGTTTCATCCGAGTTCGACTGTAGATAAAATAATATTATCAAGTGTATCGTTAGTATATTATTAACATGTTTCGATGACACATCCGATTATAAATATCGTCAATTTTAATGTTTGAATAAAATTCTATTAAAGGGCCAAACAGCGGGGATGCTTCTTTAATGCAAACCCTATAAATGGTACCACAATACCATTGTCACTCTTGCGTCTCGTATTTTATAAAAGAGAAAAGAAAGTTGGCTTGCGCACAAGGTAAGTTAATTAAGTTTCGTATTTTTAATAAGAACATAAGAAATGTGCGGAGGTAAAATAATAAAAACAATAATAAAAGGCTGCATAGAAAACTCATTAACTTTAGCATAAACATAGCCAGCAGTTATGTTAGCTTAAGAACGCGTATTAATATTTTAAGTATACACTCTGTATGATAACAATATTAATGATCATTATATTATTTTTTAATTGTACCTTTCAATTAGTAGGCGCTTTGTATTTCATTTTCTAACAAATAAAATGTGCGCAAGCGGTGACCAAGTGTGGATTCGGGAAATCGGAGGTCGACTGTAGAATATAAACACTTAAAGAAGCTGCATGGCATGTGTTTTATAAAATTATCTTTAATTAATTCTTTGGAATCGTTGTATTATTACACGTTTGTGGGTAATTGATTGACATACTTCATTTTGTGGAATGGGTTAAAAAGGCTCGATCTGAAGCAGCCAGCGTGAGCGTTAATAAAACTACAATCGACTTTTAATTAGAGCCCATTAAAAATTCGTAATATGTCAAAACTAGTTTTTATTACTACCAATAATAAAAAATTTTGGCTTAAGAGATAAGAATTTTGAGATAACTTTTTGGGATAAACTTCAACAATAACCCAGTTCGTAACATGATTGATGAAAGGACTACATTATGTACACTGTCAAATACTTCTGGCGTAAGATCGTGTTAGATTAAAAAAAACATATTACGTTATTACATGGGACAGTGAACATAGTGCCCGAAATTAATCAACTTGATATTCTTTTTCCACTTATCTCCCTCATTAGCCGGTCCCCGTAGGTTTGGCCTACAGAAATTAAGGCTTTAAAACCGGCTCTTTCTCAGTCTCAAATCAAGCTGTTGACCACGATCGCAAAACAAATAAAACCTTAATAAAATCAACAAAATAAAATTCTAAATATTTGGATCGACGATTCGTTTATTATTGTACTACAATACGAAAAGCTACCTGAAATTATCCACACCAAATTTAATTAATTTTTTTTGAATTGCAATAAAAAGATAATTAAGAAACTCCCCAAACGCTGCAGTAGATTATCGACATTCCAATGTATTTTATCTACCCTTCATTTTATGATAAATTTTAATCTAATAATAAATAATTTTAAACTTATTCTGACTTTTTCTAATTTAAATATAATTTCCTATTACATATTACCATTACGTATAGATAATCACTTAGGACATCCTGCGATCCTGTTTAAGGAAATCTAGTTTATAAAATGAAACTGAAGAACTGTCGTTTTCGTACACTCATATTTTGAGATAATGCAATATGATTTTTGAAAATCAATTCTGGAAAAGCTACAAATGGGATTTTATTAATTACAATGTATGGGGTACGGCCTGAGAAAGGATTTTGCCTATTATTTTTAATTGTCGAAAAAAAAAATTATGAATATATTTTTGTAAAAAATTGCATATTTTCTACTGAAATTGTTAAACAAAAAATTAACAGATAAGAAATTCAACTGAGTCCTTTGTCACGCCATAGCCCATACATTGTAATCAACGAAAAATGTTTTCAACAGTTGTTATTAAAGCAAAATGTGGTAATGATAATTAATTTTAAAAAATATAAATATTTTCATGAATTTTAAATAGGAAAAACTTGCGTTTTGCGTTTGCAAATAACAATTACTGTTAGTTTCCTCGTTTGTCCTCTCAAAATAAAATTTTTCGAACCGCACAAGTCAAATTTGAATGGTCTCCTTTAAACTGCAGTTTTAAGGTTGTCATCAGGACAAGATAAATGACTTCCATAAAATTTAGTTTATCGAGAAAGAGATTGTATCATTAATATTGTAAATGGTAAGCAATTTCAAACATTACAAATCGATTATCCTTTTAATCTCGATTTGAAAAAAAAATTTAGACTGCAAATCTTCCACGTATCAATTTTGTCGATACGATAAGGGTTGATTTTTCCGTGTAATTCGAAAGATACCAAGTCGTGGTTACACAAAGAGACGGTCACCGACCCATCATTTGGCATCACGCCATTATTCATATTGTTATTACGTGATGAACGATGAATAATAAATACGATATGTTGGGTGAATTTCTATCAAGCTACTTTAAATCACGTAGAAGCACACATGCTGATAGTGTATCAATTTTACATAAGGGTCAAGAAAACTGTAATTTTATTGATAAATAACTAAAACAACCAAGTATTATTTTTCAGAAGTGTGTAATTTCACAAATTATACGATATGGGCACCTTACAAATTTGTTTCGGCTTATTAGGACATTCTCAACTACTGTAATTGGCCGAAGCAAATTTGTAAGGCACAACTGCTATCGTATAATTTGCGAAATTAAACATCTCTGAAAAATATTATTTTATTGAAACAGTGGAATAAGTCGAGCAATTTTATAATTCTGAATTTCTTCCTAATAGAGAATAGTCAGTACGACTAATTAACTTTGTCGAGTTGAAAATACATACCACTGCCGCTACTAAGTACCCACTTAATGTAATTATCATAATATTATGAAAGTAAAAAAAAATTGCCTACAAATAGATAAGCTGTCAAAAGTGGTAAAATAATCAAAATACCTTTAACAACATCATCTTAAATTATTAGTTGCGTGTCTTTGATTGGTATAACTTTTTAAACGGTTTATCTTGCAAGCGACAAAGATAACCAATATATCAAACGTCTAACGATTAAGATATCAAAATCAATGCTATGCCAAGCATGGTTGAATGCAACCAAACCGTTTTGAATGCGAAGTAAGAAAAAAATTTGAAGAACTCTGCAAAAACAGTTACTTGCTTACGTGAAATGCATAAAAAAGCGAAGAACCGGAAGATCGAACGATACTTTTATGTAAGTTTATTGTAAAAACGTGATATACGGACTACAAAGTATAGGTTCCCGGTATACCTTCGTGGCTACCATTTTTAAATCTAAAAATTTCTTTTACCACTTACCCCAACCTTCCTTCTAAACTTACTTATGGGATTTAAAATTCTCGCTCACCTGAAACAAATAAAAGAAATTAGTTAATACTTGTTCGAACAAAGTGCTATATAATTTTGAAATGCAATATTTCGAAAGTAATAAAAATGTACATCGGGGGCATTTTAATAGGTTTTTAAAATGGCAAAAATTGAAAATGAAATAATTATTGATTTATGTTTAATAAATCCAATAAATTGTACGTTACCAGGGCACCCCGAAAATGTAAATGTAGTGATTAAGGTTGTTTAAAACTTAAATGTTTATGACAAATATGCACATACTACTGCAATTTTGGTTTGATTTATGGGGATCCCTGGTAGACGAACGCCCATGAGTATGGTTGTAAAACATCGCTCAAATAACGAATAACCAAGAAGCTGCACTTAAGTACTTTATGTCAGTCATTGTTACAAAATATGATACGGTGATGTGTAATAATGATGAATTACCATGTGTAAAAGTTGTTTTACTTAAGTTTTACCATTTATGTTGCAACAAAAATATTGACAAAGTGTAATTCAGCCGAGACTTAAAAATTTTATTGTTTATTATTATGCACTCGCGTTAATTAAAGTGCACGAACTTGCACATACCGCAAATATTTTACAATAACTAATAATATATAATTAGATATTATATAAAACAAATGAAAACATAAATCGCAAAAGCAACAATATGACTTTAACTACTATAATAGACCATCAACAAAACGAAAAGGATGCCATAAAATCAAATGGAAAGTAGCAGCCGGAAAACCTTTGAGTATATATTTGGAAACTTTGGTAAGAAAAGTGAAAAGTCTGAAAGAAATACATAGAGCTAAACAGGACTGCCTATATTAAATAAAGAGCTGAATCCTAAATATAAAGGATCCAATTCACAACGCAAGAAAAACAGGCTCATTAGCAATCATTAGCAATGAACAGATGATAAAGTGTGGGTTTTTGAGTGGTTCGAAAGGGTTTTCACCCATTTTTTGAATTTATTTTGAATTTTATTTGAATTCAAAATTAAGATGTTTTCAGACACCCTTGATTGCTGCGGTTGTAAAACAAAGAATTAATAAAAATAGATAGAAGAAGAACTTCTAAGAACGTCGATGGGTTAAGTGCAAAACGGAAATTCCAAACTTTTTTATAGTTGAGCCACTCCATGCAAGCAATACTTTGTAATATCTTAAATACAATACCATTTTGTTGTTTTAAAGTCTATTTAGGAACGTTTGATTGATAATCCATTTATTTTATAATAAGGCAGGTTCGTGTTAAAATTATAAATGCAAAGAATCAAGCAGGTGATAGATAAGAAAATAGTTCAAAACGACAATTTTAAGGGACACACGGTTAGTAAAACCGGTGATTATCGAACATAACCCAGCTAGAAACCATAATTAAAGCCAATCCTTAACCAAACCAGTCCCTCAACCAAATCGCGTTATAATAATACAAAATTTTAGAATAATGTTCACAAATAATATATTCTTTTTCGTTTCACGATAATTAAAGTAGTAATATTCACGAAATGGTATTTGTTATTACGTTTCAAACTTACATAAAATTTTCAAACATGCGATTTAAAAGAGTTGAACAAACTTAAATTGATGGTATAAAATTTTACTGTACAGTGAATTATAAGATTCCTCGCCAAAATCGTACAAATCAATTCAAAGCTCTCGATGTTATTCTCTTACGAATAAAACTATGAATTTGAAAAAAACACCCCGAGATTTTTAATTAATAATTAATTCATTGTACTCGGGAACTCGAGAGTTTTCAAAATTTAAAAAGCAAAATGTATGACTGCTTTTTACTGGTAAAGTACTCGTATTTATTTATTTTATTATATGTTCACTTTTTACTCCCAGACGACCGAGGTGTAACTTTACAACACCTTCGAAGAATTTAAAGCTTTCAGGAATGTCAAAGATTGATGAGATTCTCTTCTTATAACTAACGGCGTGTTATGTAATCCCTGTATGTGATAGCTGTCTAGTTAAAATCAAAAATAAATAAAGTCAAATAGTAGAAATAAATTAGAATTCCGGAGAAGTTGTTCCTAAACCCCCCTCAAAACGAATTTTTCAAAATATTGTGTGATTAAAAATTAAATTGAGCCAAAATAAAATAAATAAACATTTTAAATTAAGACAATGATTAATTGGTGAAATTAAAATAATTATTTTTTTTCTTGCATCAGCAATTTAAAGTAATTCAATTTTAATTGCCCCCTTAATTTGAAATTAAATATTTCGTTTCGGCCAAGTTCACTTTCTAAGGTTAAAAAAATTAGAAGATATCGAAAAGTTGAAAATAAAAAGTGAGGTCGAATTGGTAAGACACATAATTACAAATCCATTAAAGTGACGCACTTGAAAAAATCGAAATTGGCAAAAAATGAAGTTAAAAGCGGAACGCTTAAAAGCAAAGATTACAAAAAACTTAAAAACTTTCAGCATTTAATTTTAAATGATTAAATTTTTAAAAATTAAAAATATACTTGGAGCATGTTGGTGGTTATTATCTAAAATTTTTTATAACCTTTATTTAATGTTCAAATTTATCATCCGTAATTATGGCATTTTTTGTGTACAAATTCCCAAAAATTTAATATTTTGATAAGCTAATGGCCAATAAAGTTAATATAATAAAAAACCTACAAGGATTCGCAATTATCACCTGTAATTAAGTCATTATGACTTAATAAATTTTTTAATTTAAAGCGAAAATTCGGCTGTTTTGTCGTTTAAAAATTGCACTTGGAAGGAATAATCGATAGGAGAGGCAATAAAAAAGAGTTTCTAACTTACTTAAGTAACGTATAATTAAGTTAATAATTTTACGTACGATAAAATAACTTTGAATGTTATTTAGTTGATTTATGTTTTAATTTTTTAACGCTCCATAACAAAATCGGTAGTATTTTTATTAATCGATCAGATATTACATAATAACATATCGCTCTTTTGGCCGCCGATGCACCTCGCACTTTCATTAATCAAAAAATTAAAAAGCGACAAGGATTCTAACGCTCTTTGATTTAAATTTAATGAAGTTAAAATTGTTTTTTTGAGCAAAACAAAAATGGCGTTCGGTAGCACGGAATAAAATAAGTATTATGGCAGCTTGGTAGGCAGGTCGATAACCATCTAAAGGTATGTTCTGTCAAATGTTTAATTTGTTCAGAGTATTTATTAATGTTCGATATTTATGAAGTCAGGCCGCCCTTATATCGAAAGCGAGCGCGATAAATTCTATTAAGATCCAACCCAATAGACGTCACAATCTTCGTTATCTTTATTGAATCCACCTTCTATCTAATTGTACATAAATTTGTCCACGTATGTAATACAAAAATCAAATTATAAAATACGCCAGTTCTGCTATGTACAAAATAGTCGTAAAGTTTATCAAATTACACCCACATTATCCCTCGTTTGACCTCTCCATATTTATCCTCGGAGGTTAACGCAAAGCTGAAAAGAGTATTTTCCAATAACCGACCGATAGATAGGTTTGGTTGGTTAACGGCAAAGGAAATTTTGTATGCAGTCAAAATTTTTGGACATCAGTTTATCCTTTCCCTTTACGGTTAAGAGTTACAGTAGTTGTTGTGGAATAAAAAGCACAGACAAAGAGCGGTGAACGTATTTTAACCACAATTTCGAACGAAACGATGTCCTATTTTAAAGGTGAAATTAAAATTCTTATAAAAAATACACCCGAGTTAGAAGATAATGGTGCGTGAAGAATTTTTACCTCTTGAGGCGAGAATTCTCGGTTATCAAAGTAGGAAATACCGGGCTGCAATAGGTCAGGAGATATTGGATGGATATAAACGTGTTCTTCGCTAAAGACTATTATAATACCCTGTTTTATTTTTTCTCCTCGTCTTACTCATTTTCTACCTGTTAACCGTTAAATTTAAAAATTTTCAAACACATCCGAGATTAAAAATGTTATGTAATTTTAATTGTGCGGGTTAAGTGACCATTTAGCAAATGTCAACGTATAAAACGCTCTGCTCTCGACTGGTAAGGCGGCTTTTGCAAAACTTGGGTCACTTTAAATGAGACGTAACAATAAAAGTTATCTTCTTCAAAACATCTTTTACGCCTCTATTTTTTAGCAACAAAACGCAACGTGAACTCCTCGTCATTAAACGAAATTATAGAAAACATAAATAAGTGGTAACTTCGTGCTGTTTTCCAAATGTTATTTTAAGCACGCAAAATATTGTTTTTTACCGATATGTCCAAAATGCTGTATAATTATAACCGCCAAACGATTGCACACGGGCAGATGGTAAGAAGATTGCCAATCCTATCTAACGCCATAATAATTTTCAAATTTAAACTCGATTAATAATAATTAATTTCTTTAATAACTGCAGACTGCTTGCAAAGGTTATCCTTACAAAAAAAAGTCTGCAGTATTTTTAACTACCCAAGGTGTGGTTCGATAACAGATACAATAATCCGTGTTTATGGTACACCAAAGCATAGGTTCGAATCTCCTCATCGCAGACAATTTTTTAATTGTTCAATAGTTAAACTGTTACAGCCTGGAGTGGAGTTAAAAAGTCACTTTAGACTTTGTTTTCTAAGTTGCAGTTAAAAATTCAATATATACTTTGCTTTCCAAATGTTTTCAAGGACCTAAATTGAACGAAACGTATGCGACCATATCTCGACCAGATTTTCTAACTTATCGTAAGTCCTAAAGCAAATTCGTATTATTAGTTTTGTTCCTGTATTTTGTGTGAAATAATTAACCATGTTCGTAGCTATGAAGCTAACTGTTGCTAATATGCTACTAGAAATGAAAGGGTAACTTTGAAGTGCTTAGCTGTGATGTTATTTTTTTTTAATTTCTATTTGTAGGTACAATCCCAATAATGTTCCAGCTTTGGAGAGATATGTGGAGATACAATCGTTCGAGAATGAGTACGACTTGGTAGCCAATCTTGCTCTACTTAGATTATATCAATTGTATCCTAAAAGATTCAACATAGACATTGCGAGTCAAATTTTATTTAAAGCTCTCACCAACTTGCCACACAATGATTACACCCTTTGCATAAACTTGGTGCAACCGGAACATGTAAGAAATCAAATTTTGTTGTTAATTTTTATGTATTGCAAAGTATACTTTTATAGCTTGACGAAGACCCAATATCTTGCATCATTTATTTGGCCGGACTTTTGGAACATTGTAAATTCCAAAGATTTTGGAACGATTATTTACAGATGTCAGAGTTGACGAAAAGCATTAATGGCTTTAAGAATTCCATTCGTAAGTTAATCTGTAATACTGTTAAAACTACTTATGAAAGAATTGAAAAAGCAAATTTAGCTGAGCTTCTAGGCAAAGTTAATAATAATACCCTGGCAAAGTGGGTGACGAAATATGGATGGAAAGAGGAAGAAGGTGGTTGGATTTCTATTAAAAATCTAGAAAAAGTCTAGAATCTAAATATTTTGTTTTGGAATTTTTTCAAAAAAAAAAGTTTAATTTAATGTAATTATTATGTATAACAATAATTTAATTAAAGTTTTGTTCCACTTGATTTGGTTGTTTTTGTTTGTAGTCTAACTGTATGAAAACTTTAAATTTTAACTTATTGATTCTAGCGATTCTTCGCCAAGTGTTCCTGTTTTTGTAGGAAGTGCATATTCTACTATGTATATTTGACGATGATAAATGAATTAATAGGTTTGTTTCAACAACAGCTGGATCAATGCAATATTCTTGAAATTTATCTATACGATTGGAATAATTTTTCATCTTTTTCATTTTTTCAATTTTAACCAATAAACCCCATCCTACTTTGAAATTTCTCTTGAACTTCTTTTTTCTTTTCAGCAGCTTTTTCTTTATTTGCATCTTCACAAACTTGCGAACGAAAATACTCCAAAAAACGTATTCACGCTTGTAGAGAAGAGAGACCAAGTTCAAACTGGTTTGCTCTTGATGTCAGTTTTCAAACCAAAGACGATATCGTTAAAATGTTTTCAAATATTTTCAAAAATGAAGAATTTTTCGAAACTGCATTACATACCTTCCCATCGATCACTATAAATATTAAATCGTGTTTAACATTAATCGTTATTCCATGTTTCAAGTTGAATATTGCTATTGGAGATAATTCGGCTATCTGATACTCAATGTAAGTATTATTTTTCTTTAACTATTAGATCAGTTCTTTCATGAACGAACTGGCTTATTATCGGCCTACAAAATCTCTTGGATGATGGTCGATGGTTTTGCCATATTATTTCCCTGTTTGAGGTTGATTCAATAGATACAAACCGAGGAGAAACTAAGGATTTTACAATGTGGTGTTTTCGTGTTTCCGTGTGAAAAAGTCCTGCTACGAACAACTGTTATTTTTCTTGAAAATCTGGGCATGGAGCCAACACTAGATCAATTAATGAATTTTGGAGGGCTAAGCCCACCAAATGTAATTTTCAATTTCGAACCACTGGCACTGATGGGAGTGCACTTAACGTACGTAACCACTACCCTGTATAAAACCATTAATTATAAATTTAGAAAGATAAGTAACTAAGTAACGTCGTCGTGGTGCGAATTCCACGTCGAACTGTAAGTTCCTTCGATTGGGATAGTGTAATTAGGATGAGCTGGAGGTAAAATTCAAATTTCTAAAATAGCTTTTGAAAATTTTAAGAACGGATTAGATTTTCCAAAAAATCTTTAAAAAACAAACGTTAATTAAGTAACGAAAGGTAGACATTAGATGTTGTTAAAGTGTAAATAATTAGCTTCTCAAAAGAGCAAACGTATCAGGTCGAATCTAAGTTTATAAATAAATTTGTGCTGTAATTTATCTAGATTAGAATGTATGCGGTCCATCGAACTCAATATTGTCATCATGTCTCGCACTTTCATTACTAAATAAATGATTACTATGAAGCGATGGTATATTTGCATATTATCTGTATCTAAACTACGATAGAGATGAAGAAAGAGAATAATAAAAAGAGAATACACGTGAACCGAGTTAATACCGTAGAAGAGAATTGATTTAAAAGTATACACGTATGAGAGAGAACAAGATGGAATGCGTTCAAAAGAACAACAAAGGTGGAGAGCAGGAGGAATGGGCTTCCTCGCGGCCATCGCCATATTTCATGTCGTCTACTGCTATGTTGCCATATCCGCAAGAGCTACCGTGAACCAACATCCATGAACTCGACAGAGTAGCGGAGCCCGAGTATGGTTAGGCCTTAATACGATGGAACGTAATAATAACGAGCGTAGCATGTAACCCACGTGTTTAGAACGATGGCAATTTTTTTTAAATATCCACTCCATGGGTAAGCCAATTTAAATTTTTTTAACCATTTTCCATAACCTTCTCCGCTATTTTAGTAGGTGTACTAACGACCAAGTCATTGGACAGCATTTTCTCGGATTATCGCTTAATAAACGCACCAAATAATTGGCGATTTGAATGCGCGCACAGACGACGAACCTCATTCATTGCACGATTAAACTTCGACTAGATTCTACAGAGACACTTAGCGATTTCTTTCTATAGAATGTAATCAACAAAGAAGCATTAAAAATATATTTTATGTATTATTAATTTCGATTAGTTACAAATTTCATGGATTAAACAAACGAGTACGTGAATACAGTCTACGTTATCAGTCAAGCGTAGGAAAATCGTAAATGACTTGACATTCTTTACGTACATTAAAAAGTTTTATAGATATAATAAAATAAAAGTGTCAATATAATATAAAGTACACATTTTTTTGGAAATTTATGTTGCCATGCACCGAGTAACTTATATTATTTTCCCTTTGATGCTAATAATGTTAGCATAGCAATATTAATTATATTGTTTTTGCCAAACTCTTTTTATTATTATTATTTATATAGATAAAATTACAAATTATATATGTTTTAAATAACAGAAACAATTTTGTATAAGTTGTATACTACCTGATTAATTTACATACCAACATGACGTGCTTTTAAATATATAAAAGCTCATTTATCATTACCGAATATAATATAAACTAAATTAGACGTACACATACCTAAATATTTTATGATAAAAATAATTAACATAAATGTTTTTCGACTAATTAATAATTAGCAGAACAAAATTATTATTCCACTAGTTCAAAAAAAAATTAATTTTCAATCTCTAATATAATAAAAGTTCGAAGCAAATAAAAGAATTTAAAAGTTGCGCGAACTCGAGTCGCCTTTAAACAAATATAAATAAATTATACCTTGTCAATACAAAACCAACTTTGGGGACACTTAAAAAGCTATTTCTATAACTAAATTTGTAGTCGATACCTTTAAATTTGTCCTGCTAATATTGCAATTAAAAGGGCACGTTAACGTCCCGCTGTTGTAATAAACCTGTCACTTGTAGTTTACGAGATCACAAATTTAAATCACTTCATAATACCACTAGGTACTGGAACTGTCAATCACACGTTACCTTCTCGATAATAAAAAAAAAGGTCATTAAAATAGAAAATCGAAGTCTGAAAGTTTCGGTTCTTCCTAATTTTCAGCAACTTCGCAACGCCATCTAGCGTACCGCATTCGAGGTGCTTTCATATTATTGGCTACTCTATGTGTATTTCTTGTTTTTCTTAGGCGATAGATGACGGTATTTTTCGTTGTTACAATAGGTATGCATTATCTAATCGCCAACCAAGCATAACCTCTGTCTGCGGTTGCATTAGAATTATTTTAATGAATGGGGTAACGTAATATATCCCCCCGGCACCGAAAACTTTCAGTAGTCTAATTATTGTTTGTACAATTCGAGTAAAAGTAAGAAGCATACATATGTGTCAACTTATACATTTTCGCATATTATTTGTTTCTCTTTAATTAGTAAAATAACGACGAGCGAAATCATACCAAACAATTGTTTGAAGACACATGCAAAGCGTATTAAAATAAAAGTGCTATGTCTTAACTGGCAATTACTGTCGGATATCTCAAACATCAAAATAACATCTCATGTAAGAACAGAAGTAGTAAGAATAAATAAAAAATAAAAAATTCTTTGACGATAATTTTTATAAATTCGACGAGATTCGAATCTACGACGACTATACACTCTCGACGCGTATATGTAATTTTATTTATTTATTTTATTCCATTAAAATGCAATATTAAAAATGTTCTTTCTAAATCTGGAAACATAATCAATTAAGCATAATAATGAGTTTCTCCACGACGAAGAACGCAAACTTTAAAATAATTTTACGGATATGCGTATTAAAAACAACAATAAAAATTTATCATACTCTTAAGTATGAATTCCAAATTAAAAATCTTCTTTGTTTGAAAAAGAAATATAAGTTCGATAATTGTAATTATTATTATTTCTTATAATATATAGCTATTAGTTGTTCTTATCCATCATTATTATTATTATTATTATTGGAATCGCTATCGCAAACTTATGTATAGCATGAGGCGGAATGAGTAATTTACTTATGTTCGACCTGTGTGGATATGATTATAATATAAACGAAAAGCCATAAAACTCATTAGTGCTGGATAATTGATGAGCGCGAGACTGTCTGCCAAAGACGGGCGGCCCTCCTTCGAGTCAGGGTTGAGTCCGTACATCTCGTGGTACAGACACCAAAAGATTGCAAAAACTAAGATACGCGTTAATCCATCTTCTAAACAAATAAACAAGAAAAACCGCTAGAAAATCTTAAATTACAAATTACTAGCCTTCGGCTTGCACATGACTCGCAAGTGCGCGCCATACAAAAATTAAAAGTTAATTTTGTTCACGGTTTTCGCGAAATTAAAGTAACGGTTTCGATTTTTGGCGAAGATAGAAAACTGTATTATACTTTTTTTAATCTTGCATTTTACTATTACTTCTTTTAACGTTCGATTAACGCCTTTCAATCGAATAAGTGAATAACAAACAAAAAATAGTTTTAACGAAATTTCTAAATAAAAACCACCTGTAACTAATAATTCCATTTTGAAGTGATCATTTTTTTATGTTTAAACTGGAACAAATATGCCATTACAATGGTCCGCGACTTGAAAAAACAAATTAAAAATTTCGTTTATCCCACAACAACCAACTTAGAACAAAAAGATGTTAATGATAAATTTAAGAATGCTGGTACTGAAACTAATTTCGAATTTGCAAGTTAATGTTTTGCATTCTTTCTTTTTACGTTTCCAAACTTACGAAAGGTATCCTTTCGTCCTGATGGTGCTCAAAGGATAACAAGTAACAACTATAATTTCTTAAGTTTTAGCAGATTTTTCGAAATGTTGATGTAACCTCGCGAGCTGACATTTAATTTATCATAATCTATCAAAATTTTTCATTTCTGTAGGCTATGTATCTTCTCGCAGACACATTTGTTCTCTTCTGAGGGCCATACCAGTAGCGGCACTTTCCTAACGAGCAATCTCCAATCACGATCGATTTTAAAACAAATTTTTCGATATAAATACTTGGTGCGGCCAAGTATTTTGTCGATACTCTCGTGATAAACCGACTTCCTAATTTAACTACTTTCGACACGCATTTCTTAAACCAATCAATTGATTTGAACTTCGTGTGATGAAACTTGCTATAGTTAGCGCAATCTGATGTACTTGAAAATCTGGCTTTTGTTCCAGATCACGTCACAAAAGCTGTATAAAATACATCTTGGAAAAATTAAGTAAGCTTAAGGTAAGTCTATAAGTTTGACTATATAAATCGACACCGTGAGTAAGAAGCATTAACACCGATAAAACCCTTAAATGATATAAAACAGCTTATGCGCCCAAGTCCCACGATTATCTCTGAATTATTATAATTGCTAAGTAAAGAAGAATTATTCAGTTACCCAGATATCCCAAGCAAGAAGGTCTTACATTGTAAATAAAAGATGACCTAATGGAAGAAGACTGTACATAGCAGAGGGTCCTTCGAGAGACATTGAAGTTCCTTGAAGCTCCCTTGGCCGAACACACAATCATACATCCAATCGTGATAACAGAATCAACTCGAAATGATAACGAATAAACTCACAATATTAAACTTCTTTTTAGAAAGCCCCACTTAAATCACCAAACAAAACATTAAAATGAATTTTTCACAAATGATTGTGTTTTTTTCGCAAATGAAATACACTGTGAAACGTTTCGTCGTTTAATAATAATAATATTTTTTTTTAATATTAAGATTATACAAATTTATTGTCTAACATTTTGGTTAGTTAGGATTTATAGTTTGAATGCAAAGGACTAGTCGTTACTAGTTTAAAAAATACATATGCCAGTCAAGTATTTTCGTTCGCATTTTTTGAAATCTTCTACTTAATATTTCAATTCAATTTTCAATGACGTTATAATAAATTATGAAAAAAAATACATGCGGAAATCTCAAACCAATGCGCAAATATTTTGGCACCAACTCTTCATGCATCTATATAATTAATCCGCAAAATTAGGCAAACAATAAAAGACTTTTAGATTATTTTAGATTATTGTTTGGATTTTTTTACTTGTTTATATGTTTAATTGCAGTCTTTGTTAAATTTTATAATATTTGGTCTCACACACTTATAGTTTATGTTTTACCTTGAGTATATTCTATTTATATTTAACTCTTTTGGTTTTAGGGGATGATTTAAGACTAGTTACTGTATTTTGATTTGATTTATTTCAAAAAGTTTCTTGTTATTTGATTTTGTCATTTGTCACAATTCAAAATTTATTTATTAATCGTCATTTTATTTTAAAATTGATTTTATTATTTCATTTTATAAATTTATATCGATTTAATATTATTTACGTTAACTGTTTCTTTATTGTCTTTGAAGATGGCTTCAGTAAATGAGCCGAAACGTTGACATATAGTTAATTTGTTTTTATTTTGCGTTCCTAATCCCAAGATTTCTATCTAATAAAAGACTTTTATTATTAACTTGTTTTTTATTGTTCTTTCAACCTGCTAATTTGCATAATTAAAATAACTGTAGGTATTGATTTTTTACGAAATTTTGTATTTTAATTTTCTTTTGGATGAATGCTAAAGAAAAAGTAAAACCAATCTCAATAATTATTATGAAAAATAATAAATTTTTGAAATTATTCTGCATCTTGTGGTGCTTCTAATTTCTAATAGGATATCTATGAAGTAGTCGATTTCTACCGCATCCAAAACACTCTTAATATATTTTTAAAACGGAAGATAACAAGCGAAACGACCATTTAATTAACAACAAAACTGTCTTAACGTCGTAAATTAAAAATAAGTATAAAATAGTTGTAATAACCAAAAGGTTATCTTTGCCTAAAATCAAGACATTTAAAAATTATTTCGACACACCAAAAATTACACGAGTCGTACGTAATTTTCACATTTGTCAGCGTAGGTTTATAAAATATTGAAATAAAATGTAAAATCAAATAGAAAATAATTTATAAATTGTGTTTTTATAAAGTCAATAAATAATTAAATTAGGTGCGAATTTGAAAAAATTTGCATGAAAAAACTTCCATTACAACAAGAATCTTTTATTTACATCGACAGGCGAATTCAAAATAAATTTTAAGAAAATAAAGTATATACCTACTATAATATTTAAAATAGTATTTACTTGAGATTAATTAACAAATAAAATTGAATTCTCATGGTTGATTATAACGTTCGGTTTAGAAAATCATCGTAATCATGTGCCGCATTCCTAGAGAATTAATTAACTAAAGAGAAAAACATAAGGCCGGATTTAAGTTGCTTCGGGCTACAAATATTGGGATTATACTGCTTTGCGTATCCTTACTTTTATGCTTTGTTGTTCGGTAGCAAACCCACTTGATTATATTTTGTTAATCGATACCGTAATATGGAAGAGATCAAAAATAATCAAAATCGACGATTAACAAATCCAGACCCAAATTTACATTAGAAAGGCGAACGCAATAAGGATTTGCCGCCTAATTTCTTGTTACATTTTTTTTTTCAATGTAAAAAATTGAAATTATGTAATAAAATTTTTAATGTTCCAAGTAGGTGGTACAAATAAATACAAAGTCGCACGTTCGTATTATGACAATGTGTGCTGTTATTTCGCCCACATTTCCTATTGAACTTTATCGAGAGACTCCATCACACCCCAATTTGGTTGCACATTTTGATCTCAATTTGGAAAAGGGCAAAAATTTTGGATAGGTTTATTTTTCTTTGTGGGCCTCTCGATTAATAATTATTATCTAAAAATTAACTTTCACGTCACTCAATTTTCAACCTAATTTGAATCTCGAACCAGCAGCGAAAAAAAATTACAAAAGAAGCAATATACGAAGTCGAACTCCAATATGTACATTTGACCTTACATGTTAAAAATAATTTTAAATTTAATTTAAACAAAATTGCTTTTCATTCAGGAAATGTTTACATTACCAAACTAACTGAAACTGAAAATCGACATCCAAATCGTAATTAGTGTTTTGATTAATTGTCAATGCGAGTAAACGAATATTAATTATAAAATTTCTAATCGATTTTTAATTAATCGATTAATTCATTTATCAATCGAAAAAGGTCGTTTTTTAATTTATACTTTTATAATCAATAAGCGATTATTAAAGACAATAACTGTCAATACAAATTTATTCCACTTCTTATTAGACATTTTTTGGTATGGCTCCCAATAATCACTCAATCATATTGAGTAATGGATTGATTTGTGAGCATGGCTTAGATACTTAACACTAATTATATTTTTACTACTGTTTAACAAATAGAACGGTCTTTCCTGGCAAAGATTGTTAACAATGATAACAATGTGTTAAACTATTGAGGACGTGGTTCTTGTTTACCTCGAGCAATGTAGTTTTATTATCGATAGAAAATTTTCGAAAGGAAAATGAAAATGAAAATTATTTCTTCTCCTTTTCTTTCTTCTTCGTGACGCGATTCATTAAATGTTCGGAAAAAAAGCCAAACCAATTAAAATAATTTGAGGCAAATTTCTTATTATTATAAATTGGACACGACTGCAACGTGAGATTGTAAATTACATTTTTTTAATTATTCTGTAGTAGTAGGTATTAATAATTCGCACGCCATTTGATTGCAAGTGGAAGTGATATTTATATTAAATTAATTAAACATTGCTATATATACACAATATATAGTAGTAGTACCTACAACACAAATATTTAATCAATTAGCTTATTCGAGATTGGAATTTATTAAAAGTGAAGGTGGTGGTATTAATATTTGCAAGCTAGGTTATTTATTTCCAAATTTGTGATAAACAATAATAAAATTGTCGAATTCTGAAATGCTTTCTCTTTAAATATCCGGCCAAATTGTCTACATGTAGCTAATCACTGCGGGATGTAAATGCCGGGACGTCCAACAGAGAAAGAATGAATAGAAACTGATTGATACAATTAACAATAACATTCAAATTGTCTACACGTGTTAAAACCAAACTCTATGTTAATCCCCCACATATAAAACAATTCATTTTGTAATAATAATAATTGCTAATCTTCCGAAATTAATTAGGCAAGGTTTAATTAATTATTCATATTCACAATTTTGTTACTATAAAATATAACAAGCCTTTTGGGCACACCTTCGTAAAGTATACGTTGTAAAATATTTATGATTACTTTAATATTATCTAATAATAAATTTACTATTTTGATATTATTATTTTAATTGTTTACGCTTTGCTGCACGTGCCTACGCATTGCAAAAGAAAACGAACGCGCGATTGACACAAATAAAAATTTCTCGCGAGATCCAAATTTTTGGATGGAAAAGCCACTCGGCCATCAAAATAATCTTAATTCGTGCGATAAATTTTAATTAACTTTTTTGCAATTTAATTCCAAAAAATAAAGACCCGAGTGTATTTGAAAGAAGATCATTAAAGTATATACTTAGTTTGTAAATTTACCAACAGAGACAGTTATTGGATAATAATATTTGCTAAATGTATTCCGAGGATGCAACTGGTTCTTGAATTTATCCATGTCCAATTTGGAATTTTTAACTAACGTTACGACGGTTGCGACCCATCAACCTCTTACACTTTGAGTAAGGAACAGTTTGTCGAATTCTATCTTCGAAAAGGACGATTCCTGATATAATTACGAGATTCCCTAATAGTCGGAAAATCGTTTAAAGAACTCGATATACCTGACATTACTAAACCAGTTACAAAATGACCAGAAGCAAAGATATACGCATTTCTTTCTAACATCAACGCAAAACCGCAAACTTAAGTTTGAATAAACAAGTTTGAAATGAAATAGTGACAAGTTAACTGTATGTAACATTATGTAACTAAAGAACTATTATATGTTATACATATCAGACTATCAGACATTTTAAACGCTGCGAATTGCAATTAAGTGCAAATCGAAGTTATTGTAAAAATTATAAATTTATTTATAATTTAGCGAATCATTGTATTTTATTATTGCAAGTATATACTAGTACTCGAGAGTAGACTAACTTCTGTGGGTTGCTAACACGTCGCCCACCGGTGAAAAACACCCTTCCTCCGCTTGCATATTGAAATTGTTTTAAAATTCACTCGAGCATTTCTAATTTAGTCCAATTTAGCAGGTGAGTGGGGAAAATTACAAATTATTGTTCAAATTAATGGTTCAATATCGTGTTCGATTAACCAATTAAGGCAATTCAGAAAATTTACTACCAAACAAACAATAAATTATATTGCAAAGTTATACCAAACGGGGAAGAAATCCATATAATCAAATGTTTGAAATGCCAAACCATTTATGTAGATCGAACTAACTGCACGTTAATTCCATTAAACATGATGGTGACAACTACTATACAAAATTAAAAGTAAATTATTTTTATGCTTCCGAATCGAACGTGATTACACCTTTTTCGAAATTAAGAAGTTTAATTGCGGTTTAGGGTAATCACGACATTTGAAAAAATTAACCACGTGGGTTGAGTTTCACGTGAGAAAAATTGAATGTAGTCCTTCAAGTGCAGCAATTTAAAAATTTTATGAGTGATTAACTCGAGCATGCATTTTTAAATATTGCATCACCGCGGGTTTGTCCTTAATATTTTATAAATTTTGAAAGTTAGAAAAATTTGTATTTACATATGGCGCGGTTTACGAGATTTATGACAAACTAAAGAACACGAAGAATGCAAATGAGATTACAAAAAGTGATAATGAAATGGAAAATTCTTTTTCTAGTTTCTACAAGACAGATTTAAAAATCGTAACCGGTGTTATAATGAAACCATTAAGTTTATTGTGGTTAACGTAACCGATCTTGCAAGATCTCGAAAGGTTTTAGTATGGTAGCGCCAGTGGAAAACAATGCAATGTTTAGTTCTACTATGTAGATACACGACTGGTATTAGAAAATGCGACTGTATCGACCGCTACCGTTGTTACCTTCGAGGTTATTGATGCCATTTGCTTCATATTTTATACTTACAGTTAGTTACTGCATACTTTAACATTATCTACTGCTATTTACATAAACGATAGTGCATTAGCGAGTTAACCACTATTACACGCACCGCAGAAAATTTTGAATTTCACACTTCACGTGTGACGAAACACCCTATACATTCATTTAATGTCTCCATTAAGTTCCATTCCAAAAATTGATAATTGACCTTGACATTGTCAACTATTGTTCAGACTTTATCTATTTAGGACACAGTCTGAGAGCAGGAGTTGGATAGCAATCGAAAGTTTATCGATAGTAAACACAAATTAATAATTAGTAAGTACATAAATATATTTGCAAATAAAGACTGATTATAAACGACGTAGTGGCTTGGTGTGACCGCCGATTGACTTATAGGTCGTAAATCACTCGGCTCGGATCTTTGCAATAATATGTAATTGGTATGTTGACAAATACATGTTTTGTATTAACCGCATTTGACACTTGGCATGCATTTAAATTTTTTATTAGAGATATATATTAAAGAAAACTCGAAACGAACATTTTAAGAGATAAAATTAGAAAACCTGCGCAAAGCAAACGTGTTATGTTAGATAAGGCCAACTAATTTCAGTTAGTCATTTGTTAACAATTTTTTTAATTAAAAAACTTGGGACAGCTAATCTTAATGAAAAGTGAAAGTTACAATGTTACGAAGATAATCGACAATTAAATTATAATTGTCACACATCGAAATTAATTTAAAATCACGAAACGTTTTTAATAATGTAAAGATCGACCTTTTTGTAACTTGGAAAAGCTTTCTCTTAAAGAACTAAATTTTAATGACTTCCAAAAAGGCTACCATACAATTCATAAAAAACTGTGCTACCTTGCGGGCCCTACAACTTAAATGGCAGTAAAGGAAACTTGCGATTATTATTAAATCAAGTTTACGACAAAAATATGGAAATTTAATACTGGTGGCTAAAAAAAATCTCTTACTGTAACCTGATCTGGTGTTACTTTCATTAACACCAAATCTTATTGCTCTCAATTTTGGTAATACAAATTTAATTTAAAAAAACGAATCCAAAAGTGACCCAACTGGTAATTAATATTTACATATCGTACTTTCCATGCAAGACTTGGCGTAACTCAAAAAACCTGATTTTTTACAAACCAAATTTTGCGCTAGGTACCAATGGTTAAATGTTTATTTCCATCGAGGAAAATGTCATGAAGTCTGAACAATACAATAATGATAATAATTTTGAGTTATGATAGTCTTACACTGAAAGTGCGGCTTGATTATGTAAGTGTCAATTACACGACATAAATTATAGTTTATGAGGATCCTCTCGACTCCGATTTGGAAGTAGTTATTGACATTGTATATTATGTACGTACAGGTAGACTTTCAATTATCCGCGGGGTCGCAATAACCAGCTTCAGGATTAACCTTTCAAACATATTAAAAACCATTTTTTACATTTTCAAAACTTACATTATTCTCAAAATTTAAAATTCAAACTAATTTGACAGCCAACATTAATTGAATCTCATCAGAAAGATTACAATTAAAATAAATAAAATAGGTATCAAAAATTTACCAATTGAGGGAAAATGTATAATTAATCTGAATTTAGCACCGACAACCGGTTATTTAATTTGAAAGTGAAACCTAGAAAAAATTTAATGTCTGACAGGGACAAAAGACTTTAGCAAATGCGATAATAAATTAATTAAAATTTTAGCAAATTACCCAACCCCAACATTATTGTCAGCCATTTTAACTAACTTTATTTGTCAGTTACCTCTTCTCTTACTATTTTATTTATATCTAAAAATGCATTGAATTTCAATTTGGTCCAATATCGGTTCAATATTGCCAAAAAGTAAGCAACAGGCGGTTCCCATTTGTTACCTCGTTATGGAGATTTCTACTGCCAAATTTTTTTGTATTTTCCACCATAACGAAGACAAGCATTCGAGCAATTCGTTGCTGATATTTTTTTCGAGATTAACTGCTCACGACATGACCATTTTCTTGCAGGATAATGACTACTTCTATCTTTATTATCATTTCTTTATTATTTTCTTTCTTCTTCCTTTTTTGATTTGAGTTGTTTTAAATCTTCTCGAAAATTCCGTATAAATTTGTTTACGAAGAGATATATATAAATAAAAAATGCAGCTTTAATCCTAATAAAGTGCATTTTATCCTTTTACAAATTCTAAATTATGAAGTCTGGCCATTTAAATTTTAAAAGAATTCTATTCAGCGATTTGCCTCCTCGTGGATGACACATAAATAAACAAAATTACAATTATTATGCGGCATTTTTTTATTATTAACCCATTCTGGTTTGGGATTTTTAAGAGTGCATTTAGTTATGAATATTATTTACATAAAACTTGTTTGACTAGATTTATTATATTATTTATCTTGTCAGTTACGTTTCTTATTTTTGACGGGTACGTTTTAGTGGCACAGTTTTGCTATCGCAGGAAGCGATTGCCATCTTAATGGATTTTTTCTTTTGTGGTCCAACGGTACTGCAGAGATCTACTTTTTCTTTAAAAGCTAATAAGCTTAATCGCAACCTTTTCGACATTTGATAATTTTCAAAAACTAGCACAAACGCCAAAATTTAAATTGAATACCCGATCCGTATCTTACGAGCATTGTAAAACTCGTTAATAAAAAAAATAATATAAACTAATCCATTCTTAAAGCAACAATCACGATTTCGATCCATACCTACAAAAATATTTAATTTCGCTTTTTAATGCACGCCCACGATTTAAAAAACTGCAAACAAGGAGGCTATCTACCGATTTATCTCGGCTTAAGTTAAATTAATGGTTTTAAATTTGTGGCTATTGAATTGGCCTAAAAATAAATTTGGCCATGTGAAAGTTTTTCACCTGCTTAAGAATGCAATTGAGAAATTAACTACTTAAAGATTCACAATTTTCCGTCAAGTGGAATCAATTACGCAACTTTTTCTGCTTCTGAATATAAAAAGGATTGCAATTCCCACGCCCTTTCGAGCAGATTTGTCCAAATTTAGCCTCTGCAATTGTGTATTATGCGTTTCGAAATTTTAAAAGTCCGCGGCCATTATCATTAAGCGCTTGGCGGTCGAAAATCTATCATTTGTTCTAATGTAGGTCACCATTATTATTAAAAATTATTTTAAAATCTTGTGCACAAATCATTCCTTCGCTGTATATTAAATCTGACCTTAAATTTATTCTACTCTCACAATAGTATAAAACTTTATTGCAGTTGCTATTTGAATATACAAAATACAATATAAATGTCGTTTTTAATGTAATGATTAATTATTTCAGTATTTGAGAATGAATAAATTAATGATGTGGATAATCAAGAATATTCTCTTATTGAAATGATGACGAAGTAATTAGGAATTTGAATGAAAGGGAAAGCAAAAAACCTTTTGTATTGAGATGACAAAGACGATATTGCCTGCAATAATCTTGCAATCAGGTTTCGTTTGACTGCAGCAACTCAACTTTTCTGTTGCAGAGTACTCTTATTTGCAATATTCTCGATGTAATGCAATATTATTAAATTTGTCCGATAACGACTATAATCCAAAACAGTTGCAAATATTATGCTAAAGATTACGTATAGAGTTCTCCGAGAGCCTGCCGTAAGGATTAAGACGTAGCATATATTAAAAAACGAAAACTTTTGTTTACATGTTTTTAAATTAATACTAATTACGAGGTCAACAAAGATTTTCAATATGAAATAATAATTATTGTGGAAGCCGGGGTATAGTATATTGTAAAGTTTAATGAAATTGTCTAGTCGTAGAACAGGATCATTAAAATAGAACTACACACTTAAAAATTCTTGTAGTTTATGACACATGCAAATGTATCGTGCCCACATAAAATAAATAAGTACCTATGATGCAAAAGTAATAAAAGAAAATGTAGGCAAAAATATTTTAACACGAATTGTGTGCTACACATTAGCATAAATAAATTTTGCAGATAAGTACCTACTACATGCAATCTGGTCCACCAGAACAACAACAACAACAATAATCATAATAATAATAAGTGTCCGAATAAAGACAAAGTGGAGATTGAGAAAGTTTAACCTAGCTCTTAAAATCGGACGTCAAAAAACTGGGCACATAAAGCCACAAAAGTATGTTCTACAACTGCATTCACTTTTAAATAAGTTTCTGTAATGTTGCCAAAGGTGATACGACAAATAATATAAACTACAAAAACTTATGTATCACATATTTACCGATTTTTAACGGTTTATTAAAAAAGAAAGTTAATCTCATTAAAAAATTTACCAATTTTTACTTTCGATTACAAAATGTAAAGCTCCCCCGTATAAGATATGCATCGAGACACGTTAAATTAACGAAAAAACTCGTTTTAAAATAAATTAATTTGCACATCGGTTGATTTCGATCTCTACATAACTTTAAATATTGTGATCGTGATCGTTTTATTTAAAAGTTTAGCGATTATTTAGTCAAATTTGAAATTTGTGCATTTACTTAATTGGGCCCTCTTTTTATTATTTACTTTTACTTTTGTGTGATTGACCTCGGACCTCGACAAAGTAATAACGATTCGAAATTCCAGAGAGGAACAAATTCGGATTGATAAATTGGAAGTTCTCTTCTAATAGATTTTAGATCGTTCGATTAATGTGGTTAATTTACCAAATATTTAAAAATACTTCATTTTAAAATTTTTCGATCCGCATTTACATATAAATGTGTTTAATTATTTTTTTAACCTTTCCACGACCAACTTTCCGGGATTAAATCTGAAACTGAAGTTTCAGAAATTTATAATAATTTTACAACAACCTGTTCGATGACTCCGAGCCAAGTGGCGACATCTTAAGATTATCAAATACATCTTCGTTATTCAGTTCAATAGTTCAATAAATGATGTGGATTAGATAAATGGAATTTCTAAGATAAACTTAATAGGAAAGAACATTAGCACCCACAAAGCTTTCCAAGGAGGTGCTTAATAAAAATAAATCTAAAATTAAATCAAAATCTGCATAACTACTTTGAAAATTTATAAGTTCTTTTTCGAAAGTTTCCGTTTCCATGTAAGTCAAATCACCTAATTAATTATTTTTATTATAATACGAAAACTGCACCGTAACATTAAATCAACTGCAAAGTTTTCAAATTGATACTAAAATTATTTATTATTAGAAAGTTTACCTTTAGGTATTATAGTAAAAGTTATAAACACATATTTTAATAAGAAGATTCCTATAAATTTTTACAACATTTAATTAGCAGTCATGTCCCACATCTTCCAACAAATTATCACTCAATAAAATTTTCAGTTGCACCCACCGACTATAGCTAGCATTGCAATAATTCAATTTTCACATAAAAATTGATAATAAATCACAATTTCGCAAAATTATTATTTCCTTACCGTAATAAAGTTATAAAAATAGCGTCGACAATGATACTTTTTAATTAAGAGAAAGGCTCGTAATTAATTGATCACATTTAGTAATTATTATATCAAATCAAGTTTGATGTCGTAAAGCTTATAAACCTACTATTTTAATAAAACGCTTATCAAAGCTGTTTTTTACAATAAAATTGTATTTACTTAATTAATTCGTTAACAGTTATACCACTTGCGTAAACTTTCGTTTATGTGCATTCGGATTGAAAATCTAAACAATTTAATTATGTAATTTTTGCTTCAAACCAACAAGCATGAAATTGACTTAAAAGCCGCGCTAAATTTTTGTTTGATTGACCAAATCAAAACAAATAAAGTAAAAATATGACGCATTTACAAAGGAAATCCTATTTTATCAAAAATTAAGGTTACCTCGTTCCCATTCGAACCGAATACTTATGAGACAATTAAACAGACTTGGGAAAGTCGCTTTATATACTGAGCTAATAAATTCAATTTATTAAGTTATAAATAATAATAATTCGGTGACGAGATGACCCTGAAGTTTAGATGCATGGTGGTTTCGAATCTTACTCGAATCGGATTTGATCTTACAAAAGTGTAACCGACAACATCGAATTATCAATTCGTTCAAGGGATTGTGAGGAAATTGCAGAAAATTTTTCGTGATCGATAAAAATTAAAGCTCGTATAAATCATTTTATATTCTAATAACAATAATATGATTGATTTTGTGTAACCTACATTTGAAAAACGTTACATTCGTGCTGCTTATAAATAAAAGGAAATTTTAAATTGGTATTGGAAATGTGTAATAAATAACAATTTTAAAATTATTATAACTGTTAAATTATTACACACCATTGTTACTTACTCTCGTATTACTTTAATTTATAATCCGTTCTGTCAAGCCTATTGAAGTCGAAAGATTGATGCAAATGACGGTGATTATCATCAAGACTCATCTTTATTTGATAAGTGTACACAACTACTTGCAAAAATTTAATTTTATAATGAAATACTATGAAACAATTGAATTACAATACAATCGGGATTTATCTCGAAATTAAAAAAAATTGTATACAGATACAACCCTTTTCTCCCCCCCCCCTTAACCACCGCCAACAAGACGAATTGTTAGGTTTCTCCTTCGAGAATACTTCGATCTATTTAAACGATGTCGTGGGTCGTAAAACAAAAAATATTCAAAAAATAAATAAAAGTCCTCGTTAAGAACTTTGCTCAAATCCAAACTTTTTAGAAAATTATAAATTTAGTTAACGTCAACGTCTAAAAAGTACTACTTTAGTGCCTAGGGTGATGGTGAACGAATTAATCAGTAATCATAGATCAGAAACCGGACACTTTATCTGAAGGGGGGATTACATCAGAAAAAATGATAACCAGAGTAGCAAAACTACAGATATGTTTTGAACTAAAGATGTAGCGTCAATTTAGAGTGGAAACGAATAAGGCTGATGTGTAAAACTTCCAAAATTCGCTAATGGTGGACATTACATATCAAGTATCAAAATCGTCATCGGTTACTTGCAGAAGGACGACATCAGAAAGCTCCTTGCTTACGCTTTCATGTAATCTGCTATTGCGTAAACACAAAAATGAACTGATGGTTCGAACCCGGAATTTTAGACATCACGGCCATGATCGAAAAACAATTACGTGTAACAATACTTCCCAAACAAATTGTTATGTCCAATTCAAAAATCGAAATAGCGTAGAAGTTATGAAAGGTTGAGAAGACGAGGAAGAATTCGCCCATTCATCGAAAACGAGTTTTAAAAATTTGCGATGGTTTCCAAGCACACGATTCAGTTTCGCCGAGTGGAAGTAAGAAGGAGAGAAGTCGGAAACGAGCGCAGCAAAGAAGAAAGAGGTGTAAGAAAAATTATGCCGGAAAATTCTTGGCAATTTACATGCATAATGCTTTAGGAAACAATATAATTCACATCCATCCACGTGATAACAATAACAATAATTTAGTCCAATTGGTATCTATTTAAAATCTGACTCCCAAACAATAATTTCCAACTAATTATTCAAAGAGAAATCAAAATTAATTGCAAGATCGATTTATAATTTGTAATGCAAAAAGCAGTTACGCAATGATAATTATACCGATCGAAACTATAAAATAAATAAATATATTAATTTTAATAGCGTTTCGATCTTGTGCAACATTTAAATAAATTGGAAATGTGCCTACAGCAAAAATTGAACCTACTTCTTCATTTGATATTTTTAATCGTGCAAAACGTCGCACCTAAAAATCAATTATGGCATCTCGCTTCTTAAATTTATTCTTTCGCGAAAAATTATTTTGCGATAATTTAAAATTGAACATAAAAATTAATTCTTGTGTCGTGGAACAAGTTAATTTGAATTTCAAGAATTACAACTTAAACTTTCTTTTAATGATAGATTAATGTTCCTCGACTGATTAATTGGATTTACACTAAAATGTAGTTTTTGCATTAATTTAAATAAAAAATTACGAAATAAGAAGAGATACTACATCGCTGAATGAGTTTGCAACCTCGAGAGGCTGTGGTACCTACTATATACCCGATGTGAGTTACTGCAAAAGAACAAGATATATGACATATTTCAAATGCCTCGAGATGTTACGACAGTTATAATAAGGACGTTATTATAGTGTACTAATTACTTCGGCTCTTGAAATGAAGTTCAACGAGAAAATATTTTACTCTATATGCATCGCATGCTTTTGGTCCCTGCCTGGCCCGATATTAGAGCAAAAAAGAAGAATCCAAAAGAGGACCTAATGTATACCCAAATAAACTAAAAGTATGCAATTAAGTAATCAAAGTTGCAATCTTCTAACAACAAAATTGACCGACAATTATTTATAGCGAATGTAACAGGTGTTTGAAAAATAATTTATTATAATATCGAATTGCATAATAGAATTTAAAAATCTTCATTCAGTAAAAATCGCCAAGTTATTTAACACTCAGTGTGGTTTCTCAAAAAGCTCGCTCGATTGCATTTTAAAACTCAATTCAAAAAAAATAGTAGTTATCTATTTTTAGTTGGGGAGGATTAGCATAATATTTGAAACTTAAAAATTTTGCCAAGCAAAAAAGATTAAATTGTTATTTCCTAGTTGCATATCCCGGTTTAAGGTTCGAATCTCTCACAATGGGTGGCCACTCTACCTGCCACACGCTGATTCGGTCAACGGACACTTCAACCTCAACAACACAAACATCCAATAAATTTACCATACATATTTTCTAATACGTTCCACGGCTTAATATTATAATGAAACATTTTTTATGCACAACGTAAATGCCTTTTTATGTCATCAGGTTCGTTGACATGCGTATGCGCGTGATATATATTATATTATTATTATTATTATTATTATATTAAAAAAAGGAGAAACCTATTTAGTGAGCTCACCTTTAAAATGCAGTGTCCCTCCAATTCGTTTTCTGCCACCGACACATTGTAAAAACTTTGATCAAAAATAGGCTCGTTGTCGTTCACATCGTGGATCGTCACAAACACAGTAGCCGAAGAGGATAACGGCGGAAAACCATTATCTGTCGCAATCACTGTTAACTGAGGCACTGGATCGGTTTCACAATCAACGTGAGCTCGAGTTGTCACTAAACCACTCCGCGAATCGATTTGAAACCACGAAGAATGCGTTTCCGGCGTATCGACCAAGGAATACGTTATTGCACTGTTATTACCTTCATCCTTATCACTCGCAAACACTTGCACCACAGAAGTACCGGGATCTGACACCTCCATCACGTTAGCGTTATACACTTCCTGCGCAAATTCTGGAGCATTATCATTAATGTCAGTCACCATCAAATTTATCGTTCGACTTGCGTGCAAAGGCGGCGTTCCGGTATCGGTAGCCACGACACTTAAAGTATAGTTTGGCTGCATTTCACGATCCAAAGGAAGAGAAACAATGACGAGATATATTATGTTGTCTCTCGTGGTGAGTCCAAAACGACCGTTGCCTCCGCTCAGAGTCACGTTGATGTTGGAATATTCTGTTTTGGAATCGGGATCGTGGACCGATATTCTGGCGACAAATTCGCCCGGCTGGGCGGATTCCGAAATCTTTGGCGTGGCGTCGTCGCTGAGAAATATAACATTGATGGTGGGTTGATTGTCATTAACGTCCGTGACTTTTATCGAAACAAAAGCGGTGGTTTCTAAAGGTTGCAAACCATGATCTCTAGCTACCACAACAAGTTCGTGCATTTCTTTCGATTCGAAATCTAAAGGTTTGTTGACAGCTATTTGACCTGTAACAGGATCAATGCGAAACATATTATCACGATCGCTTTGACGGCGATTAATGGAATATTCTATTTGTCCGTTTTCTCCAGCATCATTGTCGGTAGCGAAAATTTGTAACACGTTCGTTCCAACGGTAGCGTTCTCTGGCACCACGGCAAAGTAACGGCTCTGATTAAAAATTGGCTGGTTATCGTTTACATCTTGAATCGTGATATTAACGGTCATTTCGCCACGTAATGGGGGAGTTCCGCCGTCTAACGCTTCTATTACTAAACTGTACACGGACGTGGTTTCGCGATCTAAGAAACCATTTATCTGCAAATCCAAATACAACACGCCGTCGCGTTCTCGATGCGAAGAAAGTCTAAAGGCATTATTCACATTGCCGGATACAATGTTATACCTTTGCGTGTTATAAATATCAAGATCCAAATCCCTAGCGGGATGTAGCGTTCGTTTAACATCTCGCGGCGTGTTTTCAGGAAACTCGATGTTCATCACCGCCGTTGGAAACGTGGGCGAATTATCGTTCTCGTCAAGCACTTTCACTTGAACTCGAATATTATCTCCACTTATGGGAATGGCGACCAAGGAATAACTGGCGCGCGTTTCACGATCCAATGGCACTTTAGTCCGAATTTCTCCGGTCGTCGATTCCACACTCAAATCCGAATCTCCGGCACTTCCGACGGGAACTATCAAATAGGGTGGTCCGCTATCCACCGAAGCACCGTCGCCGATATATCCTATTCTGGTGCCGACTGGAGCACCTTCCGATATTTCTAAATCCCTTACGTGCTCTCCGCACGTCGAGTTCACCGCCAATAGCAAAAGCAGCCCACCGAGCCGCCAAAGCTCGCCCATCTCGCCTAAACGGCGGCGTATCATCGAGGAGGCTTACACATTCTGAAATTTCCCAATATTAGTATAAAGTGCACCTCGAGCAAATGCTTATTCACGTCGTTTTCGTGCCAACAAAAAAATAATATTGTGCTTCGATCCCGGCACGGGCACGTTTTCAAACAACATCCGATCGTTTCCACAATAGAATCTTTCGGTAAAGTTACAATCAGGTAGAAAAATGATATTGTTCCGTGTTTAATATATTGCGAGTATATATAGCATAGAATATTTTGGTTAACTTATTAGATTCTTCATCCAAGGCACCGGTCTAAAAACACTCGATAGCGCTATAATAATTTTAAAATAGCCCGTTGGGCACAAAACGCTTTTACCGGTTATATTTTTAATTAAAAACAATTTGAAAACAACGTACGGCAATTTATGTATTTTTAATGCTAAAAGTGAGTTATTCGCCATATATAAATACTTTATTGTGTCAAATAGCCGATCGTCGTCGCAAAGATAATGAAAAAGAATTTAGAAAAATAGACACGCAACTATCAAATCGTCAACAACATCGGACAGCGACCAGTCAGTAAACCAGTAAGCAAAAAACAAGAATTTTAAGAGTTGCAGCTTCCAAATTCAGTCACAAAAGCCTTTTGAGCGAAGCTAAAACACATGGGCCGCTGCAAACATCTCAAATATGTGACGGGTTTCATTTAAATATCTGTCATACTTTTGGTGCAGTGTGAAATTTGTTGGAGAGCAATTATTTTTTTACTGGCGCTCATCGACATGAAAGCATTTGCGTATTGGCCTAGAAATAACACAGTCTGTAATAACACTTATAACGTGTAAAGAACAGCATCAACTAAGTAGCAGGCCATCCACGGATCTCTCTACACACATACCTGAAGAAACACAACAACCGCGCCGATCTGCGCTGCTACTAGCATATAACAACAATAATAAACACTTTTTAAACAAAACCGTTCACCAAGTTCAATGAATTCTCACAAATAACACACTCGAGTGTATTTTTGGACCGATTGGACGAATAAAACGTTTCCCGACGTGACTTTATAATCCGAACTTCATGTATAAAACTGAAGATTAAGAAACGAGAGGCAAACTCGCCTCTTTGGTTCTTAAGATGGACTGAACGACCAGCGACTTCCAATGCCCTCCCCGCATTCCAACCTGTCCTCCTTCCTCGCCTCAGCAACCAGCAACCTGTCCTACCTGGTCGGCACAGGTACGGCGGTAAGTTTAAAACGAGCGCCGCTGCACTCGCCCATTGTCTGGCCTACAGATACAAACTATTGTCTTGTCTATTCACAGGCTATTCGGCTGATGAGCACACTCAAATACGCAATAATATATTCATAATCTTAACCGCAATAAATTGATCAGCCCAGTTTGCAATTTAACATTGCATATCCCAGCCTCGCAATACGAAAAGACTTCTAGCTTGCGCTCCAACTTCCAGTTTCCAACTCCAAATAATTTACTGCCTTATAATACCTATTTTTAAGCTGCCCGATTCATTAAATCACTAAAATCTAAACCCCGATAAATTAAACCTTATACTATAGATACATACATTGTATACCTTATATCCTTATAACATACAAATTCTCCTAATGGCATCGTGATGCACAGAACCACTCCAAACATTGGTGACCCCGCCACATTTATTTATATTATGTAAAAATAATTACCTTATACTACTGCAATTTTAGCACAAAGTAAGCAAATATTTTCAACATGCACAATTAATTTAATAATTTAACGAGTTTCGTTGGAATAGTAAATCGCCACGCCGTTATATTGGTTGATTTATTTTGCTAATTTTTATATTATCCTTTTGCACTATAAATATTAGGTTTAATACTATAGTATATAAGTGACCACCTACGGGGTGAATTTTATTTCATTTTAGTACGCACTCATTATTTTAGTATGTGTAATGATATATCGGCATAGTTGCATAATTATTAAACGGAATTTGATTTTCTAATACCGAAAATATTTTACGTAGATAATAAAAATCGAAATTGCCTTAAAATAATAATTAATAGTTGGCTAACGTATATGGGCACTATAAAGTAAAACAACTTAATTATAGCACAAACTGGCTTATAGTTTGTTATAAAGTTATAAAGAAAACCTGTGGAGAAAATGAAAACTTAATATTTCCCGTTGAGACCCTATAGGGTCGACCCGATTTTTTAAACTTTTCGCACAATGTTGTGTCTTAGCAAATTAATTTCTACAATTTCAATTATACTTCTTTAATCGGTCTAATGCAACTGAATTTGTTCTGCTTTGTATATTATGGTATATTATGTGCAGAGCAATTGGATAGAATTTTCATCTCCAATCTATCAAATTTCTGTCAAACAATTTATAATTATTAATCTTTCACTTAAATGCAAATCATTTATAACAATTTAAATTCGCAGAAATTAGTAATCCGATTTAAAGTTTTTCGTATAGAAAGGCAAGAGAGGTTTATTAGTTCACGTTGCATTAAAATCTCGAAAGCAGAAAATGCGTTAGCGCACTAACCTTTTCACATTAAGATTATAATAAATCGCGGATTTATGTAGACGCAACCCGTATAATAAATATAGCGGACTAAAATGTAACATGACTTCTTTAAGATGCTATTTATTTGTGAAATTTTACCCTTATTTTCGCACTTTCTCCCAACGATCAAGTGAGGGCGAATACTAGTAGCGAACTGGAAAAAAGTCTTCGAGGTGCTTTTTATAAAAAAAATTCAATTTATCTCTGGAAAATTGGAAATCGATAACAATGAAAATTGGGTAAGGATAACAAAATAGTAGCAGAAAATCATAAAACTAATATTAAAAATGGAAAACTTATAACGAACAAAAAAATTTTTAACTTTAGATTTGGTCTAAATATAGGATAAAAAAAGAAACATCTGGATTTATGTAAAGTGAAGAAGAAAAAATGCAAAATTGGAATTTTTCTTTTCAAAATAAAATTTAAATTTAAATTAAATCTATTGCTGACAGTGCCGTATTATCGCAAAAACCCATGAAGCCCGCGCTTGTGGCGCAAATTTTAATTTCAGGAGTTGTAATTACCTAACCATTAATCGTCTTAATTGTTATTAAAAAAAATGTGCATTTTCTTTATAAATTTTTCTAATTTAAAAAAAGGTCAACTGAAAAATCGAGGATAGGGGCGCAAAATACTAAAGGCTTGTTGCGTCACACTTTGTTAATTCGCCTCCGATTGCTGATGATAAAGAAAGTATATTCAGCATACCAGTAGGGCGCAGAAGAGAATAAAATGGAAACATGTATTTCGAAACTATTATTAAGAACTGCGATAGATTAATCAGGGTTCCTACTAAATTTTTTTTCCCTTTCTAAAGTTTTCTCTGAAAAAGAATAAAACTTTTCTCTGACATTTCGATAAATCGAAAGATAAAAAAGTATAGAAAGAAACTTAATTTTAAAATTAAAAAAATATTAATTTTATTTAAAATAAAATAAATTAGTTAAAATAAAAAAAATTTATTCTAAAATTTAGAAAAAACTTACTATAAAATAAAAAAGGATTGTTAATTAAATAGTTTTCGCTAACTGAAAATTTAATTTCCTTGGCTCGGCGTTAAATATGAAAAGTTTCCTGACTTTTCTCTAGCAAAATTAAAAATATTTTAAATTCCCTGACTTTTCCAAGCTTCCAAAGTCAGAGCCGAATCAACGATATGCGAGGCCCGGGGCTAACTCTTTTTAGAAGCCCCTTGGTCTTGCACGTTTTAATAAAATACGCCGCAGGCAAACTTTTTTAATTTTTGAAGGTCAACCGCGCTTAGATCAAATGTAAAATTTTGTGTAAATGTAGACTTTGGTGATTTAAATTTTGTTGTTTTAATTTTTTTGAGGCTCCTAGAAAATTGGAGGCCCGGGGCTGCAGCCCCTTTAGCCCCCCCCCCCCGCCGGCTCTGTCCAAAGTGATAGTCTCCTATTAAGTAGATAAGACCAATCACATCAGAACATATACACAAGTTTTCAGTTTTTTGAAACCGGGGGGTCTGGGGGGTGTGGAACACCCTCCAGTACACCTAAACAAAATTGGTCCCAGAATCTAGCTTGCTATAGATTTTTCCAAATGTCTTTTGTAATGTCCAGTGGAATCATAACTTTAAAACTGGAATAGAAATCTATTTGCTATTTAGAATATGTTCGGTACACAGAAAGAAATAAATTCGAATTTTCATCTAATCTGAATTAAATGAGTTGAAATTATAGAATTTATTTAAAGTTTGCTTTAATTCGATTATAGTATTTCTCTGTTTCAAATAATCAGTATAGTAAATATATCTAATTTAAAATAGATGATTTCTATTTAGTTGAATCATTTAAACTTTTGTTAAACCGTTTACAAAAAGTAACTATTTCATTAAATCATAATCTTTGATTCATTTAAAAAAAATGTCTGAATATGAAAGATTTAATTTCAATGAATTAATAATAGAACTAAATGTTTCATCTATTTCTTTATTATAATATTAATTCTTTTTATATAAATCAAACAATCTAATTTAGTGAAACATCTAATCATGTTTACTATAAAATGCTGATGCCATATACAATACAGAAAATGCGGTACTTCCATGGCGTCGTCGAGTTAAGAGTGTCGTTTTAGTGCAAGTTTTATTTAAACATTGAAAATATTTCGTATTTTGCATTAATATAATATATAGTGGCAATTAACAATATAGTGATAAATGTGCTGTGATATGGTCATCTGTACAACTGCTGTTAAATCTATGGTGCTCGGAAAAAGAAATTCCAATGTTTAGTTGCTATTATTTTTAAAAATATGAAGTGTTTAAAGTGCAGTGATTTAAATAAGTAATATGTATTAATTGTACAATGTTTAATGATATATCTACTCATTTGTATCTAATATAATGTTATGTACATGCATTTATACTTACTTTGTATTGTAATTTCTTGACAAAATGTAAATTTAAAGTTATAAATGTTAAATTGTTTGCATTTCTCTTTATTCATTTTTTAGGTATCGTCGCATCAACTGGAAAAGGTTCATTTACTTAAATTGGAAATTGGTTTATTTCAAGTAAGTATCAACAATAACTACAAACTAGCAGCTGATCAACAAAATTATCTATGAAAGTGAATTCATCGTCTAAAGTAATAATTATACAAAATATTTAATAAGCATAAAATAACAATGAACAAATCAGTAAATAAAAGTAAATAAGTCAATAAATTACAGTAAATATATCGTTCAATTATAGTAAACGTATCATTTAATCTAATTAATTAAAATATCTAATTTTATTAAACAATTCAAAGAATTTTGTATGTAAATTGTCTATTCAGATTAAATGAAATATATATATTAATTCATCAAACCATTAAAACAAATTCGAAAATTCATCTAATTGTTTCTATGATTCGTTTATTCTGTAAATCTTAAAATCAGCTAATTTAAATTAAATGTATTACTTAATGTAATTAGAAGGCTAAAATTCTTTATATGATTTCAACTAATGTTTAGCTGAAAACGCTAATCTTTTCTTTCTGTGTAGAATGTACACCTATTTGTGCTTTTTAACCCACTTACAGGTATACTGGAGGGTGTTCCACATCCCCCAGACCCCCCCCCCCCGGTTGTAAAAGCTGAAAACTTGCATATGCACACGTTCTGTATAATTGCTGTTACTTTTGCTGAAATAAACAGCAAAAATAAGTGAAAAAATTAAGCAAAAAACATAAAATTCGATCATTTTGCGTTATCCATGTATAAAAGTTTTATATATTAATTATCAATTGCAAGCATTTGGAAATTATCACTTTCGTGCGCGATGGATTGTGTTAAATGTGCAGGAAGCTGTTGACGAAATTTTCACAGCAGTGTATTCGACTCGACCAGGATTTAAACCGCGGTTGCCCGCTTCCCAGTCGGCCGGTGTAGGTTTTACACCACACCACAGTCAGTGGGACGAAAACACGAAAAAGTGGCCAAAAATAAAATTTTGACTTTAATGACTTAAAATTAACATAAATAACACTGGAAAATTAATGAAAAAGTTCAAAATTGACAGGGGTGGCTTAGAGGGGTGCTTTTTATACGATGGCGAGGGGGTCGTTAAAATTTGATTTTACTTTTAATGACTTAAAATTGGCATAAATAACATGGGAAAATTGATTTAAAAATTCAAAATTTACAGGGGTGGTTTAGAGGGGTGTTTACATTTTTTAAAAGTATAAAATGCTCTGATTTTTCTTATAATGACTTAAAATTGGCCTACATAATACAAAAAACTTTATAAATAAAATAAAAAATAGACAGGGGTGATTTTAGAAGGTGTTTTGCAAAAAATGTTTTCTCTCGCATTTTCAATTAGTCATGAACGCCCTCATCAGCTTTTGATAATTGGCAGTACTATCAATGTTCCAAAATAGCGAATTCACCTTGCGTGTGCTCGAGTTTCTGTTATAAAATATTTTAATTAAAATTATGTAAAGCTTACATTTTTAGCCGTTGTTACCTCACATCAAAGAAAGAGAAGAAGTAATTACTTACTTAAACTAAATATTAATTATACAGTGAAGTGGGTTTTTGAGGGTAGTAAACTTACACAAAAATTCAGATCTAAAGTAAACTTATGTTGCGAGATTTTTTGGGTTATGCTTTATTTCGTCATTCCCTCGCCGTCATTCTCTCACTAGAAATTGAAATGAGGGAATGACAATTTATGAGGGATTGATTTTTTGACTAGGCCAACTTGGCTTTTTTGTTTCCTTGCTTAGGTAAACCTTGAATTTACCGCTGCCTCCTACTTTTACGGCCAAATAATGACAAGAAAAAGAAGTTGGCTGAAGCAGAAGTTAAATTTAAAAAAATGGAGTATAATAGGGAGCGTAGGGAAAAAAATACAAACCGATCCTAAAAGTTTAAAAAGCTGTAGGAAAATAATGCTTAACGGGTAAAAATTAAAAAAAGACGTTACAGATTTTCTGGAGAAAGATGAAAATTCCAGGATGTGTCAAGGAAAAAAGGATTTTATCAGGTCAAAGGAATAAGTAGAACAAAAACCTTTTCTTAAGTGACACTATAAAAAATGTATACAAAAAATTGCTGACAACAGTCGAATACAAAGTGGGCTTAGCAACGTTTTGCAGATTCCGACCTTTTTGGGTGACTTGGGCGAACGTAGAACATCGAAACACTCCATGCTAATGTTCAACTGATGATTATGAAGTTTATGAAGTTTACGATTTATTTTTTTATAAAATTTTAATTTCTATCTATATCATTTTTATCAGGGGGGGGGGCTTTAGGGGTACAATTCGAGTTATTATGGGGGGGGGGGGCAATTGCCCCTCTCTAAATACGCCACTGACTGAGACTGACACTTAATTATTTATTTTGACCATAATATTAGTTATGTATTATTACACACTGAATACTGACCAATAATTAATTAAAATACTGATCAATTATATAATTGCCTTAATTATCTATTTCATAAGGACCCGAGAATCAGTGATTTGCAATTATGTCTACGGTTACAGTGCGTAAGTTATAATTTGAATTTAATTAGGAATGCAATGATGCTGAATTTTAATTGCATTTACACATTCACTGCTGTAAAGTTCCTCTTAAAGTGAAAATTGAACAATAATTATTTGAAGAGTTCCTTTCTTTCAAAATTTACGCAAAATTAAAGCTTTATTAATGGGAACGCTTTGTATTCGTTTGATTATTTAAAAGACAAAGAAACTTGGATTAAAATTTAATCATTTTTTATATTTAGTTAAATTATGTGTAAAACACAGATAATTTTTTAATTCAACCGTATAGTATTGCAAAATAATTGAAATCACGTAAACCTACTTTTAAAATTAATTATAATGTATTTGAATTTTCAGGTAAATCAATCTGTGTAATTTGCCGTAGCAAAAACTTATGATTACTGATTAGTTAATATATATTTCCAAACCTACTTTTTAAATATTATGTATTTTATAAAGTTGGGTTCTCGAATCCAAAAAAAAAAAATTAACTACATCATTGGCTAGTTGAATTAACAACATTTTTTTGTAGATTTCGTGTGAAAACCACATTAAAATGTTGGATATATAAAAATAATGATTTCTTCAAGTAATAAATTAAATTAATATTTTCTTTTGTCTAACCTTGTAGAAATAATTAATATTTTACATAATCAGGATTTAATTTCCGTATAAAGACTTTAAGCTTCTAGAAGAAATAATTTTCCATTAGATTTTTTCCAGGGGCAAGGCGAGCTCAGGAATAATAATATTATTAAATAATAAATTAGTTCTCTTGATTAAAATTTAAAAAAAAGTTCGAATGCGCAGTTTTTAATTACTTAATTAGCAAATTGTAAATTCTCAGTTTTATTTTTTTAAATTAAATTTCAATCAGTTTCAAAAATGTATGCACATACCTGTGATTGTATATTATTACTATAGCTATACTATTTTTTAGAATATTTTAATTATAATTATGTTATTGCTTTTGTATTGAATTAAAGTGCGCCTATTTTTCAAGTAAAATAATTTAGTTTTAATTAAACGTAAAATTATATATTAACTTGAAACTTCATACTTCATATTTACGTACATCACATTTAACTACAAAAGCTATACAGGCACAAGTTGTATTTTCAAGCACTTAACAATCAAAATTATGATTTGTTTTTTTTTAAATAATAAAAACAAATAATAATATTCTTCTAGCAGGATGTCTTTGACGATATATTAAAAATAAGGTTTGAAGCTTTTACTCTTTTAGCGATAAAATAAAAATTTACTTTCCGAGATAACAATGAAAAAAAATATAATATTAGAGTTGTAAGACATTTCCGCAGTTAAATCCAAATTAACATCAAAAGTTCAAATTTTCAGTTTTCCGATGCATATGATATCTTACTCAGTTTAAGAACTGGAGTTTGAAGTCTTCGAATTGTGTGCAATTCAAATAAAAATTGATTTTACAGAAGAACTTTTTAGACATATTTTGTTGCAAATTTTATTACCTTCAATTTTGTTCATATACATTTTTCTGTAAAATCAATCTTTATTTGACAAAACAAGGATTCAAAATGTACAATTTACCTTGCTAAAACAAGAGTGCCCTAAACCACACAAAAAAATCGCGAAATGTCACTTGTTTATAATGAGTCACCGCACACTTCAAATATTCTGAAGTTTTACATTTTTGACATTTTTTACTTTTGAATTTGACAATAATTACATTTTGTGATTATTTGCTACTAAATAAAGGAAAATTGCATAAAATATTATACCTAACAAAAATCTATATCTCTTCATCTTCATCTAAGGTCCGCTTCCGCTTTTACAATAGTCGGTTACCTATAGCAATTAATCAATAAACGATAAACACAATTAACATCCGTACAACGTTACACCCCGGATAAATAATACTTAACCGACTATTGTAAAAGCGGAAGTAAGTAGTAATAATTGTTTTTACCTGATTAGTAGATGATATTATTATTTGATCCTAATGAGTAATGAGCCATCACACAACACAATAATTCCAATGTCACTTGATTTAACTAATGCAATATTGTTCACTAACCGAATTACACCATTTTATAACTACCTACTACAAGAAAACAAAAACCAGACGATAGCGTCATTTCACCGAACGCGCGATTTGAATTTGAAACAATTACGAGATAAGAACAAACATGGCGTTGCGTTGGTTACTAAGGTTACCTATCAACCACCAGCGCCATCGTTACGCCGTTTATGGAAGTAATAAAAAGCAGACGTACATAATTTAAATTCAAATTTCAAGACAAAAATAATCGAATCAAGTGGAACAGAACATTTAATTTAATTTTTATATTAAAAAAAAATTAATACATTAATACATTTTGAAATAAAAAATTGTTGCTTTAGAAAATCTCAACGACAGGATGCCATAATTGCACCAACATTATCAAACTCAATCTTTTCGTTAATGTTTTTAGTTTTAATATTCTCTTCTTGATTTGCAATGAAAATCAAACCCCCTTCCTCCTCCTTCCATCCGTACTTCTTCACCCAATGTTTCAGAGTAATATCGTCAACGTCTCCCAAAAGTTGAGCCAAATTAGTCTTGTCAATTCTTTGGAAAGTAATTCCAACAACATGACACACGAACTTACGAATGGAATCCAAAAAACCAACAATACGTTGTGTCAACTCGGGCATAGACAAAACACGTTGCCAGAAAGCCTCAAAATCGCACTGCTCCAAAATATCGGCCAAATAAATAATCTGATTTATTGGTTCTTCGGCAAGCTAAAAGTAAACTTTGCAATGCACAAAGATCAACAACAAAATAAAACTTCTCACCTGTCTCTCGTTCAGTAGACACTTGCACAAAATAAAATCGGTATGTGGAAAGTTCGTAAGAGCTTTCAGTAAAATTTGACTCGTAATGTCGATGTTGAAACTCACAGGATTAACTTGGTATAATTTAAGTACAGCAAGATTGGCTTCCAAGTCGTACGCATTCTCGCGGGATTGTATCTCCACGTAGCGCTCCAAAGTGGGCAAATTTTCAGGATTGTATCTACAAGTGGAAATTTCAAGATATTTCACCATAAGTTGCTTAAATAGTTACCTTTCGATTCCCAAAAGCTTGCTGGCTACCGTCTGTTTCATAGCTTCGGCCATGGTTAATTATTTCACACAAAATGTGGCAACCAAAACAGAAAATAAACTCAGGTTAGCTTACTACCGTAGGACAAATTAAACTTTTATGTTGGTATCAGCAGAAAACGTGAATGTGCTTGAGGTATGGTCGCACTATTCGTTTATTTTAAGTCTTGACTTAACCAATAACTAATCTTCGATCTATTAACATTAATATCCAAATAATAATAAAAATAAACATTTCAGTAATTGGGGTTTTTCCAATTCTTCAAGAAAATTACAAAACAAATCATCTTAAATCGTGAACGCACCTTTACAATACCAATAATTGTGGTTATTTATTTTTATGTAGTTGCATTCTTAGTTTTTCTTAGTTACTGAAAATATCACGGTTTTCCCAAGTTTTGTGCCGTGAATTAAAATCCATAATCATCCTTAATTTATCAATAAAATTACTTAAAAATGTCGATGATACCTGGAAATTTCGCTTTCGATGAATACGGTCGCCCCTTTATTATAATTCGCGATCAGGAAAATCAGAAACGCTTGACAGGAATCGATGCGATTAAGGTAGGTTAGAAATTTGATTTTGTTGTCCTTATATGGAATAAAATGGACTACAAACGTGTTTTACTTTTCCTTCTTTTTGACCGACTCATACTACATTTCGCTTCGAAAATATTAAAAACTAACATTGTTTATTGTAAATGTTCAGACTCACATCTTGGCGGCCCAACAAATTGCCGCTATCCTGAAGACGTCCTTAGGCCCAAAAGGGTTGGATAAAATGTTGGTGTCACCCGATGGTGACGTAATGGTAACAAACGATGGTGCTACTATCTTGAAAAATATGGAAGTTGTTCATGAAATTGGTAAACTATTGGTTCAACTGTCTCAATCTCAGGACGATGAAATTGGCGATGGAACCACCGGAGTAGTGGTCTTAGCCGGTGCTTTGTTGGAACAGGCTACCGCTCTTTTAGATCACGGAATCCATCCTATCAGAATTGCCGACGGTTACGAATTGGCATGCCAAAAGGCAGTTGAACACTTGGAAAAAATTGCGGATTTGTTTCCTTATTCGAAAGACAATTTAGAACCTTTAATTAAAGTTGCTATGACCACTTTGGGCTCAAAAATCATCAATAAATGTCACCGACAAATGGCTGAAATTGCTGTTAAAGCAGTTCTCGCTGTTGCAAATTTAGAAACCAAAGATGTTAACTTTGAACTCATCAAAGTTGAAGGAAAGGCAAGTTTCTTTATTAAGTTGCTTTATTGAGATGCTAAGTTTGAGTTTCGTAGGTTGGTGGCCGTTTAGAAGACACTACACTTGTTAAAGGTGTAATTATCGACAAAACTATGTCACATTCACAAATGCCCAAGGAGTTGCACGATGTGAAACTTGCAATTTTGACGTGTGCATTTGAACCACCGAAGCCTAAGACTACCCACAAATTGGATGTCACCAGTGTGGAGTCGTACAAAGAACTTAGACAATATGAACAGGATAAATTTATAGAGATGGTAAATTTAAATTAATTTAACCTTTTTGTTCTCATTTTTTAAATTTGGTATAATTGCAGGTAGATCGTGTAAAGAATGCCGGCGCGACATTAGCAATCTGCCAATGGGGATTCGACGATGAAGCCAATCACTTATTACTTCAAAAACAGTTGCCTGCTGTTAGATGGGTAAGGTTTGAATGTTGTTTTAATTACCTTGTGTGTAATTTAACTTGTAATGTTAAGGTTGGTGGTCCTGAAATCGAACTTATTGCGATTGCAACTGGAGGTCGTATTGTACCCAGATTTGAAGAGTTGACTGCTGAAAAGCTAGGCAGTGCTGGTTTGGTACGAGAAATTGCGTTTGGCACAACCAAGGATCGTATGTTAGTTATTGAAGATTGCTCCAATTCAAAGGCTGTGACCATTTTGGTTCGTGGTGGAAACGAAATGTTAGTGGCAGAAGCTAAGAGAAGTTTACACGATGCACTTTGTGTCGTCAGGAGTTTGGTTCAGGTAATTTAAAGTTTCACATAATTGTTGGTCACATGCATTGACATTCTTTTCTTGTCTAGGAACCACGTGTTGTATATGGAGGAGGAGCTGCCGAAATTGCTTGCAGTTTGAAGGTGGCTGCCGAAGCCGATCAATTGGCCTCACTTGAACAATATGCATTTAGAGCATTTGCAGAAGCACTCGAAAGCATTCCTTTAGCTTTAGCCGATAACAGTGGTCTCTCAGCTATCCATGCTTTGGCAGATGTTAAGGTAAAATTAAATTTTCAAGCATCAAATTTGATTTAATAATTTGTTGTTTTTTTTAGTCAAAACAAGCCAGCTCTGGTAACTCGGCTTTAGGTATCGATTGCATGCAAACTGGTAATCCTAATATGAAGGAACAACACGTAATTGAATCTCTGAAATCCAAACGTCAACAATTAATTTTGGCAACTCAATTAGTTAAAATGATTTTGAAAATTGATGATGTTCGGTCGCCTTCAAATAATTAGAGCTTTCAAAAAACGTTTGTTATTTTGATTAATTTATTATGTTAATCATAAACGCTTAACGTGACACCATGTTACGTTTGTATTGTGGTTGATTAAATTTACTTTTTAAAATTAATAACCGAAGATAACATTCAATGATTTTTAGTATTATATTTTAATTACTAATGTATTAATTTATGTCGATGAAACTTTTTAATACAGACCAGTTTAACTAGAATTTGTGTATTTGATTATAAAAGTCGTAATATGTTGCCCAGTTTGAAAAATGATTAAAATTTGAATATTTTCGTAGTTCGAATGTAATCGAATAGTTCCAACGTACCGAGTGAAAGTGTTGTTTTAGTTCAAGAGTTTTGACAATGAATTAATGTGAAACGTCATAACAAATAATTATTTGTGATTATGAAAATCTTATCAAAATATTATTAATGGTCTAAAAACTTCTTAATATAGTAGTGACCAGGGAGTTATTTTTATGGGGGGCGTAGTTTGTTGTTCGTGATAAATTAACCTCAAAGTTTATAAAAAAAGTAGATAACGATTTCATTATTCTTTTTATCAAGAGTTCTAGCTTTGTCCAGTTATGAATAACCAACAAAATTACGGGACGATGTCTACTGCTCAAGATGTGGATTTCGAAGGAAGAGACTCGCCGGAATTTAATAGTTTATGTGATAGCATAAGTACTAACATTTATACCATCAATGCCAGTTGGAAAACATTGGATAATGCTCTAAAATGCATAGGAACAGGTCGAGACAACCGAGGACTTCGAGATAAAATGTAAGTTTCCACTCAAATTTTGATTGTAATATGAGTGTCCAATATTGCAATTTAAACTTAATCCATCGTTCTTTTTCTTAGATTCATGAATTTCCTTTTTTTTTTCTTTTTTAAATAGTATATTGTGACATGTGGGAGTCAGCAGATGTTTTTAAACATTATTTCCACATTTATATCACTTATCTACTATCGTAGGTATCTCACGTGATATGGAAAAGATTTAAAATATTTCATGTCATTTCATCTTAACAAATTATAAAATCCTAAACTTAAAAATGTAGTGGATTTCTTCTTTCTGTAGTTGGAAGACAACTGTTTGACCACTTAATTTTTGTTAATTATTTTAAGACACGTGACGCAGCTTAGTACAAATCAAATTATAGCTGTAACTCCGCAAGATCTAAATAAACTTAAAGTTATTGTACGAAAAGGAAAGAAGTCGAGGGAACTGCAAGTAACAAAACTAACAGAAAATTTTACTGAAGCAATGTCTCGCTATCACTCAATGCAAAAAGTAAGAATTGATTTGTTTAATAATTTACTCTCGGAATTTAATTTAAAAAAATTTTAGTTAGTAGCAGATAAAATGAAAGCAAACCTTTTAACAATTACAAGCGAAAGCTATTCTACGGAAGAGCCTGGTATACAACAACAAATGCAACTCACAAGGGAGCTCTCCTTTGAGCAAGATCTGTTACTAGATAGGGAAGAGCGTATAAGGCAAATTGAAGCGGATGTTATCGATGTTAATCAAATTATGAGGGAATTAAGTGCTTTGATTCAGGAACAAGGCGAGAATATCGGTAATAAGCAAGTTAAAATTATTTGTTACATTTTTTTAAAAATTGTTGTTGCAGATACAATCGAAAACAGTATTGACAGAGCCGCAACTAACGTAGAAGATGGTGTCTCTGAGCTAGTGAAAGCATCTCAGTATCAGAATAAGCGCAGACGAAAGTTATTTATTTTACTAATTATAGCTTTAATTGTAGTATCGGCATTGATTGCCGTTTTAGTAACATCGTTAAAAAAATAAGTTAGGAATCAAGCATACTACTTATATACTATTTACCAAGTATTAAATTTCATTAAGAACACATTTTGTTACTATTATGCCATGTAATAAAAAATGTATTACTTAAATATTTTTAAAAATAATTTTTATGTATGTTATTGCTCATTAAAGTTTTTTACTTCATTACTCTTGCATTTTATTAGATTTGCTACGATACAAGTTGAACTATGTTCATTAGGTGAACGGTAAATTTGCCCATCGAATGACCAAACAAATTTAAAAAATTAATTTTTTCAGATCAGAAAAAAGACTGTTCAAACATCATAAAATCTTAAATTGGCCGTTTCCTGTACATTTTATAACAATCGGGGTTGTATGAATAGCTCGGAAACTAGATAAACCAGAGCAAAAATTTTTTCATGCTTCTACGCAGAATTTTATCTACTTTAATATTAATACGAGCTATTTATATTGTGATTTTTGGAACAATTTTTGATAAATTTAACCCTGTTTTGGTTTGAATCTCAAGTAAAAGGGTTAAACAAAAAAATTTCATTTCAGTGTTATCTCCACGCAAACTCTTTTTTACACTAGACTAGTGATAAACGTCAGCGTTCATTTTAAAAATGTTTAGGTTAAAATTTCGTTGATTTTCTGACAATAAAAAATTTCAAAATTAATTATAAAGAAGAAATGGAACCGTACAAACGAAGTCGTAAACCAATACGACGTTTTGACAATTACTACATCGGAAAATGGTTTGGAGAACCTTGCAAAGAGGTAGGTGCGCTATGCAAAGATATTCAATGCATTTGGTTAAGTAAAAATCCACTTCTAGCACGAATTTTATGTTGTGCTCTAATGATTTTAATCTCTCTGCTGCCACTGCTGTATTTTTTGGTAAGATAAGTTTTTACGATTTTCCAATATTGGCAAATTTAAAAAAACTATTTTTTTTCAAGATTCCTCCATTGATGACGTTAGTCGGCATTTACCTATTAAAGTCCGAAAAAATTCCCATATTTTCGGAACTGCCATTTCTTCTAGATGTTCAGATACAAACGATAGTGAGGGATTTTAAGGAATTATTTTGGAAAGGAACAAGTTATGCTTCAGATTTGATCTTAATATTTTACATGTTTCCAAAGTTTATGTATTTAATCACTTGCCATATGTTGGGACTAATTTGGAATTCTTAATTAATTATTATTGAGGAATATAAGGTTTTAGCTTATTTGCTGAGATAGATAAATTAAATCCGTGGACCATAAATCAACGTCTCTTTTCCTGTTGAAATTAATTTTAGAATTAACCTGATTTTGCTAAATAACTTACCTTGGCTGGAAAATTTTCCGATAAGGAGTTGTGCGACAACCAGGAATACAAACGCTATCAGCGAAGCATATCCAAATATCCTGAACGTCATGGGACCGCCGTAATCGTCGTATAAAAACCCACCAATAAGAGCACCCAGGGAATTCCCAACTCCTTCGTAAAGTGCACCAACCAAACCCTAAAAATATTTATATTTACTCCTCTTACATTGCACGTCATGATGCATTTACTTGAGTCGTAGTTTTGGTACCAGGAGGTGCAATAATGCTAGCATATGATGTCATTGTGGAGTAATAAATCCCAAATGTCAATCCGTTAAGTAATTCAACGGGAATACACCACCAAGGATTACTTAAAATAGAGTACAACAAAACTCGTACTCCAGTTAGAAACAAAATTAATTTCATAATTTGCTCATGCTTCACCCGTTTCAGTAACCAGCTCGAAACGAAAAAGAACGGTAATTCCCCTCCCAAACACCTCACGCCCATCACTATCCCTTGAATCGTTTTAATGCTTGCTTTGCTTCCGTGTTCTTTAGCTAAATCATCTATAAACCAAAATAAATAATTTCGTACAAAAGCAGCACTGGTACCAAGAAATAAGCACCATAACATGAAAACGACGATTCTTATTTTGGACAAAACTCGCGTCATATCTTTAAATATATTCTTGGATACTTGGAATTGGGTATACTGAAAACCTCAGTTTAGTAAAAGAAAATTTTGTCGAATTTTCGACCTACTTTCAATCGAGTAGATACTATTAAACAGATTACCATCAGTCCAGCTCCTAGTAAAAATGCAGGGTTGTAGTTTTTTTCAAAAGTGTGACTACTGGCAGCATCTATTATAAATCCACAAGCGATCGAAAAAATACCCCATCCCAAAGCGCCAAACATCCTTTGGTTTCCGTATTTATGCGGATCGTTACCTGGAGAGTTTAAAGTTATTGTAAACTACATTTTCTTCACGACCTCTACAACCTATTGTTGAAATTACCTAAAATATTATAACAAATTGCGTCTCCAAAAATGATCGTAATTCCTCTTCCGATCATATGTATCAGGAAAACGAAGAAAAGTATCCAAAATTGGTAGGATTTATAGACATCGCTTTCTTCGGATTTAGCCAAGATAGTGTGGTCTTCCTTAATTTGGCAGTTTATATCGCAAGTAAGAGATTCGTTACTCGAGCTTGTAAGAAGTAACGACTTTTCTATTTTTGATTCGAAGCAATCTTCGTTCTCAGATTTGTTTAGAAAAACCTTGCTAACGAAGACCAAGTTATTTGACGTATTTGTAATCCATTCGTTTGGATATTTTGTGCAATTGAACTAAAATAATAACGAATGGATTAAACTGAAGGTAATGATAAACATTTCAAATAATTACTTCGCACAAATTAAAATTGTTTTTTCCAAAATCTGCGGTAAAATTTTGATCTGTACAGAGTTCAAGCGTAGTAATATTTTCTGTAAAATTAACATGGTTCAGCTGCAAGTTTGTGGTGTTTCTAGTATAACTGGGCAAAAAAATTAATCCAATTGATGCTAGTATTATAAGTACTTGAGCAATTACGAACACTAAGTTTTGGCAGTTAAATTTGTCTGCAATAGCCCCAGACAGAGGTTTTATCAAAATGAGTGCTAATGGAGAAAATGTGTAAATAACTCCGACTGCAACGCTACTGAACCCCAACTGCCTTGCATATACGGACATGAAAGGTACGACTGGAGCAATTCCTAAAAAATGTTGTTTAAATTAGTAATTGAAAATTATTTTAATAAATTTTATACCTGCGTTCCATAAGAAGTAATGAGCTTTGATAGTTATCAGCTTTTTATTTATGTTTAATTTAAGCATTTTTTTAAATTTAAATCAACTATAGTTTTTCTGAAATAAAAAAATGTTTGTTATTATTCTTCAGAGAGTGATTGGTAAATCAAGGGTGGATGAAATGCAAAAAAAACTTTATATCGACGTAGGGGGATGAAGACAAGTGGCCAACATTTGTACATCCGTTCCATGACGTGGCAAGTATGCATAATTATTGACATATATTTGTCAAGTACACAAGTCCTGGATTCGCAACTTTTCTTCTGAGTTGGTTCATTTACCATAAATGAAATTTTAAATCAATTAATAAACTTACCAAAATTAACAACGAACAACACAGTCGGCCACAGTTGTTTAAAATAATTAGTAGATAATTTACTTTAAAATATACTAGGTAAATAGAAAAAATTAAATAGAATATTTTAAAGTAAAATAGCTTATCGCCACTTCCAGACAGTCAACAATTATCAACTACTATTAATATGTAAAACAAACACATAGGTGTTTTTTTTGCTTTGTAAAGGTTTAAAAATTAGTATATTATATACCTAAGAACTAAAGTGCCACAATCAGGGTTTTCAGCTAGTGATTTATAAATAAATAATTTAACTACCTATTTAATTTAATTTTTTTTTAAATTTAATTTTCTATAAAATATTAAATTTTGAATAAAAAGAATACCTGAACGGCTAAGCGATAAGTCACAAATTGTGATTTAATTCATATATTTTTTGGTAAAGTAAAATAAGGAGGGAGCGGCCATTAATTGGTCCCTGGTGAGATGTCGTAAGATTTGGTTTTCTTTTTTTAATTACGTGATATTTACCGAGACTCCCCCGTGAGATTGGGTGAGATTCGGCTTGACCCTCTCCACTCCTAAACGTACCTATAATTAATGGACGTCCCGTGTCCTAATGATAAAACAGCTCTGCAAATAAAATTTTTTTTTCGAGTCCTGATACCATTAATGTATCCCCCTGATACATTATATCCCCCCCCCCCCCCCCCACTTTCTATTTTATTATATTTTTTAACAATTATTTTAGCCTTTACATTTCTTCTGGTAAACTAGAGAGGTGAAAAGTTAATATTTGTAGCAAGAAAGTTGATTTGGGAGAAGATTTGTCCCCTGAAATTGTAAAAAAAATCATTAAAACTGATCGAATTTTCCGTTTTTTTGCTTAATTTTTTCACTTATTTTTGCTGTTTAATTAATTTTTCTTAAAATGGGTGCACGAAGTTATAACAAAAACAAAATTATAGAGTACCCCGTCTGTATAACTTTTTTTCCTTAATTCTATTTTTTTTTGCATCAACAATTTTCTTATGCAGAATTTCGTTCTCGAATTTTATTGCATTAAGTTCACGGCGTAGATGTGCTGACGAGTTATTACTGTCGGAACAAATGGCACGATGCTGAAGAACTTGCTCGGCACTGGGTCTCAACATGTGATTTGGATGTATCATTGATTTTATGAGATCTCCGATATCTACATTTATTTGCACGTTTTGTGGAACATTCCCGTCCCTTAATGAGTGCCATTCAGGACCATTTTGTGGCAATGGACCAGAACCAGCTGCTTCTATAACTACTAAAGCAAATACAAATATGTCTGCTTTTGGCAAATGACTGTTGTCACTGATTAATATTTCGTTTGAAATATATCGACAATCGTCAAATTCAACCTGGAACAATTAAAACAATCAGAAAATGCCACATTTAGAAATTTAGAAATCTAAGTTTATCTCCACATCAGATGCATTGAAAAGCTACTAAAAAATTAAAAAGATTCTTACCTCTCCCTCAATTATACTTGTGACGTGACCAAAATCTCCGATTTTATAAATCATTTCTTTATTTTCAAAGAGTAACGACTCATCCAAATCTTCAAAACCATCATCTGCTGAATCGTCATTTGTGTAACAAGCTTTCTTTCGGTGAGATATAAATATATTCTCGGGTTTTAAGTTTAAATGGACGAGGCCATTTGCATGAATTAACCTCAAACCTTCCGCAACGTGCTTCACCAATTGTCGTAATTCTGATGTTGTCAATGGATTCTGTAAAATTCTATCAGCTAAACTTCCACCATCGCAGTGCTCACTCTGTATAATCATATGATTATCTTCGGCCCATGCGGAATAATATCGCACTACGTGTTCGTGTTGTACCAAAACGGCGTATGCATATACTTCGTTGAGAGCACGTTTTTCTAAATTACTTCCCCTTACTGGTCTCGTCAATTTTTTGATTGCATAAACGCAACCGTCCAGACGATTGATACATTTATATATCGAACCAAATTGACCTGAACCGATCACTTCGAGTTCCAAAAACTCTTTATGATATCTCGATATGTTGAAATCGTTCAGGCTGACTTCAGGTTTCGTTGGTTGATCCACTTCCGAATCGCTGTTTTCGGAATCTTGCGTGTCATCAATCGAACTTGACATTTTGGAAGCTGGAGTAGCAAACGCCGACATCTCCAAAATAGTTTTGGGTGTATGGGGGCTGGCGAACAGTGTTAACCAACGTACCCTCTTGTAAGGTGGTCGGTGAACCACTACTTGCGATACAGGTGTCTCAGAAATGTAATTCTTCGGTTGTGTGTAATGAAATGTTGGACTTCTCTGTTGAACATTTTTGGTAGGCATTTCAAAAAATGATTGACAACTCGAAGATGTATCAAAGTTTAATCGTTTAAAACAATCCATCGCGCACGTAAAACACTAACGACTATGTAAAGTTTTAAAAGTCACTTGAAAAATTATAAATTATAAAGGTGTAAGAATCAGGAACACATGAATAAGTGGAAATTAATTATTTTATATTGCTCTTTCTAGTGCTGCTACCCTGATACCTGAGGGATTAATTGTCACTTGAAACATTATAAATTATAAAGGTGTAAGATTCAGGAACACATAAATAGGTGGAAATAATTTATATTATATTGCTCTTTCTAGTGCTGCTACCCTGATACCTAAGAGATTAAATGGCACTTGAAAAATTATAAATTATAAAGGTGTAAGGATCAGGAACACATAAATAAGTGGAAATTAATTATTTTATATTGCTCTTTCTAGTGCTGCTACCCTGATACCTGAGAGATTAAATGTCACTTGAAAAATTATAAAGGTGTAAGGATCTGGAACACATAAATACGTGGAAATTATTTATTTTATATTGCTCTTTCTAGTGCTGCTACCCTGATACCTCAGAGATTAAATGTCACTTGAAAAATTATAAAGGTGTAAGGATCAAGAACACATAAATACGTGGATATTATTTATTTTATATTGCTCTTTCTAGTGCTGTTACCCTGATACCTAAGAGATTAAATGTCACTTGAAAAATTATAAAGGTGTAAGGATCAGGAACACATAAATAAGTGGAAATAAATTATTTTATATTGCTCTTTCTAGTGCTGCTACCCTGATACCTGAGAGATTAAATGTCACTTGAAAAATTATAAAGGTGTAAGGATTAAGAACACATAAATACGTGGATATTATTTATTTTATATTGCTCTTTCTAGTGCTGTTACCCTGATACCTAAGAGATTAAATGTCACTTGAAAATTTATAAAGGTGTAAGGATCAGGAACACATAAATAAGTGGAAATAAATTATTTTATATTGCTCTTTCTAGTGCTGCTACCCTGATACCTGAGAGATTAAATGTCACTTGATAAATTATAAAGGTGTAAGGATCAGGAACACATAAATACGTGGAATTTATTTATTTTATATTGCTCTTTCTAGTGCTGCTACCCTGATACCTGAGAGATTAAATGTCACTTGAAAAATTATAAAGGTGTAAGGATCTGGAACACATAAATACGTGGAAATTATTTATTTTATATTGCTCTTTCTAGTGCTGCTACCCTGATACCTCAGAGATTAAATGTCACTTGAAAAATTATAAAGGTGTAAGGATCAAGAACACATAAATACGTGGATATTATTTATTTTATATTGCTCTTTCTAGTGCTGTTACCCTGATACCTAAGAGATTAAATGTCACTTGAAAAATTATAAAGGTGTAAGGATCAGGAACACATAAATAAGTGGAAATAAATTATTTTATATTGCTCTTTCTAGTGCTGCTACCCTGATACCTGAGAGATTAAATGTCACTTGAAAAATTATAAAGGTGTAAGGATCAAGAACACATAAATACGTGGATATTATTTATTTTATATTGCTCTTTCTAGTGCTGTTACCCTGATACCTAAGAGATTAAATGTCACTTGAAAAATTATAAAGGTGTAAGGATCAGGAACACATAAATAAGTGGAAATTAATTATTTTATATTGCTCTTTCTAGTGCTGCTACCCTGATACCTGAGAGATTAAATATCACTTGAAAAATTATAAAGGTGTAAGGATCTGGAACACATAAATACGTGGAATTTATTTATTTTATATTGCTCTTTCTTGTGCTGCTACCCTGATACCTGAAAGATAAAATGTCACTTGAAAAATTATAAATTACAAAGGTGTAAGGATCAGGAACACATAAATACGTGGAAATTATTTATTTTATATTGCTCTTTCTAGTGCTGCTACCCCGATACCTCAGAGATTAAATGTCACTTGAAAAATTATAAATTATAAAGGTGTAAAGATCAGGAACACATAAATAAGTGGAAATTAAATATTTTATATTGCTCTTTCTAGTGCTGCTACCCTGATACCTGAGAGATTAAATGTCACTTGAAAAATTATAAAGGTGTAAGGATCTGGAACACATAAATACGTGGAATTTATTTATTTTATATTGCTCTTTCTTGTGCTGCTACCCTGATACCTGAAAGATAAAATGTCACTTGAAAAATTATAAATTACAAAGGTGTAAGGATCAGGAACACATAAATACGTGGAAATTATTTATTTTATATTGCTCTTTCTAGTGCTGCTACCCTGATACCTCAGAGATTAAATGTCACTTGAAAAATTATAAATTATAAAGGTGTAAAGATCAGGAACACATAAATAAGTGGAAATTAAATATTTTATATTTCTCTTTCTAGTGCTGCTACCCTGATACCTGAGAGATTAAATGTCACTTGAAAAATTATAAAGGTGTAAGGATCAGGAACACATAAATAAGTGGAAATTAATTATTTTATATTGCTCTTTCTAGTGCTGCTACCCTGATACCTCAGAGATTAAATGTCACTTGAAAAATTATAAATTATAAAGGTGTAAAGATCAGGAACACATAAATAAGTGGAAATTAAATATTTTATATTGCTCTTTCTAGTGCTGCTACCCTGATACCTGAGAGATTAAATGTCACTTGAAAAATTATAAAGGTGTAAGGATCAGGAACACATAAATAAGTGGAAATAAATTATTTTATATTGCTCTTTCTAGTGCTGCTACCCTGATACCTGAGAGATTAAATGTCACTTGAAAAATTATAAAGGTGTAAGGATTAAGAACACATAAATACGTGGATATTATTTATTTTATATTGCTCTTTCTAGTGCTGTTACCCTGATACCTAAGAGATTAAATGTCACTTGAAAAATTATAAAGGTGTAAGGATCAGGAACACATAAATAAGTAAAATTTATTTATTTTATATTGCTCTTTCTAGTGCTGTTACCCTGATACCGGAAATATAAAATTTCACTTGAAAAATTATAAATTATAAAGGTGTAAGGATCAGGAACACATAAATACGTGGAAATTATTTATTTTATATTGCTCTTTCTACTGCTGTTACCCTGCTACCTAAGAGATTAAATGTCACTTGAAAAATTATAAAGATGTAAGGATCAGAAACACATAAATAAGTGGAAATTAATTATTTTATATTGCTCTTTCTAGTGCTGCTACCCTGATACCTGAAATATAAAATGTCACTTGAAAAATTATAAATTATAAAGGTGTAAGGATCAGGAACACATAAATACGTGGAAATTATTTATTTTATGTTGCTATTTCTAGTGCTGCTACCCTGATACCTGAGAGATTAAATGTCACTTGAAAAATTATAAATTATAAAGGTGTAAGAATCAGGAACACATAAATACATGGATATTATTTATTTTATATTGCTCTTTCTAGTGCTGCTACCCTGATACCTGAAAGATTAAATGTCACTTGAAAAATTATAAATTTGAAAGGTGTAAGGATCAAGAACACATAAATACGTGGATATTATTTATTTTATATTGCTCTTTCTAGTGCTGTTACCCTGATACCTAAGAGATTAAATGTCACTTGAAAAATTATAAAGGTGTAAGGATCAAGAACACATAAATACGTGGATATTATTTATTTTATATTGCTCTTTCTAGTGCTGTTACCCTGATACCTAAGAGATTAAATGTCACTTGAAAAATTATAAAGGTGTAAGGATCAGGAACACATAAATAAGTGGAAATTAATTATTTTATATTGCTCTTTCTAGTGCTGCTACCCTGATACCTGAGAGATTAAATATCACTTGAAAAATTATAAAGGTGTAAGGATCTGGAACACATAAATACGTGGAATTTATTTATTTTATATTGCTCTTTCTTGTGCTGCTACCCTGATACCTGAAAGATAAAATGTCACTTGAAAAATTATAAATTACAAAGGTGTAAGGATCAGGAACACATAAATACGTGGAAATTATTTATTTTATATTGCTCTTTCTAGTGCTGCTACCCCGATACCTCAGAGATTAAATGTCACTTGAAAAATTATAAATTATAAAGGTGTAAAGATCAGGAACACATAAATAAGTGGAAATTAAATATTTTATATTGCTCTTTCTAGTGCTGCTACCCTGATACCTGAGAGATTAAATGTCACTTGAAAAATTATAAAGGTGTAAGGATCTGGAACACATAAATACGTGGAATTTATTTATTTTATATTGCTCTTTCTTGTGCTGCTACCCTGATACCTGAAAGATAAAATGTCACTTGAAAAATTATAAATTACAAAGGTGTAAGGATCAGGAACACATAAATACGTGGAAATTATTTATTTTATATTGCTCTTTCTAGTGCTGCTACCCTGATACCTCAGAGATTAAATGTCACTTGAAAAATTATAAATTATAAAGGTGTAAAGATCAGGAACACATAAATAAGTGGAAATTAAATATTTTATATTTCTCTTTCTAGTGCTGCTACCCTGATACCTGAGAGATTAAATGTCACTTGAAAAATTATAAAGGTGTAAGGATCAAGAACACATAAATACGTGGATATTAGTTATTTTATATTGCTCTTTCTAGTGCTGTTACCCTGATACCTAAGAGATTAAATGTCACTTGAAAATTTATAAAGGTGTAAGGATCAGGAACACATAAATAAGTGGAAATTAATTATTTTATATTGCTCTTTCTAGTGCTGCTACCCTGATACCTGAGAGATTAAATATCACTTGAAAAATTATAAAGGTGTAAGGATCTGGAACACATAAATACGTGGAATTTATTTATTTTATATTGCTCTTTCTTGTGCTGCTACCCTGATACCTGAAAGATAAAATGTCACTTGAAAAATTATAAATTACAAAGGTGTAAGGATCAGGAACACATAAATACATGGAAATTATTTATTTTATATTGCTCTTTCTAGTGCTGCTACCCCGATACCTCAGAGATTAAATGTCACTTGAAAAATTATAAATTATAAAGGTGTAAAGATCAGGAACACATAAATAAGTGGAAATTAAATATTTTATATTGCGCTTTCTAGTGCTGCTACCCTGATACCTGAGAGATTAAATGTCACTTGAAAAATTATAAAGGTGTAAGGATCTGGAACACATAAATACGTGGAAAATATTTATTTTATATTGCTCTTTCTTGTGCTCTTACCCTGATACCTGAAAGATAAAATGTCACTTGAAAAATTATAAATTACAAAGGTGTAAGGATCAGGAACACATAAATACGTGGAAATTATTTATTTTATATTGCTCTTTCTAGTGCTGCTACCCTGATACCTCAGAGATTAAATGTCACTTGAAAAATTATAAAGGTGTAAGGATCAAGAACACATAAATACGTGGATATTATTTATTTAATATTGCTCTTTCTAGTGCTGTTACCCTGATACCTAAGAGATTAAATGTCACTTGAAAAATTATAAAGGTGTAAGGATCAGGAACACATAAATAAGTGGAAATTAATTATTTTATATTGCTCTTTCTAGTGCTGCTACCCTGATACCTGAGAGATTAAATGTCACTTGAAAAATTATAAAGGTGTAAGGATCAGGAACACATAAATACGTGGAAATTATTTATTTTATATTGCTCTTTCTAGTGCTGCTACCTCAGAGATTAAATGTCACTTGAAAAATTATAAATTATAAAGGTGTAAAGATCAGGAACACATAAATAAGTGGAAATTAAATATTTTATATTTCTCTTTCTAGTGCTGCTACCCTGATACCTGAGAGATTAAATGTCACTTGAAAAATTATAAAGGTGTAAGGATCAAGAACACATAAATACGTGGATATTATTTATTTTATATTGCTCTTTCTAGTGCTGTTACCCTGATACCTAAGAGATTAAATGTCACTTGAAAAATTATAAAGGTGTAAGGATCAGGAACACATAAATAAGTGGAAATAAATTATTTTATATTGCTCTTTCTAGTGCTGCTACCCTGATACCTGAGAGATTAAATGTCACTTGAAAAATTATAAAGGTGTAAGGATCTGGAACACATAAATACGTGGAATTTATTTATTTTATATTGCTCTTTCTTGTGCTGCTACCCTGATACCTGAAAGATAAAATGTCACTTGAAAAATTATAAATTATAAAGGTGTAAAGATCAGGAACACATAAATAAGTGGAAATTAAATATTTTATATTGCTCTTTCTAGTGCTGCTACCCTGATACCTGAGAGATTAAATGTCACTTGAAAAATTATAAAGGTGTAAGGATCTGGAACACATAAATACGTGGAATTTATTTATTTTATATTGCTCTTTCTTGTGCTGCTACCCTGATACCTGAAAGATAAAATGTCACTTGAAAAATTATAAATTACAAAGGTGTAAGGATCAGGAACACATAAATACGTGGAAATTATTTATTTTATATTGCTCTTTCTAGTGCTGCTACCCTGATACCTCAGAGATTAAATGTCACTTGAAAAATTATAAAGGTGTAAGGATCAGGAACACATAAATAAGTGGAAATTAATTATTTTATATTGCTCTTTCTAGTGCTGCTACCCTGATACCTCAGAGATTAAATGTCACTTGAAAAATTATAAAGGTGTAAGGATCAGGAACACATAAATAAGTGGAAATTAATTATTTTATATTGCTCTTTCTAGTGCTGCTACCCTCATACCTGAGAGATTAAATGTCACTTGAAAAATTATAAAGGTGTAAGGATCAGGAACACATAAATACGTGGAATTTATTTATTTTATATTGCTCTTTCTAGTGCTGCTACCCTGATACCTGAAAGATAAAATGTCACTTGAAAAATTATAAATTATAAAGGTGTAAGGATCAGGAACACATAAATAGGTGGAATTTATTTATTTTATATTGCTCTTTCTAGTGCTGCTACCCTGATACCTGAAATATAAAATGTCACTTGAAAAATTATAAATTATAAAGGTGTAGGGATCAGGAACACATAAATCGTTGGAAATTATTTATTTTATATTTCTCTTTCTAGTGCTGCTACCCTGATACCTCAGAGATTAAATGTCACTTGAAAAATTATAAATTATAAAGGTGTAAGGATCAGGAACACATAAATAAGTAAAATTTATTTATTTTATATTGCTCTTTCTAGTGCTGTTACCCTGATACCGGAAATATAAAATTTCACTTGAAAAATTATAAATTATAAAGGTGTAAGGATCAGGAACACATAAATACGTGGATATTATTTATTTTATATTGCTCTTTCTAGTGCTGTAACCCTGACACCTGAGAGATTAAATGTCACGTGAAAAATTATAAATTATAAAGGTGTAAGGATCAGGAACACATAAATACGTGGAAATTATTTATTTTATATTGCTCTTTCTACTGCTGTTACCCTGCTACCTAAGAGATTAAATGTCACTTGAAAAATTATAAAGATGTAAGGATCAGAAACACATAAATAAGTGGAAATTAATTATTTTATATTGCTCTTTCTAGTGCTGCTACCCTGATACCTGAAATATAAAATGTCACTTGAAAAATTATAAATGATAAAGGTGTAAGGATCAGGAACACATAAATACGTGGAAATTATTTATTTTATGTTGCTATTTCTAGTGCTGCTACCCTGATACCTGAGAGATTAAATGTCACTTGAAAAATTATAAATTATAAAGGTGTAAGGATCAGGAACACATAAATACATGGATATTATTTATTTTATATTGCTCTTTCTAGTGCTGCTACCCTGATACCTGAAAGATTAAATGTCACTTGAAAAATTATAAATTATAAAGGTGTAAGGATCAAGAACACATAAATACGTGGATATTATTTATTTTATATTGCTCTTTCTAGTGCTGTTACCCTGATACCTAAGAGATTAAATGTCACTTGAAAAATTATAAAGGTGTAACGATCAGGAACACATAAATAAGTGGAAATTAATTATTTTATATTGCTCTTTCTAGTGCTGCTACCCTGATACCTGAGAGATTAAATGTCACTTGAAAAATTATAAAGGTGTAAGGATCTGGAACACATAAATACGTGGAATTTATTTATTTTATATTGCTCTTTCTTGTGCTGCTACCCTGATACCTGAAAGATAAAATGTCACTTGAAAAATTATAAATTACAAAGGTGTAAGGATCTGGAACACATAAATACGTGGAAATTATTTATTTTATATTGCACTTTCTAGTGCTGCTACCCCGATACCTCAGAGATTAAATGTCACTTGAAAAATTATAAATTATAAAGGTGTAAAGATCAGGAACACATAAATAAGTGGAAATTAAATATTTTATATTGCTCTTTCTAGTGCTGCTACCCTGATACCTGAGAGATTAAATGTCACTTGAAAAATTATAAAGGTGTAAGGATCTGGAACACATAAATACGTGGAATTTATTTATTTTATATTGCTCTTTCTTGTGCTGCTACCCTGATACCTGAAAGATAAAATGTCACTTGAAAAATTATAAATTACAAAGGTGTAAGGATCAGGAACACATAAATACGTGGAAATTATTTATTTTATATTGCTCTTTCTAGTGCTGCTACCCTGATACCTCAGAGATTAAATGTCACTTGAAAAATTATAAAGGTGTAAGGATCAGGAACACATAAATAAGTGGAAATTAATTATTTTATATTGCTCTTTCTAGTGCTGCTACCCTGATACCTCAGAGATTAAATGTCACTTGAAAAATTATAAATTATAAAGGTATAAAAATCAGGAACACATAAATAAGTGGAAATTAAATATTTTATATTTCTCTTTCTAGTGCTGCTACCCTGATACCTGAGAGATTAAATGTCACTTGAAAAATTATAAAGGTGTAAGGATCAGGAACACATAAATAAGTGGAAATTAATTATTTTATATTGCTCTTTCTAGTGCTGCTACCCTCATACCTGAGAGATTAAATGTCACTTGAAAAATTATAAAGCTGTAACGATCAGGAACACATAAATACGTGGAATTTATTTATTTTATATTGCTCTTTCTAGTGCTGCTACCCTGATACCTGAAAGATAAAATGTCACTTGAAAAATTATAAATTATAAAGGTGTAAGGATCAGGAACACATAAATAAGTAAAATTTATTTATTTTATATTGCTCTTTCTAGTGCTGTTACCCTGATACCTGAAATATAAAATTTCACTTGAAAAATTATAAATTATAAAGGTGTAAGGATCAGGAACACATAAATACGTGGAAATTATTTATTTTATATTGCTCTTTCTACTGCTGTTACCCTGATACCTAAGAGATTAAATGTCACTTGAAAAATTATAAAGATGTAAGGATCAGAAACACATAAATAAGTGGAAATTAATTATTTTATATTGCTCTTTCTAGTGCTGCTACCCTGATACCTGAAATATAAAATGTCACTTGAAAAATTATAAATTATAAAGGTGTAAGGATCAGGAACACATAAATACGTGGAAATTATTTATTTTATGTTGCTCTTTCTAGTGCTGCTACCCTGATACCTGAGAGATTAAATGTCACTTGAAAAATTATAAATTATAAAGGTGTAAGGATCAGGAACACATAAATACGTGGATATTATTTATTTTATATTGCTCTTTCTAGTGCTGCTACCCTGATACCTGAAAGATTAAATGTCACTTGAAAAATTATAAATTATAAAGGTGTAAGAATCAGGAACACATGAATAAGTGGAAATTAATTATTTTATATTGCTCTTTCTAGTGCTGCTACCCTGATACCTGAGGGATTAATTATCACTTGAAACATTATAAATTATAAAGGTGTAAGATTCAGGAACACATAAATAGGTGGAAATAATTTATATTATATTGCTCTTTCTAGTGCTGCTACCCTGATACCTAAGAGATTAAATGGCACTTGAAAAATTATAAATTATAAAGGTGTAAGGATCAGGAACACATAAATAAGTGGAAATTAATTATTTTATATTGCTCTTTCTAGTGCTGCTACCCTGATACCTGAAATATAAAATGTCACTTGAAAAATTATAAATTATAAAGGTGTAAGGATCAGGAACACATAAATACGTGGAAATTATTTATTTTATGTTGCTCTTTCTAGTGCTGCTACCCTGATACCTGAAAGATTAAATGTCACTTGAAAAATTATAAATTATAAAGGTGTAAGAATCAGGAACACATGAATAAGTGGAAATTAATTATTTTATATTGCTCTTTCTAGTGCTGCTACCCTGATACCTGAGGGATTAATTGTCACTTGAAACATTATAAATTATAAAGGTGTAAGATTCAGGAACACATAAATAGGAGGAAATAATTTATATTATATTGCTCTTTCTAGTGCTGCTACCCTGATACCTAAGAGATTAAATGTCACTTGAAAAATTATAAAGGTGTAAGGATCAGGAACACATAAATAAGTGGAAATTAATTATTTTATATTGCTCTTTCTAGTGCTGCTACCCTGATACCTGAGGGATTAATTGTCACTTGAAACATTATAAATTATAAAGGTGTAAGATTCAGGAACACATAAATAGGTGGAAATAATTAATATTATATTGCTCTTTCTAGTGCTGCTACCCTGATACCTAAGAGATTAAATGGCACTTGAAAAATTATAAATTATAAAGGTGTAAGGATCAGGAACACATAAATAAGTGGAAATTAATTATTTTATATTGCTCTTTCTAGTGCTGCTACCCTGATACCTGAGAGATTAAATGTCACTTGAAAAATTATAAAGGTGTAAGGATCAAGAACACATAAATACGTGGATATTATTTATTTTATATTGCTCTTTCTAGTGCTGTTACCCTGATACCTAAGAGATTAAATGTCACTTGAAAAATTATAAAGGTGTAAGGATCAGGAACACATAAATAAGTGGAAATAAATTATTTTATATTGCTCTTTCTAGTGCTGCTACCCTGATACCTGAGAGATTAAATGTCACTTGAAAAATTATAAAGGTGTAAGGATCAGGAACACATAAATACGTGGAAATTATTTATTTTATATTGCTCTTTCTAGTGCTGCTACCTCAGAGATTAAATGTCACTTGAAAAATTATAAATTATAAAGGTGTAAAGATCAGGAACACATAAATAAGTGGAAATTAAATATTTTATATTTCTCTTTCTAGTGCTGCTACCCTGATACCTGAGAGATTAAATGTTACTTGAAAAATTATAAAGGTGTAAGGATCAAGAACACATAAATACGTGGATATTATTTATTTTATATTGCTCTTTCTAGTGCTGTTACCCTGATACCTAAGAGATTAAATGTCACTTGAAAAATTATAAAGGTGTAAGGATCAGGAACACATAAATAGGTGGAAATAAATTATTTTATATTGCTCTTTCTAGTGCTGCTACCCTGATACCTGAAAGATTAAATGTCACTTGAAAAATTATAAAGGTGTAAGGATCAGGAACACATAAATACGTGGAATTTATTTATTTTATATTGCTCTTTCTAGTGCTGCTACCCTGATACCTGAGAGTTTAATGTCACTTGAAAAATTATAAAGGTGTAAGGATCAGGAACACATAAATAGGTGGAATTTATTTATTTTATATTGCTCTTTCTAGTGCTGCTACCCTGATACCTGAAATATAAAATGTCACTTGAAAAATTATAAATTATAAAGGTGTAGGGATCAGGAACACATAAATCGTTGGAAATTATTTATTTTATATTTCTCTTTCAGTGCTGCTACCCTGATACCTAAGAGATTAAATGGCACTTGAAAAATTATAAATTATAAAGGTGTAAGGATCAGGAACACATAAATAGGTGGAAATAATTTATATTATATTGCTCTTTCTAGTGCTGCTACCCTGATACCTAAGAGATTAAATGGCACTTGAAAAATTATAAATTATAAAGGTGTAAGGATCAGGAACACATAAATAAGTGGAAATAAATTATTTTATATTGCTCTTTCTAGTGCTGCTACCTTGATACCTGAGAGATTAAATGTCACTTGAAAAATTATAAAGGTGTAAGGATCAGGAACACATAAATACGTGGAATTTATTTATTTTATATTGCTCTTTCTAGTGCTGCTACCCTGATACCTGCGAGATTAAATGGCACTTGAAAAATTATAAATTATAAAGGTGTAAGGATCAGGAACACATAAATAAGTGGAAATTAATTATTTTATATTGCTCTTTCTAGTGCTGCTACCCTCATACCTGAGAGATTAAATGTCACTTGAAAAATTATAAAGGTGTAAGGATCAGGAACACATAAATACGTGGAATTTATTTATTTTATATTGCTCTTTCTAGTGCAGCTACCCTGATACCTGAAAGATAAAATGTCACTTGAAAAATTATAAATTATAAAGGTGTAAGGATCAGGAACACATAAATAGGTGGAATTTATTTATTTTATATTGCTCTTTCTAGTGCTGCTACCCTGATACCTGAAATATAAAATGTCACTTGAAAAATTATAAATTATAAAGGTGTAGGGATCAGGAACACATGAATAAGTGGAAATTAATTATTTTATATTGCTCTTTCTAGTGCTGCTACCCTGATACCTGAGGGATTAATTGTCACTTGAAACATTATAAATTATAAAGGTGTAAGATTCAGGAACACATAAATAGGTGGAAATAATTTATATTATATTGCTCTTTCTAGTGCTGCTACCCTGATACCTAAGAGATTAAATGGCACTTGAAAAATTATAAATTATAAAGGTGTAAGGATCAGGAACACATAAATACGTGGAAATTATTTATTTTATGTTGCTCTTTCTAGTGCTGCTACCCTGATACCTGAAAGATTAAATGTCACTTGAAAAATTATAAATTATAAAGGTGTAAGAATCAGGAACACATGAATAAGTGGAAATTAATTATTTTATATTGCTCTTTCTAGTGCTGCTACCCTGATACCTGAGGGATTAATTGTCACTTGAAACATTATAAATTATAAAGGTGTAAGATTCAGGAACACATAAATAGGAGGAAATAATTTATATTATATTGCTCTTTCTAGTGCTGCTACCCTGATACCTAAGAGATTAAATGTCACTTGAAAAATTATAAAGGTGTAAGGATCAGGAACACATAAATAAGTGGAAATTAATTATTTTATATTGCTCTTTCTAGTGCTGCTACCCTGATACCTGAGGGATTAATTGTCACTTGAAACATTATAAATTATAAAGGTGTAAGATTCAGGAACACATAAATAGGTGGAAATAATTAATATTATATTGCTCTTTCTAGTGCTGCTACCCTGATACCTAAGAGATTAAATGGCACTTGAAAAATTATAAATTATAAAGGTGTAAGGATCAGGAACACATAAATAAGTGGAAATTAATTATTTTATATTGCTCTTTCTAGTGCTGCTACCCTGATACCTGAGAGATTAAATGTCACTTGAAAAATTATAAAGGTGTAAGGATCAAGAACACATAAATACGTGGATATTATTTATTTTATATTGCTCTTTCTAGTGCTGTTACCCTGATACCTAAGAGATTAAATGTCACTTGAAAAATTATAAAGGTGTAAGGATCAGGAACACATAAATAAGTGGAAATAAATTATTTTATATTGCTCTTTCTAGTGCTGCTACCCTGATACCTGAGAGATTAAATGTCACTTGAAAAATTATAAAGGTGTAAGGATCAGGAACACATAAATACGTGGAAATTATTTATTTTATATTGCTCTTTCTAGTGCTGCTACCTCAGAGATTAAATGTCACTTGAAAAATTATAAATTATAAAGGTGTAAAGATCAGGAACACATAAATAAGTGGAAATTAAATATTTTATATTTCTCTTTCTAGTGCTGCTACCCTGATACCTGAGAGATTAAATGTTACTTGAAAAATTATAAAGGTGTAAGGATCAAGAACACATAAATACGTGGATATTATTTATTTTATATTGCTCTTTCTAGTGCTGTTACCCTGATACCTAAGAGATTAAATGTCACTTGAAAAATTATAAAGGTGTAAGGATCAGGAACACATAAATAGGTGGAAATAAATTATTTTATATTGCTCTTTCTAGTGCTGCTACCCTGATACCTGAAAGATTAAATGTCACTTGAAAAATTATAAAGGTGTAAGGATCAGGAACACATAAATACGTGGAATTTATTTATTTTATATTGCTCTTTCTAGTGCAGCTACCCTGATACCTGAAAGATAAAATGTCACTTGAAAAATTATAAATTATAAAGGTGTAAGGATCAGGAACACATAAATAGGTGGAATTTATTTATTTTATATTGCTCTTTCTAGTGCTGCTACCCTGATACCTGAAATATAAAATGTCACTTGAAAAATTATAAATTATAAAGGTGTAGGGATCAGGAACACATGAATAAGTGGAAATTAATTATTTTATATTGCTCTTTCTAGTGCTGCTACCCTGATACCTGAGGGATTAATTGTCACTTGAAACATTATAAATTATAAAGGTGTAAGATTCAGGAACACATAAATAGGTGGAAATAATTTATATTATATTGCTCTTTCTAGTGCTGCTACCCTGATACCTAAGAGATTAAATGGCACTTGAAAAATTATAAATTATAAAGGTGTAAGGATCAGGAACACATAAATAAGTGGAAATTAATTATTTTATATTGCCCTTTCTAGTGCTGCTACCCTGATACCTGAGGGATTAATTGTCACTTGAAACATTATAAATTATAAAGGTGTAAGATTCAGGAACACATAAATAGGTGGAAATAATTTATATTATATTGCTCTTTCTAGTGCTGCTACCCTGATACCTAAGAGATTAAATGGCACTTGAAAAATTATAAATTATAAAGGTGTAAGGATCAGGAACACATAAATAAGTGGAAATAAATGATTTTATATTGCTCTTTCTAGTGCTGCTACCCTGATACCTGAGAGATTAAATGTCACTTGAAAAATTATAAAGGTGTAAGGATCAGGAACACATAAATACGTGGAATTTATTTATTTTATATTGCTCTTTCTAGTGCTGCTACCCTGATACCTGCGAGATTAAATGGCACTTGAAAAATTATAAATTATAAAGGTGTAAGGATCAGGAACACATAAATAAGTGGAAATTAATTATTTTATATTGCTCTTTCTAGTGCTGCTACCCTGATACCTGAAAGATTAAATGTCACTTGAAAAATTATAAAGGTGTAAGGATCAGGAACACATAAATACGTGGAATTTATTTATTTTATATTGCTCTTTCTAGTGCTGCTACCCTGATACCTGAAAGATAAAATGTCACTTGAAAAATTATAAATTACAAAGGTGTAAGGATCAGGAACACATAAATACGTGGAAATTATTTATTTTATATTGCTCTTTCTAGTGCTGCTACCCTGATACCTCAGAGATTAAATGTCACTTGAAAAATTATAAAGGTGTAAGGATCAGGAACACATAAATAGGTGGAAATAAATTATTTTATATTGCTCTTTCTAGTGCTGCTACCCTGATACCTGAGAGATTAAATGTCACTTGAAAAATTATAAAGGTGTAAGGATCAGGAACACATAAATACGTGGAATTTATTTATTTTATATTGCTCTTTCTAGTGCTGCTACCCTGATACCTGCGAGATTAAATGGCACTTGAAAAATTATAAATTATAAAGGTGTAAGGATCAGGAACACATAAATAAGTGGAAATTAATTATTTTATATTGCCCTTTCTAGTGCTGCTACCCTGATACCTGAGGGATTAATTGTCACTTGAAACATTATAAATTATAAAGGTGTAAGATTCAGGAACACATAAATAGGTGGAAATAATTTATATTATATTGCTCTTTCTAGTGCTGCTACCCTGATACCTAAGAGATTAAATGGCACTTGAAAAATTATAAATTATAAAGGTGTAAGGATCAGGAACACATAAATAAGTGGAAATAAATTATTTTATATTGCTCTTTCTAGTGCTGCTACCCTGATACCTGAGAGATTAAATGTCACTTGAAAAATTATAAAGGTGTAAGGATCAGGAACACATAAATACGTGGAATTTATTTATTTTATATTGCTCTTTCTAGTGCTGCTACCCTGATACCTGCGAGATTAAATGGCACTTGAAAAATTATAAATTATAAAGGTGTAAGGATCAGGAACACATAAATAAGTGGAAATTAATTATTTTATATTGCTCTTTCTAGTGCTGCTACCCTCATACCTGAGAGATTAAATGTCACTTGAAAAATTATAAAGGTGTAAGGATCAGGAACACATAAATACGTGGAATTTATTTATTTTATATTGCTCTTTCTAGTGCTGCTACCCTGATACCTGAAAGATAAAATGTCACTTGAAAAATTATAAATTATAAAGGTGTAAGGATCAGGAACACATAAATAGGTGGAATTTATTTATTTTATATTGCTCTTTCTAGTGCTGCTACCCTGATACCTGAAATATAAAATGTCACTTGAAAAATTATAAATTATAAAGGTGTAGGGATCAGGAACACATAAATCGTTGGAAATTATTTATTTTATATTTCTCTTTCAGTGCTGCTACCCTGATACCTCAGAGATTAAATGTCACTTAAAAAATTATAAATTATAAAGGTGTAAGAATCAGGAACACATGAATAAGTGGAAATTAATTATTTTATATTGCTCTTTCTAGTGCTGCTACCCTGATACCTGAGGGATTAATTGTCACTTGAAACATTATAAATTATAAAGGTGTAAGATTCAGGAACACATAAATAGGTGGAAATAATTTATATTATATTGCTCTTTCTAGTGCTGCTACCCTGATACCTAAGAGATTAAATGGCACTTGAAAAATTATAAATTATAAAGGTGTAAGGATCAGGAACACATAAATAAGTGGAAATTAATTATTTTATATTGCCCTTTCTAGTGCTGCTACCCTGATACCTGAGGGATTAATTGTCACTTGAAACATTATAAATTATAAAGGTGTAAGATTCAGGAACACATAAATAGGTGGAAATAATTTATATTATATTGCTCTTTCTAGTGCTGCTACCCTGATACCTAAGAGATTAAATGGCATCTGAAAAATTATAAATTATAAAGGTGTAAGGATCAGGAACACTTAAATAAGTGGAAATAAATGATTTTATATTGCTCTTTCTAGTGCTGCTACCCTGATACCTGAGAGATTAAATGTCACTTGAAAAATTATAAAGGTGTAAGGATCAGGAACACATAAATACGTGGAATTTATTTATTTTATATTGCTCTTTCTAGTGCTGCTACCCTGATACCTGCGAGATTAAATGGCACTTGAAAAATTATAAATTATAAAGGTGTAAGGATCAGGAACACATAAATAAGTGGAAATTAATTATTTTATATTGCTCTTTCTAGTGCTGCTACCCTGATACCTGAAAGATTAAATGTCACTTGAAAAATTATAAAGGTGTAAGGATCAGGAACACATAAATACGTGGAATTTATTTATTTTATATTGCTCTTTCTAGTGCTGCTACCCTGATACCTGAAAGATAAAATGTCACTTGAAAAATTATAAATTACAAAGGTGTAAGGATCAGGAACACATAAATACGTGGAAATTATTTATTTTATATTGCTCTTTCTAGTGCTGCTACCCTGATACCTCAGAGATTAAATGTCACTTGAAAAATTATAAAGGTGTAAGGATCAGGAACACATAAATAGGTGGAAATAAATTATTTTATATTGCTCTTTCTAGTGCTGCTACCCTGATACCTGAGAGATTAAATGTCACTTGAAAAATTATAAAGGTGTAAGGATCAGGAACACATAAATACGTGGAATTTATTTATTTTATATTGCTCTTTCTAGTGCTGCTACCCTGATACCTGCGAGATTAAATGGCACTTGAAAAATTATAAATTATAAAGGTGTAAGGATCAGGAACACATAAATAAGTGGAAATTAATTATTTTATATTGCTCTTTCTAGTGCTGCTACCCTGATACCTGAAAGATTAAATGTCACTTGAAAAATTATAAAGGTGTAAGGATCAGGAACACATAAATACGTGGAATTTATTTATTTTATATTGCTCTTTCTAGTGCTGCTACCCTGATACCTGAAAGATAAAATGTCACTTGAAAAATTATAAATTACAAAGGTGTAAGGATCAGGAACACATAAATACGTGGAAATTAATTATTTTATATTGCTCTTTCTAGTGCTGTTACCCTGATACCTAAGAGATTAAATGTCACTTGAAAAATTATAAAGGTGTAAGGATCAGGAACACATAAATAAGTGGAAATAAATTATTTTATATTGCTCTTTCTAGTGCTGCTACCCTGATGCCTGAGAGATTAAATGTCACTTGAAAAATTATAAAGGTGTAAGGATCAGGAACACATAAATACGTGGAATTTATTTATTTTATATTGCTCTTTCTAGTGCTGCTACCCTGATACCTGCGAGATTAAATGGCACTTGAAAAATTATAAATTATAAAGGTGTAAGGATCAGGAACACATAAATAAGTGGAAATTAATTATTTTATATTGCTCTTTCTAGTGCTGCTACCCTGATACCTGAAAGATTAAATGGCACTTGAAAAATTATAAATTATAAAGGTGTAAGGATCAGGAACACATAAATACGTGGAATTTATTTATTTTATATTGCTCTTTCTAGTGCTGCTACCCTGATACCTGAAAGATAAAATGTCACTTGAAAAATTATAAATTACAAAGGTGTAAGGATCAGGAACACATAAATACGTGGAAATTATTTATTTTATATTGCTCTTTCTAGTGCTGCTACCCTGATACCTCAGAGATTAAATGTCACTTGAAAAATTATAAAGGTGTAAGGATCAGGAACACATAAATAGGTGGAAATAAATTATTTTATATTGCTCTTTCTAGTGCTGCTACCCTGATACCTGAGAGATTAAATGTCACTTGAAAAATTATAAAGGTGTAAGGATCAGGAACACATAAATACGTGGAATTTATTTATTTTATATTGCTCTTTCTAGTGCTGCTACCCTGATACCTGCGAGATTAAATGGCACTTGAAAAATTATAAATTATAAAGGTGTAAGGATCAGGAACACATAAATAAGTGGAAATTAATTATTTTATATTGCTCTTTCTAGTGCTGCTACCCTGATACCTGAAAGATTAAATGTCACTTGAAAAATTATAAAGGTGTAAGGATCAGGAACACATAAATACGTGGAATTTATTTATTTTATATTGCTCTTTCTAGTGCTGCTACCCTGATACCTGAAAGATAAAATGTCACTTGAAAAATTATAAATTACAAAGGTGTAAGGATCAGGAACACATAAATACGTGGAAATTATTTATTTTATATTGCTCTTTCTAGTACTGCTACCCTGATACCTCAGAGATTAAATGTCACTTGAAAAATTATAAATTATAAAGGTGTAAAGATCAGGAACAAATAAATAAGTGGAAATTAAATATTTTATATTTCTCTTTCTAGTGCTGCTACCCTGATACCTGAGAGATTAAATGTCACTTGAAAAATTATAAAGGTGTAAGGATTAAGAACACATAAATACGTGGATATTATTTATTTTATATTGCTCTTTCTAGTGCTGTTACCCTGATACCTAAGAGATTAAATGTCACTTGAAAAATTATAAAGGTGTAAGGATCAGGAACACATAAATAGGTGGAAATAAATTATTTTATATTGCTCTTTCTAGTGCTGCTACCCTGATACCTGAGAGATTAAATGTCACTTGAAAAATTATAAAGGTGTAAGGATCAGGAACACATAAATACGTGGAATTTATTTATTTTATATTGCTCTTTCTAGTGCTGCTACCCTGATACCTGCGAGATTAAATGGCACTTGAAAAATTATAAATTATAAAGGTGTAAGGATCAGGAACACATAAATAAGTGGAAATTAATTATTTTATATTGCTCTTTCTAGTGCTGCTACCCTGATACCTGAGCGATTAAATGTCACTTGAAAAATTATAAAGGTGTAAGGATCAGGAACACATAAATAGGTGGAAATTAATTATTTTATATTGCTCTTTCTAGTGCTGCTACCCTGATACCTGAGAGATTAAATGTCACTTGAAAAATTATAAAGGTGTAAGGATCAGGAACACATAAATACGTGGAATTTATTTATTTTATATTGCTCTTTCTAGTGCTGCTACCCTGATACCTAAAAGATAAAATGTCACTTGAAAAATTATAAATTATAAAGGTGTAAGGATCAGGAACACATGAATAAGTGGAAATTAATTATTTTATATTGCTCTTTCTAGTGCTGCTACCCTGATACCTGAGGGATTAATTGTCACTTGAAACATTATAAATTATAAAGGTGTAAGATTCAGGAACACATAAATAGGTGGAAATAATTTATATTATATTGCTCTTTCTAGTGCTGCTACCCTGATACCTAAGAGATTAAATGGCACTTGAAAAATTATAAATTATAAAGGTGTAAGGATCAGGAACACATAAATAAGTGGAAATTAATTATTTTATATTGCTCTTTCTAGTGCTGCTACCCTGATACCTGAGAGATTAAATGTCACTTGAAAAATTATAAAGGTGTAAGGATCAGGAACACATAAATACGTGGATATTATTTATTTTATATTGCTCTTTCTAGTGCTGTTACCCTGATACCTGAGAGATTAAATGTCACTTGAAAATTATAAAGGTGTAAGGATCAGGAACACATAAATAAGTGGAATTTATTTATTTTATATTGCTCTTTCTAGTGCTGCTACCCTGATACCTCAGAGATTAAATGTCACTTGAAAAATTATAAATTATAAAGGTGTAAGGATCAGGAACACATAAATACGAGGAAATTATTTATTTTATATTGCTCTTTCTAGTGCTGCTACCCTGATACCTCAGAGATTAAATGTTACTTGAAAAATTATAAATTATAAAGGTGTAAGGATCAGGAACACATAAATACGTGGAAATTATTTATTTTATATTGCTCTTTCTAGTGCTGTTACCCTGATACCTGAAATATAAAATGTCACTTGAAAATTTATAAATTATAAAGGTGTAAGGATCAGGAACACATAAATCGTTGTAAATTATTTATTTTATATTGCTCTTTCTAGTGCTGCTACCCTGATACCTCAGAGATTAAATGTCACTTGAAAAAATATAAATTATAAAGGTGTAAGGATCAGGAACACATAAATAAGTGGAAATTAATTATTTTATATTGCTCTTTCTAGTGCTGCTACCCTGATACCTGAGAGATTAAATGTCACTTGAAAAATCTTAATTATAAATGTGTCAGGATCAGGACCACCTAAATAAGTGGAAATTAATTATTTTATTTTGCTCTTTCTAGTGCTGCTACCCTGATACCTGAGAGATTAAATGTCACTTGAAAAATTATAAATTATAAAGGTGTAAGGATCAGGAACACATAAATACGTGGAAATTATTTATTTTATGTTGCTCTTTCTAGTGCTGCTACCCTGATACCACAGAGATGAAATGGCACTTGAAAAATTATAAATTATAAAGGTGTAAGGATCAGGAACACATAAATACGTGGAAATTATTTATTTTATATTGCTCTTTCTAGTGCTGCTACCCTGATACCTCAGAGATTAAATGTCACTTGAAAAATTATAAATTATAAAAGTGTAAGGATCAGGAACACATAAATACGTGGAAATTATTTATTTTATATTGCTCTTTCTAGTGCTGCTACCCTGATACCTCAGAGATTAAATGACACTTGAAAAATTATAAAGGTGTAAGGATCAGGAACACATAAATAAGTGGAATTTATTTATTTTATATTGCTCTTTCTAGTGCTGCTACCCTGATACCTGAGATATAAAATGTCACTTGAAAAATTATAAATTATAAAGGTGTAAGGATCAGGAACACATAAATACGTGGAAATTATTTATTTTATATTGCTCTTTCTAGTGCTGTTACCCTGATACCTGAAATATAAAATGTCACTTGAAAAATTATAAATTATAAAGGTGTAAGGATCAGGAACACATAAATCGTTGGAAATTATTTATTTTATATTGCTCTTTCTAGAGCTGCTACCCTGATACCTCAGAGATTAAATGTCACTTGAAAAATTATAAATTATAAAGGTGTAAGGATCAGGAACACATAAATAAGTGGAATTTATTTATTTTATATTGCTCTTTCTAGTGCTGCTACCCTGATACCTGAAATATAAAATGTCACTTAAAAAATTATAAATTATAAAGATGTAAGGATCAGGAACACATAAATAAGTGGAAATTAATTATTTTATATTGCTCTTTCTAGTGCTGCTACCCTGATACCTGAGAGATTAAATGTCACTTGAAAAATTTTAATTATAAATGTGTCAGGATCAGGACCACCTAAATAAGTGGAAATTAATTATTTTATTTTGCTCTTTCTAGTGCTACTACCCTGATACCTGAGAGATTAAATGTCACTTGAAAAATTATAAAGGTGTAAGGATCAGGAACACATAAATCGTTGGAAATTATTTATTTTATATTGCTCTTTCTAGTGCTGCTACCCTGATACCTGAGAGATTAAATGTTACTTGAAAAATTATAAAGGTGTAAGGATCAGGAACACATAAAACGTTGGAAATTATTTATTTTATATTGCTCTTTCCAGTGCTGCTACCCTGCTACCTCAGAGATTAAATGTCACTTGAAAAATTATATATTATAAAGGTGTAAGGATCAGGAACACATAAATACGTGGAAATTATTTATTTTATATTGCTCTTTCTAGTGCTGCTACCCTGATACCTGAGAGATTAAATGTCACTTGAAAAATTATAAAGGTGTAAGGATCAGGAACACATAAATAGGTGGAAATAATTTATTTTATATTGCTCTTTCTAGTGCTGCTACCCTGATACCTGAGAGATTAAATGGCACTTGAAAAATTATAAATTATAAAGGTGTAAGGATCAGGAACACATAAATACGTGGAATTTATTTATTTTATATTGCTCTTTCTAGTGCTGCTACCCTGATACCTGAGAGATTAAATGGCACTTGAAAAATTATAAATTATAAAGGTGTAAGGATCTGGAACACATAAATAGGTGAAAATAATTTATTTTATAGTGCTCTTTTTAGTGCTGCTACCCTGATACCTGAAAGATAAAATGTCATTTGAAAAATTATAAATTATGAAGGTGTAAGGATCAGGAACACATAAATACGTGGAAATTAATTATTTAATATTGCTCTTTCTAGTGCTGCTACCCTGATACCTGAGAGATTAAATGTCACTTGAAAAATTATAAATTATAAAGGTGTAAGGATCAGGAACACATAAATACGTGGAATTTATTTATTTTATATTGCTCTTTCTAGTGCTGCTACCCTGATACCTGAGAGATTAAATGGCACTTGAAAAATTATAAATTATAAAGGTGTAAGGATCAGGAACACATAAATAGGTGGAAATAATTTATTTTATAGTGCTCTTTCTAGTGCTGCTACCCTGATACCTGAGAGATTAAATGTCACTTGAAAAATTATAAAGGTGTAAGGATCAGGAACACATAAATAAGTGGAAATTAATTATTTTATATTGCTCTTTCTAGTGCTGCTACCCTGATACCTGAGAGATTAAATGTCACTTGAAAAATTATAAATTATAAAGGTGTAAGGATCAGGAACACATAAATAAGTGGAAATTAATTATTTTATATTACTCTTTCTAGTGCTGCTACCCTGATACCTGAGAGATTAAATGTCACTTGAAAAATTATAAAGGTGTAAGGATCTGGAACACATAAATACGTGGAATTTATTTATTTTATATTGCTCTTTCTTGTGCTGCTACCCTGATACCTGAAAGATAAAATGTCACTTGAAAAATTATAAATTACAAAGGTGTAAGGATCAGGAACACATAAATACGTGGAAATTATTTATTTTATATTGCTCTTTCTAGTGCTGTTACCCTGATACCTAAGAGATTAAATGTCACTCTAAAAATTATAAAGGTGTAAGGATCAGGAACACATAAATAAGTGGAAATTAATTATTTTATATTGCTCTTTCTAGTGCTGCTACCCTGATCCTCAGAGATTAAATGTCACTTGAAAAATTATAAAGGTGTAAGGATCAGGAACACATAAATAAGTGGAAATTAATTATTTTATATTGCTCTTTCTAGTGCTGCTACCCTGATACCTGAAAGATAAAATGTCACTTGAAAAATTATAAATTATAAAGGTGTAACGATCAGGAACACATAAATAACTAAAATTTATTTATTTTATATTGCTCTTTCTAGTGCTGTTACCCTGATACCTGAAATATAAAATTTCACTTGAAAAATTATAAATTATAAAGGTGTAAGGATCAGGAACACATAAATACGTGGATATTATTTATTTTATATTGCTCTTTCTAGTGCTGTAACCCTGACACCTGAGAGATTAAATGTCACGTGAAAAATTATAAATTATAAAGGTGTAAGGATCAGGAACACATAAATACGTGGAAATTATTTATTTTATGTTGCTCTTTCTAGTGCTGCTACCCTGATACCTGAGAGATTAAATGTCACTTGAAAAATTATAAAATATAAAGGTGTAAGGATCAGGAACACATAAATACGTGGATATTATTTATTTTATATTGCTCTTTCTAGTGCTGCTACCCTGATACCTGAGAGATTAAATGTCACTTGAAAAATTTTAATTATAAATGTGTCAGGATCAGGACCACCTAAATAAGTGGAAATTAATTATTTTATATTGCTCTTTCTAGTGCTGCTACCCTCATACCTGAGAGATTAAATGTCACTTGAAAAATTATAAAGGTGTAAGGATCAGGAACACATAAATACGTGGATATTATTTATTTTATATTGCTCTTTCTAGTGCTGTTACCCTGATACCTGAGAGATTAAATGTCACTTGAAAATTATAAAGGTGTAAGGATCAGGAACACATAAATAACTGGAATTTATTTATTTTATATTGCTCTTTCTAGTGCTGCTACCCTGATACCTGAAATATAAAATGTCACTTGAAAAATTATAAATTATAAAGGTGTAAGGATCAGGAACACATAAATACGAGGAAATTAATTATTTTATTTTGCTCTTTCTAGTGCTGCTACCCTGATACCTGAGAGATTAAATGTCACTTGAAAAATTATAAAGGTGTAAGGATCAGGAACACATAAATCGTTGGAAATTATTTATTTTATATTGCTCTTTCTAGTGCTGCTACCCTGATACCTGAGAGATTAAATGTTACTTGAAAAATTATAAAGGTGTAAGGATCAGGAACACATAAAACGTTGGAAATTATTTATTTTATATTGCTCTTTCCAGTGCTGCTACCCTGCTACCTCAGAGATTAAATGTCACTTGAAAAATTATATATTATAAAGGTGTAAGGATCAGGAACACATAAATACGTGGAAATTATTTATTTTATATTGCTCTTTCTAGTGCTGCTACCCTGATACCTGAGAGATTAAATGTCACTTGAAAAATTATAAAGGTGTAAGGATCAGGAACACATAAATAGGTGGAAATAATTTATTTTATATTGCTCTTTCTAGTGCTGCTACCCTGATACCTGAGAGATTAAATGGCACTTGAAAAATTATAAATTATAAAGGTGTAAGGATCAGGAACACATAAATACGTGGAATTTATTTATTTTATATTGCTCTTTCTAGTGCTGCTACCCTGATACCTGAGAGATTAAATGGCACTTGAAAAATTATAAATTATAAAGGTGTAAGGATCAGGAACACATAAATAGGTGAAAATAATTTATTTTATAGTGCTCTTTTTAGTGCTGCTACCCTGATACCTGAAAGATAAAATGTCATTTGAAAAATTATAAATTATGAAGGTGTAAGGATCAGGAACACATAAATACGTGGAAATTAATTATTTAATATTGCTCTTTCTAGTGCTGCTACCCTGATACCTGAGAGATTAAATGTCACTTGAAAAATTATAAATTATAAAGGTGTAAGGATCAGGAACACATAAATACGTGGAATTTATTTATTTTATATTGCTCTTTCTAGTGCTGCTACCCTGATACCTGAGAGATTAAATGGCACTTGAAAAATTATAAATTATAAAGGTGTAAGGATCAGGAACACATAAATAGGTGGAAATAATTTATTTTATAGTGCTCTTTCTAGTGCTGCTACCCTGATACCTGAGAGATTAAATGTCACTTGAAAAATTATAAAGGTGTAAGGATCAGGAACACATAAATAAGTGGAAATTAATTATTTTATATTGCTCTTTCTAGTGCTGCTACCCTGATACCTGAGAGATTAAATGTCACTTGAAAAATTATAAATTATAAAGGTGTAAGGATCAGGAACACATAAATAAGTGGAAATTAATTATTTTATATTACTCTTTCTAGTGCTGCTACCCTGATACCTGAGAGATTAAATGTCACTTGAAAAATTATAAAGGTGTAAGGATCTGGAACACATAAATACGTGGAATTTATTTATTTTATATTGCTCTTTCTTGTGCTGCTACCCTGATACCTGAAAGATAAAATGTCACTTGAAAAATTATAAATTACAAAGGTGTAAGGATCAGGAACACATAAATACGTGGAAATTAATTATTTTATATTGCTCTTTCTAGTGCTGCTACCCTGATCCTCAGAGATTAAATGTCACTTGAAAAATTATAAAGGTGTAAGGATCAGGAACACATAAATAAGTGGAAATTAATTATTTTATATTGCTCTTTCTAGTGCTGTTACCCTGATACCTAAGAGATTAAATGTCACTCTAAAAATTATAAAGGTGTAAGGATCAGGAACACATAAATAAGTGGAAATTAATTATTTTATATTGCTCTTTCTAGTGCTGCTACCCTGATCCTCAGAGATTAAATGTCACTTGAAAAATTATAAAGGTGTAAGGATCAGGAACACATAAATAAGTGGAAATTAATTATTTTATATTGCTCTTTCTAGTGCTGTTACCCTGATCCTCAGAGATTAAATGTCACTTGAAAAATTATAAAGGTGTAAGGATCAGGAACACATAAATAAGTGGATATTATTTATTTTATATTGCTCTTTCTAGTGCTGTAACCCTGACACCTGAGAGATTAAATGTCACGTGAAAAATTATAAATTATAAAGGTGTAAGGATCAGGAACACATAAATACGTGGAAATTATTTATTTTATATTGCTCTTTCTACTGCTGTTACTCTGATACCTAAGAGATTAAATGTCACTTGAAAAATTATAAAGATGTAAGGATCAGAAACACATAAATAAGTGGAAATTAATTATTTTATATTGCTCTTTCTAGTGCTGCTACCCTGATACCTGAAATATAAAATGTCACTTGAAAAATTATAAATTATAAAGGTGTAAGGATCAGGAACACATAAATACGTGGAAATTATTTATTTTATGTTGCTCTTTCTAGTGCTGCTACCCTGATACCTGAGAGATTAAATGTCACTTGAAAAATTATAAAATATAAAGGTGTAAGGATCAGGAACACATAAATACGTGGATATTATTTATTTTATATTGCTCTTTCTAGTGCTGCTACCCTGATACCTGAAAGATTAAATGTCACTTGAAAAATTTTAATTATAAATGTGTAAGGATCAGGAACACCTAAATAAGTGGAAATCAATTATTTTATATTGCTCCTTCTAGTGCTGCTACCCTGATACCTCAGAGATTAAATGTCACTTGAAAAATTATAAATTATAAAGGTGTAAGGATCAGGAACACATAAATAAGTGGAATTTATTTATTTTATATTGCTCCTTCTAGTGCTGCTACCCTGATACCTCAGAGATTAAATGTAACTTGAAAAATTATAAATTATAAAGGTGTAAGGATCAGGAACACATAAATAAGTGGAAATTAATTATTTTATATTGCTCTTTCTAGTGCTGCTACCCTGATACCTGAAATATAAAATGTCACTTGAAAAATTATAAATTATAAAGGTGTAAGGATCAGGAACACATAAATACGAGGAAATTATTTATTTTATATTGCTCTCTCTAGTGCTGCTACCCTGATACCTGAGAGATTAAATGTCACTAGAAAAATTATAAAGGTGTAAGGATCAGGAACACATAAATAACTGGAATTTATTTATTTTATATTGCTCTTTCTAGTGCTGCTACCCTGATACCTGAAATATAAAATGTCACTTGAAAAATTATAAATTATAAAGGTGTAAGGATCAGGAACACCTAAATAAGTGGAAATTAATTATTTTATATTGCTCTTTCTAGTGCTGCTACCCTGATACCTGATAGATTAAATGTCACTTGAAAAATTATAAAGTTGTAAGGATCAGGATCACATAAATACGTGGATATTATTTATTTTATATTGTTCTTTCTAGTGCTGTTACCCTGATACCTGAGAGATTAAATGTCCCTTGAAAAATTATAAAGGTGTAAGGATCAGGAACACATAAATAAGTGGAATTTATTTATTTTATATTGCTCTTTCTAGTGCTGCTACCCTGATACCTCAGAGATTAAATGTCACTTGAAAAATTATAAATTATAAAGGTGTAAGGATCAGGAACACATAAATAAGTGGAATTTATTTATTTTATATTGCTCTTTCTAGTGCTGCTACCCTGATACCTGAAATATAAAATGTCACTTGAAGAATTATAAATTATAAAGGTGTAAGGATCAGGAACACATAAATACGAGGAAATTATTTATTTTATATTGCTCTTTCTAGTGCTGCTACCCTGATACCTCAGAGATTAAATGTTACTTGAAAAATTATAAATTATAAAGGTGTAAGGATCAGGAACACATAAATCGTTGGAAATTATTTATTTTATATTGCTCTTTCTAGTGCTGCTACCCTGATACCTCAGAGATTAAATGTCACTTGAAAAAATATAAATTATAAAGGTGTAAGGATCAGGAACACATAAATAAGTGGAATTTATTTATTTTATATTGCTCTTTCTAGTGCTGCTACCCTGATACCTGAAATATAAAATGTCACTTGAAGAATTATAAATGATAAAGGTGTAAGGATCAGGAACACATAAATACGAGGAAATTATTTATTTTATATTGCTCTTTCTAGTGCTGCTACCCTGATACCTCAGAGATTAAATGTTACTTGAAAAATTATAAATTATAAAGGTGTAAGGATCAGGAACACATAAATAAGTGTAAATTAATTATTTTATATTTCTCTTTCTAGTGCTGCTACCCTGATACCTGAAATATAAAATGTCACTTGAAAAATTATAAATTATAAAGAATAAAGGATCAGGAACACATAAATAAGTGGAAATTAATTATTTTATATTGCTCTTTCTAGTGCTGCTACCCTGATACCTGAGAGATTAAATGTCACTAGAAAAATTATAAAGGTGTAAGGATCAGGAACACATAAATAACTGGAATTTATTTATTTTATATTGCTCTTTCTAGTGCTGCTACCCTGATACCTGAAATATAAAATGTCACTTGAAAAATTATAAATTATAAAGGTGTAAGGATCAGGAACACATAAATACGAGGAAATTATTTATTTTATATTGCTCTTTCTAGTGCTGCTACCCTGATACCTGAGAGATGAAATGTCACTTGAAAAATTTTAATTATAAATGTGTAAGGATCAGGAACACCTAAATAAGTGGAAATTAATTATTTTTTATTGCTCTTTCTAGTGCTGCTACCCTGATACCTGAGAGATTAAATGTCACTTGAAAAATTATAAAGGTGTAAGGATCAGGATCACATAAATACGTGGATATTATTTATTTTATATTGCTCTTTCTAGTGCTGCTACCCTGATACCTGAAATATAAAATGTCACTTGAAGAATTATAAATGATAAAGGTGTAAGGATCAGGAACACATAAATAAGTGGAAATTAATTATTTTATATTACTCTTTCTAGTGCTGCTACCCTGATACCTGAGAGATTAAATGTCACTTGAAAAATTATAAAGGTGTAAGGATCTGGAGCACATAAATACGTGGAATTTATTTATTTTATATTGCTCTTTCTTGTGCTGCTACCCTGATACCTGAAAGATAAAATGTCACTTGAAAAATTATAAATTACAAAGGTGTAAGGATCAGGAACACATAAATACGTGGAAATTAATTATTTTATATTGCTCTTTCTAGTGCTGCTACCCTGATCCTCAGAGATTAAATGTCACTTGAAAAATTATAAAGGTGTAAGGATCAGGAACACATAAATAAGTGGAAATTAATTATTTTATATTGCTCTTTCTAGTGCTGTTACCCTGATACCTAAGAGATTAAATGTCACTCTAAAAATTATAAAGGTGTAAGGATCAGGAACACATAAATAAGTGGAAATTAATTATTTTATATTGCTCTTTCTAGTGCTGCTACCCTGATCCTCAGAGATTAAATGTCACTTGAAAAATTATAAAGGTGTAAGGATCAGGAACACATAAATAAGTGGAAATTAATTATTTTATATTGCTCTTTCTAGTGCTGCTACCCTGATCCTCAGAGATTAAATGTCACTTGAAAAATTATAAAGGTGTAAGGATCAGGAACACATAAATAAGTGGATATTATTTATTTTATATTGCTCTTTCTAGTGCTGTAACCCTGATACCTGAGAGATTAAATGTCACTTGAAAAATTATAAAGATGTAAGGATCAGAAACACATAAATAAGTGGAAATTAATTATTTTATATTGCTCTTTCTAGTGCTGCTACCCTGATACCTGAAATATAAAATGTCACTTGAAAAATTATAAATTATAAAGGTGTAAGGATCAGGAACACATAAATACGTGGAAATTATTTATTTTATGTTGCTCTTTCTAGTGCTGCTACCCTGATACCTGAGAGATTAAATGTCACTTGAAAAATTATAAAATATAAAGGTGTAAGGATCAGGAACACATAAATACGTGGATATTATTTATTTTATATTGCTCTTTCTAGTGCTGCTACCCTGATACCTGAAAGATTAAATGTCACTTGAAAAATTTTAATTATAAATGTGTAAGGATCAGGAACACCTAAATAAGTGGAAATCAATTATTTTATATTGCTCCTTCTAGTGCTGCTACCCTGATACCTCAGAGATTAAATGTCACTTGAAAAATTATAAATTATAAAGGTGTAAGGATCAGGAACACATAAATAAGTGGAATTTATTTATTTTATATTGCTCCTTCTAGTGCTGCTACCCTGATACCTCAGAGATTAAATGTAACTTGAAAAATTATAAATTATAAAGGTGTAAGGATCAGGAACACATAAATAAGTGGAAATTAATTATTTTATATTGCTCTTTCTAGTGCTGCTACCCTGATACCTGAAATACAAAATGTCACTTGAAAAATTATAAATTATAAAGGTGTAAGGATCAGGAACACATAAATACGAGGAAATTATTTATTTTATATTGCTCTCTCTAGTGCTGCTACCCTGATACCTGAGAGATAAATGTCACTAGAAAAATTATAAAGGTGTAAGGATCAGGAACACATAAATAACTGGAATTTATTTATTTTATATTGCTCTTTCTAGTGCTGCTACCCTGATACCTGAAATATAAAATGTCACTTGAAAAATTATAAATTATAAAGGTGTAAGGATCAGGAACACCTAAATAAGTGGAAATTAATTATTTTATATTGCTCTTTCTAGTGCTGCTACCCTGATACCTGATAGATTAAATGTCACTTGAAAAATTATAAAGTTGTAAGGATCAGGATCACATAAATACGTGGATATTATTTATTTTATATTGTTCTTTCTAGTGCTGTTACCCTGATACCTGAGAGATTAAATGTCCCTTGAAAAATTATAAAGGTGTAAGGATCAGGAACACATAAATAAGTGGAATTTATTTATTTTATATTGCTCTTTCTAGTGCTGCTACCCTGATACCTCAGAGATTAAATGTCACTTGAAAAATTATAAATTATAAAGGTGTAAGGATCAGGAACACATAAATAAGTGGAATTTATTTATTTTATATTGCTCTTTCTAGTGCTGCTACCCTGATACCTGAAATATAAAATGTCACTTGAAGAATTATAAATTATAAAGGTGTAAGGATCAGGAACACATAAATACGAGGAAATTATTTATTTTATATTGCTCTTTCTAGTGCTGCTACCCTGATACCTCAGAGATTAAATGTTACTTGAAAAATTATAAATTATAAAGGTGTAAGGATCAGGAACACATAAATCGTTGGAAATTATTTATTTTATATTGCTCTTTCTAGTGCTGCTACCCTGATACCTCAGAGATTAAATGTCACTTGAAAAAATATAAATTATAAAGGTGTAAGGATCAGGAACACATAAATAAGTGGAAATTAATTATTTTATATTGCTCTTTCTAGTGCTGCTACCCTGATACCTGAGAGATTAAATGTCACTAGAAAAATTATAAAGGTGTAAGGATCAGGAACACATAAATAACTGGAATTTATTTATTTTATATTGCTCTTTCTAGTGCTGCTACCCTGATACCTGAAATATAAAATGTCACTTGAAAAATTATAAATTATAAAGGTGTAAGGATCAGGAACACATAAATACGAGGAAATTATTTATTTTATATTGCTCTTTCTAGTGCTGCTACCCTGATACCTGAGAGATGAAATGTCACTTGAAAAATTTTAATTATAAATGTGTAAGGATCAGGAACACCTAAATAAGTGGAAATTAATTATTTTTTATTGCTCTTTCTAGTGCTGCTACCCTGATACCTGAGAGATTAAATGTCACTTGAAAAATTATAAAGGTGTAAGGATCAGGATCACATAAATACGTGGATATTATTTATTTTATATTGCTCTTTCTAGTGCTGTTACCCTGATACCTGAGAGATTAAATGTCACTTGAAAATTATAAAGGTGTAAGGATCAGGAACACATAAATAACTGGAATTTATTTATTTTATATTGCTCTTTCTAGTGCTGCTACCCTGATACCTCAGAGATTAAATGTCACTTGAAAAATTATAAATTATAAAGGTGTAAGGATCAGGAACACATAAATAAGTGGAATTTATTTATTTTATATTGCTCTTTCTAGTGCTGCTACCCTGATACCTGAAATATAAAATGTCACTTGAAAAATTATAAATTATAAAGAATAAAGGATCAGGAACACATAAATAAGTGGAAATTAATTATTTTATATTGCTCTTTCTAGTGCTGCTACCCTGATACCTGAGAGATTAAATGTCACTTGAAAAATTATAAAGGTGTAAGGATCAGGAACACATAAATACGTGGATATTATTTATTTTATATTGCTCTTTCTAGTGCTGTTACCCTGATACCTGAGAGATTAAATGTCACTTGAAAATTATAAAGGTGTAAGGATCAGGAACACATAAATAACTGGAATTTATTTATTTTATATTGCTCTTTCTAGTGCTGCTACCCTGATACCTCAGAGATTAAATGTCATTTGAAAAATTTGAAATTATAAAGGTGTAAGGATCAGGAACCCATAAATACGTGGAAATCATTTATTTTATATTGCTCCTTCTAGTGCTGCTACCCTGATACCTCAGAGATTAAATGTCACTTGAAAAATTATAAATTATAAAGGTGTAAGGATCAGGAACACATAAATAAGTGGAATTTATTTATTTTATATTGCTCTTTCTAGTGCTGCTACCCTGATACCTGAAATATAAAATGTCACTTGAAAAATTATAAATTATAAAGAATAAAGGATCAGGAACACATAAATAAGTGGAACTTAATTATTTTATATTGCTCTTTCTAGTGCTGCTACCCTGATACCTCAGAGATTAAATGTTACTTGAAAAATTATAAATTATAAAGGTGTAAGGATCAGGAACACATAAATACGTGAAAATTATTTATTTTATATTGCTCTTTCTAGTGCTATTACCCTGATACCTGAAATATAAAATGTCACTTGAAAAATTATAAATTATAAAGGTGTAATGATCAGGAACACATAAATAAGTGGAATTTATTTATTTTATATTGCTCTTTCTAGTGCTGCTACCCTGATACCTGAAATATAAAATGTCACTTGAAGAATTATAAATGATAAAGGTGTAAGGATCAGGAACACATAAATACGAGGAAATTATTTATTTTATATTGCTCTTTCTAGTGCTGCTACCCTGATACCTCAGAGATTAAATGTTACTTGAAAAATTATAAATTATAAAGGTGTAAGGATCAGGAACACATAAATACGTGGAAATTATTTATTTTATATTGGTCTTTCTAGTGCTGTTACCCTGATACCTGAAATATAAAATGTCACTTGAAAAATTATAAATTATAAAGGTGTAAGGATCAGGAACACATAAATCGTTGGAAATTATTTATTTTATATTGCTCTTTCTAGAGCTGCTACCCTGATACCTCAGAGATTAAATGTCACTTGAAAAATTATAAATTATAAAGGTGTAAGGATCAGGAACACATAAATAAGTGGAATTTATTTATTTTATATTGCTCTTTCTAGTGCTGCTACCCTGATACCTGAGAGATTAAATAGCACTTGAAAAATTAAAAAGGGGTAAGGATCAGGAACACAGAAATACGTGGAATTTATTTATTTTATATTGCTCTTTCTAGTGCTGCTACCCTGATACCTGAAAGATAAAATGTCACTTGAAAAATTATAAATTATAAAGGTGTAAGGATCAGGAACACATAAATAAGTGGAAATTAAATATTTTATATTTCTCTTTCTAGTGCTGCTACCCTGATACCTGATAGATTAAATGTCACTTGAAAAATTATAAAGGTGTAAGGATCAGGAACACATAAATAAGTGGAATTTATTTATTTTATAATGCTCTTTCTAGTGCTGCTACCCTGATACCTGAAATATATAATGTCACTTGAAAAATTATAAATTATAAAGGTGTAAGGATCAGGAACACATAAATACGTGGAATTTTTTTATTTTATATTGCTCTCTCTAGTGCTGCTACCCTGATACCTCAGAGATTAAATGTCACTTGAAAAATTATAAATTATAAAAGTGTAAGGATCAGGAACACATAAATACGTGGAAATTATGTATTTTATATTGCTCTTTCTAGTGCTGCTACCCTGATACCTCAGAGATTAAATGACACTTGAAAAATTAAAAATTATAAAGGTGTAAGGATCAGGAACACATAAATAAGTAAGGATCAGGAACACATAAATAAGTGGAAATTAAATATTTTATATAGCTCTTTCTAGTGCTGCTACCCTGATACCTGAGAGATTAAATGTCACTTGAAAAATTATAAAGGTGTAAGGATCAGGAACACATAAATACGTGGAATTTATTTATTTTATTTTGCTCTTTCTAGTGCTGTTACACTGATACCTGAAAGATAAAATGTCACTTGAAAAATTATAAATTATAAAGGTGTAAGGATCAGGAACACATAAATAAGTGGAATTTATTTATTTTATAATGCTCTTTCTAGTGCTGCTACCCTGATACCTGAAATATAAAATGTCACTTGAAAAATTATAAATTATAAAGGTGTAAGGATCAGGAACACATAAATACGTGGAAATTATTTATTTTATATTGCTCTTTCTAGTGCTGTTACCCTGATACCTGAAATATAAAATGTCACTTGAAAAATTATAAATTATATAGGTGTAAGGATCAGGAACACATAAATAAGTGGAAATTAATTATTTTATATTGCTCTTTCTAGTGCTGCTACCCTGATACCTGAGAGATTAAATGTCACTTGAAAAATTTTAATTATAAATGTGTCAGGATCAGGACCACCTAAATAAGTGGAAATTAATTATTTTATTTTGCTCTTTCTAGTGCTGCTACCCTGATACCTCAGAGATTAAATGTTACTTGAAAAATTATAAATTATAAAGGTGTAAGGATCAGGAACACATAAATACGAGGAAATTATTTATTTTATATTGCTCTTTCTAGTGCTGCTACCCTGATACCTGAGAGATGAAATGTCACTTGAAAAATTTTAATTATAAATGTGTAAGGATCAGGAACACCTAAATAAGTGGAAATTAATTATTTTTTATTGCTCTTTCTAGTGCTGCTACCCTGATACCTGAGGGATTAAATGTCACTTGAAAAATTATAAAGGTGTAAGGATCAGGATCACATAAATACGTGGATATTATTTATTTTATATTGCTCTTTCTAGTGCTGTTACCCTGATACCTGAGAGATTAAATGTCACTTGAAAATTATAAAGGTGTAAGGATCAGGAACACATAAATAACTGGAATTTATTTATTTTATATTGCTCTTTCTAGTGCTGCTACCCTGATACCTCAGAGATTAAATGTCACTTGAAAAATTATAAATTATAAAGGTGTAAGGATCAGGAACACATAAATAAGTGGAATTTATTTATTTTATATTGCTCTTTCTAGTGCTGCTACCCTGATACCTGAAATATAAAATGTCACTTGAAAAATTATAAATTATAAAGAATAAAGGATCAGGAACACATAAATAAGTGGAAATTAATTATTTTATATTGCTCTTTCTAGTGCTGCTACCCTGATACCTGAGAGATTAAATGTCACTTGAAAAATTATAAAGGTGTAAGGATCAGGAACACATAAATACGTGGATATTATTTATTTTATATTGCTCTTTCTAGTGCTGTTACCCTGATACCTGAGAGATTAAATGTCACTTGAAAATTATAAAGGTGTAAGGATCAGGAACACATAAATAACTGGAATTTATTTATTTTATATTGCTCTTTCTAGTGCTGCTACCCTGATACCTCAGAGATTAAATGTCATTTGAAAAATTTGAAATTATAAAGGTGTAAGGATCAGGAACCCATAAATACGTGGAAATCATTTATTTTATATTGCTCCTTCTAGTGCTGCTACCCTGATACCTCAGAGATTAAATGTCACTTGAAAAATTATAAATTATAAAGGTGTAAGGATCAGGAACACATAAATAAGTGGAATTTATTTATTTTATATTGCTCTTTCTAGTGCTGCTACCCTGATACCTGAAATATAAAATGTCACTTGAAAAATTATAAATTATAAAGAATAAAGGATCAGGAACACATAAATAAGTGGAAATTAATTATTTTATATTGCTCTTTCTAGTGCTGCTACCCTGATACCTCAGAGATTAAATGTTACTTGAAAAATTATAAATTATAAAGGTGTAAGGATCAGGAACACATAAATACGTGAAAATTATTTATTTTATATTGCTCTTTCTAGTGCTGTTACCCTGATACCTGAAATATAAAATGTCACTTGAAAAATTATAAATTATAAAGGTGTAAGGATCAGGAACACATAAATAAGTGGAATTTATTTATTTTATATTGCTCTTTCTAGTGCTGCTACCCTGATACCTGAAATATAAAATGTCACTTGAAGAATTATAAATGATAAAGGTGTAAGGATCAGGAACACATAAATACGAGGAAATTATTTATTTTATATTGCTCTTTCTAGTGCTGCTACCCTGATACCTCAGAGATTAAATGTTACTTGAAAAATTATAAATTATAAAGGTGTAAGGATAAGGAACACATAAATACGTGGAAATTATTTATTTTATATTGGTCTTTCTAGTGCTGTTACCCTGATACCTGAAATATAAAATGTCACTTGAAAAATTATAAATTATAAAGGTGTAAGGATCAGGAACACATAAATCGTTGGAAATTATTTATTTTATATTGCTCTTTCTAGAGCTGCTACCCTGATACCTCAGAGATTAAATGTCACTTGAAAAATTATAAATTATAAAGGTGTAAGGATCAGGAACACATAAATAAGTGGAATTTATTTATTTTATATTGCTCTTTCTAGTGCTGCTACCCTGATACCTGAGAGATTAAATAGCACTTGAAAAATTAAAAAGGGGTAAGGATCAGGAACACAGAAATACGTGGAATTTATTTATTTTATATTGCTCTTTCTAGTGCTGCTACCCTGAAACCTGAAAGATAAAATGTCACTTGAAAAATTATAAATTATAAAGGTGTAAGGATCAGGAACACATAAATAAGTGGAAATTAAATATTTTATATTTCTCTTTCTAGTGCTGCTACCCTGATACCTGAGAGATTAAATGTCACTTGAAAAATTATAAAGGTGTAAGGATCAGGAACACATAAATACGTGGAATTTATTTATTTTATTTTGCTCTTTCTAGTGCTGCTACACTGATACCTGAAAGATAAAATGTCACTTGAAAAATTATAAATTATAAAGGTGTAAGGATCAGGAACACATAAATAAGTGGAATTTATTTATTTTATAATGCTCTTTCTAGTGCTGCTACCCTGATACCTGAAATATAAAATGTCACTTGAAAAATTATAAATTATAAAGGTGTAAGGATCAGGAACACATAAATACGTGGAAATTATTTATTTTATATTGCTCTTTCTAGTGCTGTTACCCTGATACCTGAAATATAAAATGTCACTTGAAAAATTATAAATTATATAGGTGTAAGGATCAGGAACACATAAATAAGTGGAAATTAATTATTTTATATTGCTCTTTCTAGTGCTGCTACCCTGATACCTGAGAGATTAAATGTCACTTGAAAAATTTTAATTATAAATGTGTCAGGATCAGGACCACCTAAATAAGTGGAAATTAATTATTTTATTTTGCTCTTTCTAGTGCTGCTACCCTGCTACCTCAGAGATTAAATGTCACTTGAAAAATTATAAAGGTGTAAGGATCAGGAACACATAAATAGGTGGAAATAATTTATTTTATATTGCTCTTTCTAGTGCTGCTACCCTGATATCTGAGAGATTAAATGTCACTTGAAAAATTATAAAGGTGTAAGGATCAGGAACACATAAATAGGTGGAAATAATTTATTTTATATTGCTCTTTCTAGTGCTGCTACCCTGATACCTGAGAGATTAAATGGCACTTGAAAAATTATAAATTATAAAGGTGTAAGGATCAGGAACACATAAATACGTGGAATTTATTTATTTTATATTGCTCTTTCTAGTGCTGCTACCCTGATACCTGAGAGATTAAATGGCACTTGAAAAATTATAAATTATAAAGGTGTAAGGATCAGGAACACATAAATAGGTGGAAATAATTTATTTTATAGTGCTCTTTTTAGTGCTGCTACCCTGATACCTGAAAGATAAAATGTCATTTGAAAAATTATAAATTATGAAGGTGTAAGGATCAGGAACACATAAATACGTGGAAATTAATTATTTAATATTGCTCTTTCTAGTACTGCTACCCTGATACCTGAGGGATTAAATGTCACTTGAAAAATTATAAATTATAAAGGTGTAAGGATCAGGAACACATAAATAAGTGGAATTTATTTATTTTATATTGCTCTTTCTAGTGCTGCTACCCTGATACCTGAGAGATTAAATAGCACTTGAAAAATTATAAAGGGGTAAGGATCAGGAACACAGAAATAAGTGGAATTTATTTATTTTATATTGCTCTTTCTAGTGCTGCTACCCTGATACCTGAAATATAAAATGTCACTTGAAAAATTATAAATTATAAAGAATAAAAAATCAGGAACACATAAATAAGTGGAAATTAATTATTTTATATTGCTCTTTCTAGTGCTGCTACCCTGATACCTGAGAGATTAAATGTCACTTGAAAAATTATAAAGGTGTAAGGATCAGGATCACATAAATACGTGGATATTATTTATTTTATATTGCTCTTTCTAGTGCTGTTACCCTGATACCTGAGAGATTAAATGTCACTTGAAAATTATAAAGGTGTAAGGATCAGGAACACATAAATAACTGGAATTTATTTATTTTATATTGCTCTTTCTAGTGCTGCTACCCTGATACCTCAGAGATTAAATGTCATTTGAAAAATTTGAAATTATAAAGGTGTAAGATCAGGAACCCATAAATACGTGGAAATCATTTATTTTATATTGCTCCTTCTAGTGCTGCTACCCTGATACCTGAGAGATTAAATGTCACTTGAAAAATTATAAATTATAAAGGTGTAAAGATCAGGAACACATAAATAAGTGGAATTTATTTATTTTATATTGCTCTTGCTAGTGCTGCTACCCTGATACCTGAAATATAAAATGTCACTTGAAAAATTATAAATTATAAAGAATAAAGGATCAGGAACACATAAATAAGTGGAAATTAATTATTTTATATTGCTCTTTCTAGTGCTGTTACCCTGATACCTGAGAGATTAAATGTCACTTGAAAATTATAAAGGTGTAAGGATCAGGAACACATAAATAACTGGAATTTATTTATTTTATATTGCTCTTTCTAGTGCTGCTACCCTGATACCTGAAATATAAAATGTCACTTGAAAAATTATAAATTATAAAGGTGTAAGGATCAGGAACACATAAATACGAGGAAATTATTTATTTTATATTGCTCTTTCTAGTGCTGCTACCCTGATACCTCAGAGATTAAATGTTACTTGAAAAATTATAAATTATAAAGGTGTAAGGATCAGGAACACATAAATACGTGGAAATTATTTATTTTATATTGGTCTTTCTAGTGCTGTTACCCTGATACCTGAAATATAAAATGTCACTTGAAAAATTATAAATTATAAAGGTGTAAGGATCAGGAACACATAAATCGTTGGAAATTATTTATTTTATATTGCTCTTTCTAGAGCTGCTACCCTGATACCTCAGAGATTAAATGTCACTTGAAAAATTATAAATTATAAAGGTGTAAGGATCAGGAACACATAAATAAGAGGAATTTATTTATTTTATATTGCTCTTTCTAGTGCTGCTACCCTGATACCTGAAATATAAAATGTCACTTGAAAAATTATAAATTATAAAGATGTAAGGATCAGGACCACATAAATAAGTGGAAATTAATTATTTTATATTGCTCTTTCTAGTGCTGCTACCCTGATACCTGAGAGATTAAATGTCACTTGAAAAATCTTAATTACAAATGTGTCAGGATCAGGACCACCTAAATAAGTGGAAATTAATTATTTTTTTTTGCTCTTTCTAGTGCTGCTACCCTGATACCTGAGAGATTAAATGTCACTTGAAAAATTATAAAGGTGTAAGGATCAGGAACACATAAATACGTGGAAATTATTTATTTTATGTTGCTCTTTCTAGTGCTGCTACCCTGATACCACAGAGATTAAATGTCACTTGAAAAATTATAAATTATAAATTATAAAGGTGTAAGGATCAGGAACACATAAATAAGTGTAAATTAATTATTTTATATTGCTCTTTCTAGTGCTGCTATCCTGATACCTCAGAGATTAAATGTCACTTGAAAAATTATAAATTATAAAGGTGTAAGGATCAGGAACACAAAATAAGTGTAAATTAATTATTTTATATTGCTCTTTCTAGTGCTGCTACCCTGATACCTCAGAGATTAAATGTCACTTGAAAAATTATAAATTATAAAGGTGTTAGGATCAGGAACACATAAATAAGTGGAAATTAATTATTTTATATTGCTCTTTCTAGTGCTGCTACCCTGATACCTGAGAGATTAAATGTCACTTGAAAAATTATAAAGGTGTATGGATCAGGAACACATAAATAGGTGGAATAATTTATTTTATATTGCTCTTTCTAGTGCTGCTACCCTGATACCTGAGAGATTAAATAGCACTTGAAAAATTATAAAGGGGTAAGGATCAGGAACACAGAAATACGTGGAATTTATTTATTTTATATTGCTCTTTCTAGTGCTGCTACCCTGATACCTGAAAGATAAAATGTCACTTGAAAAATTATAAATTATAAAGGTGTAAGGATCAGGAACACATAAATAAGTGGATATTAAATATTTTATATTTCTCTTTCTAGTGCTGCTACCCTGATACCTGATAGATTAAATGTCACTTGAAAAATTATAAAGGTGTAAGGATCAGGAACACATAAATAAGTGGAATTTATTTATTTTATAATGCTCTCTCTAGTGCTGCTACCCTGATACCTGAAATATAAAATGTCACTTGAAAAATTATAAATTATAAAGGTGTAAGGATCAGGAACACATAAATACGTGGAAATTTTTTATTTTATATTGCTCTTTCTAGTGCTGCTACCCTGATACCTCAGAGATTAAATGTCACTTGAAAAATTATAAATTATAAAAGTGTAAGGATCAGGAACACATAAATACGTGGAAATTATTTATTTTATATTGCTCTTACCCTGTGCTGCTAGTGCTGCTACCCTGATACCTGAAATATAAAATGTCACTTGAAAAATTATAAATTATAAAGGTGTAAGGATCAGGAACACATAAATACGTGGAAATTTTTTATTTTATATTGCTCTTTCTAGTGCTGCTACCCTGATACCTCAGAGATTAAATGTCACTTGAAAAATTATAAATTATAAAAGTGTAAGGATCAGGAACACATAAATACGTGGAAATTATTTATTTTATATTGCTCTTTCTAGTGCTGCTACCCTGATACCTCAGAGATTAAATGACACTTGAAAAATTAAAAATTATAAAGGTGTAAGGATCAGGAACACATAAATACGTGGAATTTATTTATTTTATATTGCTCTTTCTAGTGCTGCTACCCTGATACCTGAAATATAAAATGTCACTTAAAAAATTATAAATTATAAAGATGTAAGGATCAGGAACACATAAATAAGTGGAAATTAATTATTTTATATTGCTCTTTCTAGTGCTGCTACCCTGATACCTGAGAGATTAAATGTCACTTGAAAAATTTTAATTATAAATGTGTCAGGATCAGGACCACCTAAATAAGTGGAAATTAATTATTTTATTTTGCTCTTTCTAGTGCTGCTACCCTGATACCTGAGAGATTAAATGTCACTTGAAAAATTATAAAGGTGTAAGGATCAGGAACACATAAATCGTTGGAAATTATTTATTTTATATTGCTCTTTCTAGTGCTGCTACCCTGATACCTGAGAGATTAAATGTTACTTGAAAATTATAAAGGTGTAAGGATCAGGAACACATAAAACGTTGGAAATTATTTATTTTATATTGCTCTTTCCAGTGCTGCTACCCTGCTACCTCAGAGATTAAATGTAACTTGAAAAATTATAAATTATAAAGGTGTAAGGATCAGGAACACAAAATAAGTGTAAATTAATTATTTTATATTGCTCTTTCTAGTGCTGCTACCCTGATACCTGAAATATAAAATGTCACTTGAAGAATTATAAATGATAAAGGTGTAAGGATCAGGAACACATAAATAAGTGTAAATTAATTATTTTATATTTCTCTTTCTAGTGCTGCTACCCTGATACCTGAGAGATTAAATGTCACTTGAAAAATCTTAATTATAAATGTGTCAGGATTAGGACCACCTAAATAAGTGGAAATTAATTATTTTATTTTGCTCTTTCTAGTGCTGCTACCCTGATACCTGAGAGATTAAATGTCACTTGAAAAATTATAAAGGTGTAAGGATCAGGAACACATAAATACGTGGAAATTATTTATTTTATGTTGCTCTTTCTAGTGCTGCTACCCTGAAACCACAGTGATTAAATGTCACTTGAAAAATTATAAATTATAAAGGTGTAAGGATCAGGAACACATAAATAAGTGTAAATTAATTATTTTATATTGCTCTTTCTAGTGCTGCTACCCTGATACCTCAGAGATTAAATGTCACTTGAAAAATTATAAATTATAAAGGTGTAAGGATCAGGAACACATAAATAAGTGGAATTTATTTATTTTATATTGCTCTTTCTAGTGCTGCTACCCTGATACCTGAAATATAAAATGTCACTTGAAAAATTATAAATTATAAAGGTGTAAGGATCAGGTACACATAAATACGAGGAAATTATTTATTTTATATTGCTCTTTCTAGTGCTGCTACCCTGATACCTGAGAGATGAAATGTCACTTGAAAAATTTTAATTATAAATGTGTAAGGATCAGGAACACCTAAATAAGTGGAAATTAATTATTTTATATTGCTCTTTCTAGTGCTGCTACCCTGATACCTGAGAGATTAAATGTCACTTGAAAAATTATAAAGGTGTAAGGATCAGGATCACATAAATACGTGGATATTATTTATTTTATATTGCTCTTTCTAGTGCTGTTACCCTGATACCTGAGAGATTAAATGTCACTTGAAAATTATAAAGGTGTAAGGATCAGGAACACATAAATAACTGGAATTTATTTATTTTATATTGCTCTTTCTAGTGCTGCTACCCTGATACCTCAGAGATTAAATGTCACTTGAAAAATTATAAATTATAAAGGTGTAAGGATCAGGAACACATAAATAAGTGGAATTTATTTATTTTATATTGCTCTTTCTAGTGCTGCTACCCTGATACCTGAAATATAAAATGTCACTTGAAAAATTATAAATTATAAAGAATAAAGGATCAGGAACACATAAATAAGTGGAAATTAATTATTTTATATTGCTCTTTCTAGTGCTGCTACCCTGATACCTGAGAGATTAAATGTCACTTGAAAAATTATAAAGGTGTAAGGATCAGGAACACATAAATAACTGGAATTTATTTATTTTATATTGCTCTTTCTAGTGCTGCTACCCTGATACCTCAGAGATTAAATGTCATTTGAAAAATTTGAAATTATAAAGGTGTAAGGATCAGGAACCCATAAATACGTGGAAATCATTTATTTTATATTGCTCCTTCTAGTGCTGCTACCCTGATACCTCAGAGATTAAATGTCACTTGAAAAATTATAAATTATAAAGGTGTAAGGATCAGGAACACATAAATAAGTGGAATTTATTTATTTTATATTGCTCTTTCTAGTGCTGCTACCCTGATACCTGAAATATAAAATGTCACTTGAAAAATTATAAATTATAAAGAATAAAGGATCAGGAACACATAAATAAGTGGAAATTAATTATTTTATATTGCTCTTTCTAGTGCTGCTACCCTGATACCTGAGAGATTAAATGTCACTTGAAAAATTATAAAGGTGTAAGGATCAGGAACACATAAATACGTGGATATTATTTATTTTATATTGCTCTTTCTAGTGCTGTTACCCTGATACCTGAGAGATTAAATGTCACTTGAAAATTATAAAGGTGTAAGGATCAGGAACACATAAATAACTGGAATTTATTTATTTTATATTGCTCTTTCTAGTGCTGCTACCCTGATACCTGAAATATAAAATGTCACTTGAAAAATTATAAATTATAAAGGTGTAAGGATCAGGAACACATAAATACGAGGAAATTATTTATTTTATATTGCTCTTTCTAGTGCTGCTACCCTGATACCTCAGAGATTAAATGTCACTTGAAAAATTATAAATTATAAAGGTGTAAGGATCAGGAACACATAAATAAGTGGAATTTATTTATTTTATATTGCTCTTTCTAGTGCTGCTACCCTGATACCTCAGAGATTAAATGTCACTTGAAAAATTATAAATTATAAAGGTGTAAGGATCAGGAACACATAAATAAGTGGAATTTATTTATTTTATATTGCTCTTTCTAGTGCTGCTACCCTGATACCTGAAATATAAAATGTCACTTGAAGAATTATAAATTATAAAGGTTTAAGGATCAGGAACACATAAATACGAGGAAATTAATTATTTTATATTGCTCTTTCTAGTGCTGCTACCCTGATACCTCAGAGATTAAATGTTACTTGAAAAATTATAAATTATAAAGGTGTAAGGATCAGGAACACATAAATACGTGAAAATTATTTATTTTATATTGCTCTTTTTAGTGCTGTTACCCTGATACCTGAAATATAAAATGTCACTTGAAAAATTATAAATTATAAAGGTGTAAGGATCAGGAACACATAAATAAGTGGAATTTATTTATTTTATATTGCTCTTTCTAGTGCTGCTACCCTGATACCTGAAATATAAAATGTCACTTGAAGAATTATAAATGATAAAGGTGTAAGGATCAGGAACACATAAATACGTGGAAATTATTTATTTTATATTGGTCTTTCTAGTGCTGTTACCCTGATACCTGAAATATAAAATGTCACTTGAAAAATTATAAATTATAAAGGTGTAAGGATCAGGAACACATAAATCGTTGGTAATTATTTATTTTATATTGCTCTTTCTAGAGCTGCTACCCTGATACCTCAGAGATTAAATGTCACTTGAAAAATTATAAATTATAAAGGTGTAAGGATCAGGAACACATAAATAAGTGGAATTTATTTATTTTATATTGCTCTTTCTAGTGCTGCTACCCTGATACCTGAGAGATTAAATAGCACTTGAAAAATTATAAAGGGGTAAGGATCAGGAACACAGAAATACGTGGAATTTATTTATTTTATATTGCTCTTTCTAGTGCTGCTACCCTGATACCTGAAAGATAAAATGTCACTTGAAAAATTATAAATTATAAAGGTGTAAGGATCAGGAACACATAAATAAGTGGAAATTAAATATTTTATATTTCTCTTTCTAGTGCTGCTACCCTGATACCTGATAGATTAAATGTCACTTGAAAAATTATAAAGGTGTAAGGATCAGGAACACATAAATAAGTGGAATTTATTTATTTTATAATGCTCTTTCTAGTGCTGCTACCCTGATACCTGAAATATATAATGTCACTTGAAAAATTATAAATTATAAAGGTGTAAGGATCAGGAACACATAAATACGTGGAATTTTTTTATTTTATATTGCTCTTTCTAGTGCTGCTACCCTGATACCTCAGAGATTAAATGTCACTTGAAAAATTATAAATTATAAAAGTGTAAGGATCAGGAACACATAAATACGTGGAAATTATGTATTTTATATTGCTCTTTCTAGTGCTGCTACCCTGATACCTCAGAGATTAAATGACACTTGAAAAATTAAAAATTATAAAGGTGTAAGGATCAGGAACACATAAATAAGTAAGGATCAGGAACACATAAATAAGTGGAAATTAAATATTTTATATAGCTCTTTCTAGTGCTGCTACCCTGATACCTGAGAGATTAAATGTCACTTGAAAAATTATAAAGGTGTAAGGATCAGGAACACATAAATACGTGGAATTTATTTATTTTATTTTGCTCTTTCTAGTGCTGCTACACTGATACCTGAAAGATAAAATGTCACTTGAAAAATTATAAATTATAAAGGTGTAAGGATCAGGAACACATAAATACGTGGAAATTATTTATTTTATATTGCTCTTTCTAGTGCTGTTACCCTGATACCTGAAATATAAAATGTCACTTGAAAAATTATAAATTATATAGGTGTAAGGATCAGGAACACATAAATAAGTGGAAATTAATTATTTTATATTGCTCTTTCTAGTGCTGCTACCCTGATACCTGAGAGATTAAATGTCACTTGAAAAATTTTAATTATAAATGTGTCAGGATCAGGACCACCTAAATAAGTGGAAATTAATTATTTTATTTTGCTCTTTCTAGTGCTGCTACCCTGATACCTGAGAGATTAAATGTCACTTGAAAAATTATAAAGGTGTAAGGATCAGGAACACATAAATCGTTGGAAATTATTTATTTTATATTGCTCTTTCTAGTGCTGCTACCCTGATACCTGAGAGATTAAATGTTACTTGAAAAATTATAAAGGTGTAAGGATCAGGAACACATAAAACGTTGGAAATTATTTATTTTATATTGCTCTTTCCAGTGCTGCTACCCTGCTACCTCAGTGAATAAATGTCACTTGAAAAATTATATATTATAAAGGTGTAAGGATCAGGAACACATAAATACGTGGAAATTATTTATTTTATATTGCTCTTTCTAGTGCTGCTACCCTGATACCTGAGAAATTAAATGTCACTTGAAAAATTATAAAGGTGTAAGGATCAGGAACACATAAATACGTGGAAATTATTTATTTTATGTTGCTCTTTCTAGTGCTGCTACCCTGATACCACAGAGATTAAATGTCACTTGAAAAATTATAAAGGTGTAAGGATCAGGAACACATAAATAGGTGGAAATAATTTATTTTATATTGCTCTTTCTAGTGCTGCTACCCTGATACCTGAGAGATTAAATGTCACTTGAAAAATTATAAAGGTGTAAGGATCAGGAACACATAAATAGGTGGAAATAATTTATTTTATATTGCTCTTTCTAGTGCTGCTACCCTGATACCTGAGAGATTAAATGGCACTTGAAAAATTATAAATTATAAAGGTGTAAGGATCAGGAACACATAAATACGTGGAATTTATTTATTTTATATTGCTCTTTCTAGTGCTGCTACCCTGATACCTGAGAGATTAAATGGCACTTGAAAAATTATAAATTATAAAGGTGTAAGGATCAGGAACACATAAATAGGTGGAAATAATTTATTTTATAGTGCTCTTTTTAGTGCTGCTACCCTGATACCTGAAAGATAAAATGTCATTTGAAAAATTATAAATTATGAAGGTGTAAGGATCAGGAACACATAAATACGTGGAAATTAATTATTTAATATTGCTCTTTCTAGTACTGCTACCCTGATACCTGAGGGATTAAATGTCACTTGAAAAATTATAAATTATAAAGGTGTAAGGATCAGGAATACATAAATAAGTGGAATTTATTTATTTTATATTGCTCTTTCTAGTGCTGCTACCCTGATACCTGAGAGATTAAATAGCACTTGAAAAATTATAAAGGGGTAAGGATCAGGAACACATAAATAAGTGGAAATTAATTATTTTTTATAGCTCTTTCTAGTGCTGCTACCCTGATACCTGAGAGATTAAATGTCACTTGAAAAATTATAAAGGTGTAAGGATCAGGAACACATAAATAACTGGAATTTATTTATTTTATATTGCTCTTTCTAGTGCTTCTACCCTGATACCTGAAATATAAAATGTCACTTGAAAAATTATAAATTATAAAGGTGTAAGGATCAGGAACACATAAATACGTGGAAATTATTTATTTTATATTGCTCTTTCTAGTGCTGCTACCCTGATACCTCAGAGATTAAATGTCACTTGAAAAATTATAAATTATAAAAGTGTAAGGATCAGGAACACATAAATACGTGGAATTTATTTATTTTATATTGCTCTTTCTAGTGCTGCTACCCTGATACCTGAGAGATTAAATGGCACTTGAAAAATTATAAATTATAAAGGTGTAAGGATCAGGAACACATAAATAAGTGGAATTTATTTATTTTATATTGCTCTTTCTAGAGCTGCTACCCTGATACCTCAGAGATTAAATGTCACTTGAAAAATTATAAATTATAAAGGTGTAAGGATCAGGAACACATAAATAAGTGGAATTTATTTATTTTATATTGCTCTTTCTAGTGCTGCTACCCTGATACCTGAAATATAAAATGTCACTTGAAAAATTATAAATTATAAAGAATAAAAAATCAGGAACACATAAATAAGTGGAAATTAATTATTTTATATTGCTCTTTCTAGTGCTGCTACCCTGATACCTGAGAGATTAAATGTCACTTGAAAAATTATAAAGGTGTAAGGATCAGGATCACATAAATACGTGGATATTATTTATTTTATATTGCTCTTTCTAGTGCTGTTACCCTGATACCTGAGAGATTAAATGTCACTTGAAAATTATAAAGGTGTAAGGATCAGGAACACATAAATAACTGGAATTTATTTATTTTATATTGCTCTTTCTAGTGCTGCTACCCTGATACCTCAGAGATTAAATGTCATTTGAAAAATTTGAAATTATAAAGGTGTAAGATCAGGAACCCATAAATACGTGGAAATCATTTATTTTATATTGCTCCTTCTAGTGCTGCTACCCTGATACCTGAGAGATTAAATGTCACTTGAAAAATTATAAATTATAAAGGTGTAAGGATCAGGAACACATAAATAAGTGGAATTTATTTATTTTATATTGCTCTTGCTAGTGCTGCTACCCTGATACCTGAAATATAAAATGTCACTTGAAAAATTATAAATTATAAAGAATAAAGGATCAGGAACACATAAATAAGTGGAAATTAATTATTTTATATTGCTCTTTCTAGTGCTGTTACCCTGATACCTGAGAGATTAAATGTCACTTGAAAATTATAAAGGTGTAAGGATCAGGAACACATAAATAACTGGAATTTATTTATTTTATATTGCTCTTTCTAGTGCTGCTACCCTGATACCTGAAATATAAAATGTCACTTGAAAAATTATAAATTATAAAGGTGTAAGGATCAGGAACACATAAATACGAGGAAATTATTTATTTTATATTGCTCTTTCTAGTGCTGCTACCCTGATACCTCAGAGATTAAATGTTACTTGAAAAATTATAAATTATAAAGGTGTAAGGATCAGGAACACATAAATCGTTGGAAATTATTTATTTTATATTGCTCTTTCTAGAGCTGCTACCCTGATACCTCAGAGATTAAATGTCACTTGAAAAATTATAAATTATAAAGGTGTAAGGATCAGGAACACATAAATAAGAGGAATTTATTTATTTTATATTGCTCTTTCTAGTGCTGCTACCCTGATACCTGAAATATAAAATGTCACTTGAAAAATTATAAATTATAAAGATGTAAGGATCAGGACCACATAAATAAGTGGAAATTAATTATTTTATATTGCTCTTTCTAGTGCTGCTACCCTGATACCTCAGAGATTAAATGTCACTTGAAAAATCTTAATTACAAATGTGTCAGGATCAGGACCACCTAAATAAGTGGAAATTAATTATTTTATTTTGCTCTTTCTAGTGCTGCTACCCTGATACCTGAGAGATTAAATGTCACTTGAAAAATTATAAAGGTGTAAGGATCAGGAACACATAAATACGTGGAAATTATTTATTTTATGTTGCTCTTTCTAGTGCTGCTACCCTGATACCACAGAGATTAAATGTCACTTGAAAAATTATAAATTATAAAGGTGTAAGGATCAGGAACACATAAATAAGTGTAAATTAATTATTTTATATTGCTCTTTCTAGTGCTGCTACCCTGATACCTCAGAGATTAAATGTCACTTGAAAAATTATAAATTATAAAGGTGTAAGGATCAGGAACACAAAATAAGTGTAAATTAATTATTTTATATTGCTCTTTCTAGTGCTGCTACCCTGATACCTCAGAGATTAAATGTCACTTGAAAAATTATAAATTATAAAGGTGTTAGGATCAGGAACACATAAATAAGTGGAAATTAATTATTTTATATTGCTCTTTCTAGTGCTGCTACCCTGATACCTGAGAGATTAAATGTCACTTGAAAAATTATAAAGGTGTATGGATCAGGAACACATAAATAGGTGGAATAATTTATTTTATATTGCTCTTTCTAGTGCTGCTACCCTGATACCTGAGAGATTAAATAGCACTTGAAAAATTATAAAGGGGTAAGGATCAGGAACACAGAAATACGTGGAATTTATTTATTTTATATTGCTCTTTCTAGTGCTGCTACCCTGATACCTGAAAGATAAAATGTCACTTGAAAAATTATAAATTATAAAGGTGTAAGGATCAGGAACACATAAATACGTGGAAATTTTTTATTTTATATTGCTCTTTCTAGTGCTGCTACCCTGATACCTCAGAGATTAAATGTCACTTGAAAAATTATAAATTATAAAAGTGTAAGGATCAGGAACACATAAATACGTGGAAATTATTTATTTTATATTGCTCTTTCTAGTGCTGCTACCCTGATACCTCAGAGATTAAATGACACTTGAAAAATTAAAAATTATAAAGGTGTAAGGATCAGGAACACATAAATACGTGGAATTTATTTATTTTATATTGCTCTTTCCAATGCTGCTACACTGATACCTGAAAGATAAAATGTCACTTGAAAAATTATAAATTATAAAGGTGTAAGGATCAGGAACACATAAATAAGTGGAATTTATTTATTTTATATTGCTCTTTCTAGTGCTGCCACCCTGATACCTGAAATATAAAATGTCACTTGAAAAATTATAAATTATAAAGGTGTAAGGATCAGGAACACATAAATACGTGGAAATTATTTATTTTATATTGCTCTTTCTAGTGCTGTTACCCTGATACCTGAAATATAAAATGTCACTTGAAAAATTATAAATTATAAAGGTGTAAGGATCAGGAACACATAAATCGTTGGAAATTATTTATTTTATATTGCTCTTTCTAGAGCTGCTACCCTGATACCTCAGAGATTAAATGTCACTTGAAAAATTATAAATTATAAAGGTGTAAGGATCAGGAACACATAAATAAGTGGAATTTATTTATTTTATATTGCTCTTTCTAGTGCTGCTACCCTGATACCTGAAATATAAAATGTCACTTAAAAAATTATAAATTATAAAGATGTAAGGATCAGGAACACATAAATAAGTGGAAATTAATTATTTTATATTGCTCTTTCTAGTGCTGCTACCCTGATACCTGAGAGATTAAATGTCACTTGAAAAATTTTAATTATAAATGTGTCAGGATCAGGACCACCTAAATAAGTGGAAATTAATTATTTTATTTTGCTCTTTCTAGTGCTGCTACCCTGATACCTGAGAGAGTAAATGTCACTTGAAAAATTATAAAGGTGTAAGGATCAGGAACACATAAATCGTTGGAAATTATTTATTTTATATTGCTCTTTCTAGTGCTGCTACCCTGATACCTGAGAGATTAAATGTTACTTGAAAAATTATAAAGGTGTAAGGATCAGGAACACATAAAACGTTGGAAATTATTTATTTTATATTGCTCTTTCCAGTGCTGCTACCCTGCTACCTCAGAGATTAAATGTCACTTGAAAAATTATAAATTATAAAGGTGTAAGGATCAGGAACACAAAATAAGTGTAAATTAATTATTTTATATTGCTCTTTCTAGTGCTGCTACCCTGATACCTCAGAGATTAAATGTCACTTGAAAAATTATAAATTATAAAGATGTAAGGATCAGGAACACATAAATAAGTGGAAATTAATTATTTTATATTGCTCTTTCTAGTGCTGCTACCCTGATACCTGAGAGATTAAATGTCACTTGAAAAATTATAAAGGTGTAAGGATCAGGAACACATAAATAGGTGGAAATAATTTATTTTATATTGCTCTTTCTAGTGCTGCTACCCTGATACCTGAGAGATTAAATGGCACTTGAAAAATTATAAATTATAAAGGTGTAAGGATCAGGAACACATAAATACGTTGAAATTAATTATTTAATATTGCTCTTTCTAGTACTGCTACCCTGATACCTGAGGGATTAAATGTCACTTGAAAAATTATAAATTATAAAGGTGTAAGGATCAGGAACACATAAATAAGTGGAATTTATTTATTTTATATTGCTCTTTCTAGTGCTGCTACCCTGATACCTGAGAGATTAAATAGCACTTGAAAAATTATAAAGGGGTAAGGATCAGGAACACAGAAATACGTGGAATTTATTTATTTTATATTGCTCTTTCTAGTGCTGCTACCCTGATACCTGAAAGATAAAATGTCACTTGAAAAATTATAAATTATAAAGGTGTAAGGATCAGGAACACATAAATAAGTGGAAATTAAATATTTTATATTTCTCTTTCTAGTGCTGCTACCCTGATACCTGATAGATTAAATGTCACTTGAAAAATTATAAAGGTGTAAGGATCAGGAACACATAAATAAGTGGATTTTATTTATTTTATAATGCTCTTTCTAGTGCTGCTACCCTGATACCTCAGAGATTAAATGTCACTTGAAAAATTATAAAGATGTAAGGATCAGGAACACATAAATAAGTGGAAATTAATTATTTTTTATAGCTCTTTCTAGTGCTGCTACCCTGATACCTGAGAGATTAAATGTCACTTAAAAAATTTCAAATATAAATGTGTAAGGATCAGGAACACCTAAATAAGTGGAAATTAATTATTTTATATTGCTCTTTCTAGTGCTGCTACCCTGATACCTGAGAGATTAAATGTCACTTGAAAAATTATAAAGGTGTAAGGATCAGGAACACATAAATACGTGGAAATTATTTATTTTATATTGCTCTTTCTAGTGCTGCTACCCTGATACCTCAGAGATTAAATGTCACTTGAAAAATTATAAATTATAAAAGTGTAAGGATCAGGAACACATAAATACGTGGAATTTATTTATTTTATATTGCTCTTTCTAGTGCTGCTACCCTGATACCTGAGAGATTAAATGGCACTTGAAAAATTATAAATTATAAAGGTGTAAGGATCAGGAACACATAAATAGGTGGAAATAATTTATTTTATAGTGCTCTTTTTAGTGCTGCTACCCTGATACCTGAAAGATAAAATGTCATTTGAAAAATTATAAATTATGAAGGTGTAAGGATCAGGAACACATAAATACGTGGAAATTAATTATTTAATATTGCTCTTTCTAGTACTGCTACCCTGATACCTGAGGGATTAAATGTCACTTGAAAAATTATAAATTATAAAGGTGTAAGGATCAGGAACACATAAATACGTGGAAATTAATTATTTAATATTGCTCTTTCTAGTGCTGCTACCCTGATACCTGAGAGATTAAATGTCACTTGAAAAATTATAAAGGTGTAAGGATCAGGAACACATAAATAACTGGAATTTATTTATTTTATATTGCTCTTTCTAGTGCTGCTACCCTGATACCTCAGAGATTAAATGTCACTTGAAAAATTATAAATTATAAAAGTGTAAGGATCAGGAACACATAAATACGTGGAAATTATTTATTTTATATTGCTCTTTCTAGTGCTGCTACCCTGATACCTCAGAGATTAAATGACACTTGAAAAATTATAAATTATAAAGGTGTAAGGATCAGGAACACATAAATAAGTAAGGATCAGGAACACATAAATAAGTGGAAATTAATTATTTTATATTGCTCTTTCTAGTGCTGCTACCCTGATACCTGAGAGATTAAATGTCACTTGAAAAATTATAAAGGTGTAAGGATCAGGAACACATAAATACGTGGAATTTATTTATTTTATATTGCTCTTTCTAGTGCTGCTACACTGATACCTGAAAGATAAAATGTCACTTGAAAAATTATAAATTATAAAGGTGTAAGGATCAGCAACACAAAAATAAGTGGAATTTATTTATTTTATATTGCTCTTTCTAGTGCTGCTACCCTGATACCTGAAATATAAAATGTCACTTGAAAAATTATAAATTATAAAGGTGTAAGGATCAGGAACACATAAATACGAGGAAATTATTTATTTTATATTGCTCTTTCTAGTGCTGCTACCCTGATACCTGAGAGATTAAATGTCACTTGAAAAATTATAAAGGTGTAAGGATCAGGATCACATAAATACGTGGATATTATTTATTTTATAATGCTCTTTCTAGTGCTGCTACCCTGATACCTCAGAGATTAAATGTCACTTGAAAAATTATAAAGATGTAAGGATCAGGAACACATAAATAAGTGGAAATTAATTATTTTTTATAGCTCTTTCTAGTGCTGCTACCCTGATACCTGAGAGATTAAATGTCACTTAAAAAATTTCAAATATAAATGTGTAAGGATCAGGAACACCTAAATAAGTGGAAATTAATTATTTTATATTGCTCTTTCTAGTGCTGCTACCCTGATACCTGAGAGATTAAATGTCACTTGAAAAATTATAAAGGTGTAAGGATCAGGAACACATAAATAACTGGAATTTATTTATTTTATATTGCTCTTTCTAGTGCTGCTACCCTGATACCTGAAATATAAAATGTCACTTGAAAAATTATAAATTATAAAGGTGTAAGGATCAGGAACACATAAATACGTGGAAATTATTTATTTTATATTGCTCTTTCTAGTGCTGCTACCCTGATACCTCAGAGATTAAATGTCACTTGAAAAATTATAAATTATAAAAGTGTAAGGATCAGGAACACATAAATACGTGGAATTTATTTATTTTATATTGCTCTTTCTAGTGCTGCTACCCTGATACCTGAGAGATTAAATGGCACTTGAAAAATTATAAATTATAAAGGTGTAAGGATCAGGAACACATAAATACGTGGAAATTAATTATTTAATATTGCTCTTTCTAGTACTGCTACCCTGATACCTGAGGGATTAAATGTCACTTGAATAATTATAAATTATAAAGGTGTAAGGATCAGGAACACATAAATACGTGGAAATTAATTATTTAATATTGCTCTTTCTAGTGCTGCTACCCTGATACCTGAGAGATTAAATGTCACTTGAAAAATTATAAAGGTGTAAGGATCAGGAACACATAAATAACTGGAATTTATTTATTTTATATTGCTCTTTCTAGTGCTGCTACCCTGATACCTCAGAGATTAAATGTCACTTGAAAAATTATAAATTATAAAAGTGTAAGGATCAGGAACACATAAATACGTGGAAATTATTTATTTTATATTGCTCTTTCTAGTGCTGCTACCCTGATACCTCAGAGATTAAATGACACTTGAAAAATTATAAATTATAAAGGTGTAAGGATCAGGAACACATAAATAAGTAAGGATCAGGAACACATAAATAAGTGGAAATTAATTATTTTATATTGCTCTTTCTAGTGCTGCTACCCTGATACCTGAGAGATTAAATGTCACTTGAAAAATTATAAAGGTGTAAGGATCAGGAACACATAAATACGTGGAATTTATTTATTTTATATTGCTCTTTCTAGTGCTGCTACACTGATACCTGAAAGATAAAATGTCACTTGAAAAATTATAAATTATAAAGGTGTAAGGATCAGCAACACATAAATAAGTGGAATTTATTTATTTTATATTGCTCTTTCTAGTGCTGCTACCCTGATACCTGAAATATAAAATGTCACTTGAAAAATTATAAATTATAAAGGTGTAAGGATCAGGAACACATAAATACGAGGAAATTATTTATTTTATATTGCTCTTTCTAGTGCTGCTACCCTGATACCTGAGAGATTAAATGTCACTTGAAAAATTATAAAGGTGTAAGGATCAGGATCACATAAATACGTGGATATTATTTATTTTATATTGCTCTTTCTAGTGCTGTTACCCTGATACCTGAGAGATTAAATGTCCCTTGAAAAATTATAAAGGTGTAAGGATCAGGAACACATAAATAAGTGGAATTTATTTATTTTATATTGCTCTTTCTAGTGCTGCTACCCTGATACCTCAGAGATTAAATGTCACTTGAAAAATTATAAATTATAAAGGTGTAAGGATCAGGAACACATTAATAAGTGGAATTTATTTATTTTATATTGCTCTTTCTAGTGCTGCTACCCTGATACCTGAAATATAAAATGTCACTTGAAGAATTATAAATTATAAAGGTGTAAGGATCAGGAACACATAAATAAGTGTAAATTAATTATTTTATATTGCTCTTTCTAGTGCTGCTACCCTGATACCTCAGAGATTAACTGTTACTTGAAAAATTATAAATTATAAAGGTGTAAGGATCAGGAACACATAAATACGTGGAAATTATTTATTTTATATTGGTCTTTCTAGTGCTGTTACCCTGATACCTGAAATATAAAATGTCACTTGAAAAATTATAAATTATAAAGGTGTAAGGATCAGGAACACATAAATCGTTGGAAATTATTTATTTTATATTGCTCTTTCTAGAGCTGCTACCCTGATACCTCAGAGATTAAATGTCACTTGAAAAATTATAAATTATAAAGGTGTAAGGATCAGGAACACATAAATAAGTGGAATTTATTTATTTTATATTGCTCTTTCTAGTGCTGCTACCCTGATACCTGAGAGATTAAATGTTACTTGAAAAATTATAAAGGTGTAAGGATCAGGAACACATAAAACGTTGGAAATTATTTATTTTATATTGCTCTTTCCAGTGCTGCTACCCTGCTACCTCAGAGATTAAATGTCACTTGAAAAATTATATATTATAAAGGTGTAAGGATCAGGAACACATAAATACGTGGAAATTATTTATTTTATATTGCTCTTTCTAGTGCTGCTACCCTGATACCTGAGAGATTAAATGTCACTTGAAAAATTATAAAGGTGTAAGGATCAGGAACACATAAATACGTGGAAATTATTTATTTTATGTTGCTCTTTCTAGTGCTGCTACCCTGATACCACAGAGATTAAATGTCACTTGAAAAATTATAAATTATAAAGGTGTAAGGATCAGGAACACATAAATAAGTAGAATTAATTTATTTTATATTGCTCTTTCTAGTGCTGGGACCCTGATACCTGAGGGATTAACTGTCACTTGAAACATTATAAATTATAAAGGTGTAAGGATCAGGAACACATAAATAAGTGTAAATTAATTATTTTATATTGCTCTTTCTAGTGCTGCTACCCTGATACCTCAGAGATTAAATGTCACTTGAAAAATTATAAATGATAAAGGTGTAAGGATCAGGAACACAAAATAAGTGTAAATTAATTATTTTATATTGCTCTTTCTAGTGCTGCTACCCTGATACCTGAGAGATTAAATGTCACTTGAAAAATTATAAAGGTGTAAGGATCAGGAAAACATAAATAGGTGGAAATAATTTATTTTATATTGCTCTTTCTAGTGCTGCTACCCTGATACCTGAGAGATTAAATGTCACTTGAAAAATTATAAAGGTGTAAGGATCAGGAACACATAAATAGGTGGAAATAATTTATTTTATATTGCTCTTTCTAGTGCTGCTACCCTGATACCTGAGAGATTAAATGGCACTTGAAAAATTATAAATTATAAAGGTGTAAGGATCAGGAACACATAAATACGTGGAATTTATTTATTTTATATTGCTCTTTCTAGTGCTGCTACCCTGATACCTGAGAGATTAAATGGCACTTGAAAAATTATAAATTATAAAGGTGTAAGGATCAGGAACACATAAATAGGTGGAAATAATTTATTTTATAGTGCTCTTTTTAGTGCTGCTACCCTGATACCTGAAAGATAAAATGTCATTTGAAAAATTATAAATTATGAAGGTGTAAGGATCAGGAACACATAAATACGTGGAAATTAATTATTTAATATTGCTCTTTCTAGTACTGCTACCCTGATACCTGAGGGATTAAATGTCACTTGAAAAATTATAAATGATAAAGGTGTAAGGATCAGGAACACAAAATAAGTGTAAATTAATTATTTTATATTGCTCTTTCTAGTGCTGCTACCCTGATACCTGAGAGATTAAATGTCACTTGAAAAATTATAAAGGTGTAAGGATCAGGAAAACATAAATAGGTGGAAATAATTTATTTTATATTGCTCTTTCTAGTGCTGCTACCCTGATACCTGAGAGATTAAATGGCACTTGAAAAATTATAAATTATAAAGGTGTAAGGATCAGGAACACATAAATACGTGGAATTTATTTATTTTATATTGCTCTTTCTAGTGCTGCTACCCTGATACCTGAGAGATTAAATGGCACTTGAAAAATTATAAATTATAAAGGTGTAAGGATCAGGAACACATAAATAGGTGGAAATAATTTATTTTATAGTGCTCTTTTTAGTGCTGCTACCCTGATACCTGAAAGATAAAATGTCATTTGAAAAATTATAAATTATAAAGGTGTAAGGATCAGGAACACATAAATACGTGGAATTTATTTATTTTATATTGCTCTTTCTAGTGCTGCTACCCTGATACCTGAGAGATTAAATGGCACTTGAAAAATTATAAATTATAAAGGTGTAAGGATCAGGAACACATAAATAGGTGGAAATAATTTATTTTATAGTGCTCTTTTTAGTGCTGCTACCCTGATACCTGAAAGATAAAATGTCATTTGAAAAATTATAAATTATAAAGGTGTAAGGATCAGGAACACATAAATAGGTGGAAATAATTTATTTTATAGTGCTCTTTTTAGTACTGCTACCCTGATACCTGAGGGATTAAATGTCACTTGAAAAATTATAAATTATAAAGGTGTAAGGATCAGGAACACATAAATAAGTGGAATTTATTTATTTTATATTGCTCTTTCTAGTGCTGCTACCCTGATACCTGAGAGATTAAATAGCACTTGAAAAATTATAAGGGGGTAAGGATCAGGAACACAGAAATACGTGGAATTTATTTATTTTATATTGCTCTTTCTAGTGCTGCTACCCTGATACCTCAGAGATTAAATGTCACTTGAAAAATTATAAAGATGTAAGGATCAGGAACACATAAATAAGTGGAAATTAAATATTTTATATTGCTCTTTCTAGTGCTGCTACCCTGATACCTGAGAGATTAAATGTCACTTGAAAAATTATAAAGGTGTAAGGATCAGGAACACATAAATACGTGGAATTTATTTATTTTATATTGCTCTTTCTAGTGCTGCTACACTGATACCTGAAAGATAAAATGTCACTTGAAAAATTATAAATTATAAAGGTGTAAGGATCAGGAACACATAAATAAGTGGAATTTATTTATTTTATATTGCTCTTTCTAGTGCTGCTACCCTGATACCTGAAAGATAAAATGTCACTTGAAAAATTTTAAATTATAAAGGTGTAAGGATCAGGAACACATAAATCGTTGGAAATTATTTATTTTATATTGCTCTTTCTAGTGCTGCTACCCTGATACCTCAGAGATTAAATGTCACTTGAAAAATTATAAATTATAAAGGTGTAAGGAACAGGAACACATAAATACGTGGAAATTATTTATTTTATATTGCTCTTTCTAGTGCTGCTACCCTGATTCCTCAGAGATTAAATGTCACTTGAAAAATTATAAAAGTGTAAGGATCAGGAACACATAAATACGTGGAATTTATTTATTCTATATTGCTCTTTCTAGTGCTGCTACCCTGATACCTGAAATATAAAATGTCACTTGAAAAATTATAAATTATAAAGGTGTAAGGATCAGGAACATATAAATACGTGGAAATTATTTATTTTATGTTGCTCTTTATAGTGCTGCTACCCTGATACCTCAGAGATTAAATGTCACTTGAAAAATTATAAATTATAAAGGTGTAAGGATCAGGAACACATAAATAAGTGGAATTTATTTATTTTATATTGCTCTTTCTAGTGCTGCTACCCTGATACCTGAAATATAAAATGTCACTTGAACAATTATAAATTATAAAGATGTAAGGATCAGGAACACATAAATAAGTGTAAATTAATTATTTTATATTGCTCTTTCTAGTGCTGCTACCCTGATACCTCAGAGATTAAATGTCACTTGAAAAATTATAAATTATAAAGGTGTAAGGATCAGGAACACATAAATAAGTGTAAATTAATTATTTTATATTGCTCTTTTTAGTACTGCTACCCTGACACCTGAGGGATTAAATGTCACTTGAAAAATTATAAATTATAAAGGTGTAAGGATCAGGAACACATAAATAAGTGGAATTTATTTATTTTATATTGCTCTTTCTAGTGCTGCTACCCTGATACCTGAAAGATAAAATGTCACTTGAAAAATTATAAAATATAAAGGTGTAAGGATCAGGAACACATAAATAAGTGGAAATTAAATATTTTATATTGTTCTTTCTAGTGCTGCTACCCTGATACCTGAGAGATTAAATGTCACTTGAAAAATTTTAATTATAAATGTGTCAGGATCAGGACCACCTAAATAAGTGGAAATTAATTATTTTATATTGCTCTTTCTAGTGCTGCTACCCTGATACCTGAGAGATTAAATGTCACTTGAAAAATTATAAAGGTGTAAGGATCAGGAACACATAAATAGTTGGAAATTATTTATTTTATATTGCTCTTTCTAGTGCTGCTACCCTGATACCTGAGAGATTAAATGTCACTTGAAAAATTATATATTATAAAGGTGTAAGGATCAGGAACACATAAATACGTGGAAATTATTTATTTTATATTGCTCTTTCTAGTGCTGCTACCCTGATACCTGAGAGATTAAATGTCACTTGAAAAATTATAAAGGTGTAAGGATCAGGAACACATAAATACGTAGAAATTATTTATTTTATGTTGCTCTTTCTAGTGCTGCTACACTGATACTACAGAGATTAAATGTCACTTGAAAAATTATAAATTATAAAGGTGTAAGGATCAGGAACACATAAATAAGTAGAATTAATTTATTTTATATTGCTCTTTCTAGTGCTGCTACCCTGATATCTGAGAGATTAAATGTCAGTTGAAAAATTATATATTATAAAGGTGTAAGGATCAGGAACACATAAATACGTGGAAATTATTTATTTTATATTGCTCTTTCTAGTTTTGCTACCCTGATACCTGAGAGATTAAATGTCACTTGAAAAATTATAAAGGTGTAAGGATCAGGAACACATAAATACGTGGAATTTATTTATTTTATATTGCTCTTTCTAGTGCTGCTACACTGATACCTGAAAGATAAAATGTCACTTGAAAAATTATAAATTATAAAGGTGTAAGGATCAGGAACACATAAATAAGTGGAATTTATTTATTTTATATTGCTCTTTCTAGTGCTGCTACCCTGATACCTGAAAGATAAAATGTCACTTGAAAAATTTTAAATTATAAAGGTGTAAGGATCAGGAACACATAAATCGTTGGAAATTATTTATTTTATATTGCTCTTTCTAGTGCTGCTACCCTGATACCTCAGAGATTAAATGTCACTTGAAAAATTATAAATTATAAAGGTGTAAGGAACAGGAACACATAAATACGTGGAAATTATTTATTTTATATTGCTCTTTCTAGTGCTGCTACCCTGATTCCTCAGAGATTAAATGTCACTTGAAAAATTATAAAAGTGTAAGGATCAGGAACACATAAATACGTGGAATTTATTTATTCTATATTGCTCTTTCTAGTGCTGCTACCCTGATACCTGAAATATAAAATGTCACTTGAAAAATTATAAATTATAAAGGTGTAAGGATCAGGAACATATAAATACGTGGAAATTATTTATTTTATGTTGCTCTTTATAGTGCTGCTACCCTGATACCTCAGAGATTAAATGTCACTTGAAAAATTATAAATTATAAAGGTGTAAGGATCAGGAACACATAAATAAGTGGAATTTATTTATTTTATATTGCTCTTTCTAGTGCTGCTACCCTGATACCTGAAATATAAAATGTCACTTGAACAATTATAAATTATAAAGATGTAAGGATCAGGAACACATAAATAAGTGTAAATTAATTATTTTATATTGCTCTTTCTAGTGCTGCTACCCTGATACCTCAGAGATTAAATGTCACTTGAAAAATTATAAATTATAAAGGTGTAAGGATCAGGAACACATAAATAAGTGTAAATTAATTATTTTATATTGCTCTTTTTAGTACTGCTACCCTGACACCTGAGGGATTAAATGTCACTTGAAAAATTATAAATTATAAAGGTGTAAGGATCAGGAACACATAAATAAGTGGAATTTATTTATTTTATATTGCTCTTTCTAGTGCTGCTACCCTGATACCTGAAAGATAAAATGTCACTTGAAAAATTATAAAATATAAAGGTGTAAGGATCAGGAACACATAAATAAGTGGAAATTAAATATTTTATATTGTTCTTTCTAGTGCTGCTACCCTGATACCTGAGAGATTAAATGTCACTTGAAAAATTTTAATTATAAATGTGTCAGGATCAGGACCACCTAAATAAGTGGAAATTAATTATTTTATATTGCTCTTTCTAGTGCTGCTACCCTGATACCTGAGAGATTAAATGTCACTTGAAAAATTATAAAGGTGTAAGGATCAGGAACACATAAATAGTTGGAAATTATTTATTTTATATTGCTCTTTCTAGTGCTGCTACCCTGATACCTGAGAGATTAAATGTCACTTGAAAAATTATATATTATAAAGGTGTAAGGATCAGGAACACATAAATACGTGGAAATTATTTATTTTATATTGCTCTTTCTAGTGCTGCTACCCTGATACCTGAGAGATTAAATGTCACTTGAAAAATTATAAAGGTGTAAGGATCAGGAACACATAAATACGTAGAAATTATTTATTTTATGTTGCTCTTTCTAATGCTGCTACACTGATACTACAGAGATTAAATGTCACTTGAAAAATTATAAATTATAAAGGTGTAAGGATCAGGAACACATAAATAAGTAGAATTAATTTATTTTATATTGCTCTTTCTAGTGCTGCTACCCTGATACCTGAGAGATTAAATGTCAGTTGAAAAATTATATATTATAAAGGTGTAAGGATCAGGAACACATAAATACGTGGAAATTATTTATTTTATATTGCTCTTTCTAGTGCTGCTACCCTGATACCTGAGAGATTAAATGTCACTTGAAAAATTATAAAGGTGTAAGGATCAGGAACACATAAATACGTGGAAATTATTTATTTTATGTTGCTCTTTCTAGTGCTGCTACCCTGATACTACAGAGATTAAATGTCACTTGAAAAATTATAAATTATAAAGGTGTAAGGATCAGGAACACATAAATACGTGGAATTTATTTATTTTATATTGCTCTTTCTAGTGCTGCTACACTGATACCTGAAAGATAAAATGTCACTTGAAAAATTATAAATTATAAAGGTGTAAGGATCAGGAACACATAAATAAGTGGAATTTATTTATTTTATATTGCTCTTTCTAGTGCTGCTACCCTGATACCTGAAAGATAAAATGTCACTTGAAAAATTTTAAATTATAAAGGTGTAAGGATCAGGAACACATAAATCGTTGGAAATTATTTATTTTATATTGCTCTTTCTAGTGCTGCTACCCTGATACCTCAGAGATTAAATGTCACTTGAAAAATTATAAATTATAAAGGTGTAAGGAACAGGAACACATAAATACGTGGAAATTATTTATTTTATATTGCTCTTTCTAGTGCTGCTACCCTGATTCCTCAGAGATTAAATGTCACTTGAAAAATTATAAAAGTGTAAGGATCAGGAACACATAAATACGTGGAATTTATTTATTCTATATTGCTCTTTCTAGTGCTGCTACCCTGATACCTGAAATATAAAATGTCACTTGAAAAATTATAAATTATAAAGGTGTAAGGATCAGGAACATATAAATACGTGGAAATTATTTATTTTATGTTGCTCTTTATAGTGCTGCTACCCTGATACCTCAGAGATTAAATGTCACTTGAAAAATTATAAATTATAAAGGTGTAAGGATCAGGAACACATAAATAAGTGGAATTTATTTATTTTATATTGCTCTTTCTAGTGCTGCTACCCTGATACCTGAAATATAAAATGTCACTTGAACAATTATAAATTATAAAGATGTAAGGATCAGGAACACATAAATAAGTGTAAATTAATTATTTTATATTGCTCTTTCTAGTGCTGCTACCCTGATACCTCAGAGATTAAATGTCACTTGAAAAATTATAAATTATAAAGGTGTAAGGATCAGGAACACATAAATAAGTGTAAATTAATTATTTTATATTGCTCTTTTTAGTACTGCTACCCTGACACCTGAGGGATTAAATGTCACTTGAAAAATTATAAATTATAAAGGTGTAAGGATCAGGAACACATAAATAAGTAGAATTAATTTATTTTATATTGCTCTTTCTAGTGCTGCTACCCTGATACCTGAGAGATTAAATGTCAGTTGAAAAATTATATATTATAAAGGTGTAAGGATCAGGAACACATAAATACGTGGAAATTATTTATTTTATATTGCTCTTTCTAGTGCTGCTACCCTGATACCTGAGAGATTAAATGTCACTTGAAAAATTATAAAGGTGTAAGGATCAGGAACACATAAATACGTGGAAATTATTTATTTTATGTTGCTCTTTATAGTGCTGCTACCCTGATACTACAGAGATTAAATGTCACTTGAAAAATTATAAATTATAAAGGTGTAAGGATCAGGAACACATAAATAAGTGGAATTTATTTATTTTATATTGCTCTTTCTAGTGCTGCTACCCTGATACCTGAAATATAAAATGTCACTTGAACAATTATAAATTATAAAGATGTAAGGATCAGGAACACATAAATAAGTGGAAATTAATTATTTTATATTGCTCTTTCTAGTGCTGCTACCCTGATACCTGAGAGATTAAATGTCACTTGAAAAATTATAAAGGTGTAAGGATCAGGAACACATAAAACGTTGGAAATTATTTATTTTATATTGCTCTTTCCAGTGCTGCTACCCTGCTACCTCAGAAATTAAATGTCACTTGAAAAATTATATATTATAAAGGTTTAAGGATCAGGAACACATAAATAAGTGTAAATTAATTATTTTATATTGCTCTTTCTAGTGCTGCTACCCTGATACCTCAGAGATTAAATGTCACTTGAAAAATTATAAAGGTGTAAGGATCAGGAACACATAAATAAGTGTAAATTAATTATTTTATATTGCTCTTTCTAGTACTGCTACCCTGACACCTGAGGGATTAAATGTCACTTGAAAAATTATAAATTATAAAGGTGTAAGGATCAGGAACACATAAATAAGTGGAATTTATTTATTTTATATTGCTCTTTCTAGTGCTGCTACCCTGATACCTGAAAGATAAAATGTCACTTGAAAAATTATAAAGGTGTAAGGATCAGGAACACATAAATAAGTGGAATTTATTTATTTTATAATGCTCTTTCTAGTGCTGCTACCCTGATACCTCAGAGATTAAATGTCACTTGAAAAATTATAAAGGTGTAAGAATCAGGAACACATAAAACGTTGGAAATTATTTATTTTATATTGCTCTTTCCAGTGCTGCTACCCTGCTACCTCAGAGATTAAATGTCACTTGAAAAATTATATATTATAAAGGTGTAAGGATCAGGAACACATAAATAAGTGTAAATTAATTATTTTATATTGCTCTTTCTAGTGCTGCTACCCTGATACCTCAGAGATTAAATGTCACTTGAAAAATTATAAAGGTGTAAGGATCAGGAACACATAAATAAGTGTAAATTAATTATTTTATATTGCTCTTTTTAGTACTGCTACCCTGACACCTGAGGGATTAAATGTCACTTGAAAAATTATAAATTATAAAGGTGTAAGGATCAGGAACACATAAATAAGTGGAATTTATTTATTTTATATTGCTCTTTCTAGTGCTGCTACCCTGATACCTGAAAGATAAAATGTCACTTGAAAAATTATAAAATATAAAGGTGTAAGGATCAGGAACACATAAATAAGTGGAAATTAAATATTTTATATTGTTCTTTCTAGTGCTGCTACCCTGATACCTGAGAGATTAAATGTCACTTGAAAAATTTTAATTATAAATGTGTCAGGATCAGGACCACCTAAATAAGTGGAAATTAATTATTTTATATTGCTCTTTCTAGTGCTGCTACCCTGATACCTGAGAGATTAAATGTCACTTGAAAAATTATAAAGGTGTAAGGATCAGGAACACATAAATAGTTGGAAATTATTTATTTTATATTGCTCTTTCTAGTGCTGCTACCCTGATACCTGAGAGATTAAATGTCACTTGAAAAATTATATATTATAAAGGTGTAAGGATCAGGAACACATAAATACGTGGAAATTATTTATTTTATATTGCTCTTTCTAGTGCTGCTACCCTGATACCTGAGAGATTAAATGTCACTTGAAAAATTATAAAGGTGTAAGGATCAGGAACACATAAATACGTAGAAATTATTTATTTTATGTTGCTCTTTCTAATGCTGCTACACTGATACTACAGAGATTAAATGTCACTTGAAAAATTATAAATTATAAAGGTGTAAGGATCAGGAACACATAAATAAGTAGAATTAATTTATTTTATATTGCTCTTTCTAGTGCTGCTACCCTGATACCTGAGAGATTAAATGTCAGTTGAAAAATTATATATTATAAAGGTGTAAGGATCAGGAACACATAAATACGTGGAAATTATTTATTTTATATTGCTCTTTCTAGTGCTGCTACCCTGATACCTGAGAGATTAAATGTCACTTGAAAAATTATAAAGGTGTAAGGATCAGGAACACATAAATACGTGGAAATTATTTATTTTATGTTGCTCTTTCTAGTGCTGCTACCCTGATACTACAGAGATTAAATGTCACTTGAAAAATTATAAATTATAAAGGTGTAAGGATCAGGAACACATAAATACGTGGAATTTATTTATTTTATATTGCTCTTTCTAGTGCTGCTACACTGATACCTGAAAGATAAAATGTCACTTGAAAAATTATAAATTATAAAGGTGTAAGGATCAGGAACACATAAATAAGTGGAATTTATTTATTTTATATTGCTCTTTCTAGTGCTGCTACCCTGATACCTGAAAGATAAAATGTCACTTGAAAAATTTTAAATTATAAAGGTGTAAGGATCAGGAACACATAAATCGTTGGAAATTATTTATTTTATATTGCTCTTTCTAGTGCTGCTACCCTGATACCTCAGAGATTAAATGTCACTTGAAAAATTATAAATTATAAAGGTGTAAGGAACAGGAACACATAAATACGTGGAAATTATTTATTTTATATTGCTCTTTCTAGTGCTGCTACCCTGATTCCTCAGAGATTAAATGTCACTTGAAAAATTATAAAAGTGTAAGGATCAGGAACACATAAATACGTGGAATTTATTTATTCTATATTGCTCTTTCTAGTGCTGCTACCCTGATACCTGAAATATAAAATGTCACTTGAAAAATTATAAATTATAAAGGTGTAAGGATCAGGAACATATAAATACGTGGAAATTATTTATTTTATGTTGCTCTTTATAGTGCTGCTACCCTGATACCTCAGAGATTAAATGTCACTTGAAAAATTATAAATTATAAAGGTGTAAGGATCAGGAACACATAAATAAGTGGAATTTATTTATTTTATATTGCTCTTTCTAGTGCTGCTACCCTGATACCTGAAATATAAAATGTCACTTGAACAATTATAAATTATAAAGATGTAAGGATCAGGAACACATAAATAAGTGTAAATTAATTATTTTATATTGCTCTTTCTAGTGCTGCTACCCTGATACCTCAGAGATTAAATGTCACTTGAAAAATTATAAATTATAAAGGTGTAAGGATCAGGAACACATAAATAAGTGTAAATTAATTATTTTATATTGCTCTTTTTAGTACTGCTACCCTGACACCTGAGGGATTAAATGTCACTTGAAAAATTATAAATTATAAAGGTGTAAGGATCAGGAACACATAAATAAGTAGAATTAATTTATATTTTATAGCTCTTTCTAGTGCTGCTACCCTGATACCTGAGAGATTAAATGTCAGTTGAAAAATTATATATTATAAAGGTGTAAGGATCAGGAACACATAAATACGTGGAAATTATTTATTTTATATTGCTCTTTCTAGTGCTGCTACCCTGATACCTGAGAGATTAAATGTCACTTGAAAAATTATAAAGGTGTAAGGATCAGGAACACATAAATACGTGGAAATTATTTATTTTATGTTGCTCTTTATAGTGCTGCTACCCTGATACTACAGAGATTAAATGTCACTTGAAAAATTATAAATTATAAAGGTGTAAGGATCAGGAACACATAAATAAGTGGAATTTATTTATTTTATATTGCTCTTTCTAGTGCTGCTACCCTGATACCTGAAATATAAAATGTCACTTGAACAATTATAAATTATAAAGATGTAAGGATCAGGAACACATAAATAAGTGGAAATTAATTATTTTATATTGCTCTTTCTAGTGCTGCTACCCTGATACCTGAGAGATTAAATGTCACTTGAAAAATTATAAAGGTGTAAGGATCAGGAACACATAAAACGTTGGAAATTATTTATTTTATATTGCTCTTTCCAGTGCTGCTACCCTGCTACCTCAGAAATTAAATGTCACTTGAAAAATTATATATTATAAAGGTTTAAGGATCAGGAACACATAAATAAGTGTAAATTAATTATTTTATATTGCTCTTTCTAGTGCTGCTACCCTGATACCTCAGAGATTAAATGTCACTTGAAAAATTATAAAGGTGTAAGGATCAGGAACACATAAATAAGTGTAAATTAATTATTTTATATTGCTCTTTCTAGTACTGCTACCCTGACACCTGAGGGATTAAATGTCACTTGAAAAATTATAAATTATAAAGGTGTAAGGATCAGGAACACATAAATAAGTGGAATTTATTTATTTTATATTGCTCTTTCTAGTGCTGCTACCCTGATACCTGAAAGATAAAATGTCACTTGAAAAATTATAAAGGTGTAAGGATCAGGAACACATAAATAAGTGGAATTTATTTATTTTATAATGCTCTTTCTAGTGCTGCTACCCTGATACCTCAGAGATTAAATGTCACTTGAAAAATTATAAAGGTGTAAGAATCAGGAACACATAAAACGTTGGAAATTATTTATTTTATATTGCTCTTTCCAGTGCTGCTACCCTGCTACCTCAGAGATTAAATGTCACTTGAAAAATTATATATTATAAAGGTGTAAGGATCAGGAACACATAAATAAGTGTAAATTAATTATTTTATATTGCTCTTTCTAGTGCTGCTACCCTGATACCTCAGAGATTAAATGTCACTTGAAAAATTATAAAGGTGTAAGGATCAGGAACACATAAATAAGTGTAAATTAATTATTTTATATTGCTCTTTCTAGTACTGCTACCCTGACACCTGAGGGATTAAATGTCACTTGAAAAATTATAAATTATAAAGGTGTAAGGATCAGGAACACATAAATAAGTGGAATTTATTTATTTTATATTGCTCTTTCTAGTGCTGCTACCCTGATACCTGAAAGATAAAATGTCACTTGAAAAATTATAAAGGTGTAAGGATCAGGAACACATAAATAAGTGGAATTTATTTATTTTATAATGCTCTTTCTAGTGCTGCTACCCTGATACCTCAGAGATTAAATGTCACTTGAAAAATTATAAAGATGTAAGGATCAGGAACACATAAATAAGTGGAAATTAATTATTTTTTATAGCTCTTTCTATTGCTGCTACCCTGATACCTGAGAGATTAAATGTCACTTGAAAAATTTTAAATATAAATGTGTAAGGATCAGGAACACCTAAATAAGTGGAAATTAATTATTTTATATTGCTCTTTCTAGTGCTGCTACCCTGATACCTGAGAGATTAAATGTCACTTGAAAAATTATAAAGGTGTAAGGATCAGGAACACATAAATACGTGGAATTTATTTATTTTATATTGCTCTTTCTAGTGCTATTACGCTGATACCTGAAAGATAAAATGTCACTTGAAAAATTATAAATTATAAAGGTGTAAGGATCAGGAACACATAAATACGTGGAAATTAATTATTTAATATTGCTCTTTCTAGTGCTGCTACCCTGATACCTGAGGGATTAAATGTCACTTGAAAAATTATTAATTATAAAGGTGTAAGGATCAGGAACACATAAATAAGTGGAATTTATTTATTTTATATTGCTCTTTCTAGTGCTGCTACCCTGATACCTGAGAGATTAAATAGCACTTGAAAAATTATAAAGGTGTAAGGATCAGGAACACATAAATACGTGGATATTATTTATTTTATATTCCTCTTTCTAGTGCTGTTACCCTGATACCTAAGAGATTAAATGTCACTTGAAAAATTATAAAGGTGTAAGGATCAGGAACACATAAATAAGTGGAATTTATTTATTTTATAATGTTCTTTCTAGTGCTGCTACCCTGATACCTCAGAGATTAAATGTCACTTGAAAAATTATAAAGATGTAAGGATCAGGAACACATAAATAAGTGGAAATTAATTATTTTTTATAGCTCTTTCTAGTGCTGCTACCCTGATACCTGAGAGATTAAATGTCATTTGAAAAATTATAAAGGTGTAAGGATCAGGAACACATAAATAGGTGGAAATAATTTATTTTATATTGCTCTTTCTAGTGCTGCTACCCTGATACCTGAGAGATTAAATGGCACTTGAAAAATTATAAATTATAAAGGTGTAAGGATCAGGAACACATAAATACGTGGAATTTATTTATTTTATATTGCTCTTTCTAGTGCTGCTACCCTGATACCTGAGAGATTAAATGGCACTTGAAAAATTATAAAGGTGTAAGGATCAGGAACACATAAATAGGTGGAAATAATTTATTTTATATTGCTCTTTCTAGTGCTGCTACCCTGATACCTGAGAGATTAAATGGCACTTGAAAAATTATAAATTATAAAGGTGTAAGGATCAGGAACACATAAATAGGTGGAAATAATTTATTTTATATTGCTCTTTTTAGTGCTGCTACCCTGATACCTGAAAGATAAAATGTCATTTGAAAAATTATAAATTATGAAGGTGTAAGGATCAGGAACACATAAATACGTGGAAATTAATTATTTAATATTGCTCTTTCTAGTGCTGCTACCCTGATACCTGAGGGATTAAATGTCACTTGAAAAATTATTAATTATAAAGGTGTAAGGATCAGGAACACATAAATAAGTGGAATTTATTTATTTTATATTGCTCTTTCTAGTGCTGCTACCCTGATACCTGAGAGATTAAATAGCACTTGAAAAATTATAAAGGTGTAAGGATCAGGAACACAGAAATACGTGGAATTTATTTATTTTATATTGCTCTTTCTAGTGCAGCTACCCTGATACCTGAAAGATAAAATGTCACTTGAAAAATTATAAATTATAAAGGTGTAAGGATCAGGAACACATAAATAAGTGGAAATTAAATATTTTATATTTCTCTTTCTAGTGCTGCTACCCTGATACCTGATAGATTAAATGTCACTTGAAAAATTATAAAGGTGTAAGGATCAGGAACACATAAATAGGTGGAAATAATTTATTTTATATTGCTCTTTCTAGTGCTGCTACCCTGATACCTGAGAAATTAAATGTCACTTGATAAATTATAAATTATAAAGGTGTAAAAATCAGGAACACATAAATAAGTGGAAATTAATTATTTTATATTGCTCTTTATAGTGCTGCTACCCTGATACCTGAAAGATAAAATGTCACTTGATAAATTATAAAGGTGTAAGAATCAGGAACACTTAAATACGTGGAAATTAAATATTTTATATTTCTCTTTCTAGTGCTGCTACCCTGATACCTGAGAGATTAAATGGCACTTGAAAAATTATAAATTATAAAGGTGTAAGGATCAGGAACACATAAATAGGTGGAAATAATTTATTTTATATTGCTCTTTTTAGTGCTGCTACCCTGATACCTGAAAGATAAAATGTCATTTGAAAAATTATAAATTATGAAGGTGTAAGGATCAGGAACACATAAATACGTGGAAATTAATTATTTAATATTGCTCTTTCTAGTGCTGCTACCCTGATACCTGAGGGATTAAATGTCACTTGAAAAATTATTAATTATAAAGGTGTAAGGATCAGGAACACATAAATAAGTGGAATTTATTTATTTTATATTGCTCTTTCTAGTGCTGCTACCCTGATACCTGAGAGATTAAATAGCACTTGAAAAATTATAAAGGTGTAAGGATCAGGAACAAAGAAATACGTGGAATTTATTTATTTTATATTGCTCTTTCTAGTGCTGCTACCCTGATACCTGAAAGATAAAATGTCACTTGAAAAATTATAAATTATAAAGGTGTAAGGATCAGGAACACATAAATAGGTGGAAATAATTTATTTTATATTGCTCTTTCTAGTGCTGCTACCCTGATACCTGAGAAATTAAATGTCACTTGAAAAATTATAAATTATAAAGGTGTAAAAATCAGGAACACATAAATAAGTGGAAATTAATTATTTTATATTGCTCTTTCTAGTGCTGCTACCCTGATACCTGAAAGATAAAATGTCACTTGATAAATTATAAAGGTGTAAGGATCAGGAACACTTAAATACGTGGAAATTAAATATTTTATATTTCTCTTTCTAGTGCTGCTATCCTGATACCTGAGAGATTAAATGGCACTTGAAAAATTATTAATTATAAGGGTGTAAGGATCAGGAACACATAAATAGGTGGAAATAATTTATTTTATATTGCTCTTTCTAGTGCTGCTACCCTGATATCTAAGAGATTAAGTGTCACTTGAAAAATTATAAATTATAAAGGTGTAAAAATCAGGAACACATAAATAAGTGGAAATTAATTATTTTAAATTGCTCTTTCTAGTGCTGCTACCCTGATACCTGAAAGATTAAATGTCACTTGAAAAGTTATAAATTATAAAGGTGTAAGGATCAGGAACACATAAATACGTGAAATTTATTTATTTTATATTGCTCTTTCTAGTGCTGCTACCCTGATACCTGAAAGATTAAATGTCACTTGAAAAATTATAAATTATAAAGGTGTAAGGATCAGGAACACATAAATACGTGGAAATTAATTATTTTATATTGCTCTTTCTAGTGCTGCTACCCTGATACCTGAGATATTAAATTAATAGTTTGTCAATGCTTGCAATTGATAATATACAACACTTTTATAGATGGATAAAGCAAAATTTATTGTGATGCAGAACACATTGACACAACAAAACGATTTTCTTGTTTTTATAGAAAACCCACAAACTCAAAAAACGCTGAGCGAGAAGTTACGAATTGTTATTTAATTAATATTTTCTTTAGGAGGGAGCGGTCATTAATTACGTGAGGCGAATTTTCGACCCCCTCGCCCCCTGGTGAGATGTCGTAAGATTTCGTTTTCCTTTTTTAATTACGTGATATTTACCGAGACTCCCCCCGTGAGATTAGGCTTGACCCTCTCCACTCCTAAACTTACGCATAATTAATGGACGTCTCGTGTCCCCTAATGATGAAACAGCTCTGCATATCAAAATTTTTTTTCGAGCTCTGTTTCCATTAATGTATCCCCCTGATACCTCCCTTTCTATTTTATTATATTTTTTAACAATTATTTTAGCCTTTACATTTCTTCTGGTAAACTAGAGAGGTGAAAAGTTAATTTGTAGCAAGAAATTTGATTTGGGAGAATATTTGTCTTCTCGATGTCTTAAAGATAATTTAGCAAAAAATAACAGAAATCACACAGAACATGTACATATTATGGCAGTTTTCAGTTTTACAACCGGGGGGTCTGGGGGGTGTGGAACACCCTCCAGTACACCTGTAAGTCTGTTAAAAACACAAATAGGTGTGCATTAGGGTGTCCGTTATTTCCCAAGTTGGTTTTTTCTTTTCTGCCGTCCCATGAATTTTTAGTTTTTTCCCCCAAAAAAAAAATATCCAACCCAAAAAACTCTTAATTTTCTAATTAAACCGTGCCAAAATCATGTTACAATTATTCCCATTTAAAAAACAGGATTTTTGGACCTTTTGCATTTAAATTTTTTTTTGAAACAAATAAGATTACAGCAATGACCAATGTATACTTTGCAGTGGCGTAGCTAGGGTCATTTGCGCCCAGGGACATGACACAATCTGCGCCCCTTCTTGGACCTATAGTTTCTGGGGCAGTATGTCAATGAGCTTTTTTTTAGTTTTTTTTAAACCCCCTGCCCCCCCCCTAGCTACGCCACTGATACTTTGATACAGAATTGAACATTCTACGAAAAAGTTCTCTTAGGATTTTTCGATAAATTCACTCCCCCGAATGTTATTCAAGATTAAAGTGGAATTCATGGTGGATATTACAGTTTTCTTGAATAACTGTCGGAGGAGTGAATTTATCGAAAAATCATAAGAGATCTTTTTCTTAGAGCATTCAATTCTCTATAAAAATATACATTGGTCATTGCTGTAACCTTATTTGTTTCAGAGAAAAAAAATTAAATGCAGAAAGTACATAAATCCCATGTTATTTAAATGGGAATTTAATACCACTTTCATCTTGAATAACCTTCGGAGGAGTGAATTTATCGAAAAATTATAAGAGATCTTTTTTGTAGAGCGTTCCATTCTGTATAAAAATATGTATTGGTCATTGATGCAACCTTATGGGTTTCTGAGAAAAAAAAAAGTCCAAAAATTCAATGTCATTTAAATGGCTATTGTAACATGATTTCGGCACGGTTTAATTAGAAAATTAAAGAGTTTTTTTGGGTTGGATATTTTTTTTGGGGTAAAAACTAAAATTTCATCGGGCGACAGCAAAAAAAAAGCAACTTGAGAAACAACGGACACCAGCGCCGGTTTCAACGTTATTTTGAAGCTATTTAATGAGGCTTTTATTAAACAATTTTTTTAAATTTAATTAAAATGTTTATTATTTTGGCTGTTCTGTCACTGTTGGATAGTTTTGCGATATATTTTAATTTATCTGAGATTTTTTTAACTGCGTAATTTTATTTTATTGATTTAGTGGCGACTATTAAGAAACTGCTAGGTAATCTTGTTAGATTTTAATTTGACATTACATGTATAAATGAGTGCCGAAAGATGGTTTTTGGGAACGGTAGTATAAACTTCTGCTCAAACTAATAATCACACTTGTTCAATTTTGAAAGTTGTTTTTGCGGGTTGTAGACGTCACTGTAACATTTAAAAAATGTTGAAGTTAAAATTTATAATAGAAAATAGAAAATTAAAAACTTAAATTAACAAAAAATGAGACCATACAAACGCACTCATAAACCAATACGCTATTGTGAGAATTACCTCATTGGAAGATGGTTTGGAAGAACTTGCAAAGCTATAGGTTCGCTCTGCAAAGATATTCAATCCATTTGGTTCAGAGAGCCGCCATTTCCAGCCAGTGTACGAATTTTGTTTTCCGTCTTACTAATTTGGATCCTTTTGTTGCCACTGCTGTATTTTTTGGTAAATCATTTCATGATTGTTCATCTGCAAATTTAACTTACGATTTTTTTATATGTAGATTCCCCCATTGATGACGATAGCCAGTATTTATATATTAAAATGCGAAGAAATTCCAATATTTGCTGAACTACCACCTCTTCCAGCTGCCCAAAAACAAATGATAGTAAAAGCTGTGAAGGAATTATTTAAGAAAGCAACTTTCAAAGTTTCCATGCTTGTCACTTTATACGACTACGTACAAACCTTTAGGGCATTGGGTGGATTTAATACTCTTAATTTTCACACTTGGTAGTTTTGATGATTGTATACACTGTGTAAAGAATTAAAGAACTTTTCGCTGCTTTCGTTGTCTAGTATTTATTTGTAAGAAACTGCAAAGCTGGGAGGTGAAGGGAAAATTAATATTTTTTTTGAATTCGCGATAAGATACCTGCTACCACTTGAAATATATTTTCCTCTATATATCTCGGAACTCAATAATTTAAATTTTCACCAACCGCTAATTGAATTAGCGCTTAACAGGATTAAAGTGTGAAAACGATCGGCGACGCCAATAATTTTTGTTGGTTCTCTTGAAATTATCAGCTCAAGTTCAATAAAAATTTAAAAAATGTAATTAAAATAAGTGGGCGTATGCTAATAAGTACGCAATTGCAATCTAATCTTTTATTTAACGATGATAAAAATTTATACATATAATATTAGTAATGGATATGACTACATAATACGTATAAGGTGCTTGTAAAAATGAATAATCCTCAACCCAAAATTCGACCTTTTACTTGCTACTTTTGCCGTAAACTCATCGAAAATGATACAGAATTTGTAAGTAGTCTTGTGATAATTTTTTCAACTTGCAAACGTAGTATTTTAGGGACACAATTCAAATTGCGGTTCGGTTTTGGAACCCTGCCCCAATAAATGTGGATTATACGTGCCGAGGAAAATGAGGTCAGCTCATTTGAGAGAATGCACAAACATAAAGTTAGTCCCAAAGTCAAGAGGAAGTTATTCCAATAGCGCTGACGAAACGTACAGTTACAATACAAACTCTCTAGGTAAAATTACAGCCATTTATCCAACAAAATGAATTAAAATTTTCGTCCTTACAGACAGAAAGAAAAACAAACATGCGGTCCTTCAAATTCATAATCCGGATCAAGCGTATAAAGAGTTGTCGCAAAATTTTGCGATCTTAAGAAGCAAGCAACAAGAATTGGCCCATATTCAAAATAATAACCAACTGCAGACCAAAATGCTTCTGGAAAAATTATATTTGCAAAACCAAATTTTGACCGAGTGGAGGAAAACTGTGGAAATACAAATGAAAAGTGTTAAAAAAGACGTTCACGTACTGCAAACCAATCAATTGGAGAGGCAAAGTATGGCTTCACAATCAAGTCTACTAAAATTAGAGTCAAATTTCGGATCGTTAAACCAGCAATTGCATCACAACCAATTGGAAAATCGGGAAATATTCAACGATTTTCAAACCAAGTTAAGGGAATTTAACGATCGATTTATACAAGAAAATGCGGCGGTCGCGGCTCTCTGGAACGATCACAAAATGAACATCGAAAGTTTGGTGGACAAAACAGAAAATCTTAATAAAACTCAAAATGAAGTTAAAAATAAGCAAAGTTCGTTGAATTTCGATCTCAAGAGTGTGATTCAAACGTCGGGAGAAACGTCCGATAAAGTGGAAATTCAACAGAGGTTGCTGGGAGAAATGAAGCAAGAGTTAAATCAGTTGAAAACGGATTACAGGAGTCTGGAGGAATCGAGCATGAGCGAATTGTGCAAACACTTTCTGCAATTTCCTGGTACATTATTTTGACTTTTTTAAATTTTACGATTTTGACAGTACGCTTCTAGGAAGGTTTCTGTGGAAAATCGACAATTTTCAAACAAAAATGGACAATGCTAAGGAAAACAATACATTTTTAAAGAGTCCAATATTTTACACGCACGATTTTGGCTACAAAGTCAGGGTAAGCCGAAAGATCCGTTTAGGATTTTTAGTTTTTAGCCCAAAGAATTTTTTCTAGTTGCACCTCTACCTGAACGGAATTAAGAAATGGAAAGGACGACATGCAATTATGTGCTTGCACGTTTTGAAAGGCGAATACGACTTACTGCTGAAGTGGCCATGCTACGTCGAAGGAACTCTTGTCCTGAGAGATTTGTACAACCACTCCAATGTAAGTTGCCGATTATCCTTAGCGGTATGGAATTTTACTTAAATTACTTTTCAGCCTGTCGATTTTTCCAAATACATTTTGGCCAAACGACACTCGGGGGACGAAGAGGACGACGAACCTCAAGAATCGTCAACTCAATTTATTTTCATACCACACACCACCCTTACTAAGCAAAATTATTTACGGGAAAATACACTTTTTATCGAATTACAAATAATTTCTACAAACAGAAATAAGGACGAAACAGAGTTATAATAAAAATATTCTGTTCTACTGACTAATCGACTTGAAACTTTGATTATTTTCTATGTTATTATTTTTTGGTATTTTAATTTTTTTCTTGCCTGTAAAAAAGTTATTTATTTTAATAAATAAAATGAAAAAATAAAATAATATGATTAATTACCTTTAGCAAAAAGACATTTCTCTAAGATTGTAACAGGAGATTCGAAGGTTAACGTCCAAATAATGGAAAACAGCAAGCAAAATGTGTAATCTCCCCAAAAGGAATGGAACTGTGAAATTGTAAACTTACACAAAAAATTCAAAATTTTCTGATGGAATACCCACCCGAATTAAGTTGTCCACGTAAGCTGGTGTTGCTCGTTGCCCTTCGACCACTGTTATAATTGCAATGTGGGTGATGTACATACTGTAAGTCAAACGAGCTGTCACTCCAAATATGGGTAACGAAAGAAAAGTGTTGATGTAACCTGAAAGTAAGACTTTTAAAAATTAACTTTTTTCCCACAAAGTTCAACCTCCAAATCCACGAGCGCATGCGAAAATTATCCAGCTCACACAGACACTCCATGCCAATCTTGACAAACTGAAGAAGCTGGCAATCTCTGCTAGTGTAAATTTGTATTTCAGAAAATGGATGTACAAATACATAATGAAGACCATTAACGTTAACGATGTAATCCATAAGAAAATCACCAAAATCTGGAAGAAACCAAAATTAGAAAAACTGGTAACTGTTTTGGTGAAATATACTTTGTTGATGCTAATTTGTTTATTTTTGGTTTTAAACATGGTGTATCCCAGAAGAAGACCTACTAGCCAAGCCCCCATTCGAACTTGTGTGGCATTGTAGATGTACTTGTAATATTTGGTTTGTAGCCTTTAGAAAAAAAATCTCTACTTTCGGTTTGAAATTATATCTTAACTCACTCTATACTAGCGCGGCTGATTTGATGATAATAGGTGGCCTGCACGGTTACTCCAATCGAAACGAATACCAAAAGAAATATTGCAGTTACAGTCGCTCTTGGCCATTTCATCATTGGAATAAAAATTAACGGCGAAAGCATGTACAACTGAGTATCAACTGCCAAGTACCAGGATTGCAAAACGCACTAAAACATCCCGATTAAAACCTAAATGGGCGTCAAGGTGATTTTTACCGCTTGGGTTGGATGTAAATAATTTTGAACGTATAACAAAGTGGACCACCAGTTGCTTTTGCAACTTTGAACCAAGGTAAAGTCGACGATGTTCCAATAAGGGCCCGAACCCAAGTGGACAAAAATGTACATGTAAATTAACACCATTGCAACCAATGACGGAGTAATTCTGAAAGAAATTGATAAAATTTTGGTGCACACTGCGCACATGTATTACCTGACGAAACGATGAAAGTAAAATATTGGTAAACTTATTTTTTTTCCTTCTTCTTTGGCTAACATCATTACGTAGATTATTAAGCAACCACTGATTACAAAGAAAGTATCCACTGATGCAAACGATCCTAAGATTATCAAATTTTTTTCGAGCTTCATCCACTAGAATAATAAGCAATGTAATCTGACGATGCGATGACTGTTAACTGATATTATTACTTCTAAAGCTTGTGAAGCATTAATTGCCGTGCCAACGTAGTTGCTCAAGAAACCATGAGACAAAATAATCCATGCCATGGTAATGGTGCGAATTCCTCGTAAACATTTGATTTTTAGATTATCTTCGTCATCTTTCAGCGACAGGAGTCTCAGTCCGTTTGTGTAATATGAGCAGGACATAAACAGGTTGAAGCGTTTTTCTAAAATTCAAAAAATATTATCAGAAGTTATGAAACCTTTTCCTCACTTGTTTGTCTCTGGAAGAAGAAAATGTCGTAGAAAGTACTAAGAAGACATGTTAAGCCAATAAAACCAAACAAGGTCCTGAAATTTGAAGGAATCAAAAAACACGTGAGAGAGGCTTATTTTTACCTACATGACTATTGCGCTACTCCAAGGGATTTTCAGTTTTTCTTGCGTTGTGCACAAATCATCGTAGAATGTTATATGTACGTTGCTGTCGTAACGCTTTTCGGCGTAATCCCATAGCGATTGCAACTCAATTGCCGAGCAATTTGCTGGAAAGCATACGTCGTATTTCAAGTCTGTTAGAAACTTCATTTCGTATAACGAAGTTTGTTCCAGACTGGGAAAATTTTTTTCGGCCTGAAATAAGGAAGCTAGATTTTGAGGCAACCCAAAAAAAAAGTTTGCTTACTAGTTTGTTTTCGATACATTGCGATACTTCCTCATTGGGCGACACAATAGAAGTGCAATATTGGCCCTTAATTTGGCTTTCGTTTCGAACTAAGTCGATATCCAGACATTCGTCGTAATTTCCCACCATGTATAAGTTTCCTGTCAGGATTCCGGCTTGAAATTTAGCAGACGAGTCAAACACTGAAATCATATAAGAATTAACTTTTTAATAAAAGTCTATCCGATTCGTACTTTGAGAAGCCCACATTTTTGGAACCTTCAAATCCGAATGATACAGTTTCAACTGTTTGATGCATTCGGTTTCGTTCTCGCTAGAATCCAAAACATCTTCGACGTATTTATCCAGAACATATAAAAAAGCTCTTGTAATTTGACTTGACTTCACGTTAACTTGAATGCTGAAAAAAATGATTAACAGTAAAAAAATTCTCATTGTAACGAAAAACTTATGGCTGCACTAAAAAATTGTAATAATAAAATTTTTGTAGTGCGAAGTAGTAATTTTGTATTGTATTATCGTTTGAAGGTTTCTTTAATTATTGGTATGCACTTGCTTTCTTATTGGTTGATTAGACAATTTAACTGTTGAAAATGATAACAAAATAATTATTTGTAGTAATTTGAAAAAAAAAACGTTTTAATTGCGTTTTGTAAAAAAAATACTAATTTGGTTCGTTGTTATCGTTTTTGTTTGACTTATTGTCTTCTTCTTAGTCCTGAAGATGGTTTTCAGTAAATAAGCCGAAACGTCGATCGACAATTTATAGTTGTTTTATTGAGCGCTCCAATATCCCGATATTCCTTTTTTAATTAATTAACTAATTAGGTTCTTTCCTAAGAGTAGACAATATTGTAATGCAGATCCTAAATTAAAATTATAAAACAAATGAAAAAAATAATAAAATAAAACAAAGAAGATTGTGCTGCGTTCTGGCGGCTCCCTGACTCAAAAATTTTAAAATATTCAATCTTGCTTTTTTCATTCTCCACTTTTATCAGCGGAAAATAAATTTTAAATAATTTAATAATCTAGCAGATGTCAACATTATTGCGCGCTCATACAAACTGAATGTTTATTTTATAAATTTTTATTTGTTTTAAAAATCGAATGAAGCTGGAAATGGAATTGCCAGATGAAAAGGATAATGAATATTTAGACGAAGAATATTTTAGAACAAAATTTGCCCTCGTAAGCAGCATTTCACCAACTATGCCTTCCGAATTTGAAGAAGTAAGCCACCAAATTTTTTTTATGTTTCTCTTTATATTTATAATTTATAATTTCAGTTTAGCCTTAATAAAACTGTAATGGCCGATAATATGAAGATATCGAATGAAAATAATGCTGCTGAAGAAAACAAAAATAGTTTTGTAGATGAAATAGTTAGAAGGTAATTATATAGGATGAAGGCGGTGTTCCGTCTGGCGCTAAAATGCTGAGACTGCTTTTTGACTGTTCGGTTTGGAGATCCGCCTATTTTAATTAAATAATATCAAATTTTTTAGTTCTAAATGTATTGCTCGGTTGGAAAAACGCATTGAACGTAAAAGTAAGATGCTTGTGGATTTGGAAATAGCAATCAAGGTGCTATTTACTCAGAATATGATATTGCAAAAGCATATCCTTTTGAGGTTTAACTTGAAATAACCTTCTTTGCTGTTTAATTAAAAAAAAGTTTTAGCCACGACTACACGTGCGACTACATGATCGAGGATTTGAATAGCGTCGGAAGGTTGCTGGGGAGATTAAACAAACCTGTGGGAAAGACCAGGGCCGAAGCGGAAGCAGCGCTGTGGGAAAAGGAAAGTGAGAAAACCTATGTGATTATGAATAATTTAAAGGTGAGTTCCGGTTGATAATCGATTGTAGTAAACAATTTTAAGTATAGGAATACCTTGGCAAAACTTTAAAAGACGTTTTTTGGAGTAAATACGAAAATCTACATGTGGTGCCTATGTTTACCATTCTGGTGAGCGACAATACAAGTATCCTGCACCAGCAGTTCTTTGACCACTTCAGTGATCTATATATTCGTGGTAAAGTGCATGAGGATTTAATAAAAAGCCTGCACGATAGTATCTCCCAGTAAGATGATTTTTGTTTTTTTTTCCAATTACTTGTGCTATTGCAGAATTTTTAGGATCCAATCCGATGTTCACCGAAAATTCAGACAATTAACCGAAACGACGAGTAAGCATCTTCTAGTTGTTCTTAAAAAACTACTTAATTATTATTTTCAGATAGTATGTTCCAATCCTTAGTGTACGAAAATCGTTTAACATACGAATACAACGAAGACGAAGTTGAAGATTCTAATAGTGGCGAAGAAAACCAGGAAAACTAGAACCAAAAAACCGAAAAATAGACTATGAAAATATTTTGTATTGCAATTTTAAATCGACCGTCCTTCAATGTATAGATAAATGTAAAATAAAAGGTTTTAATACAAAAGTGTTTGTGATAAGAACAACAGTTTTATATTTTGAAAGTGTAATCAATTTGGAAAGCAAAAATTTATTAAAAATTAATTTTCTGTTGAAATAAAAAAACTAAAAATGGAAAATATTCAAAATTCATCAATAATTACTGACGGAAGTGATGAGTCAAACAATGAGTCCTCAATTTCAAACAATTTTGAGTCGGATAATAATATTAGTTTCATAAACGACGAAGACAGCCGGATGGTTTTAATTGGTGAATGGTATGTACATAATACGACTCTAGATTTTTATGTTTTCTATGCTCTCTATTTGCAGTGATAAAATAATCGAGTTACAAAATGCCGAAAAATATCTGGACAAAGAGCTTTCGGTTACAGAAAAAGCAGTTAAGCCGTTGTTCGTTCAATATATTGCATTACAACGCCACACTCTCCGAAGGTTTCTCCCTGAATTTGAATTGAGTATTCGCATTTTAACAAATCCTTTTTTTATTAGACATCTCAAAACATGCAGAACCACGATCAAAGATTTGGAAGATCTCGTTGAAGCGCTAAACGAGGAAACTGTCCCTTCCAAGTCACTTATCCAAGAAGAACTGCAACTTTGGACACAGGAACTTAACAAAACCTACGATCAAATATTAAAACTAAAGGCAAATATTAATTATTTTACTACTGTTTCGATATTCGTTTGAGTAAGGTAATATAAGTTTTTTCCGCACTAGTGCGGAAATAATAAACACTTCGGCAAACAACCGCTTTTTGCAAATTTCTTTGTTTCTTATTCATACAATAATTATAAAATTGTTTATTTCTTAATTTCAGAGATATTTTCTGGAAGCTATAGCTCGAGCAGAGGTTTTGGATTATTCCATGATTAGAAATACGCCATTATTTGTTACGGACTTAAAAAATACCCGAAGTGTTTTGCACAATAATTTTGAATTTACCTATAAGTATATTTCGGACGTTCATAAAATGCAAAAAACTACAACTTCAACCATGGAAGATATAATAAAGCAGTAAGTTTATTTTAGGATTTATTCCACATTTTTAAATATTATCTGTCAGGTACGAAGTATTTAAACGATTAACTTCAAAAATTATGGAAATTCTTCCGATGGCAGGTGAGTGCTTTCAAAATTTGGTTTATTAATCTTTTAAATTTTTTCACACGTTTTAGGTCAGCTTATTGTAAATCTTGGAATTGAGAACAGTTATAACATTGATAGACACATCGATATTCCATTTAATCCACTTAATCAGTCCTCTACGAGCACTTCAAATTTATTTGTTATACCAGAAGAAAATCTACCGCCACAACAATCAAACGACGAGTAAATGTGAAATAAATTGTTACCGAATGTAAATAACACATCGACAATTCCTTGTTGAATATTATAAATTAAGATTTTAGCATTAATAAAACATTTGCAAAAATATCCGTGCAACCCTGTATGTGTATAAGTAGTATACGGTACTTGAGACACCAATGTCGCATGTTTATAACCTAACCTAGTTTATTAATTTATTTGACAGTAAATAAAAATGAATCAAGCGGAGGTTTCCAGGTTGATATCGAAGTTAAAAATTACAGTTAATCCCAGACTGCGTAGATTTCGCAATCCGGAAGGTCCCCTGGGCAGATTGAAAAAGTTGAGGAAGACCGTAACCGCTTTAATTAAACACGAAAGAATTGAATTAAACTATCCCAGAGCTGACGAAGCCCGAATGTATGCTGAAAGAGTAAGTAGAGAAAACCAGTTAACACTCGGTTCTTACGCTAAAATAACTTTAATTTTAGTTGATCTCAGATGCGGTGCGATACGGTGACTGTCATCGAGAAACGATGGACGCTGCAAACTTTTGGCTCGAAGAGAAACAACTCGTACATAAATTGTATAAAGTTTTAGTTCCGCGGTACGAAAATTACACAAGTGCTTTCACCCGTCTACTGCCTGCTCCGCAAGAGTATCCAGGAGGATACAAGAAATCCGTTTTAGAACTTAAAGGCAACCCGTTTCCTTCCTTATTACCAGACAGGTCTTTTAATAAAAATTTTATACACAACGTACTTTTGGAAGAAGCTAGAAAAGAGTACCAAATTCAAAAGCGTGCAGAGATGATGAGCAAAATTGATTTAGCCGAAAAGGAAGCTCTGCAAGAGTTTGAAAAAAAAATTATTGCGGGAGATGATGGAAATTTTACGGCTCAAGAAAAACACGAAGTTATAGACTTAAAACCAGAAGACAGTGCCAGTGTTGAGGTGGATACAAAGAAGGAAAAAAAATAGAACTGCATTATGGATAATTATTTACATGTAATTAGTAAATTTAATTAAAACTTTTTAGTCTATAATTTTTATTTATTCAACTACTATTGAATTACAGTTTCGATTTCAAAAATGAAAATTTTTAAGTTCTGATAGTCTTATTGCAATCCGATGATGGTAATGAGGGAATGAGGTCAATTTTTTATGTTATTACCACAATATCATTATTTTTTTAATTAGAAAATAAATCAGATAGTTTAAAAAATATAATATTGCACATTTAATTGAAAAATTTTAATTGTACCTAATCAATTAATGTTTTTTTTAATGAGGTATCAATAACTTCAAGTATTGTCAATATTTTGTTCGTAGTGATTATTAAGACAATGAGATAGATGTAAGTGATAGGAAAGGTAATTAGATAACCATAGAATATTATATCGTAGGTGAAACAAGGTAATTTTATTTATTAATTTTTGTGTTTGAAATTGGTGGTCAACTCTAGGGGTTCATCTGTATAGATAGATATAGGTGAAATCTCTGACTTATCTTTTTGGTCATAAGAAACCCAGTTCAATGGTTCAAATTATTAAATGCATATCAAGCAATCGTTCAACTTTGATCTTGGTAATCGCATAAATTAGAAATAATATGTAAAAAACTATCAGTCAATATAATTACTATAAAATAAATTACAAAAATGTACACGATAATTGTAAAGAAGTGCTTTGATATAAGGAAGTAGGTACTTCCACAGTAATTATTGTTTATACATGCGAATATGCCATTGTACCTACCACGCAAAGTAGCCAATTAAAATTTTCTTTATCTATGATATAAATTATTTCTAGTTTATTTTAAAAAAATTTTTTTGTTTTGTTATTCATTTTGGTAAGTTGTAACAAAATAAAATTAGTTATTGCTAGCAAAAATTCGCTCGTCAATAACTTATTTTTATGAGCAATTTATTAATTACCGATTGATGGATGAAAACGTTTACTTTACAAAACTCCATATGTCCAAAAATAAGTTCATTTATTCAGAGCCTAGCACAATCTGTGCTGTTTCACATATTACTACCTACTATAATGTTAACTTTAATAACTACTACTTATGATTTTATTTACCTTAGTCTGTATCTTTACGAGCGGATCCTTTTAAAAAATCATACAATGTAAACACGAAAATTTTATCTAATGTTTTCTCATAAGTATTGTAAACTATGTTTGCGCCATTGTCAATATATCTTAAAAGTTATATAATTTCAGAAAAACTCGAACTACGTCCAAGCAGTTCAGCGAAAGCTTTAGAAATGTTAAAACCCAACATAAACAAAAAGTTCCTACATATCAAAGCCCATTACTTTCTATGGTATGCAGGTAAAAAAATTGATTAAATTGCTGCATATTGGTTTAATTAAACCAACATTTTCAGGGCTGTCTCCAGTCGTACCCTACATGTCTGTATATGCAAGACAGTTAGGGTTCAGTAGCGTTGAAGTCGGAATTATTTACACAGTTTCTCCATTAGCAATCATACTGATAAAACCTTTAACCGGAGCAATTTCAGATAAATTCAAATGCCAAAAAATATTTTTTATACTATCTCAACTAATCATAATACTGGCAACAATTGGATTGATTTTTTTGCCCAGCTATTCAAAAAATACCAAAAACCTGCAAGTAAGCAAATTTAAATCGGAAGAAAATTTTACAGCAATTGAAGTATGTAGCGATCGAAATATCACCGGGGAGTTTGGAAGAGACCGATTTAATTTATGCGAAGTAATTAGATACTATTTGTTCTATCGCGGTTTTTGTTCATCGCAGTTTTCTTATTTCAGTTCAATTGTACAACAAATCTAAACACGTCACAGAACGTTGTCTTCAGAAGCAAAATGTTTTTGAACCAATCCGAAGATGAAGATTGCTTCGAAGCTAAAATTAAAAATTCGGAATTTTCATCACAAAGCTTTTTCACCAGCCCGAGTAGCAAACCTCTTACTTGCGGCATAGACTGCAAAATTACAGAAGAGTACAAAAGTTGGACCAAATCTGAAGAAAGCGACGTCTATAACTCCTATCAATATTGGATACTTTTCTTTGTTTTCCTAATGCATATGATTGGAAGAGGAATTACAATAATTTTTGGAGATGCAATTTGTTATAACATTTTAGGTAACACTTCGTATAAATACGGATATCAAAGAATGTTCGGTGCTTTAGGATGGGGTATTTTCTCCATCAGTTGTGGATTTATAATAGACGCCGCCAGTGCCGGTTCATTTAAAAAAAATTACACCCCTACATTTTTATTGGCCGCTGGAATTATGGTAGTATGCTTAATAGTTTCCTCTCAACTAAAAGTAGGTCAAAAATTCCATTAGAATTTTACTATACTAAAATTAACTTTATAGTACACCGAACACCAGGTATCCAAAAACATATTCAAAGATATGACGGGTATTTTGTTCAACGTAAGAATTATAGTTTTCATTTTATGGTGTCTATTTCTTGGTACAGCTACCACTTTAGCGCGCCATTACTTGTTGTGGTTTTTAGACGATTTAGCTAAAGAGTATGGAAGTGAAGCAAATATTAAAACGATTCAAGGAATCGCGTTAGGTTTGAAAAGTTTAGGAGGAGATTTACCGTGTTTTTTCATTTCGGGCTGGGTGTTGAAACGGGTGAAACATGTTTACATCATGTGTTTAATTATGTTTGTCACTGCAGTACGCTTTTTGTTGTACTCCATTATAAGTAACCCTGTGTGGTGTATTCCTCTTGAAGTACTTCATGGACTGACGTTTGGGATTTATTATTCGACAATGACTTCTTATGCTAGTATTATTGCAACTCCCGGTACCAAAACTACTACTCAAGTAAACATATTATAAAATGAAATGATATGAAGTACAACAAAAAAATTTTAGGGTCTGGTTGGTGCAATGTACGAAGGAGCTGGAAACTCCTTGGGTTCACTACTTGGTGGCTTTTTATACGACGAGTATGGTGGTTCCATGATGTATAGGATATTTGGATATGCTTCACTGATAGCGTTTTTAGTATTTAGTTTAATGCAATTACTTATTGCCAAATATTGCAAACAAGGTAAGTTATTTAAGAAATTCAAATTATTTTCTAAATTTATTCCAACAGAGGAGACGGTGATTTATGGTCCACGGATTTAATCGATTACTTTTCCAATTAATTTTAATTGAAATAATTTAAGAATTTGTGTTCAAACTCGAAATAATAAATAAAGTGTGTTAAATTATATAACTATTATCATTTTTACTTTTGAGAATTTAATAAACTTAAAAAAAAACAAATTTATTGGATATTACCATTATTTCTTGCTGATTTGCATTTGACGCTTTTTCGTGTGCTTTTTTATTTTGGTCTTGCGTTTTTCTGCTTTCTCAGATTTGACCAACTGCTTTCTTGCTTTCTTTTCGTCCAGAGTTTCGTGTTTAGATCTAGCAGAATTGACAAACTTTGAAGTTTTAGTTCCATCAGAATCTTGGTCGTCGTCGTCTTCATCTGAACAACTATCTTCTTTATCACTTAAAAATTCAGGTTTTACGGCAGCTCCAGTTAAATTCTTTTTCAATCCAATTAATGTTCTGTACATAATATCGTTATCATCTCCAATTTCGGTTTTTCTCATGTCTCTTTCAAAATCGAGAACGTCATCAAGTTTCCTCGGAATGTATGCATGTTTGAACACTTCTTCAGATACCTAAACAAAAATAATGCTAATCAATTGAACAACAACTCTACAACATCTTTACCTGTTCTGCATTCGTAAGGGGCGCCTTTGACTCTGCAATTTCGGATAATTTATCCAAACATTCCTCCATATTTTCTTCTGTAATGGTTAAATCCGTGATGAAATCAAATAATTCTTTAACGGTCAAAGTAGCAACACCTTTTTTTAAAAAAAAGTCTGTAACATTGGTACAATCTGTCCTTAAAAACTCTAAAGCAAACGGATGATCGTGTTCCACCGATTGGGACACGTCGATAATGTAAACTACACCGTTGAAGTACAAAATGTTGTATTCCGACAAATCGGAATGTATCAATTTACTGACATTGTACATTCTCCACATCATAACACAAAGTTCTCTGTAAATTTTACGAGCAGTTGAGATACTCAAATTCGCGTCCTGCAGTTTTGGTGCTGGCCATCCATCCTGACCGATGAATTCCATCACTAAAATATGTGAACGTAAGATAATGGGCTGAGGAACTCGAATACCACTTCTGTGCATTCTAGCCAGATTTCGCATCTCTTTTTCGGCCCACGTTTTTATTTTTTTAAAATTGTTGCCGTGACTGCAAGCATTTCGAAAACGGAACTCTCCCTCCACATATTTTTTGCGATTTCTAAATCTCAGTTGAGAAGTCATAAAGATCTTAATTGCTACATCAAAGTCGTTCGAACGAGTCGCGTGATACACGTTAGCTTCCTTACCGGTGGAGATGCATCCGTTGATTTCCTGAATGAAACCTTTGTTCAAAAAATTGAAAAGGATAATTTTCCCTCGACGATCTAAAACTTGCTCGGTGGTTGCACGATCATATTTATCTTTAATTTTAAGCCGACTGTCGTCGTCTTGTCGTTGTTTTTTGAACATTAAATTGGTAACGTGGCCAGGTAAGTCGACAGTGCAATTCTCCACACGAACCTTTTTTACCTGCATTTGAGTCGTCATTTTACTAACCTCTGCTACTACCATTTCGAAATCCTCGTCGTAGTAATCATCATCTTCTTCCGAATCGTCGTTGTAATCTCCTCCGCTGTCATTTGCGTACCGATCTTGCTCTGCTTGGGGTTCAACACTCTCGTCAGCATCACCAAATAATTCCTCCTCCGGAATACTCACTATATTGTTCATCTTAAAAAATTAAATAGGAAAAATTTGAAATTCCAACTGACAGTACACATAAGAAACATGTGACAATTGTGAGGTTACAAAACAGAATCAGCTGATTACCAACATCACCAACATTATGTACAGTGACTCGAATAATAACTCGGACACTCCTCTCTTATGCTGCCAACGTAAATTGAACATTTTGAAGCCGCTTTTTTTCATATAAAAATCGATTTTACAGCAAAACTTTTTATGAACTTTGTCTAGATTCTATTATATTATAAATAGAATGAATACAACATTATGTACGTAAATATCACTTGCCAGTTGGCGGTCAAATTTAAATTACCATTTAGTAGTTATTCCATAATAACATCATTGCCCAATCCATTTTGGCCATTAACGTCATTGACCGGCCAAAGACGTAAATATTACAATCAGATGAAAATATTTACATCATTGCCCACCGTTAACGGGCGTTGACTTCAATGGCCGGTCAATGACGTTAATGGCCAGCGTAAATGGGCATTGACGTCATTGCCCGGCCATTGACGTCAATGCCCAATTTACGTCATTGACCGTAACATATATACTATTTTAATTATTTTAATTAATAACTTCGAGTCAAAACTCAAAAAAAAGTAGAGTTTTGACTAGAAGTTATTAACTAAAATAATTAAAATGATTCACCAATTCTACCACATCGGCCAAAACCAGACTAAATATATTATATAATACTATCACAATTTTTAATTTTCCAGAAATGATTGGAGTTAAAATTCATAACAGCATGACAAGGATAGGCAGGTTTGTTACTTCTTCAAAATACAAAGAAAAATCTGGAAGTACTTTCACTAATATATTAATATATTAATTATTACCTTCCCAAAATCTTCGATAATTTATTTTTTTAACAATACATCTCAATCGGCAGTAGGATGGTTAGAATTTTTTAGGTTTACCGAAACCATGCAAATTTCAGAAATAAAATAAGGGCAAATTCACCCCGAATCTGTTACGTATTTAAGTTTTGAGCCACATAAAGGAAAAAATATCGTACTTACGAGAAATTTTCTGATCAAACTACGTAAGAAACAGCGAAAAAAGCTTCCGATTTCAAATACTCAGTTTTTGGGTAAAAAAAATTTAATCAATTCACAAATCTTCAATATTTTATAAAAAATTTTGTTTGTATTTTTCAGGGGCGGGTGCGGTGGGTGCGATGCACGCGGGCTCCCTGCTAAAAGGGCCCCCCAGTTGTACTGTGACCTTTTCAATCTTAACGAAAATCTTAAAAATAGGAGGTGCTCAACTTCAACTTGATGCTATTTGAAGTCTGGGGAGGAATAGAATACCCTCCAGTGCACCAGCAATTATAGTTACTAAAGGATTTTCCGTTCCAGGAATTTAACTTTTTAAAAGGTCTTAAAACTACTAAATAGATATTCTAGATTTCCTCATATTTCCCTTTAGTTTTCCATATGACAATTTCTCCATCATTTTTCCACTTATTAGTAAATAAAAATCTGATGTGGACACCACATAACTTCCTTGTAATTTTTATAATAATTGGACAGGAATCTCGTTAATCTATTCATGCGCGTCATTAATTACAACTTTTGGCACGGACAATCGCAACCAAAAATAGGAGGTGCACAACTAGATGCTATAAGTGTCTCAAATCCAAAATTTCAATTTTCTACGACCTACCGTATTTGAGTTATGCGACATACAGACTTCCGTACATACGTACGTACGTACGTACAGACGTCACAACGAAAATAGTCAAAATGGATTCAGGGAAGGTCAAAACGGATATTTCCGTCAAAATCTGGAAATCGAAAAAAATCGGTATCACAATACTTCTTTGTTTTACAAGGAAGTAAAAACGGCAAATTTTAAGAAATCTCAGAAAATTTTAGAAAATCCATAAAAATATCCAAAAAAATCTTGCGAAGTGGGGAAAATTCTAGGATATTTTAGGAAATTTAGACAATCTCAGAAAATTCAAAAATAAAAAAGGAAGGAATTCTTTGGAAATCACTGGAATTGCATGGAAATTATCAGAATTTCAAGTCCTGTATACAATTTTTTTTTTGTCTTTTATAAAAGCAGGGCCCCCTTTAACAACCTTACCTGCTTGTTACGCCACTGGTCTTTTTATTGCCTAAATCGACAAATTTGGATGCCTAGTGGCCTAGTGCTCGAAAAGCACTCAAAACAGTGCAAATTTGACAAAAAAGATGAGGGCAAATTCACCCAAAATTTGTTACCATGTTTAAAGTTTAAGAAAAAGCCGTCTGATTTCCAATTTTCATTTTTTGGAATTATGAAGTGCAAAAATTAATAATTTAAAGAAAAACTTAATAAAAAATGACAAATTTGAAACCTTAAACAGTAGCTTATTAATTGGTTAATTTTTGAAAACAAAACGAAAAAATGAAATTTTTATATCGCACAGCTAATTGAAGTTTAATATTACCTACTAAATATTTTAATTTTTTTTTTTATGTTTTGTTCAACTAGGTAATAATTATTGCAATAGAAGATTAATATTAATTTGCCACGTGACACTTTGTTATTCCTAAGTAGAACAATCACAACGTGGAACGTTTTGAAAATTCGCTTCTGCTCGGATTCCGGTTAACTGCTAAATTAAATAACTGGCTTTTCCGAACATCTGTGTCCTTTTCGCCTTTGCATCCCTAGGGAATACCTAAAACTAAACTCGAAGATGGAAAATAGGTAAATCCTTATCGATTAAAGCATTTTGGTCGTTTTCATGACTATTTTTGATTTTTCAAAATATTACGTTTTGAAATTTTTTTTTTGAATTATACTCTTAATTGATTTTGAACAACTGGAACCCAATTATTGGAGCGTTCAATTTTCCCCTAACTTTTACAGGAGGTGTTGAACCAATTTGGCAGAGAGGGTGTGGTAATTGAGGATTAAACAATTAAGTTTATGGTACATGATACACGCGTATACGTAGGTACGTGGTTTTTATTTCATTTTATACAAAACAAAAAGTAAATATAACAGTGCGTCTTAAAATGTAATGTTTTACTGCCGATCATACTTATCAACATCGCGTGAAATGTACACACAAGTAAGAAACTATACAAGCTACATCACAAAAATTAAGTATCCAGGACATGATTTAAGTAAGCGATATAACAAATAGCTAAACGTAAAATTTCAATTTTTGACAATTTTTTGTCCGGTGGTAAAGTCGGCAGAAGTTTTCTTAATTCTGCAAAAGCGACGTTAAATGCTTCCACTCGAATTCTTTCTCTGGTTGCGTGTGCAGTTCTGTATTTCTGGGTCGCCCGTCGGCGACGTCTTCTTTCTTCTCTGCTTAAATTCGCCATATCATTTCTTTCTCTAAAAGTTTGAATATTTTAGTATAGTACTAATGTTAAGTAGAATATTTAAAATTTAATTAAGGGTATCGTTTGCTATCTAGATATTAGGGACCTACAGTTTAATATCTTAAAGATGTTGTCGGCACCTTGTAAGAAAAAGGTTTTTGTTTTTGAATTTTTGAAAATAATCAAAAAGCCAATAAATCTTGATCGGGTATCTTCAAACGTGGAAAAACAATTTCCACGATTATCATTTTTTCTTAAAATCCAATTGTTTGCGAGTTATTTAAATAAAACGAAACCAACACGCATATCTTTACGACTTTGTTTGCTCACTAAATGTAGCTTCTAGGTTAAAATTGTAGATAAGCTTTTGTTTGTAAAATTTTATTTCCTTTGTTTTTATTTACATACATTTTTTGTTTTGAAGCACCGTTTGTGAGATAACCGTAAAAGATAATTTTGAAATGAAAATTTGCAACTCTTAATCTTGCGTTGCATTAAAATTTAGTTACTATATACTATAATTTGCAAATTGCTTCGGCATTTCTAAATAAAAAGACGAAATAGTGCACGCAAAAATATAAGTTATCAAATCGATTTGAAAAAATGTATTTTAAATGTGATCGTAACATGCATATCAATTTTATGGACGACATGTGTCACGCTATGCACCAACATAAATATTCAAATAAATGTCTTGGTTGATTCATAAATTTAAATTTCGAAGGAAAAATATCGAAGGAAATAATGAAATGATCGCCAGTCGGAACAAACCAAGCAGCAGAAGATGAGCAGCTTTCTCGTTGATTAATTGGATGATGGCAATTACGTACCTTCTTCTGTGCACTCCGTTAGTGTTACACGAAGTTATTGTTTGCAGAACTTCCCGATTATCTGACAAACTCATGGCGACATATTTAAAGGAATTGCAACTGAAAATGTTTAAGATTAGTTTATGATTCTTCAACACAGGCAAAATAAAAGGGAAAGCGAAATAACTCATTTTTTTTCTAAATATTTTTCTTACAACAATTGGAACATATGCGTATTTATTTTATCGTTTATAAGGTTAATAAGGAAGGGAAAATCCCGAAACTAGCGTAAATTTACTTTATATGGTCCCCAGGAGACCAATGCAAACCCCTTGGGTTTTAATGATGCACGTGGTCTAACTTATCGCCCCCGAATTATTCTATTATCAATCATATAAACAACAAAATAATTAAATTATAATCACACGCTTGGTGAAAACAATGACACAAAATTTGATTTCGAAATAATTTTATTATAAGAAGACATAAGGATCATTTTTTTCCGTGTAGTGACGACAGTAATTTAAATTGATAGTTTAATTATTTAGAGTGAAATAATATCAGTGCCATAAAAACTGATTGTATTTTTGGCAATAAAATTGCAAACTGTAAATTTTATTTTTAAAGGGTAAGTACCGGGCTTCTCGATATTTCATAAATATTTCACATCAAATATCCACAAATTTCGATCACATTTATAATTCCATTTGTATTTACTACTCTTTCGAAACAATTTTTAAAAAGGAATTCCGGTTCTTAATTTTCGTAAAAATAATCTTAAAATTATAAAGCCGACTTACTATATATTATTGCAATTTTATTAAACACTCACTTTATCAACTATTAGATAAAATAGATTCTTATCAACTGATGAAAACAGCGGGATAAAATTTTCCAGCATCCCTTTCGGATCCGGAAGGACCTCCCCTGCACCAATCTGAAATCCTCATCTTTTAGCTCCTCCTGAAATCAATATCCACATTGTTAAATTATGAAATTTATATAAATGGAGTTATCTACAAAAAGTTCTGGGTTAACAATATCGAACATTTACTTAAAAAAATAGTTTACATTTTATTCGAAACTTGGAGTCAATTTTCACATTTTCTTCGCCAAAAAGGAAAGTGTGATAAACTCGAGCTTTGTTGTCATGGAAATTCAATGTGGCATATGTATCCAAGGTACTTGTTGATGTCAATTTTTACTTGACACACCTAAGGTGCACCAAGAGAAAATTTAATTTTGGTAAAAATCAAGTGTCGATAAATGTTTTGAAAAAAGTATCAGGCGGAGGGGTCTTCTTACGTCGACTTTCAAAATTGAAATTTTGTTGTTCTTTTAGTTGGAAAAAATTATGGCTTATCATTTCAGCGCAAATCAGGTACCTATCTAAAGAGTAATAATATTCAATTTTAAAGTTAAATTAATTGGAAAACTTTTAATCATAAGGTAAGCTTTACATTAAGTTAATTTTAAAATTATATTCGCAATTTTCTTACATCCGTTTAATTTCTTTGAGTTGTTAAATCGATACTAGTTATTATGCCCGAATAAGTTTTCGCAATAAATTAAAATTTGTTTATTTAAATGATTTTATCCTAGCTAGTTTTAAAATTTCAACAATCTCTCCCCGGATTTCTTGGCCCCAAACAATAGATTTATATCTGCTAACTTTTCTCACCAGATTTTTGATAATAATAATTCTAATAAATTAAAATAACAATTTTGCGTATAAAATTCAAATTAAAAATTCCTATCTAATTTAATATTGTAGTCGATTGATTTATTCAATATCCTAATCGAGGTTCCTTTACGTTTGCTACTGTTTACTCTTCCACTGGACGAAAAACTAGGATTTTAAATTTTGCGAGGAAAAATTTTTCTAATTTTTCATGTTCTTTCAGTTGAATTAACATTTTTTGCTTTTGAAAGCATTGAAAAACGTTCAGAGGTTGACATCAACTTCAGATATATGCGTAACTAAAAATAAGAGCTGATCGTCCTCACAAAATTCTAATAAACGAAAAATGTAGTGTGGAATTTACTTTAAAAAATTTTTAATTTAAATATAAAAAAAAAATGATAAACAGGCAATCCTGTTTCCGAAATCCTTTAATCGATTAATTACCAACTTCCAAATTTTCTTATTATAATACAAAATATTATTTCTAATATAGCAACCCTTTCGAAAAGCAAAAACAATAATAATCCTGATATATAAAATCCCAGCACACTGCTGCTGCTCCTGCTACGGAGTGTCATTTTTTGGTGAAAAAAACACACTCTGATTTTCCTCACTCTTGCTTAAAAATTCAAATTTCCCGATTTTTCCTGCCGAAATTTGAAAAATAAATTATAAATTCCCTATCTTCTCCAAGTAAATTCTCTAAAACAGTGGTAATCTGGCGATATGTACTGGAGGGTGTTCCACACCCCCCAGACCCCCCGGTTTACAATTTTACCACCAAAAAATATATTTAATTAACTAAGATTACGACTAACCGGGAAATTTGAATTTTTAAGTAAAAATAGGATAAATTTAACCTTCGGCTAAAAAAAATTAAAACTTGAACAGCATATTTATTTAATTACCATACTATTCGTGGAGTTTAGCAGCAACTTTCTGTTACTTTGAAAGTTAATGATAAAAATAATATAAAAATGTAAAGCCAAAATTTCAAACCGGGGGGTCTGGGGGGTGTGGAACACCCTCCAGTACATATTCCAGGATTTCCATTCTTTTAGAATACTTGGAGAAGATATAGAATTTATAATTTTTCAAATTCTGCCAGAAAAATCGGGAAAAACGAAGAATCACCCAGTAGCGTTTAAATATTATACAGCTAGCTGTTCGTCCCCGGACGGGCTTTCCAGCTAGTAATTAATAATAGGATAACTATCCCTAAACCGCCATACATTTAATGCATTTTCAATAAGGCACTGTTTTTAAACAGTATTTTTTGTAATACAGTAGACCGTCGATAATCCGGATTAATTGTGACCGGACCCTGTCCGGATTATCGAAAAGTAATAAAATAAAACGAAGTAAGTTCACTGCAAATTTGAACCGTCTATTTTCTAATTTTGTCAAATTTCTTTATTGGCAAGAATATACCTCACCCATTTGATATTTTGAAAATTTATATATTCTGATTTGGGAAGGCGGCGCCTTATCGACCCTCCCCGTACCAGCCGTCACTGCGCATATTCGTTATTGTCATAATGGGACATTGTTAGATGAAGATGTGTAAGCTGCAGATTCTGATTTCAGTTTTAAATTCTTTCAATTTTTTGACAGTACTGAGTACATCCGCACGATGTGCAGTGGTTGAAATAAGCAAAAATTAATCAATAGCTCAAGTTTAAATCACTTTATACTGCAACCAAATTCAAAATGTTTACAACATAATTAGTTTTTAGTTATTAAATCAGTCACAGATCATACATTCAAATTTTCAGTTTTTTAAACCGGGGGTCTGGGGGGTATGGAATACGCTCCAGCAACCTGTTAATGCAACCTTTTAGCCTATAGGAAGTATTTTAATTAAAATCAAATCAAATAAAAAATATCTGATTTTGATTATCCCTAGAGAACACAGAACATTTTTTATATTTTTATTGAATTTCTCGTGGTTCTTTCATTGAAAAATGATTGCTAACTGGCATTGCCATTAGTATTACCTATAGATTAAAAGGTTTGATTAAATGAATTGAAAGAGAAAAGCCATAATAATGGGTCAACTGTTTCATTTCTCCACTATTATATTATTGGTAAAATTATTTTGATTGACGTTGCAAACTGTTGCACTAAACACTTTTTACAATCACCAATCACCGAACATTAGTGCAGAACTTGGTACTCTCAGGCTAGTTACACATAATTCCACGTTAAAAGACCATAAGTAGGTACTAGTTTTGGAGAGCAGATTACATAGCAATCGTTGTTTCCGGAAAACAGTTTACAAAACCCCGAATTTATTGTGGCCGCCGCCAAGTTGGCCGGTCGCCGAGTTGACTGGTTGCCGGAAATTGAAGAGAATACCATATTGGATAAACAATTTTTTGAAACCGAAATTATGTTTTGATTGATTAACTTTCTATTTGCCAAATTTGAATTTTTTTGAAAGGCTCATCCAGATAAAGTGTATTAAGTTAACAAATCCTTTTACCGTAATTAACTTTTGGATTTATTGGTGCAGAGGCAACAATGCGGTAATTTATTTAAAATTTATTAATGACTTTAAAATTTGTTTTCGATTTAGTTTAGTCATTAGAAGGTTTGCTTACCGTGTAACTTGTAGTGGGTTAATAAGTCATCGGAAACTAAATATAGATTACACTAAAATTGCATGATTATTTAAATCTCATAATTATGTATTATATTATAGTAGATAGGAAGGCTAGGCTAGGGGGTTGAAGACAAATCGATTATTTTCGTATCAAGTTTTATATGAGAGCTAAACAGTAGTGGAGTTGATGATATAAAGACCAAAGGAGTAATAAACACAAAGCCACAAACCCACCGCTACTTGTCAAATGCTTTTTAATCAATCACAAATTTGACTTTTTAATAATAATTGTACCTATACAAAGAAAATTACTCCTTTCCCGTCAGAAGATCAACAATGGAAGTTTAAATTTTTATTAAAATTTCAATTTCGCAAGACATCGTATTTACGCATTGTACGGTATGTAATCGAATACTTTTTAATTTTGCACATTTCCATTTTCAATTTTTTCACCTTCATTTAGCTTAGAGAAAATGTAAACTTTGTCAAGTGCAATTCATAAGTTTTTTTCAAACTGACTTCCGAATAATCCAAATTCAATATGTCATATTCTATTGCAAACTGTATACGCTTTTCATTCAGAAAAACACTTGACAAGGGTTGTGAGCACCCCATACTGACACCTGTTTATATGCCATGGGGTTGCAACTACAAATCATAGTGAGATAATCTCTTAAACGCCACTAGACACATTTAACAATACGGGGATGTCGTATGGACAATTAGTAAACCCCGGTAAACCCCCTAACGAGATGCAAAATTTGCATTTCAATTTTTTATTTTTTATAATTAATTATGATTTTGCCAATATACCAATATTATATTTTTTGATAAAAAAACGTTTTTAATAATAAATTATTATAATTTGATAATGTCGTGGTCTCGACAGAAGTTGTAATTTATTGGCATTACGTAAATATTAAGTTCAACGTCGTACAAAGCTCCACGACAACTTAATAAATTTTGTAATAATATAAGTTGCACACATTCTAATTTTAAAAATTGGATAAGAAAATTTGCGTGATGTTGTTTAAGATTGATGAATCCAATGCGAACAGTAGGTAATTGTAATTTTACGCAATTGAATCCAACCCTCTTACATGGATCCCTTATGGCACTTACATGCATAATCTCTTGTTTTGTATGAAAATGAAGGGCGGGTGGACTTAACTAAGATTACATGTAATATATCATTCTTTTTCGATTTTTTATATTTTGATTTGTTAAGCTTCATATTTATCGTAAATTGTATTTACATAACTCGGAATTAATGTTTGCATCGTTTACACAAACAGGGAGGTATTACGATAGCCATATTACGAGGGTCAGGAGGGACGAGAAGCGAGTGAAAATTTTTTGAATCTCTATCAAAATTACTTTTAGTTTGAAGATGAATACAAACCTAGCAAATTGCGTAACTGGGAAGTCCCGAAGTGGTATCCCGAAAATCCTTGCCGTAACGTAGGTCACACCCACATCATCTCCAACGATCGGGGCCACATATTGCCCGGAATATACAGACCCAACAGAGGTCCTTGGAGTGGCTTTAAAGGGACTTGGGATTTACCCAAAAAAATTACCAGGAAAGTAGGTGGGTCATCTTAAATTCTACAAAATTCTTGTTGCACAAAGCATACAAATATCCTTCTTTGCAGCAAACGAACTTACAGCACCCCCTCAAATCAGAATAGACGCATGGAAGAACCACTGCGCGAAAGTCAACTCTCCGCTTGTTTTAATGCAACATAGAAGAGATCCTAAAGAAAAGTTACAGCCTGCAGAAGTTGTACGAGAGGCGGATGCAGAATCGGACACTTCGGAAGATCTAAACAAACCCGACAAGGTAATAATTTTTTTCTATTGCACAATTTCTAACACTCTTGCGTTTTAGACACTTTTATGCCCAATCCACTATATTTGAATTTTAAAATCTACAAATTTATTGTAACTTTTATTTTGAAATAAAATTTTTTCCATGTCTGTGCTTTCGAAAAAAAAAGGAATCGCGCGTAGTTCCCTACGTCCCGGGAGATATAGTGGAAGACAAGTACAAACACGAAGATTACAATCTTTTAAACAGTTACAGGTTTAAACAAGACAAACTTCGAGAAGAAGCTGCGCAGTTTAAGGATCCGGATGTTCCTCAAGTTAAAGGATTTCCTAAAAGTATTGAGGATTTTTCAAGAATCGACGTTAAACCTAAAGACAGTAAAACGCTGACCGAAGAGGTTTACCAAAAACATAAAGAAATGATGGCTCAATCGCAAGAGTATCGATGTAAACATAAGAAATGCAGCGCTAAAAAACTGCCCTCTCCCATTTTGATGGCCGTTAAAAATTTCGATTTGGCTAGGAAATTACACAAAGAAAATTTGGAGCACAAACCGTTACCCGATACCGTAACAGATGCTTTGTATCGTAAGTATCAAATGGATCCGGCCCAGGAACCGGGGCTAGCGTTAAAAGATGGAAATTATGCTTCCGGTGTTGCTTGGAAAGCGTACGCCGGTTTTGGACCGACCAGATGTACGAAATTGAGAGTTTTTAGACCGAAAACCAGCGTAACAAATAAAATTAAAGATTCCGTTAACGATAGACCTAGTAGTGTGAGCAGCTTCGATAAAAAATGGAGATTTATTCGACAACAAAAGGTGACTCCGATGCAATTGGCAGTTTGTTGGGATTTAACACCCATGGATCCAAACGATGAGCCTAAAAGAACTCCCCATATTGACGGATCTAACGGTTCTTTAGCACCGGCAGTATTTTCTTTAGTCCATAGTCCTAAGCAAAATCCCATTATGGAAGATGATTTAGAAGAAGAGGTCCTACCGGAACCTGCAAGGCCGAAAACGGCCTGTAATTCTTGCGAAAATAGCAGTACAAGCAGCGGTAAATCGAAACGAGCCCAAAGCGCTTACGAGTATCACAAAAGTCTTGGTTTATCAAACGACATAGAAAATCCCAAATTATCGCACAGCCATTCTAGCAATAGCTCTTTGTATAAGTTTTGCAGCGCCGAATGCTCTAAATACAAGAGCAAAAAACCGGAAATAAACAAACGTTTATGTGTTGCTTGCGAAATGAAGAACATTCAAATTAAGGAAACAAAGCCCAAATCGGAGTTTAAATTAGCTTTCAAAGCGGGCGTGCCACAAAAAGTAAGTAAAAATACTTTTTTCATGAATTGCAGAATCCCTAGGATGAAAGTTCCGTACAGAATCAGGAACTACTCGATTAATAGTTTGGCTCCTCCTTTTTCTTTACAGAATTACAAGAGGCACGACTACCCAGAACATTGGAGATTAGCCACCGTTTATCAGCATTCTTATAAACCTTTAAAATTGAGGAAACGACCTTTGATACAAACAATTTTTAAATAACTTTTCATTTTTGCAAAAACGAACGAAGATCCCTGATATTATAATTTTAATGTTTGGGAACCTCATACACTAGCGACTAGTAGGTGAGAAAGGGAAGAATGTAATGGGACTGTTAAAAATTACGTAGTTTATTTTGACCCACAATTCGTTTGCTAACAAACATAAAAAACCTACAAACAATTTCCATTATTTTGCCCATGAGCCCATTTGACCAAAAAAAAATATATTTTTGTGATTTCCTCGAAAGGTAAGATAAAGAAAAAGATAATTCAATTCTCTCTAATTCTATTTTGCTATGATAAAAATTGGCATTGTTCCATCCATTGCTAGCATTAAAATAAAAAGGTTTCTTTAGAATCATAATTATAAAGCAAATTCTGTAGCTTGTTAGCATCATTTACCTAAACGAAACATCCCACTGAATTGTGTGGTCAAAATGATCTAATGATGTTGCGTACTTGACAGAAAGTGCGACTCCAACCACGTATTTTTTAATGGTCCCACGTTCCAAGACGAAATATTTAAACTTTAGTCAATTCAAATTTGTTCCACTTTGGCTATGTAAGTTTAGAATCTTACACCATTTTTTTCCAATTTGGCACAAAAAGCTGCACTAATTTTGTTTAAAATTAGTATGCTTCTCTATAATAAAATTTTATATTTTACAAATGCAGTTGGCTCAGTTTATGTAATTTTTCAAATGAAATGCGATTTGTTGGTCAAATAAAATTTTTATTGTTAATATTATGTGGAAAAGTATTGTTATTTGTTTGTAATAAAAAATCATGAATTGAGAAAAATGAAATATAAAACTTATTTAAAAATTGTAAATAAAATTCATTCTAAATCTACATATTATCACTTTTATAAAAAGTACCATCGTATTCCATTTGAATAACATCAATAAAAACATGCAAACAGTATAATTAGGGCATCAGCTTATTATATTCGATGAAAAAGTTACTTTTTTTAACATGATCCCATACTTTGGAACAATACAACAACCAATGTTTTTCGTTAACATTGTTCAATGGATATTTAGTTGCTCCCAAGATGTGCGATCGTAAATAACAAATTAGTTCTTCTAGCCCTGGATGACCTTGATATAATTTGTCTAAAATTTACAGTTTTAAAATTTCGATCCACTTGATACAGTATACCTTAAATTACCTAAAACTTCATCATATGCCGGAATAAGAAATAAATTTATTGGATCACCACAATTTTCGGGACTGAGACTGTTGATAAGTTTTCCACAACCCAAACCTAAGTTGGATTCCAAATGCAGCTTTGTTTTACTGAATATTTTTTTGTAGATCTACAAAAAGCAAAATTATGTAAAAGTTGAAACTAAACTTTCCTGTGCTAGAACAACCTGTTGCATTTTCTTAAAACGGTTGGGAGAGAAGTCGTCCATTTTTGCTTTATTGTGTACCAAAATTAAGTGAGGAAAATGATCGATATGTTCGTCTTCTGGATTGGAAATGGTCGGCTTTAACATTTCGGCAGATTGTATGAACCTGAAATAGTGTACAAAAATAAAATTGGAAAAACTATTAAACGAGAAAATTCTACCTCAAGACATTGATATCGAAAAACCAATCTTGAACCAAAATTACGACGTGACATACAGACAACAAAAATGAGGTCATTTGAAGACCCAAAATTTCGCCCACATTTTCCAAATGCATAAATTCGTTAGTCATGCTCGACAATTTATTTTCGTTCCTCATTAATTCGTCCAAAACTGAAGCCGAATTGAAAGGTTGACAATCGAGAAACATTACCTTAAATTTTATTTAAAGAGAAGTTTTTTGAATTCAATCTACTTACCCTGTTATGGGTCACAAAGAAATCAATTCCATTTGTCCGGTATTGGTTCCTTCCGAGGTCATTCAAACTTTGAGTTTCGAAAATCACATCATCAATTTTAACCGGAATTTCTTTGCTAATCTTAAAGCTAATTTTATCTTCAAATTTTTCTTCTATACTGTCATCAAGACTTACGCTGCCTTCGGCACCTACATTGTTGTCCATATCACTATCACTATCGTAGTTGTAAGAATCCGAAGAATGGGAAGACACAGACCGATTATCTTCGCTGCTTAATTCCACATTAAATATTTTCTTTTTTAATTTGTCAGTTAAATGATGGTGGGCTAAAAGATTTAAAAGCGTCGATTTTCCAACACCTTGTCCACCCACGACACCAACCACAAGGTAATCGTCGTTGTCCTGTTGTAAGTAGTCTTGAATATTTTCGTTACAAATTACGCCATCGTCCAAGAGTTTTACACATTTTGACATCCGAGTGTTACTTTTCGGCGAGGTATCTGTTTGAAAAAAAACGAATAAATACAACTAGATTGGATCTAGCAATCAAAAATTACCTTCAGATGTATTGGTGGACCCACTGATATTAATAGATTGATTTGAATCGCTCTCCTTTGCGACATTTTTAGGTGAAACCGAACGATCCAAAGGATGATGTTCTCTTGCTAAAATTGTGGTTTTCTTAACACTCCTGGGTTTATTTTCAAACTTGTCGGAATCGGGTGTCGGGTTGGATGTGTTTTTAAATAGTCGACTGCCAAAATTATTTGAATCCTAGAAAACCGTAACACTAATTTCAATTACCAAGAGTGAAATTTTATTACCTTCGTTGGAGTCATAAACTTTTTTTTATTATAGAACTTATTTCTATCGCCATCAGACATTTTACATGTATTTTTATTTAATTTAAAAGATACAAATTTGAGGTTACGTTTGGTTATGACAGCTGCTAAGAATCAAAATTGTATACCGAGCTTAACAAAATAAATTGGTCAACTTATTTGTAATTAAATTAATATAAAAAGATTATTTGGATTGGATTGAAACGATAATAAAAAGATAAAAGCACAAGTTTTGCAGTAAACTTTGAAATGGCAGATATTTTTTTTTTTTAATTAATGTTTATTAGGACTTAAGTAAGGTGGTTATGCCGAAATGAAGAAAACCCACTTCCCATTATTTGCGATCGTAATTAACAAATTTCCTAAATACAAACCTATAGTTTGATAAATAAATAAAAAACATTGTTCTTGTGTTTAACTTTTAAGTCAAGATGAAATGCATTATTTATTTAAACATCCTTTGAGCATTAAAATAACTTTAAATTACATAATTATCAAGCTATTATCAATCTAAAAACAATAACTTTAACAAAAATAAACAGATTATTTCTTGATGATTGTGGGTGCTTTGCAAAACAAAGCTTTTATTTAAGATTTATGATTTTCTTTGGGGCTGGGGGAGGTTCAATTATTTTATTACTTGAATTTCTTAGATTTTTCACTGCATCGTAATAGAAAAAAGTCCAAAATTTTTCAGTCCGGCTCTGGTTTGTTTTTGTTGCCGTACAATCTTCTGTCAATATTTAAACGTCAACGTTTCATAACCTCCTTCCAAAATAAAAAAAGGAATTTGTAATGTAGGAACTATCTTTATTAATTTTATGTTTAATTTATTTGCCCTGATAATATTATCGCGTTCGTATTAAATTCCAATGAGTTTGAAGTCACGTTGATATTAGTCGTAAAAAATGTATGGGAGTAGGCGAATCGCTTGTTGCATGTCCGAAAAAAAGTTACAAAAACTTAAATGGTCCGAGTTCGAAGAAGTTTGCCGAGATTTTGGCTACGAAGTCTTTAAGGTGAGGATTTTGAAGAGTTTTGCTAAGTAGGTTAAACCGTAACCCTATTTCAGTTGGATTTGAATGCGAGTTTGGAAGAACAAGGAGAATTTTCTGTTTTTCTACACAAATTAACGGATGTTATTGCATTGGCTAATCAAGGAGACGAGAAGGTGAATTTGGTAGTTTTATTTTGATGTTATTAAATGTGATTTACGTTTTAGAGTACAAAAGTGATTAATTTAGTACAAGGTTACCTGAAGAAGCGTCCCGAGGTGGTGGTTATCGATCCTATTTTAAATGTTGCTCAACTATTGGATAGGTACAGGACCTACAGTATTATCCATGCTACTGATTTACACAAGCACGCAATTTTTACACCAAACTTTTGTGAAATCACGACCAATAACAAAAACAAGACTGTCGAGCAGTTAAAAGCTGCCAACGTAACTTATCCGTTTATTTGTAAGCCATCTTTAGGTCACGGTTCGAAGAAGGCCCACGAAATGCTTATAGTTTTCAACGAGGACAGTTTGGAAGATTGTGAACCGCCGTGTGTCGCACAAACTTTTATAAATCACAATGCCGTTCTGTATAAAATTTTTATAGTTGGTAGCCGATATTGTTGGGTCGAGAGACCTTCCTTAAAGAACTTTTACACTACCAATCAAAGGAGCATATTTTTTGATAGTGCGGATATATCAAAGGCGGATTCCAAGAGTAGCTTATCGGTTTTGGATATCGAGGACGTTAATATACCTCAGGGGAAACCAGACATATTTATTTTAGATAAAATTGCTTTTACCTTAAGAAGTGCTTTTGGTATGGACTTGATAGGGGTGGACGTTGTTATCGAAAATTATACTGGAAAATATGCAATCATAGATGTTAATGCTTATCCCGGTTATGATGGTTTTCCCAATTTCTATCAACATTTATTGAAATGCATTGATGAAAAAGTTAATTGTAAAACCAAAAACCTTAGTGCAGATACAAACTCTTTAATTAAGATACTTTAGATTTACTTTTATACTTGAATACCCTTTTTTGTATTTATGTAATCGAAACGGTCGAATATCATTCTCTTGCATATTAATCATATTGTTTTAATTAAAGTTTTACATTTTTTAATGTTGAGTTTGAATAATGACAAAATTGGTAGACAAATTCCATCTTAGTTTCAGTTATTTTACAAATCATTATTTATAATGAAGAAATCTATTAAGAGACACCTTGGTTGAATGCCCATGACAAAATCTTTTACACTTAAATGGTTAAATGGCGTAACACACTCTCCGTTACTTGTGAAGTAGCTCTTGGAAATAATTTGTAAATTAATCTTGAACAAACAAATAACTTTATTACAATTTAAAAGCATTGGAATTTTTTTTTAATTTATAGTTTTCACTTCTATTAGCCACAGTTTTGTACACTTTCCTGATTTTTTTTTCCAAGTTTTATTGAAAGGTTTAACCGGAGAGGTCATTAAATGATTGACACAAATAAATTAACTTTAATTTTTTATGTTTACGGTTTTAATTAAAGGGTTGGCCTTAGCCAAACGGTAGTTATGTACAAAATTGAAGCTGAAAAAATTTATTACCAAATGTTTATGTATTTGTTGGTTTTCGAATGAAATTTGCAGATTTTTTTGCCTTACGTATTTTGATGAACTTTGCCTCTTTACTTTTTTAATATTCATTTGAGATCGAAGTCCTTCGAGAAGAAATATTAAAGAATTAAATTTCCTTTAAAATGAGTGATAAGAAAATTAGAGCAATTGGAAAATTTCTAGATACTTATAAGAAAAAGAATTTTTTAAATCTAGCTAAAATTGTTTGCAAATTGAATGTTAGATTAAATGCGCATCTAGGGATTGCCGAATAATGAAATTTATCAAAATTTCCAAATTTTCTTGTTCTAAAATCCTAAATATTCCTGAAATTTTAAAATGTATCCTATATTCCTAAAATAATCGTAAAATTTGTGCAAAAATTACTAAATTTCATTTAAATTTTTTGCGCTCAAAAATTACTGTGCTTAGAATTTTGTCCAAATAAATATTTGGAGCAAGTGGACGACTTTAAAAAAAATTCTGTGTCTGGAGAACAAATGACAAACCTAACAAATCACTCCTTCGGGGCCCCAGAGTCATTGTCTCAAGCAAGGTGAAACTAAATTAAATATTTGATTTAATTAACATCGCAATTATAAAATACAACAAACCAACGGCAACGGGCTGGTACCGCTTATTAATTAGAAGAAATTTTTGAATTATTTTAGAAAAAATATTTGATCCCGAAGCGGACCCCTGCGTAATTAGCCAGTCCAATCCTGTCGGAATATTATTGCAAATTAATTAATTAATTAAGAAAATTAGTAGGTAATTATGTACCTGCAATAATAAAAAAAATTAAAAACTAGTTTATAGGAATTGTAATTGATAAAAGCTGTATTTTGGAGTATTGAGTCACAGATTGCTGTCAATGAGTAAAAGTTTAACAAGTTCATGCATAATTGATTAAGTGCTGTGGGTTTTTAGAACAAAAAGTATAAAATTGTTGTTGTTGTTGCAAAGAAAAGTTTGAATAGTTGTGGTTGTAATAGGTAGGTGGGAATCGGAAGAAGAGAATCAAATTAGAAACAGTTTTCAGTCAGTCATACGGCGCACTCGTAACAAGTTTGATTTGAGATTACTTCAAGTCATTATAAAATTTATTGTCGTCGCGAAAAATATTTTGTACTAACGAAAGCTCAACAAGTTTTACAATGTCGTGCACCAAAATTCAAATGTGATCGAATGCGGGACTTCACGTGTTGTGCGTCCTTGTAATTTTACGTTTTACAAAATGTAATCGTAACGAATACGTAGGTAAGATTTGTAGTTTACTCGTGGGTGTTTAATATTATCGGCTATTTAATCTTTATTTTTCAAATTTATAATGTTTAGTTTTAAATTGACGTTTGAAAAATTAAGTGCGTCTCATTTTACTCGCGTGCGCGTGCAAAATTGAGTGCAGTGTTATGGTGTTTATATTACCACACAGTTGGATTTCCGCAACTTTTCGACGCTTTCCATGGAAGGTAACACTTTTTCCATTTATTCCTGCTTTGCCTTCCAATTTTCGTTTTAACGCTAATGGTCTCTTCTAATCGTATTCTTCCACACAATGAAATGATTTACATAATCCGATTGACTTATTCGAAACTGCTATCTAAATTTTGACGTGATTTCCACTATAAAAAGTTGTTATATCATGGAATATTAATCAATTCGCTGGATAATTCAAATAACATTCAAATTTCGTTTGTTGGCTTTTTTCATCTCCAGAGTAAGTTACGGTTCCCCTAGGATCTGCAACCGGGAGTCGCGTCGGTAATCCTTTTCAGATTTTACTGATCTCCGTAATAATATAATTTTTTTATTTTATCTACTGCCTTTTTCAAATATTCGTTTGGATAAGGTAATATAAATTTTTCCGCACTAGTGCGGAAAGTAATTTTTTCGCTTACTGAACCGGGATTGTTGACTATAGATTATCACAATGTTTACCGTGTAAAAATTAGATTCTTTTCCAACAATTCAAATAAAACTTATATTTAAAAAGAAAAAAACTCGCGTAAGCAAATTCCAAAGCACATATTAGTTTATGCAAATGAACTTCAGTGTTGGTGTACCTACATAAAAATTACAAGTGTTCAAGTTGCAGACTTTGTGTCAATATTTGCGTAGCAAATTTTAAAGATATGCTAGAAGAGGTTTAAATCAATAGAATTTTCTTTATTAAACGTCGAACAAGTTTCACTCAATATTTAACACCTTCGTCTTGGTTTTTGTTACGGTCCTGTCGAATAAATTAGAATTTCACAAATTAATTGACCGGTCAGCATTAAGTAATCAAAAATAAATTAATAAAAATTCGATAAAATAAATTAATAAATTTAAATTACAGAAACTATTAAATTCTTTTTATTTTTTATGTTTTTCGGAGATGTTCAAGTCTTTATTATTGTTGCTTATTGTTTGAATAATGTTAATGAAGTAATAAAAATTAAAAGTGGCATTCAAATTTTTTACTTTCGAACCATAACTTTTTAAGAGGACATTTGAGGTTTCTCTAGTTAAAAAATAATTATTTTTTTGTTAAATTACATTATTGTTGTTGCAAATTATTCATTTTGGAGGTGAAAAAGTACTTTAAGCTGGGTTTTAGGTCTCTGCATAATCGCGTAAATATTTCAGTGCATGTATATGAGGATCTGTGCTTTCATTGTGTTATGTAAAATACAGTATTTTGTGTAATTCTCTCACTTGTGGTGAGAAAATTTTAACTCTTCGCCGAGAATATTATGAGTGCACAGGGGTGAAACGGAATTAATTTAAATTGCTCATTAAGCAACACAATAATTTTAACGTAAAATAACCAGACCAATAAATCTGTCTGAGGCTACTTTTCCAAAAATAGTCCGAAACAATATATTTTCGGGGGTTAAATCAATCAACTTTTGCGATTTGTAACGAACAAAACTTAACACTTTATATATTTATTATTAGTTATAACCAGTGGCGTATGTAGAAAATGCGTTTGGAGGCGAGGGGGGGGGTCAAATCAAATATTTTTCAGAATCTCGTTAATCCATTCATGCGCTTCAGTTGTAACTAATCCTAATACATAACATCCCAGCACGCATTGCACATCACAGAGAGTTTTACCTAACAAATTTCTATGGCAAAGGATTGAAAACTGATTTCTGTGTAATTTTGGTGGTAGAATCCGAATTTGAGCTTTGCGAACAAAATTTCCTTTTGCCAAAGCCGACATATTGAAAAAACGTTGCCAAATCAGGTTTTTTTGTAAACAACTCAAAATTTTGGGGAACCTATTGATTTTTCGAAAAAATGAAATGTATTATCAAAAGAAGTAGATAAAATTTCCAATAAAATGACTTTTTGGTTCATTTCCTAGGACGAAAATTAACGCCGCAGGCGCTATTCGCGTTTTAGCTGGTTTTTCGAAGAATTCAAATTTCATGATTTCTTGAGTGAAATAAAGATTTCCATGCCGACGGCAACGGAAAAAAAATAGTCTCTAGTCGGCATGGAATTTGAATTTTTTAAATATTTCCAAAAAATTTCAAAAAAATTTGATATTTTCGAAAAACCGGCAAAACGCGAATGCCGCCTGCGGCGTTAATTTTCGTTCTAGGAGGTTAACCAAAAAGTCATTTTGTAGGAAATTTGATCTATTTTCTGATTCATTTGAATCATTTTTTCGAAAAATTAATAGGGTGCCCAAAATTTTGATTTTTTTGCAAAAACACTAAATTTTGTATGTTTTGTTTGCAAACCTCAAATTCGGATTTTACGACCAAAATTACATAGGATTCAGTTTTCAATCCTTTGCCACAGAAATTTGCAAGCTATACCCCCTTTTTCGACGTGGTTACTGGACTATACAACGTGTCATTTTTTGGTTGGTCACACTCTGGTTGGTCGATTTTTTTTACCAACCAAAAAATATATTAAACTTACTGCTCACGGAGTATAGCAGCAACTTTTTGTGTTACTTTGAAAGTTAATTGTAAAAATATGGAGTCAAAATTGTAAACCGGGGGGTCTGGGGGGTGTGGAACACCCTCCAGTACATATTTCAGAATTTCTACTCTTTTAGAATGGTTGGAGAAGATAGGGAATTTATAATTTTACAAATTTCGCCAGCAAAAACCGGGAAACTTGAATTTTTAAACAAAAATGAGGGAAATTTAAACCTTTGGCTGGAGAATATTAAAGCTTGGAAAAACATTTATTTAAGTGCTCTACTGCTCAGAGGGGGGCTTTAGGAGTACAATCCGAGTCATTCTTGGGGGGCAATTGCCACTTTCTCCCCCCTCTAAATACGCCACTGGTTATTACGATCGTTAATTTATGAAGTGATTTGTATAGAAGTGGCATAATAAAAAAAATAAATTAAAAATACCATAACGAGCACGTCTACACTTTTAATTTTTATTTACTGTTCTATTCAGCAAAATGATTGATGGAATAGCAACAATTATTTATTTAATCTTGATGATATTAAAATTAAATAATAATTTTCGATCCATTTAAAATTTCGGCATGGCCCTAAATGTCGAAAGCGACTTTCACAAATCGATAAGTTACGCAAGTGTCGTAAACGATAACAATTTTGTAATAATATATTTGTATAAAAAATATTTGCAAATATTTACGCCCACCAGATATACCTATAATTATTTGCGGTTTGAGGATTGATAATTGATACAATATTTATGAGCCGTCACTCAGCCCGATTGAAATCAAAATATTTCCCTACTGCAACAATGTTTGACTTGTGTTAGATAAAATTGATGGGTTTTATAGTTAATTGATACTTAAAAACCTGTTGGCAAAATTTATGCAAAGAACAAATTTATGTGAAGAAACACGAAAAAGTATTCCAAATACCAGGACAGAACTTTCATCAAACGGTGGCTAAATTGAGTAATCAAAATGGATAATTGAATTTGTCAGAGGAACGTACAACTTAATTTATTCGATCTATTAAATCAACCTTAATTATAGATTGTGTAATACTCTAATACGACCGCCACAAACGAATTTTACACTCTAAAAAACAAACACAAAATTTAGAGGCGCAAGCTTCTGGGGGCCCTAGGCGTAGTCTCCTAATTAAAAATTAAGTTTAACAAGACAATGTTCGATCGTGATTTTTTGTGTTAAGCGATAACGTCGTCATTTCGTGTCGATCCGCTTGACAGGATTAGAGAAAATTTTGGTTTCACCCCGGGCCAAAAAACTATTTCTGCTTAAGGCACAATTCCATTTGCGCCTGTAATTTAGCAATCACATTTTTGTTTTATTCGCTCGAAAGGTTTCAATTTTATCGAACTTAAAACAATTCTCGATTGCATTTTACCTCGCGTTCTTGTTAACACTCGACTTAACACAATAAAAATGTCGTTTGAATTGTTTGTAAAACATGTATGAAGCATCTCGAGAATTTTCTTCGTCGTTTATATATTATATTATATATTAAAATTTTTTTTTTCAAATAATCCTCCAAGCCTGTCTTATAAATTTCTTGTTAATCGAGGTCTACCTTAATGATTGTTGTTTTAATACCCCTAATTTCATACTTAAATAAACATGAAACCTTCTTTGCGGTACTCGAGTGGAAATATTTAATAACACGTTTTAACATTATTTGTTATTATTATTATTATTTTTGAGGCCGTTTTGTGGTTGCTTCAATTTCTTTTTTATTTCTAATAATTAGTCAGGCATTTTCTTGCTATTTTCCCAATACCAATGGCATTTTTTCTCGTTCTCGAGGAACGAAAAAGTCACCGACCGGGAGGTCTGGGAGGTATTCCTATTGTATTATAAAAAAATAATTAATAATTAAAAGTAATTATAAAGAAAATTAAGTCGAGTATTAAAATTACAATAAAATCGAGTTTGAAAGCAACCTAATTTAAGTGTTGGGTGGAAGTAGATACAATTATCTGCAGAAGGTTTTACGGTTAACAAAGTTAACCACAAACGAATTCATCAGACTTGAAGAAGTGGGATTCCAATTTCAACCGCAAATTTATTGGTTTTGCTCAGTAAATTGCGTGGGTTTTTAATTGAAAAGACAGTTGTTAATATAAATTTCTAGTTTTAATTAAATGTTTTTGGTTTCTATTGTTGTGGGGCTTAGGAAAATTAAAATTTGGGCTTTAAGTTTTGATTGTTGGTTAATTTTACATTCAGAATCGAGTGTCTGGTTTCTTCGGCTTGAAGTTAGTATTATTTCAGCAACGAATTTCCAAGTATAAATGTGGTTTCATTTAAGCTTTTAATCCGATTAGTTTTCCCAGCTCTCCATAATGTGCCGGACACTAGTTAAATTGGGGTGAATGAAATTAATTGAATGAGCCTTTACAAAATATTTATACCTACTTAACTCATTACTGCATACTTCTTTATTGTTACGGTTAATAAAATTATATTGTCATATTTTCCATTGTGCGCAGCCTTAAAAATTACGCCAATTGGAAAGTCTCGAGTTTGTCTCTCGGACAGTCGTGCAAAATCGAAATTCTATTGTATCGAAAGTAAAAATCTTATCTCGGCATTGTCGAAACACAAAGACCTGAAAATGATATAAGTCGTCCTATAAGATTCCTTATTGAGGCCACTGGCTTAGTGGGTATTTGTACGTCTCAAGGCTACCGTGGACAGGTGTATAAGTGTTGGTTAATACGTTTTGCCACTAGCAAAACTTCTTTTTTCCTCTCGGTTTAGTTTACTTCCTGTCTTTCCGAACGCAACGTTCCCATAATTCACTATCCCAGTCGAAATTGCGCTTATTATCTTCATTAATAGTGAAATTAACGTAATTTCAACTTAAAAGCGCAAATTTAACGCCGAAACAAGTTTTTTTGCTTCTTACGTCGAAAAACGTCCAACATTTTGAGTGTTTGCAAACGTTATAACAAATTGTTAAATTAAAAAAAAAAAAACTAGCGTCCTCGACCTTCACATTCTTTTTGGAGGTAAAAATCGTGCAAACATACTTTATTATTTTACATTTTCCTCTAAGAAGACCAAGGACCAAAAATATTTATGCAATTACACCGTTTGAACCATATAATTTAATTTCAAGAGTTAAAAATGTAGACGTATAAAATGGACAAAATTTTAAAAGTTTCAGTCCATAAAATAAAATGGACTTGCACAATCATCAATTATAGTAATTATCGATTATTATCGTGTCTGATTTATAGATAAACAGAAAGCAAGAAGACGTTCCTCGTGATTATCGTGTAAACGCACTTTCTCCTTTTGGTTTTGCAAACATGCAAGATGAGCTTGAAAAAATGATTAATTTTTGCAGGCATTCCTTTTAGCTTCTTCCGCTGCAGCACGGGCTTTTTGGGCGGCGTCTTTGGTTATGGCACAATCTTCTTTTGCCGCTTTCAACTGCCGGATCAGTTGCTCCACTCTATTTTTGGCGGCATCGACTAATTGTTCTTTTTCTTGTAATTCCATCTGGGCTCCTTCGGCGGCTTGAGCCGCATTTGCAGCGTTCGACTGGGCGACCTGGAGTGCTTCCTGAAGTAATTTATAAAGACCTTGCGCTTCTTGGGACGCTTCCAAAGCCGCATTTACCATAGCTTGCGCTTGTTGCATAGAATTTTCTTCTTCTTTTGCCACAGTCTCCGCTTCTTTAATTTGTTGATCCAATTGTTGGACTATCGCAGCTTTTCCTATCCACGCCGCTTCCGCCGCTTTCGCAGCCTGTGCAGCTTTTTCGGCTAGTTGTTGCTTCACTTGCTGAGATGCCTGCTGACCTGCTGCTTGTTGAGCTTCTTGAGCGGCTTTCGCTTCCATCGCTGCCATTTGTGCTATATTATTATTATTTTTACCCCGCATTTCCTCCGGTTTACATCTACCCCTCCGAAAAGTGGTTGGATCTTTACCGTTCACGTTCTGCAATACGAAGGCTATTACAATAAAATAACCAATGTTCATAATTTAGCTCATCGCATTTGGTGTTTAAAAAATTTAAATGTCTAAATGACGTCGCTTCAAGTGTTAGTTGACATTTGCAATGACATTAGAATTTTTTGTTTGTTGCAAAAAATTACAAGGTTGTAAATTCTCAATGATTTATGGTGAATATTAAGAGACTTCGATCGAATAAATGCGACTCGAGCGACAAATTGGAACTGATAAATTAAAATTTTTTTTTTTTGAGTTCCCGGTTCAGGTCAGGGTGGCAGAATATAAACCAATTTTGAAAAGAGACGAGGAACTGTTTCGCAAATATAATTTCAAAATTCTAATAAAATTTCGAATATTTTGACTTTGGATTTTGGCGACGCCACTGCAGGAGCGGAATTTGCGACAACAAAAATCAAACGGCAAATTAAAAAAGAGGATAACAATTTATTGTTAACAATAACTTGAACATTACGTAGATGAATGTTAATGCATTGTATTTTAAATACCTCAACAATAGAAATTGCATAAATGATAACCAAGCCTTCGTCTCATTCAATTGTAAATATGTTGTAGATAATTGTGTTTGGTATTCAGATTAAAGGCGTCGAATTACATTGACAAAATATTTTCAAGTCCAGGCATTACATTACCACACATCGTGAGTATATTTCGAGTAGGTAACATTAATTAAAAAATAATTTTCTTATCGCTCAACTCTCAACCTGCGAATCATTTTTAATGAGTCATATTTTTGATACAGTTACTCTTTATAATTGATTTTCAATTCAATAAGGAAGTTAAAGTTGGCGATTTACAATGGAATAACAGTGGCGTATCCATGTTTTTGCAATAAAATCTATAGCGACTCCTTTAGAAGAAAAAATGACACCAAAAAAATAATCGTATTCTAGCACCGATCGAATCATCCGAGGTGAAATCGATAATAAGAAAAAAATTAACCAATACCAATTTCCGGATATCTCCGGATTTCTCCGGATTTCCCCGGATTTTCCCGGGGAAAGACAGAATCAATTATAAGCTTTCTTATAGTTTTTTAAAGTTAAATTTCAAATTTTTATTTATTTTCAGTTTCGCTAATGTTATTTAACAATTCTTTAGATTTTGTAACCAAATTTTGAGTCATAATGTCGGCTTGTTTTATTTGTTCTCCTAATTCATCAACATAGCGAGGTTTTTCTGTCGATTCAGATTTAACCTAAATAGCAGAGCTGTAAACATTGACATTTAATTAGATAGATCTTACGGATTTAATTGTTTCAGTTTTCTTTAGCAGATTTTGAGTAATCACATCGGCCTGCCTAATCTCTGCTTCCAAATTTTCGAGTAAAAGAATTTTTTCTGTCCAAATGGACGTAATTGATTGTTCATTAGCCTTGGGCAGTGTCTTTTCGATTTTAAATGACGATTGATGATCCTCAGATTCTTGATGCTGTTCTTTAACTTTTGCCGTTTCACTTAGTTGTCCTTTTTCCGTCTCTTGCATTTTTGTGAGTTTTTGTGATGAGGAAAGATTAATTTAACCGATTATGATGGATAATTACGAAAAATATTTTGTCATTGACACTTGGTCCCACGATATTTAGATTTTTGTGTAATTTTTATGCAACGTTACGACTTTTTTCAATTATTATTAAAATTTGAATATAAAAGTATATTCGCTCCTTAATGCATTTTTAAGTATAACAAAGTATCCCGATTATTTCAAAGTAGTTTTAACATTAATGGCGGTTATTTATTATCGTCTAGAAATTGTAATTGATTTTTAACAATGAAAAGTTTCTCATGCCGGATCAATTGGACGTAGTTATCCAGAAAGATACCATCTCAGAATAAAATTTTAAAATATTAATTTCATAATTTCGGTTAAACATAAATCTCCAGGATTAAATTGGCCGTAGACCGCCATCGTGGAATTCGGCAACTTCTTTAAAAGATGCACACGCTTACCTTGCGGATTGGTATCTTTCGGCATCACTGCGTCCAATTATGATTGAAGTTATTAATAATAATAATGATAATTATGGAATCTCAATTGCGAATCACCTATAAAAGGTAAAGAATGTTTTCATTTCTCTGACGTTAATGATTTTTTACTATTTTTAATGGTACCATAGGAAGCTCGTCGTAAGTTTCTTTGCATTTTTCATTTTCACAAAAAATTTCTAATGAATTATCCATTTAGGCTATTAATTTTAAAGTTTTTCGATTAGTTTTTGTAGCCAGATGATTACCAGTGGTATAATATACTTTTTTTTCGGTTCAATTGCAAGATTCCTTTGTATTCACACAGAGAAAAACGAAAATGGAGATTGATTTTCAATTAAAGCAGCAAATAATTTATTGAAATTTAGTATTTTTGAATGAGGGTGGTTTACGAAATCCGTGGATGTTATATTAAGAATACCTGCAGTGGCAGGCATTCAGAAAGTCGAAAAAGTATCTTCGATCGTTCTGTGGGAAGTTTACCCCTTTTAGAACATTTTGTCGATTTTCTATTAGGATCGCATGACTTTAAGGGATGCATTTCAGATTTTTTGGTTCAATATTCATAAATTTTGATAACAAATTTTATGTCTGCAAAACAAGTAATCTAAAATTTTATAGCTCTACCAGTAGGTACGTGTTAATAAATTGGCGACACAAAATGGTCTTGAAATACCCCGGGGAGTCCTTAGAAAACGTCGTTGTGAAACTGGAAAAATATTAAAATTTTCATACTGTCGTTTCTTGTAATGTACAACATGTTAAATGACATCGAATTTTTTATGTCAGGTGATTTGAAGAAAAAAATATATAGGAAGACCGATGTTCCGTCAGACGTGTTTACGTCAACCAAGACGTGTTTTACGAATAATTCCGTTCTTGTTCTTGCAGCTTGGTTGAAAAGCTGCTTCGAGCAAGTCTTTTTATGGCTTTTTAATATATTTTGGCAACTACCGTTACCAATAGAGCACGGAAATCATTTTCGAACGAGATGATAATTTATTACGAATTTGTATATTGTAATTAAAATATCTCAAATTATACAAGTCACATCAATCATATGAAGCCTTACACGTAGATAAAGCCCTATCGTTTTCGTGAAGCGTGTCTTGGAACCCTAGTTGTACATAAAATATTGGATTACGTTGCACTAAATTTGTATATTATTACAACGTAAATCAAGAAGCTTAACGGTGAGAACTTCAAGCATATTAAATACCAACTTCCATATTTCAGGTGAGTCATTTCTACCTTCGCTTACCTTATTTAATTACCAAAAAAATGGCTCGATTACGCAGTCTTGCCACTAAAACAATTATTGGATTTCCATTTCATATTCACCTGACCTCGTTCACCTTCATTTCTGAATTAATCTTAAAATTATATAAGTCGCAACCTTCAACGTAAACTCCCAATTCGGATAAAACGTAAATAATTAAAAATAAGAACTCATTCTGCAAAAGATTTTCTCCTTTGGCTTCCGTAGGTTCCTCACTCCGGAGAATTCATGTCGATATTCCTTAGAAAGCTGCCAACCCATTAGTTCGGTCATCTCGCAGGGGCGTGCTTAACACGTCGATAACGTCAAAAATTTACTGCCTGTGAAGAACTTCACCGAAGTATTTAAACAGCATTTTTCAGTCCAAAAAGTAAAAAAAAACACTTTAATAACCATTTACCTCACTAGTGCGGAAAAACTTATTTTACCTTACTCAAACGAATATCGAAAAGTTGGAGTTTTTCAAACAGTAGTAGAAAAAATGAAAATATAAAAGAACGAAGAACTTGAAAATGATGGATTTATATAATTTATTATTTAATTTTTAACGAAAGTTTCAACCCCCTCGGAGCGATGCTGACCTTAAAACTTACCAAACTAAATGTAATTACCCTTTTCTTTTCAATAAGTGGTTCATTATATCTAACAATCTGCTAACCATTACGAACAATTGTTTCTTTAGAAAATGCAAACAATATACTAAATTTTGTTAATAAATCAAAATTACGCGCTACAGCATCCTATAATTTTGTGATAACCCATTCCTTTATGCTTTAGTTATCTAACAGTGCTAGAGTATGGTTTATTTCCGGTTCTTAAAACTTCAACATTACGTAAGGTTTGCTTAACCTTCAAAATTTCAAAATATGTTTTATGCTACAGTTCGAATCTTGAAATCTTACAGAACTATCTAATGAAGTGGTAGGAAAATAATATGTCTTAATTTTAAATTTTTACTATATCAAAGAAAATTAAAAGGACATAAAGGACGTACATACGTAAGGGGGAGGGGGGGGGGTTAAGCCAAATGTGACGTTCCCATAAAAATAATCACATTTTAGATCAATTTTTAATCTATTTTGGAGGAATAACGCTGAGTAGGCTGAAGCCTAAAGCGGCAGATTTCAAGGGGCGGCAAATCTTATGTCTGTATATGAAAAATTACTCGCTCTGTAAAATATACTTTTGTGATCATGAATTTTTAAAATATTCCAATAGTGTTTCAATATTACAATTTAAATTTAGTAAATGTTACTCATTTTTTTTTATTAATCATAAATTTGCAAATCCGCCACTGTCCCAGCGTATGCTATGGTAACAGAAACTTTTAAAAACGCAAAGGGTAAGAATAATCCGGGGGGTCTGGGGGGCATGGAATGCCCTCCAGTGCACTATTTGTTCTTTCTTCATGGGTTATTCAGTTATCAACGTTTCGAGATATTTACCATTGAGATAATTAACAAAGAATGCACTGGAGGGCGTTCCACGCCCCCCAGACCCCCCGGATTGACAACTTTATTTTATGACATTAAGGGGCAACGGCGATCTACATAAACGCACAAAACGTTCCAGTTCTTGGAACTCGTAGAAAATAAGATATTCGGGAATAATTTTAGAAAATCTTAAATTGCTCTGGAGGGCATTCCATGCCCCATATCTTTAAAAACCCAGTTTTTTACTTTAAATGCTAAAATCTTTTATTACAGGCAGAGCAGGATGAAGCCTAGGGCGGCAGATTTTAGGGGGCGACAAATATTACAATTTAAATTTAATAAATTTTACTAATTTTTTTTTATTAATCATTGCTATAATTTGAAAAACTAGGGTATCGAATTTCAGAGGAAATTTTCAAATCCGCCACTGGGTAAGATCAATCACAGAACAATACACAAGTTTTCAGTTTTTGAAACCAGGGGATGTGGGAGACCTTCCAGTACACCTAAACAAAATTGGTCCCAGAATCTAGCTTTCTATTAGATTTGTCCAAATGTCTTTTGTAACCTAGATCCACTAATTCCCAGTGGAATCACAACTTTAAAACTGGAATCAAAATCTGTTTGCATTTGTGTTATTTAACGCACTTACAGGTGTACTGGAGGGTGTTCCACACCCCCCAGACCCCCCGGTTGTAAAAACTGAACAAAATATGTACATATTCTGTGTGATTGCTAAGGGGGTTAACTAAGTTCTGTGCGAAGGGGTGAAGGGGGTCGAGCCGAATCTTACTTTGGATCAGTTGTACAACAGAGGTTTAACCTCGGATCAAAGTTGAACCAGGGTTAACTTTGATTTTGAGCACTCTGATTGGATCAACAGTGAGTTGAACCTGGTTTAACTTTTACTTGAGCTTTGTACAACTGACCCTCAATCTCGCTTGGGGGAGTCTCGGTATTATCACGTAATTTTTTCGCATAAAACTATAAAATTGCGAGAGAACTGGGTTAAATAAAATAAAATAAACAATTTCACGTGAGATTAGAAGGGGGGATTTTTGGGAATAAGGGGATCTTTGATTTGTTACCATCTGACGTTCTTGTGAGCGGGAATTGTCACCAACTATGATAAGAAGGAAGGCAAAACGTCTGTAAAAATTGGCCAAGTGATTATTTTATCCAAAAAAATCTTACCATTGATATTATTATCTCATTTATTCCTTATAGAATAAGAAGCGAAAAACTTATCAAAACTGATTTTGGCTAGAAAATTATAATTCTTATTTTATGAAATTGCTTGGAGACCGTGCGACTAATATTCTGATACCAGTTCGTCCTTGGCAACATCTCGCACGAAAAAAAGTTTAAAACTAATTTTTAAAGTTGTATAAACTTTTTCAAAGGTGGTTCGTTGGCTTCTAAATTAATTAAGTGTTTGTTTCAGATGAGTGACATTTATTATGGCCTTGGTTGCAGCAAAAAATTTTGAAAACTTAACTCGCAGCAAAAATAACGATGACTTCTACCACTTACCGGTAAGTACCGCAGATTTACACTAATTTAGGAAATTTTCTGCCTCTTTCCCGTGCGAAAAACGTAGGTAGTACAATTTTTTCGGTTGGAATAAAACATAAAAGCACTCGAACGAAGTTGAATTTGTGCGTTGCTCCGCCACTGACTCTAATTGAAAACGTAATAGGCGTTAAGTCAAACGATAAGAGGTTATTTTATAAAAATGATGGAAAGGATAATGAAGTAAGTTATGGATATGAAATTCGTTATCTCTATTATTCTTCTTGCAACTTTTATCGTTAAACATATTATGAGATCAAACTTTTTCCATTCCGTTGCGCAAGGATAAGGATCTTTTCGATTTTCCTTTTTGTTAACTTAAGATATTAAGTAAAGTTCTCGATGTAAGTATAAATGGACGATTTTAAAAGTTTTGAATTAAACACCACCAGTTTACGTTCATTTGTTACGAATTTGTCGGAATTGCATTGAGACTAACAAGACGACGCGCCTTCGGAAGAGATGTGGGTCGAAATATAATCAGATCACATTTCAAAAGCAGACACCATGAATGAGCAAGTGTTGTCGAGTGGAAATTTTGAAGTAAAACAGAATGAGTCAGTGAACTGGATGCACGTCATACTAAATGGTAATTGTAAAGGATATTGTTCGAATCCTTAAAATTTGATTCGACCAGATATTTTATTACATTTACCTGTTTATCATGCGAGCCTTTCGAAAAGTGACTGAAAAGGAAACAGGAACACAAGTCTTTCGGTTAGCTTTGTCGAGCCAAAAAGCCAGGTATGGGAACTTGATCGTCTGAGCAAATAGTAATTTTGCATAAATCCTTCTCCGTGTTATCCATATCTGCGGAATACGGAAATTGAACAACAGACAGTTTTACTTGAAATTTTTAATTGTTCTTTTAAATCGATATCAGGGAACGTTAAAATTTTGATAAGACACGCAAGAAAAATGACGTCGTCTTTTTTCATTAAAAAGAAATTCGGCCGACATTAATCATCGTTCTACGTCTAATTATAACTTTTAATTAAATTAATGTCGTTTTTACGCAATTTTATTAGAAGAAGTCTAACCTTCTAACCTCTAGTCATTGCAAATGAGCGTTTTCCTCGCGCTGTAAAAAATTTCTAGTATATTGCATTTTGATGATTCCAGTGTTTCAGTTGGAACGTGAGAATGAGGTAGTGAGGCACACAATAAACTTATTCAATTTTGTCATTACACAACGACCAATTCGAATTTGTAATTTATGTCTGTTACGTTGATTGAGTGACGCTTATCATCGATTTATTTTGAATTACTCAATGTGCAGATTACAATAGGAAAACTGGCACCAATTCTATATGCGGCGTAGTTTCTCTTTCGCTGGAATCCTTCAATAATTATTATATTTATAAAAAGTAGGAAAACTATTTTTTCGTCCGTATAAGCCGGTCGAAGTGAACATATTTGGAATCGTTTAGCATCATGATTTAGGATTCAATAGTTGTTAGACAAGTAAATCGTTTTTTGATGCGACTCGACTAGCATGATATTTTAGTGAAAACGTTTATCCTTAATGACAGTTTCATCTCTCGTAATAAGTTTCCAAATTTCACCTCATTCGAGTTGAATCGATTTTTTTGCGGTCGTTGTTTCATGATTTGCGTCAAATTAATCAAATTTAAATCATCTTCCGCATTATTCGTCGTAAACTTCAATCTGAAAAGAAACGGTTTATTTATATTAAACTCGAGGATATTATAATTTCATAATGGAATGTTGAGCTGCGTCCATGTTTCAACTATCTTTCTTGCTTTTTATTGACGATATTACTTCTTGTAGTTATACAAACGTTGAAATTGTTGCCGAGTATTTAAAAAGTGACTTTTATTCCTGCAGCTTGATGTTTTCAAGTTGAAATAATTGCAGTATAATATTTACTACCACTGGCTACTGTCCACACGGTAATGCCGTTTATAACTGTTTTATCTTGTTTTATGATGGCTTTTATGTTGTTTTTCTATTATCAAATGCCTACTGAAAATTTAATGCTCTTTTTTAAATGTTATATTAAAAGGCCATCATATTTTTAAACTTTTTAAATTGAATTTTCTCCACCATTTTGCAACTGACATTCCATTACCTACATTACTATTAGCTACTTCATTTAAGCTTTATAGTCATAGATTAAATGACTTTGAAAATCACAAAAAACAGTTTTTAAAATTAGACAGAAAAAGCCTTACGTGGAGAACGAAGACCCAAAGAGTTCTTTGCGTTAGTTTTCTTAAAATAAGTATTTTACCTTTGGCCAGAGGGGCCCAAAAAGAGAGAACATAAAATCGCAAAATAAATATCAAATTCTGATAAAATAACCCAAAAATTGGACCGTCGCGTCGATGCTATTACTTACACTCGAATATCAGGGGCCCGAAAAATTTGCTGGAGCTGGAGCATTGGCTACTAAATAACTCTTCAGTGCTGAAGAACCAACACTATTGATTCACGAATAAAGAGTAAACCGTGCACTGGGGGGTATTCCATACCCCCCAGACCCCCCGGTTTGCCAATGGCTACACTAAAGCTCAATCAATATTTGAAGTTAAAAGACCCGTTTTGTTTTGGTTTCTGCGACAAACATATTGTGGGAACTCGACAACTTATTAAATTTAAGTTTAAGACACACAAAAAAATGTGGATAAACCGGGGGGTCTGGGGGGTATGGAATACCCCCCAGTACACCTTTTTATTTTATTCTCAAATTGCTACGCTCAACACAACAAACTAGACTACATTATCTACTTAACCTCTCTACAGAGCCTATTTTACCATTACACGCATTAGGCACCTGCTAGGTCTCAATAGCCAGAGGGGCCCGACAAGAGAGAACATAAAATCGCAAAATAAATATCAAATCCTGATAAAATAACCCAGTTAAAAATAGGCACTGGTTTGAATAGAAATAATTTGCAATAATAAAAGATCTTAAGCCTTGAATTTAGTTACTCCATCTCTGATTAGCCATTTTAATCTGCGTTGATTAATCAATTAATAATTTTTAATCTTCGAAACCAAAACTGCTTTCTATACATATTTTTCATGCTTCATATCTTTGGCTGAATGGTTTCTTATTTATTTTCAACTAGTGCCAGGACCAAGAGGATTTTTTAAATATTTTCTAACAAATTTAAATGAAAAATGTAAAACCACCTTGAGAGCGAAGCTCTGTATAAGTTTTTTTATATTTATTTTTTTAAAAACTGAATTCATAGGTAAAAAGAACATAAAATAAGCAATAAAAAATGTAAGTAATTAAAAGAACGTAGCTGTTCTTTTAAACCACCGCAGAGGAAACGCTTTTAAAGATAAATTTTACCAACGAAAATTAGTTTTCTGTATTTTGTAATTAATTTGCATTTTTAATTGGCCGAATAACGCCCCAAATGGTATTAAAATTTTAATAAATTACGACTTTGTAAGTTTTTGTAAACAAATTTAAATCGATTTTGATTTTGTGTAGAAACCGATAGAATAAATTTATGCGTTATTAAGTCTTATGAATTAATCAAGAGGAAAGATTACGAGTTAATTAAATGTTTAATGCCCGAGCTTTAAATATTAATTTGAAAATTTAATTTTGAGTAGCTTGGGTTTTACTTTGGGACTAAAAAACTCCTCGATTGCCCACAAAAGTAGAAAGCTTTACGTTAAATTCATACTTCTCACCGAGACTTTATTTTAAGCTTTTTAGTGCTGTTTATTTATTTAACAATTTTTTATTATTGTCAAGGCCTCCAAACCAAAATTAATTGCTAGCAATAATTGGTTTTCAATATTTGTGCCAATTTGTGTGTATTAAGATAATTCCACTTCCTTCTCAAATTTACTTAGGATAATTTAACCAATTATTAAACTGTCGGGCACGATTTAAAAAGTTCTTTCTGATAAAATTGATTTTAAACATTTTTATATATAATGCACAACCGATTTTTTTCCAACATACTATAAATTTATCTAACGTGTTAGTTTATGTACCTAAACAGTCGAACCATAAATCTTGGTTGTATAATTTGAGTAAAATAACGACTTCGTGATATTAAAGTAATTATTAACATTTTCAAACTGGGTACGTTTTCCATATACGGCATGAAATATAATTCTATTATAATGTTGGACCCACATTTACTATTTAAACAACACAAAAGTCCCTTACAAATTATTATATGAAATGCAAATACAAATTAATAAATTTAAAATATGGTCGTATTATGTAAAATGCACAAATGAAAATTTCATATATTTTCTGCTTGACTTGTTAAGTGTTCTTGCTTAACGTATCAATTTTAAACTTGTAAAATTAAAAATATCGAAATAATATATTGGGATTCAACATGCAATGAGATTTTATTGCTTAAAATTACGACTCTTACGACTTGTACAAGTGGGTTAACAAATTTTCACTCAACTACATTTCCTTGCATATTTAAAGCTGATGGTGCAACTCGGTACTATGTAATTTATCGAGATAACGAACCAGCAGCGGGTCAGGATATTATTATATTAGGTTATTTTGTAATAAATGGGACAAGATACCGAAGACTCGGAGAGCTTATCAAAGGTACACCACTGAACTGTATATATTGCTATGTTATTTTATAAATCCTGCGAAAATACTTATTTTTACATGACCGCATTATCTGAAAATCTCTCTCGAAATTCCGCTTCGCTAAAGAGCTGGACGAATTATAATCTTGTTTAGCTTGAGGTGAAGTCGTATTTCAATCTAAAATCGTAAAGCGTGATTTCGTATATATCTAAAATTTTATCCCGACTTTGTAAAGCTTAGAAATTAGTTCGAGGATATAAAATTTTAACAAAATCTTAAAATTATTCAAATTTTATTTAACGATCTGTTTTATAGTTTTCGATAATAAAATTTTTTATTACCTTTGTACAATTTTTCCACTTTATTAGTAAATTTATTTTATGGTTGTTAAAATTTATGTTTTTCGCTCAAAAATGCGTACCTACTTAGGTATAGGCTGTTGGGCAAGGATTGAAGAGCGTAACTGAAAATTTTCATGTTATATGCTTACTTCCTCATTTTTCAGCGCCGTTATTCAGGTCGCGTGAAGGGTTCAAAGAAATATGTCGTTATTGTAACTGGACAATTCCATTCTAGCAAAGCACTAGTGGTCTGGGCTATTAAGTTTATGGTTAGTTAAGAAAACAGCTACAAAACCACAGTTTCAACGAGATTCGATAGTTTCCGTGTATGTGACCAGACTGTAGTAAAACTTGCAGGTAATTATACTAATTTCTATGCTCGATTTAGTCACGTTTACGACTCGTTTAGAATTATGGAAAACGTCTGCATGGCTGAGGATTGTTGTAAAGACAATTTCTACTTAATTCTTTTTAAAATCAAATTATGCGATCACGAGGTACATTACGGGCATTGTTAAAACGCTTCTCAAGTAAATCGCAATACTGGAAACATTCTCCTCATTTCAAAACGATTATTATCAAATTCAAAGATAACTTATGAGTGCTGGAATTTCTCATCTGTTGAACTTAAATCCTTTTTCCCTTCCAAATCCGGCAGCCCCCACGATAGCGTTACAGTATCCATCTGTTTCTTTAATTTGTTTTATCTTCTGTTGCTTGTTGTTGTTTTTTTACAAAAGTTTGTTTACGCAGCTTCGTTCACTTTTCACTTTATTACTGCACTAAGTAAGTTGAGTAATTAAAACAACAGAAATTAATTAAGGAAGTTAATTATGTCTACACTACGACTGCTTAAGCCTTAAACTTTAATTCGAATTCTGCTGCATGATAAATTCCCCATTGTCCATTCAAGGGAAGGATAAGAACTTGCAAAATTTAATGACAGTGTACACATCCTTTTCCTCGATATAGAAACGATAGGATTTACTATATTCATCTCGCAATTCATAAGGAAATTTTGATTCTCTACTTGTTAATATAAATCGCATTATATAGTTACACTTGCAAAATCTTAACAATTCAAGTTATGTTTATCATCATGTTTTACATTGTTTCGCCAAGAAGTTAAAGCTTTATTACAAACTAATATTACAATAACTATTTCGTAGCAAGTTACAACTTGGAAATAGTGTTTGCTTTAACAACAGAAAATTCTAAACTTGATGGAAAATACTATATGAATTATTCAGTTGCAATTGGGAAGTTGCATCCTGATAAAATAACCCAAAAATAAAACCCAGTTAAAAATAGGCCCTGCTTCTCAATTTTTTTCTTTCCACTTCCTTCCCTTTTTTTCTCAAAACTGTGACTTCCAAATACAGCGCTTATAATCAAGGATCCCAGCATTGGCTCTAAGTAACTCTTTGGTACTGAAGAACTAAATACTAAAAAACTAAAAACTATGTCAGTCAGCCCCTTTCCCCTAATGAGGTTCTGTGTGGAAAGAACTAACGGTGCACTGGGGGGTATTCCATACCCCGCAGACCCCCCGGTTTGACAATAGCTACATTGAAGTCCAACCATTAGTTTAAATTGTAATAATAAATAAATAAATACATTAATTTAACCTCGGGCCTTTGAAAGAACAATTCAACAAATGTGCAGTGGCGTAACCAGAGAGGGATGAGTCGTTCTATGAGTAGAAATAACTTAATTTGTGGAAGTATTTTTTCGGGTGGAAGCATCTTTAGTCTTCCAAATATTTAAATAAATAAAAGCTATGTCAGTCAACCCCTTTTCCCTGATGAGGTTCTGTGTATAAAGAGCTAAGGGTGCACTGGGGGGTATTCCATACCCCCCAGACCCCCCGGTTTGGCAATAGCTACATTTAAGTTCAACCAAGAGTTTAAATTATAATAATAAATACGTTTAACCTCGGGCCCGTTTTATTATGGTTTCTGCCAGTACCGGATTACCCATGAGGCAGAAAAGGCGGCTGCCTAGGGCCGCTTATTTTAGGGGCCCCGTGAAAATGGAATTTTTTTTAAATTTTAATTTCTTTAATTTTCTTTTTATGGTTTATCAAGAACCTGTGTTTTAAAGTAGTAGAAAATATAGAAATATTAATTGATTAATTAATTAATTTAATAAACATTGTTTTATTTTTTAAAATTAGTTGGTTATTATTGAAAATGTTTATTTTAATAAATTATTGAGTAGTAAAATTAAAGACATATTATGCAAGTAATAATTTTCTAGAGGGCCCCAAAAATTTAACTGCCTAGAGGCCCACAAATGTTTAATCCGGCACTGGTTTTCTGCTATCGATCAATGAAATTCAACTCGGTGAATCTATCTCTTTCAAGTTTAAGAGACACAAAGCAGGGTCTGCATCTTTTCTTCTTATTCGCGAATTACTCAGTAGCCATATTCCCTATAATACCAGTGGCGTAACAATAAAATAAAGGTGACCTTATTTAAACTGATTTTAATTTCCCTTTCAGATTACATTTAATTACTATACTCAGATCTTCGGATAGGTTTACTACTTCGGAGGTATACTCAAGTTTTAAAGACTCAAAATAATGAGTGCAAACCGGGGGGTCTGGGGGGTATGGAATACCCTCCAGTGCATATTTTCCTTTTATTCACAAATTACTCAGTAGCCATAATTATATAAATGTAACCTTATTTAATCTGATTTGAATTTACCTTTCAGATTACATTTAATTACTATACTCAAATCTGCTTCAGTTTAAGTTTAAGAGACACAAAACAATGAGGATAAACCGGGGGGTCTGGGGGGTATGGAATACCCCCCAGTGCACGCTTTTATTTTATTCTCAAATCGCTACACCCAACACAACAAACTAGACCACATCATCTACTCAACCTCTCAACAGGACCTATTTTACCATTAGACGCATTAGGCACGTGCCCAATGGGCGCGAAAAGAGAGAACATAAAATCGTAAAATAGAAGTCAAATTCGTTGCTATTAGTTACACTCGAATATCAGGAGCCCGAAAATTAGCTCGAGCCTAGTTCAAAATAGGCCCTGCATATAAATAAATGCTGCTCATGCAAGTTTATGAAGGCTTAATTGTGTAATAAACGGGAAAATTGTAGGCAGCACTTATTGTATTGTTTATGTGTCCCATAATTACCTGTCGACGCTCACATAATAGCAAAGCAATTAAATCTCGAGAAAATGATTCCTTACGAAAAAGTCCACACTCCATTAACACATCATAAAATACATATCGAAAACGGTGTTGGATGTAAATAATTAATACATTATTTATTTCACACTCAATTAAATGTACGAAATAATACAATTGTTAATCTTTATACTTAATTTTTGTTTTACAACATTGCATCGTAATACTGATACTCAAATGATTGTCAGTTTAAAATTTTCTTTTAAATTCCTAACGAGACAGACGTGACGGAATGTTTGCTCTACAACCTGCGATATTACATGATAATTTTCGAATTTGTAATTACAGTACATACCGGGTGTTCATGTTGCGAGAATTGCCCTGACATCGACGCGCATGAATAGATTAACGAGATTCCACCAGAGTATTTTCCTTCCGGCTCGCCCTTTTTTGCCATCTCTGAGCTTTTTCGTTCCATACTCGAGTAAATAGCCCCAGGCTGTAATTGGGAAAATTTTCCGGGCAAAATTTGTAGTCAAAAAAATGTTATTATGCTTTTTAATTAAAAACTACACTTACATTTTTATATTATATAATTTAACATTTTTCCTGCTTTATATTCATTTTATTTTTTAACTTATTTGGAAAATGTATGAGTATGTACCTACCGCACGATTTATTCGTTCGAGTGGGTTTTTTTCAAGTGCATCAAACTTTTAACAAATTTTTCAAAATAAAAGTTTATTATTAAATAATTAAAATGTGGTTTTGGTGAAAAACTACTAGCAGCTACCAACTCATGCTCGTTTCTACTCAATTAGGAAAACAATGAATGCAATAATTATAATGTGCACAGTAAATTACATATAATTATTCCTGTTAATTTGTTTCCATATTTAATTTAATTTGAAACAAAATTATTTTGTAAACTTGTCGACATCAACTTCGGCAACTAGAGATACATACAAGCAAACTGAACAGCAATTTGAAAGTAGAAACTTCTCTAGTCTTAGAAAATTATTTACAACTTGTAAAATTTATTTTAAACTCGAAATTGTACATCATTCAAAATATAATTAATTTTGAAGAAGAAAATGACAATCAGAAATTTAAACAAATTATTTTTTAACCATCATTATTACTGATGTAGAAACCAGGAAGTTTGTTACCGTTAAAAGGAAAATATTGTTTGTTATTAATGTTCCGTATATTATTATATTAAAATTAACTAAATTGTTTACTGCATTGTAAACCTGTGGATCATATCGAATCGATCAGATGTATAAGAAAATTATATTACTGTTGCTGTTTTTTACCCCAGATGTTTTCCTGGTAAGTTCAAAAATTTTCGAAATCACAATTTTTTAAAAATTTATTTAATATTCAGTTTTTCCAAAACAAATACCAAATTCGATTCGCTTGGGGAGAATTAGAATGGATCGATAACAAAACAGTGGTCGAACCCACGCAAATTTCGGTTCAAAAATTTAATCGGACCTACACGGTTTTGAACATCACGATCACTACGACTGTCGATATGGGTGAAAATTTGCGCGTAAGTTTTCAAACGAACAACCGAATAGGTTTATTTTTGAAACAGGAAACATTATAGGTGCTGGTGGAAGGTTTCAAATTCCTCAGCAATGAATATCGTCGTTTTCCCATTAGATTTGAGTTCAATTACTGCAAAGCTGTAGCCGAAGATGATTTTGGGCTTGGTTCTCTTACCGAGTGCGGAAATTTTACTGGTTGTCCCATGAGTAAGGTAAATTGGCAAATTTGTTTGGATAAGTTTGTAATTTTCAAATATTTTAGGGAACTTTTCTTATATGCAATGCTGCTCCGGATGGATCGCGATTTCCACCGCTCATACCTTCGGGAAACTATAAGGCCAGGCTTACGTTTATTTACAATTCGGAGCCAATTTTTATTTACAATTCCTACGGTTTGGTTAATTATCCCATTAAGTAGTTAATCAAAATTGTAATTGCAATAATTAAGCACCAATTGCTGTACGCGTTTTTGTTCTGCACTGAAAAAAATAAGCATTTCTAGAGGGAAACTTAAGTGATTTTGAAATATATATGCATAGTATTTATAAAAAGTGCAATTTTTTCCAATAAAAGGGTTTTCTCCCATTTGCGTTATTTTAATACTGACCGGTTGGATTTTATAGGAAATTCTGTAGCCTGGAAAAACACCAAGGCTTTCATCTTAGTTGCTTGTCTTCGTTGATCATCATGTAAGCATTTTGAGCATAGAATTTTATTTATTAATTAACTTAAAAAGAGATTGGTTAGAGAATTCGTTTCGATTTAAATTTGTAAGATTTTTATTTTCTGTATAGCAGCTGACTAAAAGATGCTTCTTGTGTAAGAGGAAGACGCTCTTTTGCAGACTCGAACCTAACCCATTAAAAGCTCAGCTTTGTGTCGAAATAAGGTCGCTGTTTTCTTATTTTTCGTCGTCTTAGTGAAACTAACTCGGATAATAATGGCATTGATTTTAATCAAATTGAAAATTTAACATAATTTTAAATTCAATTCAACACAGAGGATATAAAACCAGAATGTTTGCTACAAATAAAAGAAGCCATATCGTAATATCGTTATATGGTTTTTATATTTTGCAATATTTTTGTTATTTGTGTAGAAATGAATAAATCGATTAATTTGAAGGTGAACATAGTATTAGATTAAATAGATTTCCTGTGCCATGCCCGTGGGAACACATTCTGTAAAGTGCTTTTTGCATTAACAGTTTAAATGGGTGCTAAGTTTTTATGGCTTTTGTTGCTATTTCTGGTACCAGTAATAGAAGTTATAACAGTAAGTTTGCATTGCAGATTGGTTTCGAATACATTAAATAATGTTTTGTTCGGTTTTATCAAGATCAATACACAATCGACTTTGCATGGGGAGATCTGAAATGGATCGACAATCCAAACCTTCCAAAAATTTTTACATAACAGAAAAATTACCATTTCAAGTTGAATTTCATTAAATCTTTGTTAGCCAAAATTTTAGTAAAGTTACTACGAGTTTTCATTGTCATTACGAATAATTATTTATGCATTTATGGTAATAATAGTCTAAAGACGTAGGTATAATGCGAAGGAAGTGAAAGGGATATCAAAATGTAAAATGAGACTTTCCCAAGTTTTGAATTATTGGTTATCGGAAAAACTTTTACAATGGAAAAGCAAACGTTATCTATAGGAATTATTATCCAAAATTTCCTATAATACACGAGTTAGGACAGAAGATTATACAATTCGAAAGGAGGAAAATTTATTTGCTACTCTTTTATTTTTATTATAACATTTAAATTAGTACATTAAACAATATAATCCGAATTTATTGCGGGCTTTCCGTTGTATAAATCATAAATACAATATTTGCAAAAAGCATCGAAATTTTATTGTGTTTCTAACTCTTGATTTCTTGCAGATGATCGTTCGTGTTTTTGGGGATGGTGCTAATACAGACGTTCCAGTAACGCCAGAAACTACGTGTTCGGATGTAATTGAATGTTGTCGTGATCCAGGAGAAGAATCCTGTGATCTTGTAGCTGTGTGTCCTCAACACGGAGGTAGGTAATTATTTTCTGAATTACATTCAAGTTGATTAAAACTTGTTTAAATTAATTTGTACGTAATAACACTACGTGCTAGAAAATTCTGGAGTTTGATAGAAACCTCATTATCCTTTGACAAAGGTCTACATTACATCAAATAACTTGGCACTTTCGCTCCCGAAATTGCTCCTTTACAAAACCGATATTTACTTTGAATGAAACATAAATTACTTTTTACTCAAACTATCCCATTTTTTATGTTATTTATTGCGATAATTTAACAAAAAAGCATTTTTATGTTTGATAGCTTCGATACGTAAACTATTATAGCTGTTATGTATTTTTTTGTGAGTGTTTTTGAAATATTTTCAAAACAGGATCAAACTGTCACAATGGGATGTTGTATAGCTCAAAGTAGTACGAGAAAAAATTATTACTACTTTCCGAAATAAAAGAAATAAAATGTGTTATATCCTCTGCAAATATGAATTATTGTTTTTCAAGATTTGCTTTAAGGTAATTAAATAAAAATTGAAGGGGTGGCCCCAATTGAAGTTCTTGATTAGAACATCAAACTACAACTATGTGTCCTCGTGATGATGAAAGTTTACGAAGATACTATGTAATTCAATACCTGATGTGGTAACACGAAATTTTAAGTAGATGTGCCCGAAAAGAGAAAATTGGGCATTCGATGCTATATTAGTTACACTCGAATATCAGAGGCCCGAAGATTAGCCTAGGGACAACCCAATTAAAAATAGGCCTTGCTTCTCAATTTTTTCCTTTCTATTTTTCCTTTCTTAAAACACAGTATTGGCTGCTAAGTAACTCTTCGGTACTGAAGAACTAATATTATTGGTTCATGAATAAAAAGTAAACCGTGCACTGGGGGGTATTCCATACCCCCCAGACCCCCCGGTTTCCCAATGGCTACACTGAAGTGTACTCTTTCTCTTTCGATGCCCAAACCTTGAAACATATTGTGGGATCTCTACAACTTTTAAATTTTAAGTTTAAGTATATAAGAAACACAAAAAAATGTGGATGAACCGGGGGGTCTGGGGGGTATGGAATACCCCCCAGTGCACGTTTTTATTTTATTTCTAAATCCCTACGCCCAACACAACAAACTGGACTGCATCATCTACTCAACTTCCCAACAAGGTCTATTTTACCATTAGACGTATTTAGGCACGTGCCTATGGTTAAAAATAGGCGCTGTAGATGTATATGAATGATTACTCTTTAATTTGTTGATTAGATAAAGAAAAGTATATAAATTAAATCTGTAGACCTCCGCATACTATTTGGTGTTTGTTTGAATAAGGATATTAATCAAATCCAGGATACAAATAATGCTGCTCTTTGATTAAAGACCACAAATCGATAGCTTCGGTAAATAGTAGTCTAAAATTATTTCAAGTTTCAGGTGCTCGATAAATGGCATCTGTAAATATTTAAGATGGATGTCGTCTTTAATGTCAGAGCTACTACCAAAATCGAGCTTTATAGTATTATCGTACTTCAAATCGGCATGAATAATTTCAAACTGCTTAAGTTTCAGCAAAGCAGTTAGCATTTGTTGTAACATCTATTTGATACATCTAAACAAGATGTGATTATTATTTTGTTTGATAAAACCATTCCGATGTAGTTTCAACATCTCGAGGCGAAGCACATATAATTTTGATAGCAAAAGTATATTTCATCAAAACGTGCGTCGACATTTCCTCTAGATTTTTCATAGCATTCCTGGTTATTCACAAATTGTTTGTGCCATGGTTTGGATTTCACGTAAATCTGTCGGTTTTCATTTATCCATGGCAAAACGTTATGCAGCTCGGTTTGAATTATCTAATAATTTAAAACCAGTTAGGTGATATGCATCACAAGCAAACCATTTAATTAATTGGCAAAATTAACAATATTAACTTAGCGAGTACGCATAATTCAAATTATCCATTCATTTTAATGTGTTCACATATTAATTGCTACCCGTAAAGCAAATTTACGACCCTTAATAATGCAACAGTTACATGGTAATTATATAATATGGAAATATGTACATACTTGAGATAAGTACCAACACATCTCCTGAAAGCACTTATTTTCTCTATTATTGGCAGCACAAAGTTTCTAGAATAGTTAATCATAATTAACTTACCCTTAATGATCGTAGAATGTAAATAGAAATTTATCATATAATTTTTTTTAAGCAATTATAATAAGTCAAGTACGGGGCGTATTTTAAGAATTTATCATTTTAATTCAAAATCATCAAGTTTTTCACTTCCGGCAATTTCTTCCTACGCTTATCTGTAAGCTTCAGTCTCATTCACATTTTAATAATTGCTAATTTCAGAATTTTCTTTTTTATCGAAAAAGTAATGATTTGAACTGCTAATGTGACGACTGAAGTTGAATGATTACGCGAGGTAAATGGTAATAGTAAAGCCCATTGTACTGGTCCATTTGAAATATATAGATATTTCCCAAATACTGACAATTACTGCTAATACTGTCTGATGCTGCATAATAATGCCATTTTCTGCTGTTACTGCCTGTTTCGTGAAACGGTAAACGGCTTACTTAACAGCAGTAAGTAGCAGTATCAACAGTAAGTGACTTGTAGAGTACTGCAAGAGATTAATTAATTAATTATGGTAATAATGCCATATACTATATATGCTATATTGGACTTTTTTTACGAAATTAACAATTACGCCAAACCCTGTTCAAAAACTTGATTTTCTATTATATTACTTCCAAAAGTAACCTGTCGAGAATTAATGTAGATGCAATGGAATTTAATTCCTGTACTTAAAGGAACTAAATTATACGAGTAATAAAAATATACCGAGATGTCACCAATTTATGTATCATCACGAAACGTAAAAGCCCACCACGCAACGCATTTTCTTATGAAAACCTGAGACCTAATTACTATTAGCTACGCTGGAAAAACAAGTCGGTGTAAAGGTATAATTCAAAAGGACTTAATAAATTGCGCCGGTAATGGAATCAAACACAAATCAATTTTTATCACGGTGAAGCATCGGTCACGTAATTTATAGGCCAACCAAGAGCATAAATCAGAATTAACGAAATGCAACAATTTTCAGTTTTGTTTTGCCAAGTATTTTAAAGCTCAACAACTCTGCGACATAAAATGTAATTTGGTTTAATTTAGAGTAATTTGTGTGTGTAGGTTATAGTGCCACTGACTAGCATAGACGTGAAAATCGAATTACGGAGTGGCAAGGGCGGTAATGTGATTTGCCGCAGAGCAGTGTTAATGTGACCTATTGTCCTCGGGAGATTCTCTGATTTTATGTTTGCTTGTACTCCTGCCGACCGTAAATGCTTAAGAATACTAAAACGTCTGCGTTAATCTTAGTCAATAAAAAGTTCTTTTAACTTGGCATTTTGCGTTTTGGGAGAAGCCATATATTTTAGCAGATTTGTTTTCACACTTAAGAAAATTTCGATTTATTACATTTAACTTTTAAAACTTTTCAGGTAAAACATTGCTCTTGAGAAAAATTTTAAAACGCAATTCACTCTTGGAGTGTATCATTCATTATTCTAACTTTGGTGACCACCACCACCACCACCACCATTGGTGGAAAGGAAAATGGAAAATGGAAAGGCTATTAGCTTATAAATCACCACGTTGTCGTTTACGTGCTGATGGAACCGTAATCAAAACGGCCATTTATCCGCAGACCATCATAAGCAGATTTCCGTTGGAAAAGGTGCTTTATGTCAAAACTAATCCTTCGGACTTACTAAGACCAATTTGGTGTTATTTATTTTTGCAAAACTTGGAAGTTGACAATCTCTTCGTCGCATTGTACAGCATTCTAGAAAAGCTTGTCGGTTATGAATACTTATAAGCTTGTCTTTGTATAACGCAACGAGAATCCTTTTCTGCTCGTTAAGTCTCGACATTATTTTGCAAATGAGCGTTATACTGTTTTGATTAAGTTTGCTTTATTTAAGGGTTTCAATTGTTGTATAAACTTTGAAATAATACTCAAAAGTTTTAATAAACATTTGTTGCAAAAGCTCCTACAGCTTATTTTGTAGAATGGAGGATAATACACAAATCTGTCACATAGCAGGACTCGCCAACAAAATTCAGGAATAACTTGCGCAATTTGCATCAGAAATATCGCAGAGTTCAAAACAGCAGGCAAAATGAAATATTTCGTTAGTTTTACATATAATTACTTTGAAATTTATTTGTATAATACATATTAAAGGATTCGCTACTCGAATAACTAATAATTTATGTTATTAAACTTTGAGTACGGTTAGCTTATTGTGACTAAAAGTTTTACCTACCTCTTTCGCAATGTAAGTTTTCTAATTACATAAGAACATTTTCTTAAACTTTATTAAACGAAGTTAATTTTATTAATGAGTAGCACGAAATTTTATTGTCATCCTCATCGTAAAATTTATTCGAGCAAATATTTATGCTTCGCCTCCTTATTTGTTTAATGCTGCAGGAGTTGTTAAAGTTGGAACAATTTTATCTAAAAATGCATAAAATTAACATTTTAGTATCGATATTATAAGCCTGACTCCCAATGTTATCTTCCAAGTTATAATATGGCTTCTATCTCAACCGCATACTCTCTTCCCCACTAAAGTTGGGGAATTTAAACTATAAGGCCAGGGCCGGATAAACCATGGGTGAGAAGTCACGAATTGTGATTTAATTCATATTTTCTTTGATTTAATTGGTAAAGTAAAATAAGTAGGGAGAGGCCATTTTTCGACCCCCACTCCCTGGAGAGATGTCGTAAGATTTGGTTTTTATTTTTAAATTACCTAATGATACCACAGGTCTGCAAATCAAATCTTTTTGCGAGTCTTGATACTATTCCTCCTGATTCTTTCCCCCATCATTCACCCCCCTTATCTATTTTATTTTTTTTTTTAATAATTTCTTCTGGTAAACTGGAGAGGTGAAAAGTTAATATTTGTACCAAAAATTTTGATTTGGGAGATAATTTTTTTGTCCCCTGAAATTGTAAAAAAAATCATTAAAAATGATCGAATTTTCCGTTTGTTTGCTTAATTTTTTCATTTATTTTTGCTATTTAATTCAGCAAAAAATAACAGTAATCAGACAAAACATGTACATTTGCGAGTTTTCAGTGTTTACAACCGGGGGGTCTGGGGGGTGTGGAACACCCTCCAGTATACCTGTACGTGTGTTAAAAAACACAAATAGGTGTACATTCTACCGAACATATTCCAAATAGCAAACAAATTTCGATTCCAGTTTTAAAGTTGTGATTCAACTGGGCATTACTGGATCTAGGTTACAAAAGACATTTGTAAACATCTATAGGAAGCTAGATTTTGGAACCAATTTTGTTTAGATGTACTGACCCCCGGTTTTATTTCTCAGTTTTTGAAATTTGATGTACAAGTGAAGGGAAATGTGAGGAAATCCAAGGATATCTGAGAAATTACAGATAATCTTGTTTTTTCATTTTTTTCGAAAAGAAATCATGAGACAATCCAAAGGAAAACCCAAAGAAATTTTAGGAAATGTAATGTACCTACAAGTGAAGGGAAATTTGAGAGAATCTAAGGACATCGTGGGCAATCTATGAAATCTAAGGAAATCCAAAGATATCTTAGAAATTACAGATAATCTTGCTTTTTAAACTTTTTCGAAAGGAAATCAGGAGGCAATACAAAAGAAAACCCAAGGAAATTTTAGGAAATCTGGAGAAATCGCAACATAGTCGATCGTACATGTGAAGAGTTGCTTCTTAATCTCTTGATGCATGCTCCTCTACGGTTTAAACTGTGTAATCGGAGTCATCTCGAATTTATCAGTAATACAGTAAATCCTTGCAGTCCACGTGATGACTACATCATTACCATGTAGGTGCTAGGCTGAGGATTATCTTGGATAAGTGTTGTAGATGGAGTATCTATCTTTTGATAATTCTCACATTTTATTAGTTTAATTAATACTTGAGAATTTGCCTATGCCTCCCCTGACAAGCCGCCGCTGATAAAGGCGCCATTTACCTATAATCTACACCCGGCGCTGAAGTTAATAAGTTCATGAGGAGGTGCAATTAATTATAATGAAAAGTTAAAGACTTGGTTCACGAATTGCACCAGAGCAGCGCAATTTGAAAATTTGGAAAATGATAATTGTTGATGAATTCTCTTGAAATTCTGGGTCCTTGAGTTTTTTTCTGTATACTTGTAATTATATAAGCACATAATTATTATGGATACAATTTACGAGGAATTATAACCGACAACAATGGTGGAGTTTATAGACAGAACCTTGACCTAGACGTTCATTATTCATTTTCACTAAATATGTAATAAAGGAAGGGCGTACGAGCCAGTAGTAATATCTAATTTTCCGATATTGGCTTTTCGGTTGCTCAATTCGGCTTGGATACTTTTCATCATAACAAAACTTTTTCTTAACTTGTAAACTAATACGAACCATTATCGTTGTTGGAATTAATTTTAAACTACATAATTACTGGTTGGCTATCTATGGGGGTACTGTTTAATTTATAAACCACGAGTGGTAAATGATAAGACAAGGACCATTATTATTAGGTATTGATTTAATATTTTCCAAGGAATATTAAACTAACGTCGAGTTTATTACTGTAGTTATAATAATAGATTGTGGTTTAATCATGAATAAATAATGCTTTTGAATTAATTATGGAGTTTTCAATCGAATTGCAATTGTTGTGGTTTGAACCGATCGAATTGCTTAGTAGACAACGAACGCACGTAGAGACATGACGTTTTGAACACAAACACAGGATCATTTTTTCTTTTTTCTTTATTTCGAAAAAATGATTGTTGTTACTTCCACGAAAACCAAGTTCGGTGGATTAAACAAATCCGACTACGATAATAATAATGGTAAAGCTTTAATCAATTTTTTTAATCTTATCCTATTTGTTTTGTCTTTGCAGAATGTGCCCTGCAGGAAGGCGATCATCCTTTGGAAATTTTACAACGATGGGGATCGGGACGTTTATTTCTTCGGTACACCGTTCTCAGTACAAACGGTAAGTAAATTTCTGACTTGTGAATTTGGTAATTTCGAATTATTTAAGAGTAAAGGTTAATCTTAACATTGAATTAATAATGTAAGCTCCTGTTATAAAAGGATATTGTCAGGTGCTTTAGAAATTACTATTCATAAACTTAAAGGTTGAATTTGTTAATGAAGAACAATTAAAAATTTATGTTTTAAATTTAATCACGTAACCGTTTTTATTCTCTCACCGAGGAGACTTTATTCTCTTCTCGACTGTAATTATTTATCATTCGCTGAAGGTAATTACGTGATTGCATAATTTTGCTGGAGTTTCGATAAGCAATGTTAGGTTAGCATGGAACATTGGAGTAATTTGTTTAAGTTTGACGTTAACTTAAAGCAAACATTTGTCAATTATAATGTTATGAACTTTGCTGACGCGAACAACATATAGAAATTAATGCAGATTTTCGATATTAATCGGTCGTCGATCGACATACATTTAAATTTTATTATTTTTTCTAGAACAATAATTTTATGTCGGGATGCACGAAAATGGCATTCCAGAAAAACTCTAAGCTTCCGGCTTTTCCTGAACAGCATTTGTAATTACATTTGTGACAAGCAATTTATCCTGGTGTGCAACTTCTACAGCCCAATTCGGAACTATTCCAGGACAGCTTTATGACCATTCTGAGTTAGCAACAACATCTTCTGTCATTTGGAATAATAAAACTTTTTAATATTTTCATTTTATCCAAGTTATTTTTTTTTTTAATTTCAAAATTACTCCTTTTATTTTCGATTCGTTTTGCGATCGAGTTTTTGGTAACCTTTTTTTAAAAGAATTTTCCACTTTCATCATCGTATATTATAGAATAACTGTCATAACTCATATGGGGCTTAGCTCTACTTGGTGAATTTATCCCTCAGACAATAAAATTCTGGGGATCTGTGGAAGCTCTAGAATCAAGAATGAGTTTTATTTATACGGCGACGTTTGCACTATCCACACGAGGGTGGCTTTGTAGTAGCTATACAATAAACGGGATTAATTATTGTAACGCACTGCGATTTTAATTTTTTTATAATTTTAATTTTAAAACCGGCTCGACCCCGTTCGAAGGGCAAACACATTTTAGCGTCGTCGTTTAAATTGATAAAAAATTGCGTGGGCAAATACGAAAATATTCAGGACTTGTTGCGCCTATTGTTGGATCCTGCTTTCGAAGCACGAGATACGCACATTTTTTACAATGGCCAATTCAAATTTATGGAAATAAACTGCTTGAGTCCAAAATGTTCTTAGCATAATATGGCATCGTCGTCAGGCGTTACCGTATTATTGAATTTTCGAAAAGAAACACTATAAAATGCTTTAAATTATTTGGCATTTGGATAATAAATTTGATAACTAAGTCAATAAGATGAGAGTTTAGAATTATTACGATTGGATTTAATTTCGATAATTTGTCATTTACTGTAACCGATGTTCGTAAATTGTCAAATAGGATCCATAAATCATATCGGTTTGGTATAACAGGATGCATTATGGATCGTATTTGCATTATTTACGCACGACCAATCTTATCATTAATCAAATTCAGACTACAACGTGCGAAACAAGTAAGAAGAACCTATGTGCAAATGTCAACACCGAACGACATCATCCATATCCGTCGCGATGTCGACGTTGCTGTGGCGTTTCAACCTTTTTATAAATATTCAAAAATTAAATTGTAATTCTGAAAGCTTTTTTGTTTTTGTTTATGTTAATTTTAACATATTTTGGTTTTCGTGTTGTTATTTTATGGTTCAGTGTGAATAATGGAATTCATTCTGTATTTGAATGCAATTTGTCAACATTGTTTTATAATGCTTTGTTGTGTTGGTTAACCGAAGTATAATGTAATTTAAATTTTAATGAAATTGTATTGTTTTTTTACATCTCACATATTTTGTAAAAATATATCGGTTCGCTTTCATCCAACAATAGTCTCACGAAGGGCTTTCTCTTATTATTATTTATACAAGGCTATTCGGTCTAACGGATTTTTAACGTAGATTAACTCTACTTAAATCACCCACTTAAGTACACATTCGAACACAAATTAAAGAGTAAAAAAAATAATATTGTCGGCTCGGGCTTTAGTCGATGCGCTTTGTAATCACTCGAAATCCTTTAATCTTGGGATTTATGGGATAAGTAACGTAATTTTTAAAGCTTACTTAAAATCTCGCACAAAAGATTTCTTTAACCAAAATTAACTTTATTTATTGGCTTTTTTAATTACTAATTTTAATTTATTGTACTTGTTGGTTCGAGCAAACATTTGTGTATCCTGCTATTGGTATATTCAAACCGCACTTAATGTTGGAAACTTGTCTATCCCGAACAAATAACGGATATTAATTTCGAAATTCGGGAATATTACAATGCACGGTGGTATAATACACAAAAAATTACTACAAACCCTTCATAATTTTGTGAATTTTAAAGCCACTTTGTTGGTTGATAAACAATTTTATATTTTCTAGTAAAATATTGCCAAGTTTGTTGCTTCCATTTAGTTTATTAAATATACAACTGGTACATTGCTGTGTAGCATAGGGATGTAAAGTAGTGATAATAAGGGAATTGGTTAATGCGTGCTACGTGGAAAACTCCCTAGTGGCGCTCAAGTTGGATTAAATGCGTTCTGTGCTATGTATTACACATTTGGCTTGAAAGCTACCTCACATATAAGTTTTCTTTTAAAAAAAAGTTGATGTCAATGATGAAAGCCACTTTTTCGTATTCAAATAACTTTATAATTTCTATTTAACTACTACTTTGTAAGTAACTAACTTATTTATGCTAGGAATAACTACTTTTTCTTCCATAGTAAAATTTTTTATTAAATACTAGCTTGCTAAATGAATAGCTTGGTTGCACGTTTATATTGCATTTTTTGTTCTTGAAAGCTGTAAACTTGTACCTAACGGTTTTAAAATTCATTTTACAAGTGAATTATTTTGTAGCAAAATCAAAATTAAAATAAGAATTTCCTAATCGAAGTTTTGACTTTTTGCAGATATTGAGTAATTCGCGAATATAAAAGAGGGTGCACTGGAGGGTATTCCATACCCCCCAGACCCCCCGGTTTACGCCCATTGCTTTATGTCTTTAAAACTGAAATTTACATTGCAAAACGGTTTAAGGGCCTTACAAGATGTTTAAAGCTGCTTTCGCTGCTTAACTTATATCAGTTAAAAATGATATTATATAAATATGAAAGACGTCACTAAAGTAGTACTATAGTGCTATAAAGAGAGAGCCTATTTTACCACTAGGCGTATTAGGCACGTGCCTAGGGCCCAATGGTGATTTGGTCGTGATTGGTTTCTGAACACGGTGATCTCGAAAATGTAAAAAAAATTTGAAACTTTTTTCGATTACCTTACCTCCATTTTTTTTTTTGATTAGAGTTAAAAATGAAAATGGCATCGTATCTCCGGAAATGTTTAACCGATTGAGATAAAGTTTTGTGTGCTGATAAAGCTTTTAAAATACAAGTATTGGTGAGGAAACTAGGCAACTGCCTGGGGCGCAAACAATAAAAGGGCGCAAACCAGATCAAGATGCAAAAATTAAAAAAAAAAGTTACAGCAACTTTTGCCGCAAAGAAGATCAGAAAAGTAAAAATTTGATTAGGTATTTTTTTAATGTTTATTTTTGTTTGAAAGGTGTTTTTTTAAATAAAAATAACTAAATGTAAGTCTTTTTTTAAATATCACATATCCTAGCGCCGACACTGGTTAGGATAGTTCTTCGGGGCAGATTGAGTTTGAATTTAATATGTATTATGAATTTTTCTGCGCGCTGGCTGATAGGTCAGTTTTTAGTTCCTTTTTAAATTTTTCTGAGGTCTGGAGATCGTAGAATACCGTTAGCATTGATTTTGCTGCGCAAACAAAGAGCAAAAAGTGCAGTGGGGGTTATTGCATACCCCCAGAACCCCCGGTTTACCAACAGCTACATTGCAGCCTAATTGTTAATATTTTAAGTTATAATAATATATACGTTTAACTTCAAAAGTTAAAGTTTTTTATTGCTTAAAATAAAACTTATATTTTAAAAACACAAAACAATGAACACCGGGGGGTCTGGGGGGTCTATGGATACCCTCCAGTGCACTTTATTCTATTTGTGAATTATTCCAAAAATTTTAAATTGGAGATTCCCTATCCTAGATCAGAGCTATTTTTACAAATTTACTCACTTGAAAGTGAGTTTTTAAGTTACATATCTCATCATAGTACTCATAACCGACTATTGTAAAAGCAGACTTTAATAGTATGAATTTTTCTGTGACCTTGCAGAGAGATGGCAACAGGCTAAAAGGTCAGTTTGTAATTCTTTTTTAATTTTTTCCGATGTTTGGGAATCGTAGAATACCCCTGCATTGATTTTGCTGCGCGAGCAAAAAGCTAAAGGTACATCGGATTGCCACAAAACAGTTTTATAGTAGCAGCTGAACTAAATCTCAACAAAGCTTTACAACCAAATTTAGAAGTTTTAACAATTAATTTCCTAGTTTGCTATAGAAATTTCTAAAATCTGTTTTAAAAATTCGATAAGCTTCAGTTTAACTGAAGCTATTACTAAACTAGTTTAGACAGAAAATGTAAGTGGCAATCCGGGGGGTCTGGAGGGTGTGGAACACCCCCCAGTGCATCTTTTGTTTTTTATTGGCGCATCCGAATTCTAGAAGGAGCATCTCAATGCTAGAAGGTCGTACAGCCATCCAGGGATTCCACTAAATTTTTCCAAGCAAATTCCCTGACTGGAGGGTTATTTCTAAAAAATAACCAAAATAGTAAAAAATATGCAAGACTTTAGATTCTAAACAGTAAACTGTGCACTGGGGGGTATTCCATACCCCCCAGACCCCCCGGTTTACCAATAGCTACTACTTGTGTAGCTTGGTAGTGGAACCAGTTTTTATTGCTTAAAATTAAACTCAGGGCCTATTTTACCATTAGGAGCGTTAGGCACGTACATAGGGCCCAATGGGCAGATGGGCTCAAAAAGAAAGAACATAAAATCGTAAAATAAAAATCAAATACTGATCAAATAACCCAAAAATTGGGCTTTCGATGCTATTAGTTACATTTGAATATAAGGAGCCCAACTCAGTTAAAAATAGGCCCTGTGTAAAGAAGTAAACTTTTAATCTTTTTTCGAGGTTTGAAGAAAATAGCATATTATTTTTAATCTGTAGTTAATCTTCCGTTGTAGTTATCCAGGCTTCTAATCAGGTAGTCCTGTAGATTTAACGATTAGTCGCGTACTAAGATAAGGTTAATTGTGTAAGCAACTTACTGTTTAATGTGGGTTCCAAACAACTGCAATGTTAGAGAAGGATTCGGCACTTAGGGGTATTACCTAGAAGAAAATAGAAATCAGAGATTTCATAATGTCAAATTCCTTACAGTTCTGGAATAGAACTTTTTTTTTTCTAAAACACCCTGTAAATTTAAAATTTACATTCAGTCTATTTTAATTGCTCGAGATTACCCTTTGAACCGCCTAAACCGAGAGCTTTATTTTTCAATTTTAAAATATATAAGTTACTTTTTCTGTGGACAAATTAATTAGATCGTTTTTAAATTAATACAAATTACTCCAGAGATTGTAAATTTATTGTTCTAATCTTACATAATGTTTACAAGGAAATTACCTTTTCGTTTTGTTTTATGGTTTAATTTAACTGAGTGTTTTTAACGTACGGCACTAATTCATTTCAAATTAATTAAATTTGTATCGTAAAACTAAAGTGTTTTAAGAGTCAGGATAATAGACCAAATGAATTTTTAAAACTAGGAACATTTTTATTATTAAGCATTTACTTCCAGGATTTTCTTTAATTATATTGTTTATCCAGGTGGAAGATATTTTAACCTGAACTTAAATATTTAATTTCCTCCACTTTTCGCCGATCTACCTAATTAAATCGTAATTTAAAAGTAATTTAAGAAAGTTTTATTTACGTTGGACAAATTAAGTGTTTACTTTATATCGGGAGCCAAATTGGGGTCTATTATTGGTATAAAATAAATGGACTAGATTTTCTTTTTATTTCGTTTTTACACATCGTAAGCTTCATCTAAACAAAGATACTTTTGGGGTTTTAGTTGTAATCCTTTCTGAGTGCTTGATGAATTGTTGTATTAATCTTTAGAACAGCAACTTCATAAATACAAATATTTGAGAAGATATTAAACGCAGTTAAGTGGCAATTTATCTCCACCACATCTTCGTCGGTAATTTGGTGTCTAATTTTTGTTGCTTTATTTTTAATTCCGCATTAATTAACACCTCATAGACGAATATTTGATTGTGTATTATATTACCAAGTGCTAAAGTAATACCTCATATAAATCATGTATTGGCAAGCACTTGAAGTGTACAAACTTCCTAAACCACATGCGATTTACATATAGATTACTGCTAATCCCGTGAGTAAACTAGGAACGCCTAAGGTTGAAAATCAGACTTGATTAAAAAAAGTTTTGTTATGTAATAAAGTCAGCATCTACCTTTATTTTCTACAATTATCCGCAAAGTTTTCCCTCTCGTTGCAATTTCGAAAAATCACTCGGCGATTTTTCGCTAATCTCTCTTGTCGAAACTATTCCAAATTTATCCTTCGGGCGTCTTTGCTTTAAGTACAAATCGAAAGAATATATTTTTTTTTTAGTTTAAAATAAAACAATAAGTTAGTCTTTAAGCTGGATTCTTGCATATTATATTAAGCTCATCTTGGTGAAATACTAATATGCTTCCTATCATGAAGATATTAAATTCTGTTTTCCTGATCCCTATTTTGTAAAAGGGACTGCCGACAAGCTACAAATATTCAAAGCCATCCGTAATAATTTAGGACGATTCAAAATTGGATTGTAATTTCGTTAATAGTCGGAGCGCTTCCACAATCCGCAGAGAGCTGGAAGTTTAAAAATTGTAAACGAACCGAACGGGAAGAAGAAATATATAATGCGCCTAATGGTTAATTAATTGTTTTCAACATAGAAGAGATGTTAATGGGAAGTAAATGAGCTGTAATTTTCTGATAAGTTCAGCACGTGTTTAACGAGATTCCTGATTCCGTAGTCACCAATGGAGGAGCGACTCGATATTCCCATGTGATATCTCGTTTATTTAATGAAGTTCTAAGTAATCTCAGTTAATGTACAGTATAGGCATGTGTTTAATATCAGCTCAAATTGCTTGTTAGATTTAACCCAAATTTAATAATAACAAAAATAATGGTGCACGCAAAAACGCTCCTGAAGCTTGCGGCCTAATGATTATTTCACAAGTGACAGGATGAGATAGCATAGAAAACCAAAATTAATTAGAACTGTGGATTAGAGAAATTTCAACTATTTCTGATAGTTCGAATGTCGCATGTTATTCTGACTACGTTGCATTTATCATGTTACTCGGTAATTAAGTTAGAGAGAGTCGTCGAGGTGTTTCCGGGTTGGGTATTATGCAGGGTTCGAGGGATTTTACATTTTCCAAAGGACGAATATTAAATAGCATTTAATCTACATCCAAATAAATTTCTATAGAAATAAATTACAAAATATAGAAGAACCACTGCAATGCAGCTATCATTAACCGAAAATCATTTCTAATTCGATTGCTAATTCTTAACATAAATGAAATTTGTAAATAAATCTTTTTTAATTAACTTAGGGACACAACATTTAATTTGCTTTCGGGTATATTGTTACTCGACGTAAAAATTAATTACGGTGTTAAATTAAATTATCTAATTTTATGCTAATTAAATTTTCCAAGATGAGAAATATTACGGTCAGATTAAGGATTTGTCTTGCTTAATTTTATTTAAATTGAAGGTAAACTCGGCCCATCTTCAATTCAATTAGCTTTATTTTTATTTATTTGCCGTGCAAGTTAATCTCTTGATACGAACAGTAATAGATTGGCCGAGCGGGAAATAATTTTTATATCTCACAGACAAAACAAAAGTTATTCGAGTTCAGAAAATGCTGTAACCAGCTAGGACGATTTTTTTTTAATTTTCCATGTCTGCCTTAAATTTGGTAAGCTCTTGAAAGCCTTTTTCGCTCAACAAGTTGTCTTACAACAAATTATGATACCAATTTTGATGTTTTCACCATCAGGCTTCTCATTTTTCGATGTAATTTCTAATTACATTGCCTAAAATTAAAATTTTAAATGTAAATGGTGAAGTGCTCTTCAAAGAGCGTAAAATTGGATTAAACCTTTATTGTCTAAAATCAACGGCCATCGAGAGCACAAAAAGGTAGCTTTAGAAATTTTGCGAAAGTTCTTATTTTGTTTTTGCTGCTTCTATTTAACGTAAACGTATATAAATCGATAAACTTGGTAATTAAAATCAAAAACTTGTTACATTAAAGGATTTGCGCATATTCGTGTATTATTTAATGTAATGTGGGTTAATAAAACCTGTCAAAATATGTAAATAACACTTGTTAATTAATCTATTGTTAATGAAACAGTAGCTTATGTGACAAGTAAATTATGGTAAGCGAACCATAAAACAAGAACCATCTGTGTAAGCCTGTTCATTTATATTTAATAAGATATATCGTGGAGATTACATAAGTAATGCAAACTGTTCTCGATAATAGGAAAATTGAATTTTTCAACGTTCAAAATTAATTAAAGCAAAGTAATTTAATACGAATTAATAGTATCTCGAGATGTTCGTTTTACTGCAAAAAAGCTCATTTATAACGCAAAACTGCGAGTGACAGATTTCAGGAAGGAAAAGAAGTCGGTGTTGCTGAAAATAGTTTTAAAAAAGTGCATCAACTTATTGTTCGATCGTTTCCTTCCAGCAACGCCAATAATTGCTTGAAAAAAATAAAAATATCTTTTAATTACGCTGGTTCTGTTGTCGGGCTTCACAATCGCCAGCACGAAACACTTTAAAATTATTTAATTATGTCTCAGTAAATTTTATTTTGAAAACTTTCGCATTCCCCTATCGAAAAATTAACTTGAACGGTGCAACTTTTGTGAGAAAATAAACAATTTTCAATTATCTGATATGAATGTTGATTGAAAGAAATTAAATTTTCCGAGAGGAAAACGTTCGACGATAATGAAAATTTTTAAATTGTGTTGAAAACGATGTTCGCTTAATAAATTCAATATTTTTTTGTCGACAACAAATTGAGAAGAAAAATTTAAATTGCATTTCAATTGTAGCGTTTTAATTGCGAGTGCAGTGGGTATTTCATTATTCAGTTTCCACTTTTCCGCAGAACGAATAAATCATTTCGATAAAAGTAAGAATATTTTAGAGTTAGTTTTGAGGTAACTAAAAAAGTCTCACTACAGGCTTTCGTACGCCGTGGGAATTAAGATTAATTCTTTTAGGGTGATAAATGTTGCAATGTTCGTATGCCAAGTGTACGAGTACCTAAAGGGAATAGAAATAAATTTCATTGATTGTCTGAAAGTGCAAACAATAAATTTAGACGATTAGCCGTTTTTAAAGGAAAATCCCAAAAAACAAGATTTATAAAAACTAAAAATGTAAGTGAGCTGTCCATTAAATTTCTGCTCGAAATTTATCCATACGAGATTGATTTTATATCTACACTAAAAAGTTCCTAAATAGGAGCCAGTTAAAATACTTAATTTGTAACGCTGCAAATACATCACGAAACAAGATTTCGGCTCATTTAAATACATTTTCACATGAAGGGTTTCCAAAGCACCACTTAACGCCATCAATTATCAGTTCAAATCATTGATGCAGGAGATAAATACTTGTGCGTTCTCGTCAAACGCTTTATCGACTAAAATAACTAGCAATGCGCGATTATTATGTAGCAATGTTGAACAAGAACAGATGGAATTAAATTATTTACGATAAATGAGATTTCATTTGTAAAGCTTTTTGGGAAATTGAAAAAACAGAGAAGGGCTAGCTTTTCTAGCCACAAATCAGGTCCTATTAACCTCCGGTTGTAGCAACACAGGGTTAACTGCTCCAGGCTATTTTTTATTATGTATATACGCTTTTCTTATGTTATTATGAAATAATATAAATACACAGATAAATCTTATAACTACTTTGGTTTGCTATTAATTCTATTCCACTAAAACAGTTAAAACCGTCGATTTTGTAACAAAAGAAAAAATACTAATAAACTAATCAACTTAACAAAAGAACATCGAAACAATTGCCAATTTTTCACAGCTTAAATTTTCTTTTTGCTTTTCCAATGAAACAAAGCTAATGGAATTCCATTATTATGCATCACCGAAAGCTGGAAATTAATAATTGTATAATATTTAAATGCTTTATCAATATTTGTTGTTGCGATCAATTTTTCGTCCTGTCGTTGTGAACTCCTTGCAGGTACAGCAACTCTTTGAGAAAAATTGCTCGGGCAAATAATAGCAATTAAAAGTTTAAAATATTGAGAGCACTTAATTTGTGTTTTGCTCAAGTTTAAATAAACGATGAGAGCACTTGTTAGCGAGAAAATGTCAAAATGGGATTGATGGATAACCAATAACGCGTTTAATAAAACAAAAAGAGTAAACGTTTAACAAAACTTGAACTCACATAATGCATGTTAATACCACAAAGTATAGCTAATATTGTAGAAAAACTTCAGTTGAAGAGGAAAAAATGTGTGTAGTCATCAATCAACTAACGTTTTAATATTTGCTTTGTCTTGCAAAAAAACAGGAGTTGGTATTTGCATTTTTTTCAAAGTAAATTTACAAGCTATAGCTTGGAAAATATTTTTAACATGTTTGGAATAAATTATACAACATGATTGGCGATTATAATAGTGCAGCTTACAGTTCGGTCTAATTAAAAATGGTGCTTTTATTTTTTTATGCATAATAATATAAACAAAGTCCATTTCATTTTAGTGTGAAAATGATACGATTTAAGAGTACAAAAATGTAGTACTTTTCGTCAATAGGTTTTTCCGCTATATAAATTTTTAAGCAATTCGAATAAAACACACCCGAAGACGTAAAACACAAGTTGTTGGTTTCTTATTCTTTTCCCGAAGAAAAGCAAAAAGAAAAATTATTAATGAAGCTTAACCTTAAATTATGTTTATTCATGCCGATATATTTCTTTTGCAAGATCAACAATAAGTTCATTGAACGCCATTGTTTAAGGTCAAGTAATGTTCCTAAGGAACAATGTTCTAATAATAAATAAATCAAAAGTGAGTAAATAGAAAAAAAAACTTTCGTTTGAAGAATGTAAAGTTCGTGACCGCCTTTGGAAGCAGTAAAATAATTATTTGTCTTCGATTTCTACACACTACCATTTTAGGAAAATGCAATAATTTCCAATAATATGTTTCGATACATACGAGATGCTATTTTGCCAAAAAATTTTCTATATAAAATAAAAATTTCCAGGTTTATGCGGACATAAAAATTGCGTGGGGAAGGCGAATTATTAACTCTTTAATTAATATTGATGATTATGAATGTGTTTTGATGAAAAGTTTGTATTCCGTGGAGATTTTCGTGCCGTCTGCTGAAATTTTCATACGCGGAAATTTCGAAAAATTTTCGGAAACCATATCACGACAAATTAGATCCTTTAAATTAAGATTTAAGCACTTAAATTGAAATAAATGAGCTTAATTAGCGAAAACGACGTTTTGTAGTTTGTTTTAAATGCAAAGAAAAAGTTTGTGCAAACTTCGTTAAACAAAGAAAATTGTAAATTGAATTATTTTTCACCAACAGCTGTTATTTGAAAAAGTCGACCGAATCCTCTTAATTCCAATTAATTTATAGTGGAGTGGGATTTGAAAAATTAAAATATTAATGGCAATTTGAGAACTTTGCATAAATGAACGCTTTTTAAATGTATTCGTTTCAAGTTTTTCGTTATTATTTATGCATAAAGCATTAAGAAGAAAAATGAATGTGTCGTGAAAATTTTTAACTTTTCGGGTCTTTGATCTTTTAAAAATTTTAATGAAGTTTAAAATACACTCGGTACAAGAAATATTGTAAGCTTGTGTGTGATATTCAAGTTTGATTTTATATTTCTTGTTAATTTTCTCGTGGAAATTTTATTAAAGCTTCTTTTAACTCGTTTTATATAAAAATACCGGCGATATTAAAACAAACTCGATTTATATTTAATCTACAAAAGACTTGGTATTTGCATTTTTAAAAAGAAAAGTCAAAGGAAATTAACAACTTTTATAAAAGTCGAGCTGGGAAAATTTGCAAAATACCCATCGAATAAATAAGATTTTTCTTTAAGCACAAAAATTTAATCTAATTGAATAAATAATAAATTCTACCTTTCCTTTAATTAAATCGGTTGGCTTTTCGAGGTGTGTCGTTTTTATTGTTGTTCTCTTTAGTTTTTGGGGCCACTGCGTTGGTGTCATTATTTACTTTAGAAACTTACGTATGCTAATACGGTTTCTATATGGAATTTATCAATCCACATCGAGACAATACGATGACATTGGAATTTTCTCAGAAAAATCTTGATCGAATCCTAAATGTTTAGATTGTCAGTCAAGTTAGCCATTTTTAACATTTTTTAAAGGGATTCTTGATGATGTGAGCTCCTTCTTAACATATTCGGCAGGTTTGCGTGGTTGTCATGAATTCCCAGTTCGAATTCTTCGCTTTCTTAGGGCTGTGTGTTGAAAAATAATATTATATCAGAAAAATTCTTTTTTTTTGTGAGGAATGTAGAAAAAAATTGTATCGAAGCAACAAAATCAGAAATTTTTAAAATTTTTCATTGAAAATAATCTGAAAATGCTGCGCATTCAATAAATCTCGGGTATCAAAAATAATCGACGCCTTGGTAGTTTTATTAAAATTTTAATAACAATTAGAATTCATCAGCACATTTTACGTCGCGTAAATCTGAACAAAACCGACGGCGACGCCTTCGATATAAAAATGTGTAAAGTGGAGCTAATTCAATTAGGATTGTATTCCATTTTAATTCGCTTTTTATGTCAAGCTTTTCGTCATAAAATTGTGAACTTGCAAATTTTATAATTTAATAGCGCCATGAGAAATTTGCAAATTCACTAACGCTGTTTATATCTGCATAGTTGATTTCATTAGAAGGCAAAAAACACAATATTTTTAAGCCCTATTATGTTGGTAGCTGTTTTGAATAAAACATATTGCGTTGTTGATACCATTAAATAATTCATTACAGCGAAAAAAAAAAAAACTTTTTAACTTTTGAAACCCCATAAATTGTTAAGTTATTTACATGTCAATGGTCTCTTGTAAGCCTCTTATTCAAAAGCTTCGTAAGACCTTAAAGTTAACTTTGAAGTGTCCGGCCGAGCTTATTACAAGGGTCAATATAAACACTTAAATAAAGAAATCGATATCAACCACCTTTACATTAGACACTTTTATTACCCCATTGTTGTAAAAAATACAAAAGTTCTAAAGAAGTTCGGATTTTCCCTTTCGTTTTTGCGCTTCTTGTATTTTCCAACTTTTCCAATCAAGTTTCAACAATTATTTTGCATTAATTTGTTTATTCAAAATTTTTTAAAATAACTTTTAAATTTTCTAATTTTTCCTTCTCGTACTTGTAATTTACAGTAATTATTAATTAAAAAGAGCGGAGAAAATAAAAAAATTTATGGCTTATTCTGACGCTTTAAAGGTATTCTTCGCAATTTTAAATATTTATTTTGAAAAGTAGGATTTTTGAGAGACGTGTAAACAAAACCGTTTCTTTTCCTCTTATTTTCAATATAACTCATGAACTATTTGTTGGAAACAATTCAGTCTTCGTGTGCTGTTTTTCATTTAATTTTTGATTTTTCGCGATGCCAAACCAAGGAATTCGAACAACAAAAATTAATTTGTGAATAATTTTGTAAAAGCTTTCGAAAGATCAAAGCATGAAATCGCAAATTTTAATAATTTCATGTTTCGTTAATTCTTATTTGAGTTGACCTTTTCGTACTTCTGTTTCTTTTCAAGTTTATTCCCGCCTTTACTTTCTTGTTTCAGACTTCAGAGAGCGTCTGCTATCTCATCGGCATCTCACTTTCGATGTGCTCATGGTTTGGTAGATAATAAAAATTTAAAATTCGAGAAGCTAAAACCACTTTCAATGAGCGTAGTATCTACACAAAAATGGATTGATAATTTTATCTCGAGTTTTGATTTATTTGCCCAAGCTAACTAAAAGCGAATTGCTGCTTTTATTCTCGCCGCAGCAGCTTCGTCACATTCGAAGTGTTAAAAGCTCCGATATCGGCACTTTACACATTTTACTGTGTAACTCATAAAGATTCGTACATCATCTAAACGAAAACGGTCTCTGTAGGTCGTCTCAAGTCAAATTCCTTAACCTACAAACACCTGTTGGAATGCGGTTTCATTCTTCGTTTTCTCAAAGTGAAGGCCTAGGGCAATATCGTTTAAGGCAAAAATTTTCAAAATTGTATTTATTCCGTATTTTGCCTATACTAATCTCTGCGATAACTCGATAATCCAGTATTAGGTATTCAAATCTAATGAAACGATTTTTTAACAGCTCCTTTCTCTTTTGCAATTTTTATGTACTTCATCTCTTTCTTATTATATAATCAACGTCGCAGTCGTTTCTGTTTATCTAAAACGTGGGTGTGGGTTTACTTTATTCAAATTTAACTGCTTTTTATGTATCGTCTTTTTCTAACGCATTAAATTTTAAACGCTTGTTCATTCTAACTTAATTTCCCTCCTTTTTTCTGAGCACAGGTGAAACAGGTACGTACTTCAAATTGCGCTACCGTTAAACTATCATCAAACTTTAGAGTAAACATTTCCCATTACAATTGTTGACATTTTACACGTTCATCAATATTTGTCTCTGTTTACACAAGTTATTCCAGTTGTTTGACTTTTAAATTTAATCGACGATCGAAAAGTCACGAAGCTTTTAACCAGCCGTTAAAACTAACCGGCGGTTAGGTTGGAAAATGGAAATTTTCGAAACTTCCAAGGCGAAAAGGACTTTTCTGAGATTTTGAGAAAAACTTGAAAACTTGCCCAAAAGTTTCGCGTTCGTGTCCTGGACGTCGCGTCGTGGAAGTCTTCCAGAATTTTTCCAACGGTTTGCCGGAAATTCACCAAACTTGCGGTGGATTATTTGTGAGTCCGGTTCTGATTCACGGCCACGTTGTACAGGTAAATGTAGAACCCCCACTTTACCTGCAGGTTGTGATGTGATACCTCACAGTGAAGCAAAGTATGACCGCCGCGTCGACTATCCAACGGTTTTTACAACAAGTGCTTCGATTTTAACGAAAAAACGCAAGAAATTAAAGGAAATTGCGAACTTGAAGCTTACTTAAGTGTAAAATCGAGTGAAAGTGGCAAAATCGAACTATCGGCTGAAAATTGGAGTTTAATGAAGCCTGTTGTTATTAAACGGTTACTTGTTTCGAAAGTTTAAGTTCTTCGGTTAACGTTATCTGCAAATGCAAAAAGTTCGTCGTGCAAAGTGAAGGCACGTTTTTAGTTGGACTTGTTTTGGATATTTTTCGAAATCGACCTAATACGAAAGTCGGTGGTTAAACAAACAGCCAAAGTCCAATAAACAAAAAGTCAAAATACGTAAAAGTTATAGTTCTTTGAATTACAAATGCATGACTCAAAACTTTAAACAATGGAAAAATAAGAACACCAGGAAAAGATTTGTAATTTAATCCACCTATATATCAACATTTGCATTTTAAGCCGGTTTTGTACTTCTGTTTTTGTAATTTATTATCAAACGCTAGTGCCATACCTTCACTATCAAGTCTTGCAAGAGGTTGGATTTGCCATTTGCTGTAAAAATTTTAAAAGTCAACCCTGAAGTGCCTTAATAAATAAAACGTGTGGGTTTCTGCAGTGTAGTTTGCAAGTTAAGTGCTCTGTGAAATTTTTATTCGTGCCTTTTTGGATTAATCTCTTTTGGATATTTTGGATAACTTACCATTTCGATAAGGTAAAAAAATGGAATGTTTTTTCCCTCTTTCCGGCTATTCAGTTTCTATTTGGAAAATTCTAATTTGTATCTACAATAATAATATTGACTTTATTTTTGTTTGCTTAAACAAGACAATGCGATAAAAATTTAGATAAAGACTGCTTCCTCTAGGTATTTGGATTACATTATGCATTCTCGTATTATTGAAAAATATGTGAAATGGTAATTAGTCACGAATTAAGAAAAAAAAATACAATGGAAAGCTCGATAAACATAAACTAATTATTTAAATGGAATGTACACGTGAATTATTTGTGTCTGGAGTAATTATTATAAATAAACGCGATATTTAAAATTGTAATGCTACCTCGTTCATATTAATTAAAAGACGGTAATGTAGCAAATTAAATTTATAATTAGCAAAAAATCTTCAATTTTCAGTGTTCTTAATTTTCTGATATGGGTCATATTTATTTACGTGGTGTCCAACTTATATGTGAAGCTACCCATGCTTTTGTCCTGCAGCTGTCATGCACAGGAAATATTACGACATAGTCTGCCTTTTCAAAATCTCGATTATTCTTTGGTAAACAAAGTAATTCTTTATTTTTATTCTTATAATAGCAGGTAGAATACAATTTCCTCTTCCATTTATCTCGTACCGTCGTACCTCGCATTACCACCGATGGCATGGTGAGAATGTTGGCTTAACTCCGCATTTTCAGGTTCATTTAAAAAATATCCAGCGAATGGCATATATGAATTTTAATTGCAATAGCATTGCTCTATTGAACAATTCTTTAGGATTGAATTCTCAAATTGTAGTATTAAAATAGATCAAGTTTGTTGAACTTAACACTACATGTTGGTGTCGGTAAGTAGTTGTTAGTTTGTAATGTAGAGCATATCAGACCGAGTAACTGTTAAATTAACACCATACCGAGGTATTTCTAAATAAACCTATTTAAATTGGGTAATATAAATTTTATCCAATTTTTAAATGTCTCAAAGTGTAAAGTCGACTATCAGTTTTCTACATCTACGAGGAAACCATACAAGGATTAATCATGAGAAACCTCTTCGGTGTTTCTATTTCTCAATTAAATCACATTATTGTGTTTCACAATTTAATTTTCTCAAGTATTAAATAATAATAATAATAATGGGAATGGGACAATGAATTCTAGAATTTTGCTAAAGATTAATTTTTAAATTAGTGTTAAACTGAATCAATATGAAATGTAGATGAATTTGAACTACACTGAAAAAAATGGTTCATCATATTGACGAACAAAATTCATAAATATAATGATTTTTTCATCAATACTACGAATTGTTCATTAATATAATGAATTCTGTTCATCGGCACAAAAATGATGAACTTTTGATGTACCTACTTCTTTTTCAGTGTAGGCGAAGCCAGATACGAAAGCTAGTAAATAATAAAAATTGTGTTTGCAATGTTTTTGTTTTTTTTTTCTCGAAATTTTTTAGATTTATATATTTAAAAAAACTAAGTGTGATGTTCTACGTAAGAGAAAATAAAATCTACTCAAAACCTACAAAATTACTAAACTTTTGAGAATAACTTTATTTATTTCGAAATCGTGAAAATGCCGATTATTTTTGAGGTAAAAAATTTTGAAGTTTTCTCATTTCGCATAAGCAGCAACACACTATTTCAGCGAAAACGATTTCTGGAACATAAGCCCCTCCAGTCTACATTTTCGCCGGTAAAATCCGGTGTATAAGTGAAAGAAAATTTGAATAAATCCTAGAAACTCAGAAATCCGGGGAAAATTAATCGATGAGTTTCCTCTTCTGATCGTATTCAATTTTTAATCATGAATTAATTGAATTGATGAATTGACGAGCTTCTTTTTATTTTATTTTACTCTTCTTCTTGAAAGAAGGCCGCTGTACAACCGAAGGAAAATCTGAGGAAACCCAAGTGAATTATATGAAAATTATCAGTTTTAATTTTTAATTTGCCCTTTTTGTATTCGGTTCTAATTTATTAATTTCCATTAGTATACCACAGTTTCTGAACAAATGAATTACTAGACAAACTGCAATTATTATTCTTTTCCACATTCGCTCACCCATTAATAAATATTTGGGGTTGGGGGAGGGGAGGGGGGGTGGTAAATAATATTTCGTTACGGCATTGTTAAATGCAGCGTAAAACTGAATTGAATTTCCGAGAAACTACTTGAGAAACAATGTTCTTTTAGAAGACAACATTAGTCATTCGAAATGAAATATTTTCTTTTGTGGAATTTGCAATTCCGCTTCTAGTTTCCAATTTTTACAACTTCAATCGGCGAACGTCACGTTTTCAAATTCAAATTGACTATGAGACTGTGACTAAAAAGGTGATAAGAAGATTAAACAAATTTTCGTGATCGTGACATAAGTTAATTAAAATAAAGGCGTGTTTGGAAGTATTGCATGAGCTCGAGCATTTAATTTTTTAAGATGCAGTCTACGGCTACAATAAGATTTTTCACTTTCTTTTCTTAGAAAGTTGCAAATTACAAATTGATTTTTTATAACTTAAACGTCTAATTTCGTGGCAATTAAATGTTATTTGTGAATAATTCGATTTTCAATTTACGACACTATTTTAACAACCGTTGTAATTTGCTTTCATCGAATTATGCGAAAATTTAATTTACATTTAAATTCTTGTGAAATTTTTATCCAATTATTTTGAAATTATGAAACGATTAATTGTTTGTATTTTTGGAGCCACGTAATTTTGCTGTCAGTTTTATTTTTTATGTGTATTTCAGGCATTCCTCTAGCCTTGTACCTATTGTATATTAATGTAGCAGTAAATAATAATTAGGAAAAAATACTTTATAGCAATAAATAACGGTTTTATATTACTACAAAGAAATTAATATAATTTTCTCAAATTGCATGGTTAATTGCGAGTTTTAAGAGAAAAATTTAAATTGATGGCCAATAAAACGAATAATTAAGGCACATTTAGACATAACTTGCAAATTGTACTCTGTTTTTTCAAATTGCCTTTTATTGCTTTTGATTAATTGCCACGAAGGCCGCAAACAAAGGTCAAAATGTATATTTTGCCAAGAAATGTTTTGCCGTTTACTGCCAATTATCCACTTGATTTTATACTTTCTAATGTATTTTGCTCTTCCCATACATCAATAAATGGCAAACATGAGAGGGCGGCTAACCTTTGTGTACGGTGCCGAGAGCGTGGCTTTATTGATAATAAAAGTGAAAAGTTTAAATTAAAATATCGAATCGTAATCGGTACGACTACTCCGACTGGTTATAATAAATTAGCATAGTCAACGTTTCTAAATTTGATATTGTTTGTGTTGTATTTATATTAATGATGATTAAGTACGCAAAATCGAACTTTGACTTTATACCTTTCACAAATTAAGGTTATTGAGTTAAATTACACTTCCTTAATTTTAATTTATAGTTTATGTTCCGACCTGCTATCTACGGATATTACACACTTCATCTTCAACTTCCATAACATTGTTATACAACAATGTAAAATAACAACGCACTTATTAGTTAAATTTCATACCAAAATTAGTTGGGTTTTACTTTTTAATTATTTAAAAATGGATTCCGTAATAATTATCAACACATATGCATCGCTAATTACTTTCTAATCAATTACTCAAATTATCAAGTATTTATTAATTCCCTCGAGATATGCGACGTAGCAGATGTTCTTTTTACTTTTACCGTTAATGGCGATTTCCCATTTTCTGATGTTTTGAGCAACGGTTTCTTAATTTCTGACTTTACTTATCGCAACTTGTAAATTATAGTAATGTACGCTTCTTTTATTCAAAAATGTGTAATTTTGGACGGTTTACGATTTTCGTCTTTGCAAATTGTGGTTCTCAAATTATGGGGGATCGAATAATGAAAAAACCTGTTGTTCAATTAACTACAATGTTGTGGGTCTTTACGCGCAGCTGTACCGCCTAAAAATGATTTTTGGAGATTTTTTAAAACAAGACGTGTAGCGAGTAAAAGGATTCTCGAGTTTGGAAGTTTAACAACCAGAAAAGTGCATTTAGTTCGGTTAACAAGTTTCACTCTGTCGAAAGTGACTTTCCAGAAAACTTAACGGAGAAAGTCAAAAATTTCCTATTATTTTTTAACAATTTCTTCGTCGTTAAAATTATTCTCGTGGCACAAAGATTGAATGTTTAGCGAAGTGTAGTCAGACGTGGACAAATACATACAAAAGGACTGACAATACGGCTGCTTGTTTTCCTTCGGTGATTGCGTTTGGAATGTTATAAAGGGAAATCTTGCACATTTGCATGCCAAATGCAAGCAACTATGGTATATCAGATTCAACATTTTATGCAGATATTCAGTACATGGTTTCACAGATGGATCAAGTTTGTCTCATGTAGAACGTGATGCACAAGAACGAATTACATTCATTTTATACCGCAACAAAATAAAACGGATTTTTGGATTTCAATTTTTTTACTCTCCCGCGAAGCTTTTCATCATTTCCAGTCGGAAAGTAATTGGGGTTTGTTACAAAAAAAATAATGAAAAACCCTTTCTCAATCACCTGAAAAGTAAAAGCAGGAATGGCCGATTTCGACCGAGGGATTATTTTAAAATTTATCGAATGAATTATCGAGTTATGCCATTCAAGTATTTTACGAACCCAAAAGTCGTAACGTTTCCAATTTTTCTCTTCTTTCTTCTGCTTTGTTGAGGTTTGAACATTTAGCACCTTGCATTGTAGTTGGCAGCATAATAGAGCTTACTATGCTTAAATTGTGTCGAGCTTTTTCACGAAAACCATAAAAAAGCTATGCCGAGGTGCGGGTACCATTAAATTCATACACAAAAGCGTTTGTAACATTCCTGTGGTTACGTAAAAAACTCATAAATAATATTGTTATAACTTACTGACACTTTTCGAATTAATTTTTGCGGTTACCAGAGAGGCCTGTCTTTTCCAAAATTTTGACCATCAGCAGCGACACCAGAATTTTAATTTTAAACTTTTGATAACTTAAGCGTGGACCTGTTTGTTTACACTTATAATAATCACGAACAGGTGCTTTTAAAGTTGTTGGTCAAACTGGCTTGGTTCATCTTAAGTTGATTCGTGGGAATGCTCTCTTTGGAATTTTGTCCGTTATAGATTCAAAATAGATTGCTTTATTGACCACCTACTATTTTATTAATTTCACCATGTCATTTTAACGACTTAATTTTACTAAATCCTTCTGAAAACTAAAAAAGACAAGAAGAGTCTTTCATAAATTTTTCTTCAGTCGATAGAATATACGGATGTAGCTGGCACAATTCAATTTGCATATACAACTTACAAGGAAAGCATTTGATTTGTGGAATTTTATTCGGGAAAAGAGCGTCGTCGTTGAAAATTTACCTTTGCAGAAATATTAACTCCTTGGCTGTTTGCTCGGAAACAAATTTTGAGAAATGGAGAAATGTTATATGTAATTAAAATTTGTTGAAACCAGAACGATTTCTAAAACGGAAACTCCCCTTTTGTTAAAGAACTGGATATCTCGAGAGATTTATCTGAAACGATAGTCGAGCTTAGATGAGTCTTCCATCTTGGAAACCATTTTTATCTCCGAGGATGCAACTATAACGTCTAATAGAAAACTTTGCGATTTTAATTTTTGACTCTCACGATTGTCGACGACAAATTAGAATTGCACAACCGAGAGGAAGTCACACATAAAAGTGAGGTTTTTAAAAAGTGAAGGTTCTAAACTTTGGTAATGATTTTTGTGACCTCGTTTCTTAAATACGACAAACTGTATCGTTAGGTACCTGCTTGACTTAATTTTTAGTACTTTCGGCAAACATTTTCTGCATTAAAAAAAATAATCACCCAACTTTGTTGCTATGTAAATATTCGTCTTGAATAAATTTAATTTAATTTTTGTTTAATTTTAATTAATAAATTCGCAAATAAATTAAAAATTGTGCAAATTGTGAAGCATTTCGTTTGAGTATCATTCATAAATTAAAGCGTCTTCCACTTGGAATTTGTCTGTATTTGCGTTATTTCGTTTTTGTCGTTGTTCTTGGTAATTATCCCATGCCTTTCTTGAAGTGGCTGGAGTTGATTTCCTGTTTTCCCGAAATGGGAAGTAATATTTTCACGGACTAATAAACAAATTGTTTATACAACTCTTGCTGGAGGGACTTGTGGTCGGTCAGTCTTGATTTGGTAGCCCGACTTCGTATCCAGAGGCGGTTATTCGAACAAGAACTTACGGAAGCAATTTGTAGTGAAATCACAATGTCAGTTGTATTTACAATGTGACAAAAACAAATAAAACCTTCGTTCTTATTAAATACAAAGAGCTGTCATCCAAACTATTCTGGAATAATTATTCACGAGCGTAATTAATGGCAAACAGGAGGACTTAATAACCGGCAAGATAAAATCTCGCTTTACATCTTGATTTAGCTCAAAAGATAATTCGCTGCAATAAAATAATTACTACCTACGTCTTTTAATTGGATTGGATGCTTGCACTGCAAACTTATTAAAAATAATATGCATCACGCAAACCGCTTGACGCGTAAGATAGCACTTGCTAAGTTTTAAGTGAAAAATTGGATCTCCGGGATAGCAAATTTCGTATCATGCTCTCACGTAATTCCAACTCCTAGAACAAATTTTTCTTTTGTACTTCATCGATGTGAAAGGAACAGCTTGAGAACACGATTAATCAATTCAACTGCAGAACTACTAATTTAAATGTTACATAACTCGCAACATTGTCAAGGTGTTTGCAAAAAATCAAAATTTGTTTGCCGAAACAAATTACGTAGGGTTCATCCAGGCCCAACCAGAGAGGGGGGCGCTCGGGGATTTGTCCCCGGGCCCGGAAATGAACAGTTTATTTTTGAAAAATAATAAAAAATATGCATAGGTTCTTCACGGATATTATCAGTTATCTGTCTACAGGTGACTGATGCTCTGAAATGGTGCACTGGGGGGTATTCCATACCCCCCAGACCCCCCGGTTTGCCAATAGCTGCAGCTCAATCAATATTTGAAGTTGTAATTATAAATAAATAGGCTTATAAAAAGAATCAAGTCTGAGAAGCGTGAAGCTGAAACATGACTTAACCGAAATGAACTAAAAACATCTTAACTTCAACTTCCGGACAAGAAAAACTAAAATTATTTGTGCGCTTAGCAGCAAAACAATCTTTTGTGGAGCCCCAAAGTTTAAAGTACTATGAGACCTCTAAAACTACTTAGATTTTAAATTTAAGTTTTAAATGCATAAAACAATGAGTGTATACCGGGGGGTCTGGGGGGTATGGAAAACCGCCCAGTGCATTCTTTCTTTTTTTCGCGAATTATTCAGTAGCCAAATAGTAAAAAATATGTAGGTCCTTATGACATTATCTGTTATGTGTCTACGGGTAGCTGGTGCGCTGATACGGTGCACCGGGGGAGTATTCCCCTAATGGAATACCCCCCAGTACACTCTTTTTATTTGTTCTCGAATTTTTTAGTAGACAATGATGTTTCTTCTTTTTTTCTTGCCTTTTTTGCATAGTTTTTCTTCATAAAAATACGAAGTTTCTTTTTTTTTATTTATTAAATTTTTAAGAGCAGGGGCCCGGCGAAAAGTTTTGCCAGGAGGCCCGACGTGACTCTCGACGGCCCTGGGTTCATTAGAGAAGAAGAAGAAGAAGAAGACATTATTGCGTAACTAGTTAGTTATATTAATATAACGAGAAAACTATTTCAATTTTGAACTAGATGTACTTATTTACTTGTTCGAAACGAGTATTTTCGGAAGAGTTTCCGAGAGAAAAGAACTCTGTGAATATTTGAAGTTTTCAAAATTAAATTTAAATTAATAATTGAAGCCTCTCGAAAAAGATTATTGTAATTTTGTATAATAAAAGAAAAACAGCATTATATGGGGTAGAAATGGATAATCATCTTTTTATTTTACTTGAACATAATAGACAATGAAAGCTTTTGAACAAAATTTAAATTAAAATTACATCATACTCGAGGATTAACCACGAGCTATCGTTTCGGTCTTCATGCCGCATTTTCATTTTGCACTAATCGTGGCTTAAGAGTTGATAGCGTTCCGGAATGTCACGCCGGTGCATTGCCTAAAGCTTCATCTTGACATAGTCGCTTCTCGAGTCTATAGAAAACTCGTCTACATTTTATATCTGGATGTGGGTTTTCTTATGCCATTAAATTGGAAATTCAACAAAATAGCGGCCATATTTTTGAGGGCAGATCGATATAGGATTTTTTCATTACGAGCGCGATTTATTTTTCCATTTTAAAGTTTTTGAATTAATATAGTAGAGAAATGTTTAAATTTAAAGGGATTTTTTGCGGCATTAACGTCATGTGGTGTGCCCCAGTTTTGCACACCAGAACAATTCAAACGTTTCGCTTCTCGTCCATAAAACACCTGGATTCCATTTAACTTCACCACATTTAGCAGACTTTCCGACAACTATCAACCAACAATGAATTGAATAAATGAATGAAATCATTGTAATGCACGTAATTTTGTTTCCTGTTATGCATTTCCTGAGAGCATTTCCGCTTCCATTTAATAGCCCATCAAGTCATACAAGTGTGCACGCTATTTTTTTTGCTCCCAATTCCGCAGTTCGTTCAAAGGACCTTTGTTAAAATACATTTATTTTAGTGGAAAATATTCAAACGCGACTAATTCCTTTCGCCTGTCGAACACAAACTATTTTAGAATTTTAAATTCGATAATTTTCTCTTCCTTACGCTACAATTAACAAAAATTTGGATTGACCAAGTCTGAGAAGGACGAATCTGGCATTTTAAAAATTTAAGTGGCTAATAGAACGTAAATTTTTGTTTGGAGTTGGGTAATCCATTCTACTTTGTATTTCTCTTTTATATGCCAGCAAAATGAAACTCGACAATAAATGGGCCGTAAAAGAACTGCGTTAGCACAGTTATAATTGGAATAATATATTTTCGTTTCCTATTTCACTTCCAAGATCCGAAATAGTCTCGACATCGCTTCTTATATACGTTTTGCGTTTATTATTAAGCTTTATAATCTCTTTATCGCATTACTTATTAGCTCGTTCGTTTTAAAATCGCAATTGAAATTTCGACTGCTAGTTCTTGCGAAATTTTTTGTTGGGTTGTGGTCTCCCTGTGTTATAATAGCATAAGGTACAAATACATAATTTGAATAGAAAGTTCTAACACAAACTGTTTGATTCAATTTTCATAAATTTATGTCCCGGATCGATTATTGTAAACCACTCAAATTTGGGTCGCGTCCTAGTGTCTTGCGACCTACACACGAAAGGCCATGACCTTAAGTAACTTCTTTATAATGCAAATTTAAACACTATCGATTTGTTGTTTGAGTTATTCGAGTCGAAACGGAAACCTAAAAGTCTACTTACAATTTTTCGGGCTGACGATGGAGGAAAATGACGAAACCGTTCAGGCGGCAATTTTATTTTTAAAATTTATCGAAATCGATAAGTCCGCACCTGTTTTAAATTGCCAAAGTGCATTTGAAACAATTTCTTTGAGTGTATGAATAGTTCCGGAATACATAATATCGCGAAGCTCGTTTATCATAACAACTCTTGACTGGATGTGACATAGTTATCAATGGAATCGAAAAGTATCGACATATTTTTGATTTTATTTAGTTACCAAGTCTTGGCAACATCCGTTACCGTAGTACTTTTTGAGGGCTTTTTAATTTCCGCCATCGCCGTCGTTATATTATATACTTATAGTTAATGATGGCATCATCTTTTCGCATTCCCGACTCTAATAAGAATATATAAGGCGACACAAAACAAGCACGAAAAATAATGAAAATGCAGCTTTATGTTACTTTTACGACAGATTCAGTTTATTAGTGCATGCAAATTTTCGCTTGTTTGGATCTTCTCAAAGTGACGCCACGAATGCGCTCTTATTGTTTGACAAGCACAGAATTTTGATTTCAAGTGTAATTTTGAATTCGTATCTAACTAAAAACGGAAATAATATGAATAATGACCAACATGAAAGTATATAAATTAAACACCGCTTGTCATTAATTACACCACAAAACCATAAATTTAATATGTCGATTCAAATTTGCAAAATATTTTATCATTTTATTACATTTTCTTCAAACTAAAAAGCTTTTCTTTCAAATTTTATTTTACCGCATCTTTGAGCATTATGGATTTTGTGTATGTCTCTGTTTCGCAAATCGTGAATTATTTCTTTCGAAAAAGTCGAGAGTAATTTTTCAAAATGGCAAACATAATATGCAGTTATTAATGAAAACGTAAAATCGGCAAAATGTTGATTCTAAATGGAAATATCGGTAGCCTCAAGCGTTCGGTCAATTTGTCATTTTGATAAATAACAATTTTATTTTGAACTTTGCGGTGCAGTTTTCGTTTAACGTTTTTTTAAAAAAATAGTATATTGTTTTATAGTGCGGGCAACGCGCGGCGTTAAATTACAACTTTACAGACGAGAAAACTGTCAAAAAAGGACAATTTAGTTGAAACATAAAATAACGAAAGGTATTTTTAAAGATTGCTGAGCTCATTAAGCTCTTTTGTGCTTCTTATATCGGTAAAAAGTCACTTATGAGAGGGCTTAATTGATTTCTGAAAATCTCAAATGTTTCGCCGACACGAAATCGGAGGATTTTCTTAAAGAACACAATTTGTTTCACTATTTTGCAAAATAAACGATGTAGAGGAAATTTAAAATAATTTCGAAACGGTTTTATTTTCATCCCCTACATTTAATAGGGTGTAAAAGTGCGCGAAATAACCGCAATAATTTCGAGTAGAAAAACTAAAGAAGCAGCATTTCCTTGTGTTTGAGGTTTCTAAATGTTGGAGTGGTGACATTGTTACACTTTGATTACACTTTTGAGCAGCCCTTAACTGTAAGTCAAACTTGAAAGCATTTCTAAACTCTACTATGTTATCAACAACTTTATTTTCTTCGCAGACGCAATAAAATGTCTTTTCCTAGATTTTCCCAGTTTGTTAGTGCAAAACACCCAATTTTAGATTTTTTTAACTGAAGCTGCTTTAACAGAGCTGCGAAGTTGTGAAGAATATCTGCTCTGTTTCACAAACTAACAACGGAAATAATTTTGTCGTGGAAGACGACTTGGAAGTTGTTTAAATGACCTACACTATATTTCTACCTTCATGTGTCCTCGTTAATGTGCTATAGGTACGCAATAGTTATTCCAGGCCATTTGAAACTTTGAAATTACCACATCCACATTTTTGTGTTACAAATTACCTTTAATTCAAAACAAAGTTGTAATTAGAAATTCTTGTGAAAACCTGAAATCAAATTAAAAATTGAAACATTTAAGATAAAAAACAAACAAATCTCTAGAAAAAGAACTCAAAATAAAAAATTTTAAGTAAATTTGTGGTTTTTAGTATGTATTTATGGTTAAATTCAAAAAATATAAGAATAATACAATACGTAGAAAATCAAAATTCAAAAAATTTAAAAAGGAGACAATTAACACATAACAGGTCTGGATTAAGAAAATTTGAAAAAATGAAAATTTCGTAATACGAAGTACAATATAACGTTATTTCATGGTTATTGCCATTCTTCAGTTGCACGCATCGATTACGATTACATTGTAAAATAAGAAGAAAAAATTTTTCAAACTAAACAAAATTATCGACTAAATTGTACAAAATTGACTTACCATAACCTCCAAAGATTATCAAAACTGAACTTGTTACACGAGGTATGAATAATTTAAAAATGATTTGAACTAAGAAATTCGTTTACCTAGCACTGCTAGTTTGAAATCCGAAGGCACTGCCCTCTTAATATGATTTCTAAAAACTTTGAAAAAATTCAAAATTCAAAAATTTACCACGTTTTTTAACCGTGAGGCGTAAAACTAGAAAAAGAACTCAAAATAAAAAATTTTAAGTAAATTTGTGGTTTTTAGTATGTATTTATGGTTAAATTCAAAAAATATAAGAATAATACAATACGTAGAAAATCAAAATTCAAAAAATTTTAAAAAGGAGACAATTAACACATAACAGGTCTGGATTAAGAAAATTTGAAAAAATGAAAATTTCGTAATACGAAGTACAATATAACGTTATTTCATGGTTATTGCCATTCTTCAGTTGCACGCATCGATTACGATTACATTGTAAAATAAGAAGAAAAAATTTTTCAAACTAAACAAAATTATCGACTAAATTGTACAAAATTGACTTACCATAACCTCCAAAGAGTTCAGTTTTGATAATCTTTGGAGGTTATGGTAAGTCAATTTTGTACAATTTAGTCGATAATTTTGTTTAGTTTGAAAAATTTTTTCTTCTTATTTTACAATGTAATCGTAATCGATGCGTGCAACTGAAGAATGGCAATAACCATGAAATAACGTTATATTGTACTTCGTATTACGAAATTTTCATTTTTTCAAATTTTCTTAATCCAGACCTGTTATGTGTTAATTGTCTCCTTTTTAAATTTTTTGAATTTTGATTTTCTACGTATTGTATTATTCTTATATTTTTTGAATTTAACCATAAATACATACTAAAAACCACAAATTTACTTAAAATTTTTTATTTTGAGTTCTTTTTCTAGTTTTACGCCTCACGGTTAAAAAACGTGGTAAAAATTTTTGAATTTTGAATTTTTTCAAAGTTTTTAGAAATCATATTAAGAGGGCAGTGCCTTCGGATTTCAAACTAGCAGTGCTAGGTAAACGAATTTCTTAGTTCAAATCATTTTTAAATTATTCATACCTCGTGTAACAAGTTCAGTTTTGATAATCTTTGGAGGTTATGGTAAGTCAATTTTGTACAATTTAGTCGATAATTTTGTTTAGTTTGAAAAATTTTTTCTTCTTATTTTACAATGTAATCGTAATCGATGCGTGCAACTGAAGAATGGCAATAACCATGAAATAACGTTATATTGTACTTCGTATTACGAAATTTTCATTTTTTCAAATTTTCTTAATCCAGACCTGTTATGTGTTAATTGTCTCCTTTTTAAATTTTTTGAATTTTGATTTTCTACGTATTGTATTATTCTTATATTTTTTGAATTTAAACAAATCTCTGTTTAATTTTAGTACTTGCAATCAGGTTTATTTGCAATTACTTGTTTTGCTTGTTTATTTTGTTTTGAAAGCGTTTGTGACCTTTCGAGAATTAATTGAAATTTTTTACTTTAAATCGTCAGCCAATAGCTTCGCGTAATTATTATTCAGATACAGTTTAATCTGCTTCGAATTGTTTTAGGTCAGTTATACCATTAGGTACACAGGACGAATTGTTATTTTAAAATTTCACAGGACTATTCGTAAACCGAGAGCAATGCTCTATATTTGGTTTTCATCAAATATCAAATTTCTAATTTTCTTTTTTCATTTTTTGCCGAATATAATATTATTATATTTTGGAGTTTACGAAATTATTTTCAGCTTTATTATAAGTTGCACGTTATAATCCTGGGATTTATTAAAAAAAAAGTTAATTAAATTTTCCATTAAAAATAATAACCGATGATGCGGTATGTTTGTATATAGTTTTCATTCAATTTTAGACGAAAGAAAGGATTCTTATCGAATTTTTATTGAAAATACCTGTAAAACAAGTCTCGGAATAATCGTTAACATAACTTAGAGTATAATCGTAACTCTTAATTATTTTTTTAATTTTATTAATAGGGAACAACCTGTTGACAACGGTTTACGGAATTTATCGCGTTTAATTATCTCACTTCTTCAATTAAAGTGCATTAAATGCACGATCAATTTTATTAACTACAAAATTATTAGTAATAATTTAGATATATTACAGAAGTACATAATTTTCATCCATTATTAAATTAATGCCAACTTTGGTGAGGTACTTTATCGATCGAGTGATTAAACCTTAACGGTTTACGATTATTAAATGTTGATGAATGAAAGTATATGCGGGTACTATAGGTATAATATAAATTTTATTTGTTTATTATACGCAATTTACCTATTTTTATGGATTATTTTATATTTTTTTTCTAATGACCATAAACTTTGAAATGAAACGGCAGTAAAAATAAAAATGAAATTTTTATGTGGGTTATTTAAAAAATAGTCGCACCAAAAAAAAAACGAAGAAACGATGAAGAAGATAATAGACGACGTAAAGAAAAGCGTAACTCGCGAGTAGTAATTCTCGATTAAAATTAAATATTGTTTTATCTTTATGTTAAAATTAGTGCCTTATTGAGCTTTTATCTTAAATACATCTGGCGCTGAAACAATATACGGGGTATGCGGGAGGCGTAACTTTGTGCTATATTACAGAACCTAATTTTAGCAAGAAAACAACAAAGTCGGTTTAAATCTGCATAATTTAAAATTTAAATTAGGACAAGCTTAGGAAATTACAAATAAAATTACAAAATAGGGCAGCGTTAATAAGCCGGTTGGTTGTTTATCTCGACAAACGGTCAATTATTAAATTTTCATAATTTTCACAATTTAGGTGGGCAATCATATTTTTCGAGTTAGTTAATTAGAAATTTATTTGAAAACTTTTTATTTATAAGAATTTGTTAGTACTACTCGAAGAAGTAATTTAATGATATTTCTTTATTAAAGTTATCTTATTACCTCACGAAAAACTTTTATAATTGGAAAACTTTTAGTGAATCGAGCAATTAAAAATTTTCGTATTGTTTAAAATTATATACGATAGGATTAATAATATTATATACTTACCTAACGCTTAACTATGTACACTTGTTCGAGTAAATCACGAAAGTATTTCTCAACTTTTTAATATCAAACTTAATTAGATTTTTGAGGTGGAGCCTAAACGGCGAACGCTTTAAGTTAACTTTTTCATTAATTTTTTTTCGAAAATGAAGTGTTTTTACTTTATTATTAATTTTACTTTTCTTTCAGACGGAACTTATGAAAAGAGAAATGGTATGAAGGAACCAGATCACTTCGGTGAAACGGTAAGTTTATATCTTTTTAATATTTAATTTTTATTTCCTAATTAATAATTCGGTACGTAAAAGGCAAACTCGGTGCGCTTTTTTTTGATTTTATCTTCAATTAAAGGCAAATATTTACGGAAAGGTAAGTTGTTACTTACGTAGCTGGAAATCCATTTGAATTTAAATAGTTTCAAATTGAATGCGCTTGAGAAAATTTACTTAGCGCTTGAACTTTCTTTACTGACCGAAAAAGTTTTAATTTGCAGTTAGGTTTTGAATGAAAATCAATTGTAAATTGTGGACTCTATTGCAATAAATTTAGCGAAACTAAATTGAATTTCTAATATAGAACATGCACAAGTTTAGGGAATCGCGTTTTTTGTTCTGTGTGCTGCTACAAAATTTTGAATCAACTTTTTGTCTCTTTTATATTTTATGCAAATGAAGTAGCTTATAGAAAGTTATCGTAAGTAATTTAATTTATTGTTTTAATATTTTTTTACATCTATAATGACTACAAGCACCGGTTTGTCCTACTGCACTACAAAATTGTAACTGGGACAAAAGTTAAAAATGGCTTACTTTATTATATACCTTGTTTACTTGCGTGAGTAAATGTGTACATGTCGTGACAACTGTCAAGTTAACATAATAATAATAAATAACACAAATTATACTATAGAGTTTGTTATAATAACGAAATTTTTAATTTATATAATTACGTCAGATTTCGAATTAAGCAGCAGTAATTATTACAAATAACTCGGTATATCTTCACATCGAAACCATTCAACAACACAACAAATAATTAATTTATTGTAATTTTCTAATTCTCCAAGTCAAGTAGCAATTTTCGATATTTTTCTATTTCCTTTTCCATTGTTTGCAATCGAGTAGGGCAGACCGGGGCAAACCTGCACACTTTCCAATTTTTATAATTTACCCATCGATCGGTGGGGTAAGTTGAACATGCAATCGGCGTAAGTATAGTCATAAACGACGACGAGTTTAATAAATACAAATTTTTCTATAGAAATTTCCACCGAATATGATGCAAACAGCGCCGGATGCAGATTAGGTAAATGGCGCCTTTATCAGCAGGGGCTTGACAGGGGGGGGGGAGGCAAATTCTGAAGTATTAAGTTTTCAAAAAAGTAAAAACGTAAATTTTCGATTGCGAAAACTATATTGACTTTTTAATTTATCGAAATTGTGTTAAAATAAGCACTATAAATGTTTCAAAATAAACCTAAGCATAAAAGTATTAAAATAAGCATATAAATCATCTCCCTGACTTCTAGTCGCCGTTTAAGGTGGTTGTATTTGTGGCTGTGGTGGTTTTTAGAAATTAGAAACATAACCGCCTCTCATTTTAACCCACGCTGCCGGCGTTCCATGTGTGATAGCTTTGGTAATTGTCCATCTGTTGAACTGTAAATCTGAAAAATTTAAGTTTGGGAATACTGTCTTCGCGCCAAAACATCTTATCAAGTATATCAGCATTTCAAGAAAACACAAACAGATCTAAAAAATCAAGAGCAAACTGTGCTCTGGAGGATAATTTGAAACCCCCTGACTTCCCACAAAAAATTTCTTAGTATTGCCACGTGAATAAAGAGCAAAGGATGCGCTGGGGGGTATTCCCAGACCCCCCGGATTGAATCCAAATACATGTATGAGAAAATATTTGTTTTAGTTTAGTTTGGGAGGTCAAATCGTCATTAGCTCCCGGTCTAAAATAAATGTAGATATTTATGTATCTACTGCAATTTTCTTTAATTTATCGAAAATGTGTTAAAATAAGCACTAAAAATGCTTCAAAATAAATCTAAGCATAAAAGTATCAAAATAAGCATATAAGCATAAAAATCATAGCGCCAAATGCCTTATTTTTATCAAATTCATTGATATTTATAACAATTACACTTCTGCTATCAATATTTATGTATAGCAAATTTGCTAGAAATCCGTATTGTACTTATTAAGTAACAATATCGTTTTCACGACAAATATTCTCGAGTGAGACTCGAACTCAAATTGGCCTCCCAAGTCTACGCTCTCACCGTACGGCTAACCTGGGTTGTTATAAGTACAAATGTACTTATTCTCAAAAAGTGATAGTCTCTTATTAAGTAGATAAGATCAACATATACACAAGTTTTCAGTTTTTGAAACCGGGGGGTCTGGGGGGTGTGGAACACCCTCCAGTACACCTAAACAAAACTGGTCTCAACATTGGACATTTTCCAAATGTCTTTTGTAACCTAGATCCAGTAATGCCCAGTGGAATCACAACTTTAAAACTGGAATCGAAATCTGTTTGCTATTTGGAATATGTTCGGTAGAATGTACACCTATTTGTGTTTTTTAACACAGTTTCAAGTATACTGGAGGGTGTTCCACACCCCCCAGACCCCCCGGTTGTGAAAACTGAAAACTTGCATATTATGTACATATTCTGTGTGTTTGCTGTTTAATTCAGCAAAAATAAATGATCAAATTAAGCAAAAAAAGGAAAATTTGATAAATTTTAATGATTTTTTTACAATTTCAGGGGACAAATATTCTCCCAAATCAACTTTCTCGCTACAAATATTAACTTTTCACTTCTCTAGTTTACCAGAAGAAATGTAAAGACTAAAATAAAATTGTTAAAAAAATAATAAAATAGATAGGGAGAGTTCCCCGATAGCGGTGGACGATGGGGGAAAGCGGAGGTCATATTAGGATTCAGGAGGTTAATTTGCACATGATTAGGGCTCGAAAAAGAATTGATTTGCAGACCTGTGTTATCATAAGGGGACCTCCACGAATTACGTTGGCGTTTAGGGGAGGAGAGGGTCAAGCCGAATCTTACGACCATCTCACCAGGGGGAGATGGGGGTCAAAAAATCGCCTCACGTAATTAATGGCCGTCCCCTACTTATTTTACTTTACCAATTAAATTTAAAAAAATACAATTAAATCACAATTCGTGACTTCTCGCTTAGCGTTTTGTGAGTTATTGATTTGAAATGGAGCCCGCCGGCGCCGTTCAGATATTCTATTTATTCAAAATTTAATATTTTATAGAAAATTAAATTAATAACGCACAATTTTGGAGTTTATCCGGCCCTGGATGCAAACTAGTCGTTTTCCATGCTAGGGCGGAAAAGTAATTTTACCTTACTCAAACGGATATCGCAAAGTTGGAGTTTTTCCAACAGTAGCAGAAAGTAAATCTTAATATAATAATTAAAAAGTGTGATATCGTAGAGTTAAATTTACTCCTATAGCCAACCAACTCGAGTTTCCCTAAGTAGAAGTATAAGCATTTAGGCATAAAAAAGCACACGGTTCGTAGTCGCCCTTAAAAGTGACGTTGGTTAAATATCGAAATTGAACTTATGAGTTGATCCATCTGCAAACAGAGCGAAAGCATTCTCCGATCAGACCAACATGAAAATCCAGGATTTCTTTTAACATCTTTCAGACGATTTTTCTAGGAACCCTCAATACGTCAATGTTAGGTTATTTTTGTTTTATCACATCAAAATGACAACCCTTAAATCCTTCTTATGTGGTTAAAATAATATAAAAAACGCCGATGCGTTTCGGAAAATCAGTTTTCCGTGAAAATCTATCAATTTTTTTTTATTTTTTCGGATTAAACTTGTATTAATAAATAACACATCGCATCATTTGGTAATCAAATTCAATTTATTCTCTCGATATAAATGATAACATGTTCAAGTTTGCCTGTCAACCAGATTTAATAAATATCCAGTTTGATAAACTATCGGGATTAAAATGTCTTTTGCTAAATTGATTCGATCCGCCGCTCAGTATTTACGACGTTCCAGTGGAAATTAATTACGCAAAAATTATTATAAACAAATAAATGGTTTTTAATATTTACTAAATCATTTCGACAGGTTTGTGTGACGACTTGTCCTTGGTTCGTATATAAGGATTGTTCAGTTCAAGGCCATCCAGTTGCGGAATGTTGCAAATTGCGGGTGTTCTTCTGCCTTCTTCGGTACCAGCATTACCACACACATAAAAGACGTTATTCAAATTAAACGTAAGCGCCACTTTTTCCAACAATTTTTCAATTAGGTAAAACGTGACAAACTTGGTGTCACGATAGGGGTTTAGCCGAAAAACCTTTCGGATTTTTCAAATTTGTATTGTAAATTTAACCCAAACTAAAACGCCTACATTTATCATCATTTAAAAAGGTTTTCCAAACGAGCTTTCCTTCTGAGGACTCTCGGAATAAATCGAATAAGTTAATTTTACAAAAAACAAAAAAGTCTGAAATTGACTAATTCTTTTATTTGCAATAAAAAAATAACATTCGGCTGGCTAAAAAAAATAAACGCGATGGCAATTTTTAAAACTTTTCCAGATAAAATTAATTTCGTGTAAAATTTTCTGGAAATCTGTTACTTTGCAGCTATAGTGTCAATTATGTCGATCATGTTGGGGAAATTATTTAACTCGATTTGATGAACTCGAACGCATCTGTTAATTGGTCGAAAATATATCAAACTTTTCAGTTTCATTTTTTTTTTTAGAAAAATATCGAGGATTGATCAAGCCTCATTTATAACCTTTGCAAAGATTATACTGTTTGCTGTTTCAGTTACAAACACAATACGTTGTTTTTTGAATCCCCTGCATTTTAATTAAATTTAATCCAGAATTTATTTAAGCTCTTTGTAATTCTTGTTTATGTACTTCTGTAATTTAGGCAGCGAGTGTATAACAATAGCTGCCACGTCTATGTTAACATTTTGTTACTTTTATTAAGCTTCCTAACCTGAAATTACTTGGTCAAAATGCGTTTAAAATCCGCATATGTGCTTAATTATCTCCAAGGAAGTGATGAAACTTTTTCGCTTCCATTTTCCATGTTTATTTGCAACTCGGGCTCTGCCTCGTTCCTCGTTAGGGATTTATTGTGAAAAAGGGTCCAATTTATTATTATAAATTTGTATGAAAACTTTTTACGTCGTCAACAACTTGAATAAATTTGTAACCTTTCTTGTTGGGAAACTTACTAGTTTTTTTTTCTCTAGTACATTTTTTAAATGTTTTACTTACATCATAGGACTTGTAAAGTAGCAGCCAGCAATCAAATGAAAAGTTTTCTCGTCGAGAACTTTTTTACAAAAGCATTCGTTTGTTGTAACAAACGATGCTATTTAAAATTAATTCTATCGAGTCGGTATTTTTGCACAATATAGGTATTGCACTTTTAATAATAATAAATATTTCCTTCGAAGTTGCTTTATGTAAAATTTACAATTTCGAACGTTTACGAAAGTTTTAATTTTGAATTTTTATGTTCCACGTCGTTTACATAAATATACCTGCCTATAAATTTTTATAAACCATAACGTAATAATGTTGATGTAATAACCATATAAATAGCAAAATACGAAATGCTTTCTCGACAAATAAATAATTTAGTAAGAAGGAAATAAGTTGTAAAAAATCGAAACAAAGCCGAAAAGATGAAAAATATCCTAGAAGCTAAATGTAATGATACTGAGGACATTCTCTCGACATGTGGAGAGAATGCCCTCGAGTATTCAAATAAATAAAGGAAAATCCATAAGTAGAAAATGAAAATCGTCAATTGCGAAAGTGCAAAGAAAAGTTAAAAAATTTTCAAAACGAAAGCATATGCGCCAACCCATCATCAGTTTCCAAGTGTTAGGTAATAATTTTAATTGAAAGTGTTAATTGAATTCTCTGGAGTATCAAAGATAATTAAGTACTCTATAATCCTTATTACAGAAGCTTGTGTTTGTAAGGTTTAAGCGATTTTGTTAATCTTGCATTCAGCAACTAACGTTGACAATTTCAACTTGTCTTATGTATTCGTGCACGAGCACAGTTATTTGTTCGGTAAATTTAGCAAATCTCACATTTCTTTTATTTTTCTCTATATATGAAGTACATGGTCGGACTTGCAACAGTAATTATACTTCGTATTTGAACCACTCTTACACAATGTTTCAAGAGATCACGTGACACTTTGAATCCAACCATCTAAAAATATATCATCCACACACAAGACTGCCTGTGTAACATTTTAGTTTTGTAAAGAAATTCTCGTAATGAATACGCGAGCGTAAATTTAAAAATCCCAACTTTTTGGTGGATTCTTTTTTTGATTTATAAGGTGCCTGCCTATTTAAAGCCTCAATTAATTGCAAAGTGTCGTCCTCGTCTAATTTAATCTCTGGCTTACAACAGTCGAGAGCTAAAGAAACACACAGAACCCAGTCTCGATATAACAAAAAGCATGGAAAATAAATCAAGTCTTAATGTGTTGATAAGTGAAAGTGAGGAAAATATATATGATTTGGAGATAAGCGATGAATGCTTGGACGTACACAAAAAATCTGGAGAAGAAAATGGATGCCACGTTATTGATGTCGATGATAGCAAAGTTGAACTTTTGCAAAAAGCTCTGAAATTTTCCGGACTTAGCATTGTAAGTTACGGTTCAACTGTTTGTGGTTTGCAATTACTTAAATTTAGAACCCCAAAGAAAACTTATTTCTCCAATTTCAACAAGCAAAAAATGTAATATATTTATTTAAACGTCAGATTAATAATTTTCTACTTGTCTTGACACGAATAAGAAAATAAAATACGGATACGGAAAAGCTATGAATGTTATGTTGTAGAGAAAATATATTTTATTTACAAAATTTCCGTAATTCATTTTCTTTTTGTACACTTCGTAAACAGAGTATCCACGATGAGAATGCACTGCCTGGGGGTCTCGTAAACGCTACGAGATTTACCTAATTTAAAAGAATTATTTGCCATTTCAAATATACTAAAAACTTTTACTTCACAAATCCTAAATTTTTGCTTAGTTCTAAGTGCACCAGGAAAATCCATATTTTACAGTTTTTTTTTTCAATATTAACTTTGTTACTTTTTACGGGATAAATCAAAATTTAAATAGACGCAATAGTATAGTGGGACGTAAGGGCGTAAAACAGTTACTTTTTGTTTGCTATAACTAAATCCAATAAATTTTGTAATTGCTTATTTACGTTTAATAAACAACGGTAAATGCGTTCAATTCAAATTGTATAAACATTAGATTATTAAAAATGTTGTTTTTAATTAACCAGGAAAACATAAAACATGATTCCCTTTTGTTTTATCCTACGCATTAACGCAACTATAGGTCTAGTGTTTATATCAGATTATATTATTAAATATTTAAGTTATACGAAAAAAATCCTTTTCCTTCCGGAATATTATTTACATTAATAGCAAAACAATTATTTAACTTGATTGTTTTAACAATGGAAACGAGAGGTTTTATTATAAAAAAGCAGGATTAAAGTTTCGTTTTATTTAATTTGTGCCCGTCAATCGTTTCGGTGGAGGATTATGTGTATTTTACATAAAAATCAGTCCTTACATTTTAATTAACGCGATCGAATGTGTTTTTATTTCGATAAAACTTTTTAATCAAATTTAACAGTGCATTTGTATTTACAGTTTCGAATCAAAGGTAATTCGTACCAAGCGCATAATAAAGTCGGATTTCCATAAGCTTATGCTGAAGTGTTTGACTGGGGGACATTCAATAAGGACCTGTGTTTTATGTTTTTTGCGACGACACCGAAAATTTTCGATTTTGATGATCTCGACGAGAAATTGTCCTCGATATTTCCTAGACACTTAATTTCGTTATACATCGCAGAAAGTTCTCTAAACCAACAATGGCATTGTGATATTATTCTGTTTGTGTTCTTGTATTGAAACAAACCAAACTTTCGAGTATAGTTAATATTATATGAATAGGTAAATCTCTAAGGTTTTAAATTCGTCCTATCAATGTATCTTTGAATGTTTGCATGAAAATTTAAAATTATATTTGTTCAGCCAGTTATATCGGTTCAAGTTAAACAGGTAATAACGGTTTCATATAAAAATGTCAAAATAAAAGTCCAATATTTGTTTACGGAAATTTTATACTCGAAAATACATTTTTAGAAAGTTTCGGTCCGAATTCTACTCGATTTCTAAAACTTCTCTATTACGGAATTTGTATTTTAAAAATAATCGTAATTGATCCGGGCGATTTGTTGTGGGAGTCAGAAAATACGTTTTCGTTTTTAATAAAAAGTTATTGTTTCAAAAAGAATTTTTCATAAATATAAAAATAAAATAAATGGAAAATATGTCTAACTTAATAGACTTTTGAATTTTCTTATCTCCAACATTCATATGCTTCAGTGGTTCAGATACTACCAATCACTGCTTCATTTTTGTCTAGAGAATTTCCGTTAACGTTTTTAACGTGATCGTGAATTTCAATATTATATATTAACCGAGGCTAAATAGAAAAGACTGTGGGGTCAATTTTATGAAATTGTAGATTTTTCAATAAAAGCACTTTGCTATTATTATGTCAATGAGGTGCTTTTATTCTTTATTTTAAGTACTTATAGAGTACACGCTCTACTTAGAGATCGATATTTTATAAAAATTAAATTTATAAAAAGCTTTTCGAGAGCTTGTTTATCCATTTTTAACGAATCTCTTACCAAACGACAAATTTAATAATGTTTTTAAGATTTCATTATGAAAAGCCACATCGGTATACTTTTGTCAGCCAGCCAGGTCGGTGGAGCTGGGAAATTCAGTAAAAGTGTCAACTTAACAGGGTATTGAAATTCATGTTGGAAAAATACAATATATAAACCGTTTTATAGTGCCTGGACTTAAAATGGCTAAATTAAAATTTGCAAAATACATAGACGTTTTATCTCCTCTCCAAAGATAGAATAAACATATTAATTTATCAGGTAAATAGTCGGCAGGGAGTGAAATGGTAAATTATACTTCAGAAGCAGATAAAATTTATTATAACAACAATATGAACGTAACGACAACATACAATGTGGTGGTGTGACGTGGGAGTGACACAACCGAGTTCATTCATAACTTTTACTTGGATTTATGAATGAATTACATTTTGAAACCGGGCCATATAATTTTTAATTTGGAAGAAACCGATGGTGCTGTCTCCCGAAGATAAACCCACTATAAAAATTCAAGTGCGATCGCAAGGTAACAAACACTTCCAGGCATGAGATATTTTTGGATGTTCAAAATTTCTATTTCTGACAAGTGAGAAAATGAACAAACACGTCAGAATGCTTTTCGTGGAGATTTTAGACAAGAAAATTAATAAAAGGAAATTTAATTCGAAAGATAAGCAAAATGAACGCTCAGTTTTGGTTGTTACAACTCAGCATTGTTATTTGCAAGGGCCAGGGGCACAAAAAATTTTTATTTTTTCCACTTTTCCAAGCCACATGATTTTCTCATAACGACACGATTATTATTTACACAACATTATGCACGAAACACGAAACCGATTAATTTTCGACGAGTGCCTGCCCATTTTGTATAGTCGATTCAGTCTACCAAACTTTAATTTTGTTCCTTTTTATTGCGTTTGTATGTCATTTAGCGGATTAGGTAGGATAATCGCTTTCAAAATTAGGATTTAATACATATTTGCTGTATCGGTTACACGTAAGAGTTAAATCTCGCTTCCATTGTTGTGCTTAATTAAAATTATATAGGTTGAAATTTAAATTGAATTTACCGAAGAAGAAGATGTCAGATATTTTGATTAAAGTTGCCATCAAATTCAAAGCCACTTCAGAATGTCGCCGAAAATGTCGTCGAGTGGTTAATTGAAAACAAAATTGAATAAATTGCAGTTCAATATAATAAATTTTAAAAGAAGCAATTAATAAATTATTCACTTAGTGGGCACACCAACTGAGATTTCAAAAGTTTCCAAAAGTATTGAATTTAATTGAGCTTATTTGTAAAACTTTTCACGACTTGCATAGCCATTGGTGGCTTTTATATTCTAAACGGGTAACTTGTATACGAAAAAGCTTTTAATGGTTTTTTTTTTGCAAAAAAAATTGCTTTCTCTTATTAACTTATTTTAGAATTTCCTATTGAAAAATTAGCACGGTCGTAGGGTAGCAGTCGGAATCGATACTGCTAAGTTGCAGTCGTGGGTTCGATCCCCGACCAAGTACGTGGCTATTTCGATCGTGTCCCCTTATTCATTTCAGTTTTTGTTTTTTTTGGGGGGGGGGGGGAATCTGGTTTGATTACACTAGTATTTTAACCTTGCGATCTTCGAAGTGAACCGATTTGCATAATTCTTAAGAAATCATATTGAAATGTTATGTGTTTAAATTGTTATTTATTCGCATGGCACTTTTACACAATACTTCCATTGTTTATTGTAGAATCACCTCCGCACATGCCACAAAAATTATTATTTTATTATTCATTGTTACATTGGTTTTAAAGTTCTAATAAAAATAAGCTCTTTGCGTATTCAAAGTTCTCGGAAGAAGGTCGAGGAGGAACTAGGCGTATTTAAAATAGTATCAAGTATCAGAAGTGTTCCCTCTAAATTAGCATAGCGTTTAAGAATTTTTACCACTGTGATTTTGTAAAATCTCCTCGAGGAATCTTCCACGAGATGTTGATAGATATTAGATCCCCCATTTTGAATTTAATTCTATTATGTACAGGTTTTCGAATAATTTTAAAACAATCAACGTAATTCCTATCCAGTTGAACGAAAGCCAGTTTCTCTGATATAACTTACAGAAATCGTGTACTAATTTGGTAATTGTAGAAAATGGTGGTGAAATGCGAATTTAAACTGGTAAAGTAAATTAAAGAGACTAGAATTAAACCAAATTAGTGGATTTAGTTCTAAGTTTTAATGGAGTTTTCTCCAAAATATGTCGAATTACAGCAAATGGTAATTTTCTTTGTGTTATAATGCATTTTTTTAAATTACTCTTAATTAACTAACTACAAAGTTATGAAACTGATGGAAATTAAATTTGTAAGCCTCACTAAGCATCAATTTCATTTCTTATCGAAAAAACACTTAAATTGATATTTCTTTAATCAAAATTGAGAGTGAAATTTTCAACAGCATTTAAATTAAATTCTTAGGAGGGAATTACGGTTGGATCGTTAAATTAGCAAATAATGAACTTTTTTAATACCTATCCCTATAATTTTTTTAATATTTGTTTTAACACGAACTTTCTTAAAAATTTATAAAATTAGAAAACCATTTAATTAAATTTTACACCTTCTACAGGATGAACCAATAATGTGTACTTACCGCTCTCGACAATATTATAAAAAAACATTTTAATTAAAAATAATACTTAAGCGTCGTTCTCAGCCAATTAACCACAACATAGCATAGCATAACTTAACATCATAGCACTTACAAAACAAAATGGTATCGATTTATTTGACATAATTAAATTAACTAATTATATAATAATAAATCCTGCTAAGCTATGCTATGCTATGTTGTGTCACGTTAATTGGCTGAGAACGCTACTTTACTTTGATGTATTTAATTCTTTTTTAATGTTTTTCTCATTTCAACATCAACTCGCCAATCGGAAAACCCCTCAGACTCCCCCCCCCCCCGACTTACAGCTACATTAGCTGCTTTGTTATTAAAATTCATAAAATTTGTTGTATTTAAATTCAGCTGAGCCTGCTTGAATTTTTTTCTATCAAACATGTAAGCACATGTAAGAATGTAAGCAATGCTTAGGGTCCCGAGACTATAAAGGGTAGTAAATCCCAAAGAAGAGAGTTTTAAATAATGTACGCAATTCAAAATTAATACATTGTTTTTTAGGGGTCCATTTTGAATATTTGCTTAAAGGGCCCTAGCTACTCTACTCCGATGCAGCTGTCTCGATCGAATTTATCCTGGAGACAGGATAGTTTGAGGAGTGACAGTGGCCTAAGTACGCGTAGGGGTATCTCCCTGCCCTCCTACCTAAAATCCAGAATCTAGAAGAGTGCACTGGGGGGTATTCCATACCCCCCAGACCCCCCGGTTTACACCAATTGTTTTATGACTTAAATAATATGTTTAGAACTATGGAATCGAAAAAACACTGGTTTCGCTGCTAAATAAGTCTAAAAGTAGTGGTTTTTTTGCACATCCGGGAGTAAAAATCTAAACATATTATTTAAATCACAAAATAATTGGTGTAATCCGGGGGGTGTGGGGGGTATGGAATACCCCCAGTGCACTCTTCTAGATTCTGGATTTTAGGTGGGAGGGCAGGGAGATACCCCTAAGATTTTTAAATACTATACACAATTAAAAATTAATACATTGTTTTTTAGGGGCCCGTTTTGTATATTTGCATATGGGCTTTAGCTACTCTTGCACCGCCACTGCTTGTAAGTTCCCAATTTTGCAATAAATAATATTATACTTTATTTCAAAATCTTTTGCCTGAGCTTATAGCTTCTCGTGCGACACAGAAGCGTATTTAGAAAATGCTTTTGGAGGCAAATTAAAAGATTTTTAGAATCTCGTTAATCCATTCATGCGCGTCAGTTGTAACTAATTCTAATAATTAAAATCTCAGCACACTTCTGCTGCTACTGCTACTTGTCAGAGTTTGGTGAAAAAAAACACTCTGGAATTCTCGATGTTTTTACCAACCGAAATATATATATTAAACTAAGATTAATATTTTAAAACTAAAAATATTTGTCCAATTTTAATCCAAACCGGGAAATTGAAGTTTTTAAGCAAAAATTGGGAAAATTTAACCTTCGGCTAGAAAAAATTAAAACTTGGAAAGCATATTAATTAATTTAAAGTTAATTATAAAAATAATATAAAAATATATAGTCAAAATTGTAAACCGGGGGGTCTGGGGGGTGTGGAACACCCTCCAGTACACATCGCAGGATTTCCACTCTTTTAGAATACTTGGAGGAGATAGGGGATTTATAATTTTACAAATTTCGCCAGGAAAAACCGGGAAATTTATTTATTTTTATATTATAAAAAAAATTTTAATTGCCTCACGGTACATCAAGTTTATCAGCAACTTTTTGCGTTACTTTGAAAATATAGAAAAACGGGAATCACACAGTAGCGGGAAACGAAATTAAATGTTTAAATATTCCGTCCGCGGACGGGCTTTCCAGCTAGTAAATAAATAAAAATAATTTAAAGTTATTTAAATTTTAAAACTTCGTGGTAAACATTATTTTTATCAGGGGGGGCTTCAGGGGTTCAATCCGAGTCATCCTTGGGGGGAGCAATTGCCCCTTTGCCTGCCTCTAAATACCCCACTGATGCGACATCTTGGTGTTTTAGGAAACCGGGAATTACCCCATGGTTTTAAGTCTTTAATAGACAGTTAAATAAATTATTTTCAACTATAGGGTTAGCTTAAAAGCTGGAATACCCTCCAGTGTATCATTATTCTTCATACACGCTTCAAAGCTGAAGAAGTATTTGGTTGATAATACTGCAAGTTATCGAAAGAAAAATTATCAAATACAAGCTCAGAACGACCTGAGAGCAACTTAATAATGAAGTTTTCCAAAGCAGATTACTTCTTCATGGCGAGGAGTTAATGCCCATTTTCTTAATGAATCGAGCTCAGGACCAGAGTTTAAATATGTGAAAAATTTTCGGATTATTTAAAACGAAGTTCCTATTACTCTCAGATATAACAATGCCGATGTATGTACATATGTTGTATATTAAACTAATGAAATAAATATAGAGCACATGAGATTGTCTGGGGACTCATCCTGAATGCAATTAATCTATTTTCACGACTATGCAAATGTCCTTTCTTCGTTAGGACATTCGTGCACAAAATAACGTCGGAAAGTAATTTCTCGATTTAAAATTATCAAACCAGGTATTGCATGATTTTTTTAAATTAGGTAAAAAATTTAAACCCTGTATAATTTAAAAATGTAAAGTGGTAATACAATAAAAAATGTCGAACAATAAAAATGGAAATAACGTAGTGATTAGGTTACAATTTAATTTAAGAAGAGCAATTTTAGTGATCGATAGTCTGAAATGTAATTTTGCGCTACACTGATCAGCTTTTGCAGGTTTTATGAAATACGCGTACTATTTATTATACTTGCAGAAGTATAGGAAAAATTGCCTAAATTACTTTTATGCATAAATCAATATTCGATAATAAATTTTCTTCTTACTTCATTTTCCATTTTATTGCTGTGGTTTTGGAATCACTTTCAGTTCCTATTTCATGTTTGTGTTACGCGATACGACAACGTTACATTTTATAAATTGTCTTTTTTAATTCGATCTGAAATTTACTCCCACCAGGGAATTGAGTTTCAACAATAATAATTTGTGTTCTCGTCATAATTTATTCTACACGGATTAATTTGGTTCCACCTAAGTGGAAAAAGCAAGCTTATAAAAATACCAGTTTGTTCTCTTTATTTTTCTTCTATTAGCAAAATTGGCAAAACGGCCCATTTGCACCAACGTTTAACCCAATTGACCGTTCTCCTCGATTAAATGGGTATAAAAGTATAAAATTTTATCAGTCAAGGTCCGAAAAATCTAATAAATTCAAGATACTGTACGGGGCGTGCCTGTTGTGATATGAAAATCATGAATTAATAATCGAAATTTTCATGCTTTTATCTGTAAAAATTTTTGAATGTTAGGTTTTATATTTCTTTGGCACTTTTAGTTTCTATTTTTACGTTTGAGCTTATTTCCTTGTAAAATTTTGATTCGCCCCGACGAGGATGAAGAGTTTCTTGTTGCAAAATCAATTTTGTTTTTTATTATATCATATGTAATGAACCTTGAACCAGTTTATAATTACTTACCAAAAATTAATTGCTCTTTTAATTATTTTTTAAATTATTATAGAGATTGATTGTTCGAAAATAATAAATTAATGCGGCATTTAATATTGGATATATGATAAAGAGTGATTGATTTATGATGATAATTTAAAAGGAAAGTCACACTGATAATTTTTGTAAACCGTGACATAAAGGATAATGATTCGTAGGTACTAATAATAATAATAATAATAATTCGAAAAAAGTTAAATTTTTTTCGAGTCGAGTTAACTTCTCTAAGTATATCTATTACACTTGTGATCGTTTTGGTATGTGTGGGTTATCAGGTCTTCACAGTAGGGATTCTGGCGCCCGCCACCCTTAGGCGACCTTTTAAGACCCACCAGTTAACAGATAGGGTCTTCTCTGTATCAACGCCTTGTATGCTTTATGTTATGTAGAAGTGTCTGGAATTCACCTTTTTGCTTCTTACAAATTGTTTTTTGATGTCTTTGTAGGAAAAACGTTAAACTATCTTCTGATTATGTTGCCCTAAATGCTTTCCAAATATATACAACCTCAAATTTTGCTTCTCTATATATGATAATATTAAGGCTCGCCTCAATTTTTATTGTTTTCATTTCGGTTTATGGTCCAATAAAAAGTAGATTAACCTTTCATAAACGTAATCTTCTGTTTTGAAAATATATTTTTTCAATTTGCATAATTAAAGAAATTAGTTTCGATTGTTGTTAATTTTTAAATGTTTCTCGAGCAAAAGTTGGAACCGAAAGGGTGCATTATGTTGTTAATTATGCTTTCAGCTGGTTGATTAATGTGCCATAACTCGAAAAGTTTTCATATTTAAACATAAATTTCAGTTAACTTTCAATTACTTTCAGCTTACGGAAAATTTAACGAAGTGTTTTGCTTTTTAAATAGCCGAATAATAAATATAATATATTTGTCGATTGACGAGAAATATTGGCCGTCCTATTTAGATATTCCTCGGGATATGCATGCACAAGCGCCCAGATTTTAATTATCATGTGCAGTGAATTGTAATGAGGGGATTTAAGACGAGCTACTGAGAAATAAACATTGCAAATAGGCTGAAATCTGGCAGTGGTGTACGGCAACGTTAATATGCATACAAATTACTTAAATGAAATTGTGGTGACAAACTTGGGATACCCTTTATAATTTCATTTGAGAAGTAAACAATATAAACTGGAATAAACTTACCCTCACATTTTATAAACAACATTGTGTGACAATATCATCCAAGGATGAAGCTTATTAAAGCAGCAACGTTACAGAAATTACAGGTTTTCGTTGAAACCATAACCAAGGGCGTCGGGCGAGACAAATTCTACCTTTAAATACAATTCTTGTCTAATTACATCCTATACCATTGTCCTTATCGTCAAAGAATGTAAAGTTAATGTTATGTATAACAAGGAGTAAATATCTCAAATAATTTTGTACACAGGACTCGAAATTCTGATGATTTCCATGGAATTCCAAAAATTCTCAAAGAATTCCAATGATTTCCAACAAGGGGAAGGTAACGGGTTAACTATCCCCCCCCCCATGACCCACCAAAACCAAAATATATCTAAATTCTTATAAAACAATTAATAGGAATTTTCAGTCTTTCAGAATAAAATGCATTTATGGATTGCGAAGTTGCGATAGTTAGCTTTTCGATTTTCTAAGTCTACTTAAACTTTCTGTTCTTCAATCCGGGGGGTCTGGCGGGTATGGAATACCCCCCAGTACACTAACAATTATTATGTTCAAAAACAAAACTCTTAGAGCCAGGTTTTCAGTTTTAGTTAATTTAAGTTAAGAGTTTGAATACAATAATTATTGCTAGTGTATAATTATTGCCAGACCCCCCGGATTGAAGACCAGAGGTTTATGTGGACATTATGCGATCGCTATTATTAAGTAAAAACTTTTCAGCATTTATTCAGTCTGATCTAGATAGTTTCCGAGCTGAAGACAAAGCTGATCTGGAAGCTGTTTTTGACCTCTTCATTGACGTCATCTTAAATTTTTTTCAAAAATCAAAATGCGAAACTGTGATCGGTTTTATTAAATCAGAACTTGTGAGTCTTTCAGAACAAAATGCATTTATGAATTGATGTGGTACACACCACGCCACCCTTCAAAATAAATTATTAAGGTAATACAAATATTGATAAGTCACTCTCGATCGCTTTAATGGCTGACATTTCAATCCGGGGGGTTTGAAAGTACACTAGCAATTGTATTTAAAAGGGATCCCTTAGAGCTTGTCCCCCCAACACGATGGGTATCCTACCGACTTTAGTTTCAATCTAAAGAATTTCTATGATTTACAAGAAATTCCAAGAGAATCATTTTTGTCATTTTTTGGTGAAAAATGAAACACTCTGATTGGTCGATTTTTTTTACCAACCGAAAAATAAATTAAACTAAGATTAGGACTAAAAATATTTGTCCAATATTAATCCAAACCGGAAAATTTGAATTTTTTGAGCAAAAATTAGGGAAATTTAACCTTCGGTTAGCAAAAATTAAAACTTGGAAAACATATTTATTTAATTACCTTACTGCTCACGGAGTTTAGCAGCAACTTTCTGTGTTACTTTGAAAGTTAATTTTAAAAATATCAAGTCAAAATTGTAAACCGGGGGGTCTGGGGGGTGTGGAACACCCTCTAGTACATATCGCAGGATTTCCACTCTTTTAGAATACTTTTAGAAGATAGGGAATTTATAATTTTACAAATTTCTCCAGGAAAAACCGGGAAATTTTTTGTTTTTGGACAAAAGTGAGGGAAATTAAAACGTTCGGCTGAACAAAATTAGAATTTGAGCAACTTATTTATTTTTATATTATTCACATCAAGTTTAGGAGCAACTTTTTGCGGTACTTTGAAAATATAGAAAAACGGGGAATCACCCAGTAACGGGAAACGAAATTAAATGTTTAAATATTATACCGCTAAAAAAGAGATCCACAACACAACCCCTGGATTTGTAATTTCGGATAAGGAAGAATATTCGATTATCGAAGATTCCGTTCATCATCGTTAAAAGCGTCATCGTCGGACAAGTCTATTCAATCGCAATTTTTATTTTGAAAAACTCTCGACGATGCTAGTGAAAGAGCAAATGAAAGCTTCATAGTTTCCGTTCATCCGGTGATGCAGAGTTTTTGTTAATTTGTTGAAACGCAGATAAAACTCTGGATTAACTCAATTACCGTTTTGGATAAAGTGAACAATAGACTGCATAGAAATTTAAATAGTTGAAAAGGAATAAGTAAGTATTAAAACAAAAGTCTATCTCCTCGTTGAAGCTTTAACGGTCTACCTTTTCTGAATTGGGATAAAAGAGCACATTTAGATTCCGAAGGCTTTGCGTTTCAAATGTATGACTTTGGCGATACTGTTTTAACCGTGCCTGTTCTAAAATGAAACAATAAATTTAAAATTTCCAGACATTAGTCAATTATTACTCCTCCAAAAATTTGATCCTCCTCATTGCTAATAATTAAGTTAACACAAAACTTTGGGAAAACACAGCTAGACAAGAATACAAAATTTCCGACAATGTTTTCTAATTCAAAGCAACTTTCTCGCTAATTGCATTATTTTGTAATATAACTTCGATTGTTGTTAAAAATTTATGCATAACTACTTTATCTACCTATCCATTTTTTTTTATTGCCGCAGCACTTTCTAAAAATCCATTGTTATTATTACGAGCTTGACAATTTAAATTATTAACTTTTTATTTTTGGAGCTTTCCTTATCAGCAACGGAGGTGTGCGTGTTTACAAATTATATTTTATGCATAATAATTAGAATATGTGATCAATTTTAGTCGCTAACACCGCTCGACCTCAAAAATAAGTTTTCAAAATTATTCAGGTTATATTGTTTAATTTTTAATATACTTTTTCTTAATCACTCTCAAGTTGTTTTGTTCGTCTTTTCATTTCTCCCGGCCCGGATTTTCTTTCACAAAGTGTCATTTCATTTATCCAACTTACAGAAAAGAAACAACTTTTTATTTAGTAATGAGTTTTTGAAATTTTCTAAAATGAAGTAAGGATTTCAGTCATTGTGGCTTTTAATTTAATCTCGGACAGTTTTTCTTTTGTGCTCGATTTTCGAACTCCGAGAGCCTCCTCCATTAAACATCTAAACAGGACATCTAATTGCATTAAATTTGATCATTAATTAATTATTATAAACAATATCGTTAAATTTGTCGTCTCGAGGAAAATTAATTAATTACCTTTATTGTGGTAGCCATATTATTAAGGAACATCGCGATAAAGTACTTTGCATAAAATTTAATCTTGTTAAATTTTAATTAGCATTGTTTTAACGAAATTATTTTGTCAAAAATTTTTAATTTCCATAGTTATCCTGTCACTGCTTTTCAGTCAAAATCAACCATCAGAAATATTTCAAAAGAGACTCGTCTAAAGGTATATTTACATAATTTTTTGTTTTATTAATAGGATCTCGATTCGAATGTCCTCGTGGTGTACAACTTTATAATTACAGATTTATTTCCTTTCATCTTTGTGTCAATAATTATATGTATCCTCTTCTAAATGGAATTGACGAGAATTTTTATGGTGACTTACTACTCAACTTCCAAATTAACCCATTTTAGGAAGCTTTAAGCTCTAGTAACTCGAAAATTTATTTAACTAATTAATTAATTGGTTCATTAATTATAGAAAGTGTGCTGCTAAACCCTGAACATCTAAAATATTTTAACTTGCCAAGGTTAGTTTAGTTTTTAACTTTGCTGATATAGAGAGCTTTTAGGAGCTTTGAGTGTCTTAAAACTTTAAAAATAATTGTGAATGGCTCCAGGAAGAATTTATATAATAATGTCGGTGGATAAACGGTTATGACAAAAACCACTTAAAAATATTGACTACAAGAACTAGAATCGGTTTGATAATGCAACGGCAATATACTTGTAATCTTATCATAAAGACCTGCGCATGGGGTTGTTGGTAAGTGAAATCGGTCCTGCAAAACATTTTGTTCGGCAAGTGCACGCAACCACTAAAGTCTGTAGTCAAACTTTGCGTTTCACGGGGGTTGGAGCGTTGGTTAACCCTCCAACGAACGAATAATATCGAAACTTACGTGTATTTTTTTGAAAATTCAATCGCTCGAATTTTTTAAACCTAATATTAATTTTGTCGTGCAGAAGTGTGTTTTCCTAATTAAATTAATTATAAAATAAAGGGCGCTAATTTTCCCAAAGGGTTTCTAATATCGAAGTGTGATTAAATAACGAACAGATGGTTTTAATTATAATAACAAGTATTTTTATACCGAATATTTTATTATTTGAGGAGTTTAGTACTAAATAAAATTATCTAGCCGAGAGGTATTTATGAAAAAATGTATTTTTCAAACGACATTGCTGTGGGTATGAATTTTTCAAAAAAAAAATTAAATTACAACCTTTCATCGTTTTTAAATAATTTAAAGTAATTTCAACTTTTTAATGAGGAAATTTTAAAAGTTATTTTTAAAAGGCGACCCAATTAACTCAAAAATGCGAAGCATTCGAACTGATAATCCATTTGTGATTTTGATTTGTCACTTTACATTTTAAGTCTCAATCGTCTGTGTTTACATTTATTCTTGGCAAATTTATATATCGTTAGACATCAAAGAAAATTTTTATATTGTGAAAAATAAATATTACGCTTAACAGAGAACAAAATTTATTCAAAGTATTACCGTCAATTGGTACAAGAACTCTAAATTTCACCAATTGAAAATTGCTTTGTCTTCAGAAGAGCCTCAAAATTGACTTGAAAAATGAAAAATTAATTTGTTTAAAACTATATTATAAGTAACAACAAATCACAAATGATTCCTTTCATTTCGATGAAAAGTTGTTGTCATTGAACAGTCGAAAACTTTTATCATTTTTTTGTATTAGTTACGAATCTCCTTGGATGGTTTTTCTGAAACTTGAAGGGTCGATAGTTTAAATAAAAATTTCACTATATTGAAATTATGTTATGATAAATTTTGCGTTGTTTGGTTTTAATTATTTTAAGTTATGCTTTTAGAGAAAAATTATTGATATTGATTTTCAAAAAGCACTGCTACTTTAAGGCAAATATTATTTTAAAATTACAATGATTGCTTTTAATGTCGAAACTTTAAAAATCTCGATTTTAATTATTATTTACCCAAAATTACAATGCCTGTAAGCTGGAAGAACTAAAAATATAACTGACTTTAAATTAAATTTTTGCTTTTATGGCTTCATTAATAAATGATTATGTTTCAGTTTTAATCAATCAGGTTTATTTTGCTTCCGTAATTTCAATTCTTTGCAACATTAATGATTTTCTGCTTGTAGTCACCGAAAATCAAAGTCACATCCGCTAAAACCATGTCAGAGATTTTTCTAAAAAATAATTGTATTTGTAAAAAAGATGAAGCTTATTTATCTGATCAGCGTAGGGCATCATTTTTCTGAAAAGTCCTTTTTAGTATTTGAAGTAATTTAGGCTGTAAATGTAAAACTGAAAATCGAGAATTAAATATTGGTTTTAATATCGAATATCTGTCAATATGTTTTTCTCTTTCATGTTATATATTATATAATTTTTCAATTAATAATGTCTCTCTATTCTCTGTTTTCATTAAAATTAATTTAAGGACCAACGATGTGGTATTCACTTCGAATACTACATTACTTTATAAATAATTAAAAAATGTAAAGTAAAATATTTCGGTAGATAAATAAACTTAAATTTAATTAAAATAAAGCGTCTGTGGCGCTTTTTTCGTCTGTTCAAAGAAAAAAAATCACCTTACATTTTCAATTATTAAAAATGTCTGTTTCAAAACATAAAAATTAAAAAACAATAATCTATTATTGTTTCGCTAATTTCGGCATCGTCAGATCCAACATTTCAAATTATTATAAATTCGACTTTGTATATAAATATGTTACAAATCGTTCCACTTGATGACGCACAACAAAAAAATTCAACAGCAACATTGAATTTGCGTTTAAAATATTTAAAACAGATAAAGCTTTAATTAAAAATCTTTTTTTAGACTTAAAAAATTATACAATTACACAAACAATATAGATAATATATTAATTTTAGTCAAAAATGTAATCTTCTCTGATACCGCAAATTAACTTGACGTCATGTCAATCCAACATTCAATTGTCGAAATTAAAATTTCAGTTTTTCAAAAGCAATTAATTTTGGACAGCAAAAGTAATCTTAATTAATTAAAACAACATGTTTTAGAAATATTACAAACTCTCCATGAAAGAATTCATTTTTCTTTCAGATAATAATTAATTTGATTGTCAGACTTTAATTTGACATAATATTTGTGTTTTGTTAAGTTTTTATCTTAAAAAGTCAAAATTTAATGTTTTCTAATGTCAAATTAAAATCTGACAAGATTTATTTATGAAAATCAACTAAATTAGTTAACTAATCCAAGTAAAACTTCAGTTTGGCGCTGTTTTGTTGAATGCTAAACGCAAAAGTTTCAAATCAAAGTTTTGGAATTCGATTTTTAAGAATAATTAGTAGTGTTACCCTGTCAATTTGTTGTTATAAATTTAATGGATCTTAAATCTATTTATTAATTTAATTATTCACCGATGGAAATGGAATGTGGAGAGCAAAGTTTAAATGTACCTTTGTATAAATGATTAGTATACTGAAATTATGAAACGGCAAAAGGGGTTATTCAAAGAAATATTAAACCACTGGCTTTGTAGCGAAAGATAATTTTTTTTGTGTAGTAAATCATTTCATTTTCTTTTGAAAATTTTTGAACCTGAAAAAATTTGTTCGTTCCCTTCGTCATTCTTGATGTAGTTCGTTTTACATCGAGTAAAGTTTTTGTTAAAGTTTTTATACCTACAATTGGCTTGGATTTTATGCTCCACTTTTCAATTAATTATCTTTGTAATTAATCTGGCTTCATAGACAATTTTCTATTATCCGTCCAACAAGCTACCTACCGTGCTTTCACACATGAAATTTGCTTTGTTGACTGCAACAAAGTTTTCAAATATTATGATGTGCATTGTAGCCTTTTAGACGAAAAATCGTTCAAAATAATTTGATTTATAATTCAAACAATGTTGGCATTGAGTTTTTTTTATGTTGTATGAATTTGTATTTCAAGCCCAATTTAATACCGACAGTAACCGACTGTGTTGTATTCGAAATTGATTATATTAAATTGAAACTGTAGATATTACAATAAATTTGTTTGTTGCGGATTTTTCAAATTAATTTATAAATTTCTGGCATAAAACGTCTCCTCTAAAAGTTCTAACAGGCTCATACATATTTATGGCCAGCTCGTTTATAATTTTATTACACTTCATTTTAACCTAATTTCTCGTTTAGTAATTTTACTATTTGTAATTGTTTTGCATTTTTATTTCTGATTTGTTTTGCGTGACGTTTCGGAAAATTTATTATCGTTCTCAATTTTAATATGCAGATGCAAACTGCAAGCTACTGTTAAAATTAAAATTTCCCTCTACAGAATGCTCGGTGGTACCTGCAGGTTAATTTTTGCCCGTCGATAAGCATCTACCCTAGTATAAATAATATGAGGGAATTTTCCAAAGAGTTACGGTATTTAAGGAAAATCGTCTGTTTGTACTTATTACTGCATTGCTTTACGACAAAATTTTATTTTTCTCAATATTGTAAATTGAATACGTGTTTAGCAATACGTATAAGTATTAAAAGGATGAGACGTGCCGATTTTTGCTGCAGCATTTTTTCCTAAGTTATTGTAAAAAGCTTAGGATGTCGAGAAAGTTTTTTTATATTTTTAATATCGTCTGTAAACGAAATACAGAATATAAATAAGTCATAAATCATGACCATATCATTTTATCGGATCTCGAAAAATTCGTATGTACGTCGTTTGATCTTAAAAAGTGGCAATATTGGAGCAAGTGTACGTGAAAAAAGGTTTCGTAACTCGATATCTGTTGCACAAAAAATGTCTTTCCCTAGCAATTTTTAAAACGAAATACGGAGGGATGCAAAAAGTCCCATCAAATTTATCGAAAATTATCGAATAATAAAAAGGAAGCTTTAATTATTGTTGGAAATTTAGAAGAAGAAAATCGTAGAGGTGAGATTACCAAAGAGGGAAAACACATTTTGTCGTTGTAGTAAGAAAATGATATTAGGATATAAGTCGATAAGTGACGATCAATTTACTTTCCGACCTTTCTGCCGCATTTATTTACATCGTCACACCAACGAGTCAAAATTTTTATCTTTTATCATCTAATGGATTTTTTCGCTAATATTGACACATGTCCTGAGTTCTCTGTTTTCATTTTCACTATTCTATAAACGCATAATTTAAAGGGAAAGCTCTTATAAGAAGCGCGTCACAGATGTTTAAGCTCCCTTTTAACCATTTTTATTAAATTCTAGCGTTTGACAAAATTACTATTTTTATGTATATATAAAAAGAGCGCACTTGAAAATAAAATTAAATTTATAATTTGAGCTGCAATTTGTTATGAGAAAAAAAAAATAATTAAAAGTTGTTGTGTGAACAAATAATTCTGTTTTAGTTGAAACGTGAATGCCCGATACAAAACACTGTCGAGAGTAGGAAAATTGTTGTACAAATTCCTGTTTCACTCAAATTTATGCGTACCTATTCTGTTATTAATTATTCACTAGACATAAAATGGGCCGGCCCGACATATTAAGAAATTCTTTTAAAAGTAAAGCAAAATATTTTTGGGGAAATGTAAATTTTCGATAACGAGGTCCTTAACATGTCATGTAAAGATTCTCTAATTAAATTTTAAAGGACAAGCGGGAAAAGGAAAATTTGTAATTGGGAATTTATCGTTTTCGACGTATCGTCACGTCGAAAGCCAAAAATTTTCACCTAATACGTTCGCGAGCGCAAAACGATCGTAAAGGGAAATTTATATCCGAAATTTGACAATAATCGGTTTGCAAAAATTTCGCTTTGCCATTTCGAAAATTGCCGGTGTTTTATCTAATTTTGAGGTCATTTCCGTTTGGTTGAGAAAGTATGCAAATCGGTCGCGACGATAAGATCGAATCCAGACACTCTGAAATAGTTGAAACGCCATATTCCACCTTGAACTTCCTCTCATGATGAAAAGATAAGGTCATTTGACCTAAACAATGGGCAAATTGAAGTCTGGTGGAAAGCCTCGGTCTTGATTCGAATAAATATTTCGTAACGTCTTTGAAGAGGAAGCCTGTAAGTTATTTGTGTTTTGAAAACAAATTAAGAAAAGGAAAATAATTTTGCTAAATTTATAAGTTAGCATAAAATATTGACTGCCTTATTAAACGCATATCTTAAAGGGGAACCATCATTTATTATTTATGACTCAGCAGATTCCATTTTAACATTTTCTACTGCAGAGAACACATTTTATCCCTTGTGTAATTTCTGCACACCTAATTTCTGTAACGGAGCTCTACAAAAGTAAAACGCTTCATCCGTTGAAGTATGAATGAAAGTGTAAAACAAATAAATCCTTTCAAAATTTTAATGCAAAAGTAAGCACAAATACATTAATTTTATTTAAGTTCGCATTAAAATTTTGCTCGAGTTATCCAGAAACGTTTCGAAAATATTTTTTTGAAGTGCTACCTTAGCTGCCTGTTCGCATAGTAACCAATTCGGAGAGAGAATTTTTAAAAATCTCCATCTTTTTTTGCCTTCTCTTCAAATTTATCAAATATTATTCTTGAGATTTTAGAAAACAAATTTTTATGTTGCAGGAATAATAAATTTAAATTTAACCCCTAATTTAGTAGTGCGTCAGTTTGATAGCAGCCCCTTATTATTATACCGTATGAAAATGAACATCAGGTGTTGCGTGATAAAATGTCGAGGATTATTTTGTTATTCCTCCACGGTTAACTAATTTAAAACTTTTTCGACAAAATTTGTTTACTTATTTTATACGACTAATTAACAATAAAGCCGTTTTTCTATCACTTTCCACACGCAAAAAGAAAAAATTGTTTTATTTATTTTGCAAGAAAATCCAGTTCGGACATTTTTGTGCTAACGTTGTTGTGGGTTACCCTAATTTTCCGACCGGTTAACCAAAAACTTCGGTCATTTTGGTTTTTCGTTTTATTCCTGACATTTTTTCTAATAATATGTATGTGATGTTAAAATTTTCTTCTGCTTTTAAAATGTGCTGACTCTTAATTCCCCATATGTGCCTTAAGTAATATACTACGTGCTAATTAACTTTACGTGTCGGCTCCACTTAATTTACCCCACTTTCGGTTGTTACTCTGCATTTCTGAACATTTTTATTTATAAGTCGACTGCGTGTGATACACATTTCCAGCTTTTTCCCTTGATTTATTTACTCGAGTGCAACTTACAATTTTTGCGTGCTACGTTATGAAATTTAAAATTTAGATTGTGCTTTCAAAATTGTTCAAAGAACGTTTTTGCTTCGTTTACGCGGAAATCAATTGCCTTAACTCTAGCTTGACTTTGATACACCCAGATGAGTGGATTTGAATGTTTTAATTATATAATATATACTCAAAAATTAAAGATGAGGCCCAGGAAACTGACAGTGCATCTTCGTGTTCCAAAAAGGATCGCAATATAAAAGTTTGTCTCCATTGATAAATGCACTGACGGTTCCATAAACGACGTTGTATAATTTATTATATAGAAAAAATATTCAAGTGTTATATTGTCTTCTCTTTATCTGCTGGTTCCAGGTAACATTATAAATGAGCTAAATGCTGCCTTCTTGTAGAGAAGCCAGACGATGCTGTTGTGGATCATCGTGAGATCTTGGCCTAAGGCTGTATGCGGTAGACAGGAAGAAGGGTTTAACAGCGATTTACCACCCTAGAGCGCAGAATTCGAAATAAAACAAAATTATTTATATATACTTTTACGAGTGCAGGATGATGGCACTTTGCGCACGCCAATAAGAAAATCTTATACCAACTTTTTCTCGTGGAACGCGACTTTTGGTTGAGTGTTTAATGTTCTTCAAAATTGACCGTACTTTCGTTTATGAAATTACGTAGCGAGAGCACATAAAGTCGTCGTTTTGCAGTAATAATTTACAAGGGTAAACCGTATTTTCGTGGAAAATGACAAATTTAAATTAAAATAAACGTGGTGTTAATTAAATGAATTATAAGTAATTTGAATGCGGAACTACATACCGCTTTTAGAAAATTAATTTATTTTATTATCCTTCTGTGCGACTTTCACGGATTTTTTAAAGTCCTTTGATATTTTATCTATATATCTAAAATTAAGAGAACTTTTTTTTCGGAACCAGCAAGCACATAATTTAAAAATGTTGTTGTTTCACACGGCGTTAATTTAATTGCTTTCCGTGTTGGTCGTTTAAAAAAAACTTTTTTACGTTCTTTAATTTTTTCAAAATTTTTAATTCCATTGTAGTCATTTCTTTTATTTCGAAATAGCATGGAAACTTTTATGCTCGAGTTCAGTTCCCATATTGAATCGCACCGAGCAAATATACTGCTGCTGCCAAGAAAATTGAAAATTTAACTTGACAAAATTTTCCATTGCATGAAAGGAAATGAATTTTATTAATTTTCATGATTGAATTTTAAAAATCTCGTGCTGTTTTAAGCAGCAACGAACTGCTTCCTCGTTCCTTAAAACGAAAAGTAAAAAACAGGAGCAGTCGATTTACGTTATCTCCTAAATTTGGAATTTAATTAATGTGTACGTGTATGCAAATAACTGTTGTCGATTGAAGTTTAGACTAATAGACTACATGAGTTAATAGTCGGTTGTAGATAGTTACGATGCGGTATTAAACTTCAAGATAAATTGAGACAACTTATTTACTAAACTTTATCGACACCATAATTAAAAATTCCTGTGCCATTTACGATGCGACTCGAAATTAACTAATAATTCACCATGGACAACAAACTATTAAAGTTATCTTAATTTCGCGCAACTTGCTCGGAGAAAAAATTCTTTTCAATAAATCACTTTCTCCAAGTTTAGTATTGTCGGGTTTTCACTTGGTTGTATTAAATTTGAAATCCATATACGAGAGACATCACGAACCGTGCAATTAATATTTAAGCAGCATCTTGGAATTGCTTTTTTCCGGCACAAACTTTAATTTTAGGAACAAAAGCTTATTGCGAAAGAGTGACAAATTTAGTAGTGCTGATTAAACGTCTAGTGGAGTAAATTGTTATTTCATTATTCCCCTGACAAATTACATTGCTAACCTTTTCAAATGTTGAGTACACGTTTTTGTAAGCGCACTTAATTACGTGTCAGAACCTTGCAACATTTGCTGATGAGTGTTAAAAAAATACTGTAATTTTGATATTACACGATCGATTTAGTTTCAATTTTTCGCCATTTCCTCATAAAAGATTCCTTTTATTCAGAACTGCACGCTTTAAATTTGCTTTCAATGTAATTCTAATCTCTACACTCGGAACAATAATAAATTTGCTGTGAGTAGAAGTACAGTGAGTACTTTTTATTATAAAAATGGTAGATTCTAAATTTTTTTAATTTTTTTCTTAAATTAGTATTCGTTTGTAATTTGTTTGCTTCGGATCATAACTCGAGTCCTAATCGTGTACACAGTGCAGACGCATTTTATCGAGATTGCTCAAATGAATGTGAATCTGGGTAGCAGAGGTCACATTTTTCACAAAAACAGACATTTTTAACCATAAAAACCGAAACCTCTCCTTAATATTTTTTTAAATTTATGGTATGAAATCATCAAATCCTTGCTGCACTATTTTAGATTTTGATTAAACTTTGTGAAAATTTTCTTTGGATTTCCAAAAACCAATATCCAGAAGGATTTAATTTTCGCACTTGCTACTTCCGGTCCACACAAAATCAAGCAATTGAAGAGACTTATTTTTGAGCTTAGCGGTTTTAGCTGTAAAAACTTTTTCTATTAAAGATGTCTAGTCGACCAAGGTGGCATTTCGAAGCTGAAAGATGGCAAAATATAAACATTTACATAATTCATATACCTGAAAAATAACATGGTATTGAATGCGTGTATTTCAGTATCTAAGCTGTTGAATTCAAAAGTCTAATCGTTCTCTGATATCAAAGAGCACATATAATAAGAGATTAAAAAATTTAGATCGACTCCTTCAATCAACTAGTCATGAAAAACTCTTTGCTTGAAATTTCAAAATTTTAAGAAAGACATGTTTGATAAGAGAAAAAACTTGAAATTTACAGGATACTTAGTTCTTACCTTTAACTTCAAAAAACTTCAAAGTTCCTTTTGTTATTTTCTTCTCTCGCGGATGTACAGACGTTCAAAGAGAAGCAAAACATATAGCGATTTGTTTCAGTAATCAGTAATTTGCATCAGTAATTGTATTAAATTGACATCCATAATGAAAATACTAGTGCTATATACTAGACCCCCCGGTTTGAGAAGTTACATTTTTGAATGCATGTTATCGTGTTACTTTCATACCAGAGAGAAGGGGAGACTAAAACTTTTTTTATTTTATTTGTTAAAATTTTTTTATTTTTGTTTAACTTGGAAAATTTTAAATCTTTCTAGTTTCTCGAATATTCAGAATTCGGAAAATATTTAGAATCAGAAACAAAAAATCCGTGTGCATATTTTATGATTAATTTTATGGAATACGGAAATTCCACTTTTTCATAAACTAGAACTACGTTTACAGGTACCTAGTAGTATTATGCACTGGAGGTCTGGGAGGTCCAAAAAAACAAACTTCTTATTTCTCAAACCGGGGGGTCTGGGGGGCATGGAATGCCCTCCAGTACATCAGCAATTGTGTTAAATTGTATTCCATAATGAAACACTTTGAACCTTGAAGTTTTTTGAAATTAAAGTTAAGAACTCAGTAATTGTCAAAATCAAAGAATTGTCCGCGAGAGAACAAAATACCAAAAAGGCCCTTGAAGTTTTTGGAACTTAAAGGTAAGAACTAAGTATCCTGAAAATTTCAAATTTTTTTCTTGCATCAAACATGTCTACATTGTGAAATGTAGCCTGAAATATGCAAATTTTGAAAATTTTGAAATTTCAAGCAAAGATTTTTTCATGAATAGTTGACTGATCGGAAGTCGCAAGTACAAAAATTAAATCCTTCTGAATTTTGGTCTTGGGAACCCTAAGGAACATTTCCACAAAGTTTAATCAAAACCTAAAATAGTGCACAAACTTTTCATACAGCGCAGCGTTTTGTGTTTAGTTCTGGAAAACTCTTCGTTTTTATTGTAAATAAATAAATTTAAATAGTTTTTAAAGTTATTTAATGTATAACAAATTAACTGCAATTAAATTGAACTAATCAAATTCATAATAATTTGTGGCTACAATACTACAAAGTTGATATTTGAACCTTGTAAAACAATGTACTATTAATTCTAAAGTGCATGTCAAACAAAGTTCCACTTTCCATCCGAATAATACAATATATTACTTTTATGAATATTAAAAGAGGAAAATGAGAAGTTGAACTAAAGTACTTATCTTTTAAATTAATAGGATGAAATTGGCTGTCATTCTGATAAATTGTTTAAATCAAAATTTGAATGTCGAATAAAGAAAATCTTTGAAAATAAACCATAATAATTATTTTTGCCAAACTAATTAAATTTTTTTATAAAATTGGAATGCCTTGTGATCTCTCTCTTGGTTTGTTTCATCCGCAAAATAATTTATTAATTAAAATATTTTGTTCTGGCTCTTTTAGCTGAACACCGATACATCCACTCATACTATATTTTGCAGCAATGTCGTTTGATCTTCGGGGGCAATGTTAATTAAGTACCTTACGTAACTAATTTCTTGCAGAAGAGCGGTGAATTTATTAATTCCAAAGAAAAAGAACCAACAGGTGTTCATCTACTTATCAGTTCGTAAGAACGAACACGTTTGGGATACTAATGCTATATTTTCTACAAAACTTTTAGAAATGCTTGCAACAAGTGTCGAAAATGTACAAGACAATAATGATAAAAAATAAAAGCATCCGAAAAAGTTGCGATAACGTAAAAAATGAAACCGGGATGTAAGACAAAGTGTGAATTAAGTGAATGACAAATATGTTGGCCTGCGTGTGCCAGCCATCGGACGTCGGAATTTTTAGGCGTTCGCCAATTCCAATCGGCGGCGCCTCGACGTTATCGAACAACAACGGCGCAATTCCAAAGCAAAATCGTTTGCCGCAAAATCATCGGGTTATTACCAGCGAACCTAATAATCCCAAAATTAACAGAAGTAAATTAAACAAGACCAATAACAAAAAGTTAACGAAAATCAATACCAAAAGTGGGAACCTTATTATAAAATCAAGTGATAATTTAAATACAGCAAACGACTCCAACAATAAAATTTCAACCACAAAACTTTCATTAACAGAACACACTTCCACGAGGAACAATTATTACCCGCAAAGTTCTTCTGATGTACAACTTTCAGTAACTAATTCGAATCCCAAGAAATTGAACTCATTTAAGAATATTAATTCCAACTCAACTACCGCTGTAAATCCTATAACAAGTTTAAATATTTTACAAAATCCAATTGAATCATCAAATATTAATAAGGACGACGTAAAAGGCTGTGAATTAGGTATTTCAAAAGTAAACGACATCATTGAGCAACCTAAACCTGTCAACTTTGAAGAGGTTTGTATATCATCGAATAAAGTATCTGTCTGTCTTTCCTCCAACTAAATATTAATATAGTCGACTTTTACATTAAAAACTTTTAATAATGCGTCTTTGCCATTAACGTTCGTCAAGTTTATCCTTCCGGATTTCAGGATGTCCCTTTTCTCTATTATAAATTTGTATAAAATGCCAACAAGTTTAAATTCTAATCATCTTTACCTAACATAAAATGTTCTTTTTTAAGTATCGACAGTTCTCGTAAGTTTACTCAAAACTTTTTCCTTTCAAAAGTTGTTTGACTGAGTATGCTGGAGAGATTTGATTAGGTTTTCTTACATCGACCTGATCCAATAGTGTCTTGGGCTAGCTATAGTGCGATGAAAATCGATCTTTTTTCTTCTTCTTCTTTAAAAAATGGAACATTGCATTGGTCAGCACAAGCCGACCTTCTCTTCGCATTTATGAAATGTGAAATTATACCTATGGAATCCATTAACCGCACCTTCGAAAGTTACTGTAACTTAACAAATTGTATGATAATGGAACTCGATTACCATAATAAAAAAATATTAAGGTTAAATTAACAAAAAGTAATGGAAGTTCATAAATTCATACCAAATCAAGGTTACGTAATACACAAAGCGATTTTGGCTATCCAATTAGGTGAATTACTTTGGTATTAAATAACAAAATTTGATCGATCCGAAGAAGTAAAAAAACATTTCTTGTTTTACTATGTACGAAATGCTTAAGTGCAACGATGCTGACAGTTCCATTTGTAGAAATGAAATTGAAAAATTGAATTTTTTTTGTCATTTTCACCTTGATATCTAAACCGATTTTGAAGTTTTAATTAGTTTTATTGGCATTTAAGCGCCGTAATTATGAATATTTATAATGCATGGATGTGTGCAGAATTTTATGCGAAAAGTTTGTTGGTCTATGTTAACATAGTTGGTGTAAATTAAGTTGGAAAAGTTACAAATAACATTACCAATTAATTTAGGGGGTTAATGCGGTGATATCCTCTGGGCACAGGCTAAATAACGATCCCATGGATGTAGATTAGAATTTTTTTTCGAAACGAATTGAGATGAAAGAAGGAAAGCAGTCGAATAGTAAAATGTAGTAAAACTGTTTTTAATTTTAATTAATCGGTAGGACATTTTGCGTTGTGGGAACAACATACATATTTTCTCAAATTACTTTTGTTGATTTTGAAAAACCCTCTAGGTTCACCTTTGATGAAATTTAGCCAAATTAATTCAAAAATTCCTGTACATGTTTTTGTGCGTTGTAGTTACACGACGTGTAGGATAATTAATAAATTTAATCCTTGTTCGCGAATTTTACATCTTAATTTTGTTTACTTTGAGTAGTTAATTTTCTATAACATGAAATTTTCGAAAATGTTAATTTATTTGATTAAAACTTTAAAGCTAACTTGTGAATATTTTATTTGCATCGACTAATAATAAATTCAGCATACATCAAGTTTTTTTTATTCGTATGAATAAATACGTGCTAGAGGAAATGTTTTTGTTAATTAGAACGCAATCGTACACAATTTTAACGAATGTATTTTACATTTTAATAAATTGAGCGGAATAATATTTCGCAATGTTCCATCGATACGACTTTATCACGTTTCTGATGTACCAGTTCTCGCTAGCAGAATCCCATTTCATAATGCACGATTTCGATTCCCTCTAGTACATCTTCCATTGACAAATCGTATTACCTACATCTAAAAGCAATAATGGTTTCAAGCATAGGGTTGATTGAAACGATGTGCATTCGATTTAAATGGTTGCACCTCATTGTTAAAATATTCCATAAATTGACACTTTTATTTTACACTGCGCAAATAAATTCTATTTGCTTTTAATTTAACAATAAATTGTTCAAATACCAAATAAATTTTACCGATGTTCTCTTCCATTCCTAGCCAGAACAGATTGCCTCAATAATCAATTCCTTTTCGTTCTTGGCACACTAGGGACTCGTCTCTCATTGAACGATAAGAATTTATAAGAGCGAAAGTATGATCGATAAATAAAAAATTTCAATTTAACTTTTTCGACATCCTCTGACCTTTTTTTCTCCTTTATGTTTCAGTTACCTGAAGGAGTGCAGCTAACACTAGGCGAGCTGCGCGAAATGGCCTGCAGACAGCAAGCTCAAATTGACTCGCAGCATCAACTGCTGGCCGCAAAAGAACAACGTCTGAGGTACCTAAAAGACCAAGAGGCTAGACAGCACAGGGTTCAAGCCGAAACGGAACGACTGCGAAGGCTGAGGGATCGCGTCGATGCACAAGAACTCAAACTTCGCAAACTACGTGCTCTTAGAGGACAAGTGGATCATCACAAACAAAATAATATTACTCTCAGTAAGTTTAAAATCTCAATATCGCAATTACTGCACCATCATAGTGACTGACCATTTTTTCTAAGCGATTACACAATCTCATTGACTATTCACATTTAGATCTTTTGCTAAATCATCTGTGGAAGTGAAAACGCGATTGTGTGGTGCAATAATGAAAGTTTTGTCGCACTTGGGACATTTTCAGACTAAAGTTTAAAATGAAATTCCTAGTTTCACATTAAAAATTTAAAAAAATATTTATCCTGACAAATTCTCTTGGTTTTATCTCAAATAAAACTGCTCGAGAGAAAACATTGCTGTATGACACAAAAGTCGGTAAGACAAATCCTTAAAAACTTTACCAACTTTTGTTATTTTTTTATTTTTATCAAATTTTTCAATGCAATTTTTGCAAACAGTAATTTTTCTATGGATAACTTCAACTTTTGCAAAAGTTTCTTCGTCGGCAAAAAATTGAGAACGAAAACATAAATCACGATTTTATATTTTGTTGTGATTTGAATTACAGATTAACTACTGCACAGTATTAAATAGAATTTTAAAATTGTAATAAGAAAATGTAAAAAAGTGGAAAACCGCGGGCGAATTTTTTACGTTGTTTGGTTCTTAATGTAATATTTGATAATCGCAAATCCAGCGCACAACGTTTTCAAACTCTGGGTTGCTCGTTTTCGACCCACATCGACGAAATCATTTTTTTATTTTTGTAAATTTGGTAAACTGGTAAAGTTTCTTTTATTTAAATTAAGAGCACGTATTTGCAGACTTTCAAATTGAATTTTTACTTCAAACGACGGTGCAACATTTCGGTTTCGAACCGAACTTTTTTTGAAGTAGCAATTAAAAGTAGGTATATATCCCGATTCCATATTTTTCGTTTTTCTTTATTTTCGGAAACCTTAAAACACTATTTGTATGCCGCAAAATTTGACAAAACAATGAATGTGGTCGATAACATAAGCGTTTATGGATGAAAATTTGTATTCAATTTTTTCTTTTATGTTCGGAAAATGGGTCAACGGTGTGTAAAATATTTTGAAAAAAAAAGCTGTAGGTGAATTTTCTTATTGTCGTGCAAACAACAAAACAACTTTAGATGGAAAATTGTTATGTCGCGCGACTATTTCCGTGATTGCCATTATAATAAACAGCAAATGAGCTGGCTTGAAGATTCGACAATTTAGATTCGGTCTAATGTTATTGGAAAACATTTTTTTCTTCGTGGAGATCCAAGAACGCATAGTACAGAATTCCACGATGAGCTCGAGGCACAAGAAATTCAACTAAAATGATATCTCTCACGCGATTTAGGTTTTACTATTCAGGCTGTATATCGAGCCGGTCGGAATTCAGATTACATTTAAACTTTTCAGTAAAAATATACCAGATGATGGTACTTACTCTTGGCGTTAGCTCCTTTATTATACACCCATAAACAACATCTTTTCCTATCGAGCAAATAATGATCGGCAACCCTCCTTTTCCTTGTAAGTTTGCGGCTGCTTAGTTATTACTTGTTTATTTTGGATTTTTGGATTTATGTTTCCATCCAATAATTTAAACTTAACTAGGTATTTTATTTTGCCATCGAATGTTTCGAAAAAAGTTTCTTTTGCCGAATTAAGATCGAAATCTGAACTGGATTTCGAATGCTAACAGAATTCAGAACAAACAATTCTTTTTAATTTCGTTCTTTTTCCTTGATTTTGTATTCTCTGCGAAGAAGAACTTTCTGAAAACGACTTCTGGAAATTGATACAACTAAACTCGATTTCAAAATGACGACATGAATTTTATTTCTGTTTAGAAAAACAATACCGTAAAGTAAATTTATTGTAAATTTAATTTTCAGGTACGTCGAAAAGCCTCGAATCATTTTGTTTACTTAATTTTGGATAAATTTCAATTTTTATTGGTAATCTTAGTCCCCATTAGGTAAGGATAAGTGCAAAGTGGAATAAAATCGATCTTACGGTTTTCAAATTTAATACTCTAAGCGAAAACACCTCAAAAATTGCATCGGAGGAAGGGAATACTACCCTAGACATACTAGTTTCGTCTTGAAATTTTTCGAAATGATTCCGCGAAACTTAAAGCCCGCCAGGGTTTATCGTAAAGTTTTAAAAAGTTTGTCCAATTAAGCTTATCTGATAAAATTTAAAAACGAGTATTAATTCGAGATTTTCTTTTTCGCATTACTAACTTGCAGAATAATTAAAAATCCTATTTTTTCGTCACTATAACGCCAGATAATCATCTTTAATAGAGCTTCTCAAATAAGGTAGAGAGGAAAATCGACTTAAAAGTTTGTCCAAAAAAATGCTTTCTAAGGTGGAATCATTACTCTTTGTGTCCGTGTCATTGTAACTGACACTTGTAACTACTAACATTTATAAAATTTCTATTGAATTCGTTCTACTATTTGTGTCGAAAAACCATCATTTTTATTTTTATTTATATAAGAATTAATAAGAAATGGAATTTTTTTTAGTTCTTTCGCGCCGAGTGAAATTGAATTTTGTTATATGTAGGTAAACATTACAAACAATTTTATTTGACATCCAAATTGAATTCAAAGCTTAAGAGAAAATTCTTTTGCTCGACGTGGTGCTAATCTTGAAAACACAAATTTTTATTTATCGGGGATGGATTTACGACACCGAAAGATAAAATTAGCATTTTTCAACGTTTGGTCTCTAACATTTTGACTGCAAAAGTCAAGGATCCATTTATTATGCTTGTATTCGCGTAATGCTCTCCGTCCAGTCTCATTTTTCAACTTAGACACGCGCATATTATGGCGAAAATTGGAAAAGCGAATAAATGTTATGCCTTTGGTTTATTTATAAAATAAAAAAATGATTAATTATGCATTTTTTCAGCAAGTGACCTTGACTCAATTCGAGCCTTGTTCAATGAAAAGGAAAAAGAATTATCACTTGCTGTTGCAAAAGTTGAAGAACTCACTCGACAGCTGGAGGAATTGAAACGTGGTAGGTCCAGGGATCAGGCGCCTCCCTCTTCTGCACTGGAACTTGACAAATTGCGAAGGGAACTTATGGTACAGTAAACAAAATTTATCACTCGACGAAATCTAAATATTCTTTTTTTAGTATCGAAATAAACTAAACGAACAACAAAATCACCGATTAAATCAGCAACGAGAAGCCCTCACCGCACGTCAGGAAGAAATGACCAGTATCGATAAACGAATATCGGAATTACAGGAACGCTTACATCGAAAAAGGTTACTAAATCAACAACTAGCAACACAAATTACGGCAGTTTCCAATAAAGCGGCATATCATCAACTTGTCAGGTAAAGAAGTCTTTCAAAAACCGAAAACATTCCTAATCGTTTTTTCCTTATAGGCTAACAGGGTCGACGGACCAAAATAATCAATTTTACGGAAGGAAACAACAGTCTGCTAATCAACCCTTAATTAATGGATTGTCGAGGGGTAATATTGCGACGGTTGAGCCTTACAATCATGTTCCTCTTCCAAATGGCCATCAAGTTAAAAATCAACATCAGGAGGTTAGTTAAATTCGGTTTAGTACCTTCGTACAGCGTACGAGGCTACTTTATCCTCTTGAACATAATCACGTTTCTTTTTAGAACCCAACATATCATCCAGTATATCAGCAAAATCATCACGTTATCAACAATAAAGGCGATATGGAGCAACAGAACATCCACGATTCTCAAGATAAATTATCGAATCATTATCCAAACAGAATGGACGAAATTGACGCTTTGAAGGAATTTTCCGTTTCCAAGTCTGATCCTAAATATCAAACGCTACCTTATAACACTAAGTTTACAGTTAATTTAATGTCAAATAGAGTGAACAATAGATTACCTGAAAATAACGACAATAATGTAAATAGCGAATGCAAAGAACCAATCCAACACATATCGTCAAACTCATATCACATGACAGCTCATAGTGCTCCCTTAAACATAGTAAATAAAAACGTGGCGACGCCATTAAGTCAGAACGATTTGATAAATAGAAAAAATATCGAACAAATCAACAAAGAACAACACTTGAATAATAATTACATCAACGGCGATGCTTTAGGAGAAAATGTACAAAAATACACCCCTGCGGATTCGAACACGAACCACACCTTACACGTATACCAGGTATATATTCTTTTTATTTTTTTTTTAATTTAAATTTTACTTATACTTTTTTTTTCAGAAGCCAATCAGCAGTGTAGCTCCAACGGCGGTTAATCACTTAGGAAAATTATCGAATGTTTATCAAACATCTTCGATTAAAGTACAACCTGTAGAACCGCAAACCGTAGTAACAAGTAAACAACTTCCCATCATTTCTTCAAATTTACAGCATACTAATGTGCAATCACCTCAATCTTTAGCCTTGTCGCCACCTCAAGCAAATAGTACTCCAATTGGAACGCCGGAAGTATCGACGGATAAATCACGACCCGCATTACCGCCAAAACCCGCAATCAAACCACCGCCAAGGCAAACGCAAGCGAACGAAAACGACCATTCGATTCTCTTACCGCCACCGCCCGTTCCTTCGACAGATCCACCAGAAGACGGTAAAACAAATCACAAAACTCCTCCTCCGCCACCGATAACCAAATCAATTCAAAATTTTAACAATCAAACTAGCAACCAAAACGTTAACCATCCTGCTGACAACATGCCCATCATTAAAGCTAAACCACTAACAATTAAAAAGCAACCCTTAAGCGAACAACCAAAATTAAGAAACGTAAATAAACTAAACGGCGCAATTTCCTCCTCCAACAGAAGAATTGAAATTCCGCCCGTTTTTCATTTTCCAGAGGTCGGCACCGAAAAGGTGACGACAGAAAATTCAGACGTCGTAAAAGAAAAAGGTGTGGACGAAGTGGATAAAGCTCCAGTCGAAGAAATAGATATTAAAGCAAAAGACGATAGCAACAAATCGAACGACAATGTCGTGAGGAGGTGTAAAAAGGGTAATTTGAAGCAAACCGGAAAGGCGAACCTCTCGAGGAGGGTTAGTTTCGATCCTCTGGCGCTTTTGTTGGATGCCAGTTTGGAGGGCGAATTGGAATTGGTTAAGAAGACGGCGACGCAAGTCACCAATCCAAGTGCCGCGAACGACGAAGGAATTACTGCTTTACATAACGCAATTTGTGCCGGACATTTTGAAATTGTGCAATTTTTAGTTGAGTTTGGTTGCGATGTGAACGCGCAAGATAGTGACGGATGGACGCCGTTACATTGTGCTGCTAGTTGTAATAACGTTGCCATGGTTAAGTTTTTAGTTGAACACGGTGCGTGCATTTTTGCAACGACTTTAAGTGATCACGAAACTGCGGCCGAAAAGTGCGAGGAGGATGAGGAGGGATTTGACGGATGTTCGGAGTATTTGTACAGTAAGTTTTTGGGATTTTAAACTTTTTGAACTTTTGATGACGTAGTTATTACTTTTTAGGTGTACAAGAAAAATTAGGTATACTATCTGGAGGTGTGGTTTACGCGGTGTTCGATTACAATGCGCAACAACCAGACGAATTGTCCTTTTGTGCGGGACAGCAATTGATGGTGCTAAGAAAAGGTGACGAAAGCGAAAGAGAGTGGTGGTGGTCTCGTTTGGACGATAAAGAAGGTTACGTTCCTCGAAATCTTCTTGGAGTAAGTTTGAGTTATATTTTCGTATCCTGGATTCGTTACTCCGTTTTTACTATCCGTCCAATGAGACTAAAGCAACCAGAGGGTGCGGTAATTAAATTGGATCTTCTTAATTTTCCGCACAACTACCAGGCAGGCCTTATATTTTAAGATTTCGACCAACCTCCCAGCTAATTGAGAACATCCTAAACGTATAATATAAAAATGATTTAAAATTATTTGATTTTAAAATGCAGTAATTGACAATCAACCGACGGTAGAGCTCCCAAAATGCTTTAATCTGATTGGACGCCGGATAATCGGCTGCTTTCCCTTAAGAGCATAAAGATTAGCGAATCCATGTGACATTTGATCCTGATCCGTCAATATTAATTTATAAAACTGGAAAAGTTTACTAAGTTTTCTTTTTTTTTCAGTTATACTCAAGAGTAAGTCCTAAAGAAGATTGACAAACTAGTTTTTTGTATTACACTTAAACTTTTACCCAAGTACCTTTTGCCTTTTTCTATTTTGTAATGTTGTAACATAGTAAACTTAATACCTTTGCTCAATATATAAATATATTGAATAGTTTATAGGTTCTTTTTGTTTGTATGTGTGTAATTATTTTATGTTTTGTAATTGTAATTATTTGTTTTTACTGATTAAGTATAATCTTTTTAATATATTTTTCAATCTATAGTTTTGTAAATATATAAATATGATATTAAAGTTATTTACACAACCGTCCATTGTTTATCCTTAATGTTGTTTTCTTTTCGACACTTTCCCAAATTTGCAATAATATATTTTATTAGCAAAAATTTTTTTATTAATAAACAGTAACATAATGGATATTTTTAATAAACAGGCGCTAATTGATGCTTTTATTTTCCATTATTCTCTTGAAAACTCAAAATTTAGATTTTTAATAACCGATTAAAATCATTACCTTTATTTACCCTAAGCAAATTTTGTAGAAAGAACGAAAACTAATTTATTTTTAATTTGGTGTTCGATTCAAGTGGTAATTTTTAAATTAAACTCAAATTATTCGTTGTTGACATTCTTTCGCATTGTTTGAAATTGTAATAAACGTTTATTAAATTATTGAAAAATGGGTTAAGTCCTTAAGTGTTGATTCAGAAACACTCTACAAACATTTCGCAATTTCTCAGTTCAATTATTTCATAATCAATTACGAAATATAGTTTTTATCGGACGCGTATCCAGAATTCTTCCGTTTTTCCACAAAGGGTTGTTCAATTAAATTTTCTTGCACTGCGTTCCTTTTTATGAAATTTTTTAAGACAAAAATTCTTGCCCTACACGAGAAGGACCGCAAGGGTCCACGCAGCTCGGCAGAATTTTTTTTATTAATTCTTAGATGTAATGACGTATGTCAACTCCGTTACTTTCACCTTCTCCATTCCAACTGTACTATTTCTTTTATGCATTCTTTCATTACGTCATCTAGGGCACTTGAGAATAATAATCAGTTTGCAAAGTTGTTTTATTAAACTGCTTTAATACGAAAATTACTAAACAACCATCCGGATATTCCTAATTATCGTGTAATTATACGCCGGTCGCTCTGTGCCGTAGCTTGTTGGTACTTTTGAAAGAAAAAAAACTATTTAACCAAGAAAGTTGAAATTGGAACCCTTGGCCCAGAAGTACAGTTTAAAAATTTCCCCCTTATCCTTAGCTTATCATTATTGCTATAATCTAATTGCGGCTGTCGCGTGACACGGTTTTTCTGAATTTTTTGAAATTCAAATTAAATTAATTACTTCAAAATTAGTTGCGCCAAAAAAATCTAAACATGTCACATGACAGAACATTTTAAGAATTTCGTGCCTGTACCCCATTAGCTAGTAATGTTTTAGATATTTACATTGAAGACTCGATACTTATTTCATCAGTAGAGATTTTAGTTAAATCCAAACCTGCAGAAATAGTGATATGGCATTTTCAAGTTCTGAAAGGGGCCATCCATAAATTACGTCACACGTTAGGGGGTAGGGGAGTCATCTCAGATTTGTGACAAAATGTCACATGTCAAATGTTGTGATGTCACAAAGTCAAATCTTTAAAAAATATATTTTTTGATCCAAGGATTGGTTTTAGCAACATAAGTAGCGCTTATATTCGTTTTTACATGCGCCCGAAAAAAAATTTAAATATTAATAAAAAGAAACTGTTATTTAAGACCTGCAAAAATGATTTAATTTAAGTTTGTTGTTAAAAAAAATGTCTGCGAATTATTAAATTTTATAGGATAGAAGTGTAGGCACGAGGTGACTCCTGGTAAATTGATCCCCGGTAGTTTGGTAAATATCTCGAAATTTGATAACTGAACAACCCGTGAAGAAAGAGCAAGTAGTGCACTGGAGGGCATTCCATGCCTTCCAGACCCTCCGGATTATTCCTATGATTTACGTTTTTCAAAGTTTCTGTTACCATATCATACGCTGGGGTAATAAAACATTTTAGCATTTAAAGTAAAAAACTGGGCTTTTTAAAAATATGGGGCATGGATTATTCCCGAATTTTTTATTTTTTAAGAGTTTTTTTAAGTTGCCCCTTAATACCATAAAATGAAGGTGTCAATCCGGGGGGTCTGGGGGGCGTGGAACGCCCTCCAGTGCATCCTTTGTTAATTATCTCGATGGTAAATATCTGGAAACGTTAATAACTGAATAACCCGAATATATTCTTTAAAAAAATAAAAAACACTGTAACCTACATAACCGATGCATATCTTCGGGCGGATATCTCTTTTACAAGCGATTTTGCTAATGAAAAATCATAAACTAACACTAAGCTACATAACCGATGCATATCTGCTCAAGGATATATATTGGGGATGAAATTACCCGGGGTTCAAATTATCAGCTACTAAAAGTGTGACGTCACTTGGCGGGGGAGGGTTCAATGGAAATGTGACTAAATGTGGCATAGGGAGAGGGAGGGGTCTAAAAACCTTAAAAATCGTGTGACGTAATTTATGGACGACCCCTAAATACGTCGAACGCCCAAAACTAAACGGTATTTTTTTAAATATGTGAGGTGTCAGGGTCAAGTATATGCTGTAACAAGTAAAAAATGGTTAATTACCATATAAGGGAAACTTGAGATTCTTGACCCAAAGGACTTCTCCAAACTGAAATAAAATTTTACAGCCAAATTTCTTGTGATCCACGATTCCAAGTTTCTCTAAATCTTCGTTTGGTGTTCAAGAACACACAAAATACTTTGGAATCCTGCCATAGAAATTCTGCAGCAGTTTCAGTTTTACGTGAAAATCTCAAGCAGGTTAGCTTAGGACTTAGTTACTCTCGGTAATTCTATACGTTTGAATTTTGAACCTAAATTGATTAAATTTCCTAGCCTTTGAAAGCAAACTTTTAATTTTACAATTGATTCTAAAAATTTCAACAATAAATTAAATTGTACAGATTATTAATAAATTTTTATAGAGGAAAAGGATTATTATCCTGATTTTTCTCGTCAGGTCCTTCCTATTAATGATTATTTTTTCTTCTAGATCTTTTACCTGAAGTAAAATCCTTGGAGACTAATCCGGTTTAAAACAATAATGCTTTGAATGTTTAATTATTTGATTTAAATAATTTATTTTATTATTAATATTAATACAGTACTGATTTATCAATGGAAATGAAAAAACAAAGAGCTAGCTCAAATGTAAAATAATTAATGTTGAAATAAATTTTCTCTGTAGATTTTTTTACCGTCACCGACTTTCCTATTGGAGAGTAAGTTGGGATTGGAAAAGATGAAAAAAGATTTTGGAAAATTTGAAGGTCCATTAAAAAATAGAAAAGCAAGATTCAGTTATTGACCACAAAATCAATCAGTATGAATAATTTAAAGTGGCAATATAAAATGTGGAATAGCTTGGCAGACCTTCTACATTGTTTCTAGAACATAAACTATTACTTTTTTGTCACATCTAAATATAAGTGGAAGTTGCAGTAATTGTACAGTACGTTCGGTTTGTGCTTCTTTTCTTTTTCAGAATGAAATAAACAAAAACGTTAATTTTCTTACATTCCTAAAAAGTAATATACGTATGGTGGTTTTTTGATATTCAAAAGTTCAAGAAAACCAGTTTGGTCGAACGCTATTTCGTGATGAGATGTGTGACGATCACTAAAGTGTATTACACATTACAATGGTGATAAAATAACTTTTGAAGCTTTTATAATAAATTTCTACCGCTAGAAATTCATCATTATCCACTGGCGTAGGGAAGCATCAAGGAAGGAGCTTATTGTAGCCATCAAAAAGTATCACACGTTCTTTACTCATAACATCGCGTTCGGTACCATATTAAACTTAGTTCGACATTGGTGCATTTTATATTTAAATATAATAAATGTGCGGCTATTGCGACCTTACCAAAGAATGTTCTACTTAAAGTTCTTAATATTTGTTTTTGTTATAATAAATTCCATCAAGTGCATGCCAAACTACCAAGTGTCCAGTGACTTATCTACATCAAAACAGAAAGCGAAAATCAAATCAGTGAAAACATTGCATCGCTTAAAATCTGAACCGGTAAGTGTCTTTATTCAATTTTACACCAAATGTAACAAAACTTAAGAATAACATCCGGTTTATTATTTATAGACCTCAATTTTGATTTGCAGTAATAATAACACGGTTAAAAAAGAAACCAAAAAGTGTGCCGAGATATAATCCTTTACTAATATAATGTGATGCCATTATTTTCAAAAAACCAACAATACTATATATATGTCACCTCGTCTACATGCTCAACCTTGCCGTACGACTTGGAATTTTGTATACCTAACGTAAATTAATTAAACTGTTAATTTTAATAACGGATAAATAGATTTCCAAAAGTTTTTTTTTTCTAACAGCACAGTAATAATAACAAACAGCAATTATTAATTTATAAATATTTATGGTTGGCACTTTTTTTTAACGAAAGTTAAATTTTGCATAAAATACATTTTTTACTATCAAATTAGCCATATAATTTATGTAGATTCGCTAATTTCTTCATACATTTTAAATTATTTGCGGGGTGTGTGCGTGTGTGCCGATGATGTATCTATCTTCAAATTTATTCCGAATTAAAAATTGCTGTTTCCTTTTATTTTCTATCGAAAGCTGCATTTGTTATAGCCCAAAACTTTCGTTACTTGACTGTAAAATTATGTTCCAGTTTGTTTAATTTTAAAATCAGTTAAATAAATAATAGTAATTATTGGTAACTTTTTCTTAAATTTAGAAAATTCAAATTACTACTGACGCCGAAACAAATAATTTTTTTAAAATTATTAATTATGTGCGAAAAGAAATCTACGTTACAGTTATAAACTTAATTAATCCAGATTAAATATTTTTTTTTAAATCCCAATAGTTTTGTTATAAAATTAATGAAATTTATGTAATTAACATAAGAGCGTCCTAATTTTTTTAGATGAAAATATAGAACAGTTATGTAATAATCGATATCCATTGCCTAATAGAAAATAAGTGCAGCAGTGTTTAGGTTCAAGTTAAATTAGAAATGACTATAATTATTAACGTTATGATGAACCTTTCTCTTTTTATTGGAGAAAAAAATTGGCTATATCTAATTATTAAGTAAGAATAAATTTCGATTTGTACACCAACTTCGTAATAATTGCAACGCGAGGTTAATAAACTTTTAGCAATTTGTTTCGTCTTTTAAAAAAATTGAAAGTTGGACCATAAAAATAAATAAGGATGTTGGACAATCTAAGGACAACTGTTTCGAATGCCTTTTGAACTTTTATAATTTTAATTAATAATTATAGATTCTCTTACACTTGAAAATGTTTTGGTTCTCCAAAAATAAAAAAAAATAAAGCATATTATTTTGTTTAAATTTTTGCTACACCAAAAAATCATTGTATTCAGTTTTATTCTTAATTTAATAACTCGATTGCATAAGTTGTGCGGCCTGAAGGCCGCATTGGTCTGTCACTCACCCGTAACATTTCAATTTTTTTGTATTTAATATAAAGAGAGAAACAGGTTTTGTGATAAAATAATTCAAAATCAAACTTAAAACAAATCAAGCTTTGAGCCTTCTTTATGGTTGAACCTCCAATATTTATCGAGCTTCAATGGGGTTGGGGTATATGGAGGTGAAGGACCCGTGTGCGAAGTTGTTAACGGGAGCCCTGCTTTTCCAAAAGACAAAAAAAAATTGTATACATGACTCGAAATTCCGATGATTTCCATGCAATTCCAGTGATTTCCAAAGAATTCCTTCTAAACAATAGCGGATATAGAGACGAGTAACTACCCCCCCCCCCCCCACTATTTAATTTTTTTAAATATTTAAAAAAATATATAGATGAGTTTTTTTATTTCTCAATTTTCTGAGATTGTGTAAATTTCCTAAAATATCCTAGAATTTTCTGTGATTCCCCATTTTACTACAAGTTTTTTTGGATATTTTTCTAAGATTTTCTAGAATTTTCTATTTCCTCTAATTTTCTACATTTCCTAATTGTAAAATTAGTGACATTTTTATGAATTCTCTAAGATTGTCTGGGATTTCTTAAAATTTGCCGTTCTTTCGTTCTTTTTTTTATTAATTCAATTAATAATTAATTTTGTGATCTAAATTATAATTGATTAAATAAGTCAGGATTTAAAAATCGCTCAAGACTTTTAAATATTTAAATAAAAATAATAATAATTGTGTTATTTAATATATTGATTAGTTACAGAGGGGGCCTGATGGCCCTCTGATTATTTTCTATATAATAATTACAGGGTTCCCACTTCTTTGGAAAAGTCATGGAAAATTTAAGATTTCCCTAATTTTGTCAAGGAAATTAAAATTTCAGTCGAAGTAAACAATTTCATTTAAAAGTTTTTTTAAATTTTAAAATAAATTTGTTTTTAAATTTTTATATCAAATTTATTTTATTTAAATATTAATTTATTTTAATTAAAAAGTTTTTAATTTCTTGTGAAAAGGATCTAAGCCTGGGATCGAAAAGTAAAATCAAAAATTTGATTTTGACAAAAAAAAATAAAAAACTGGGGGGATTTAACTTTAATTTCTTTTTTCAACAAATATAATTGCTGGTGCACTGGGGGGTATGGAATACCCCCAGACCTCCCGGTTTGAAAACCGAAAGATGTGTGTGTACGTTGTATAATTTACCTTCATATGAAAACTATTACTTCTCTTACAACGAATACATCTAGATATCGTTTGCACACAAACAAGATGTTTTAGTGCATATCTATACAACATATATCTATGCAACGTGAAAACTCTCACCGGGGGGTCTGGGGGTGTGGAACACCCCACGGAATATATTAAAATTCCTGGTACGGAAGTCGCAAGTTTAATAGCGTGGCAATCATTTTAACATAATTGCTGGTGACCTGGGGGTATTCTATACCTCCTCAGACTTCAAACAGCATCTATTTGTGCACCTCCTGTTTTTGAGATTTTTATAAAGATTGAAAAGGTCACAGTACAACTGGGGGCCCTTTTTGTAGGGGGCCCGCGTGTATTGCACCCACCGCACCCCGGTAGTTCCGTCCCTGATCTTGATTAATAGATCAGAACCAAAATTACTTTCCTAATTTGTTTATATTTTTGTAATTATTAACCTTTCAAGTTCAAACGATTAAGAATTAAATTAAACTTAGTGCCAGGGGGCATCTGCTCTACCCCATATAAACGATCATTTGCCAATTTTTCTACTATCAAGATCCAAGATCTCTGCATCTCTTAAGGCCGTTTTTCATCAAATCCATTTTTACTTCCTTGTAAAACAAGGAAGTATTGTAATCCCGATTTTTTTTCGGTTTCCAGATTTTGACGGAAATATCCGTTTTGACCTTCTCTGAATCCATTTTGACTATTTTCGTTGTGACGTCTGTACGTCGCATAACTCACATATGGTAGGTTGAAATTTTGGATTTAAAGCACTTATAGCATCTAGTTGTGCACCTCCTATGTTTGGTTGCGATTGTCCGTGCCAAAAGTCGTAATTAATGACGCGCATGAATAGATTAACGAGATTCTTGCAGAATTATTATAAAAATTACAAGGAAGTCATGTAGTGTCCACATCAGATTCTTTTATTTTCATCTAAACGTCGATTAACGTAATTATTAAAACATTATTTATTTTATTACATTAATTAAAATTAAAATAAGAGCGATTGAGTTGCACCCAAGTTCAGTAATTCCTGAAGAAACACGGATTGACGCAGATTAAAAGTCGTCCTCAAACCTATGCAATAACTTTTGCAAAAGTTAACCGATTTAACTTTTTCTGAGCTTTATATCTAGATAATTGCTGAAGCTATTAAACATTTCTAATTACATTTCTCTTTAAAACGATCATTTCCGTATTAGTTACGAAAGTTCAAAAAGTTAAAATTTGCAAAACTCTATGCACGGTTCTAGAGTTACTCTGTCTCTGAAATTTTTAATCTCTCCAATTTTGTGCTGTAGTTCAGCCTTGTTAAAATAGAAAATCAGTCGTAATTTTATTTCTTTCGGTGACTGGTTCCTGCTGGTGCTGGCTTCCATCTTCCAGTTTGATATGACGCATAAAGAATATTCATCTCTTTGAATATTATAAAGCTCGCCCATACCTCCCATAAAGTATTCGAATAATGTGTAGGATACAATCAACGTAGAAAGAGAGGTTTAACTATAAAAGGCTGATGCCATATTTGATACACAAAGGAATGTGGAACATGGAAGCCTAAATACTTTAAATGTAACCATAGTTCATATTTAACGTTTAAAACGTGATTAAAATTTTAGTAACTACAAATTTGCTTGACGCTCGATAATAGATGGATTATTTTTTTATATAATAATAATTAATTATGAAACGGTAATAATAAAGTTACTTTTAGTTGCGGGTCAACGTAGCCCGAAACTGGTACACAAATTATGTCAACTTTCAATGATAAATATTTGAAGTGTAAAAGAGGACAGTATCAATCATTAGTCTCTACGTGTGGGTAAACAAAAAGTAATACACTTTCATATAAAAAGTAAATTAAAAACCTTTAGGTCTAATATTGTGATTACCATTTTAAAATTTTTTGAATCTTTTGCATTTTGGCGCCAAAATTTGATATAATTACGGTTGCACAATTTTTAAAAAGCAATGATAATTATGCAGTAACTTCATAACTGTAAGTATATTTTATGATAAATAACTCTCTAGCTTACTAATGACCTTGAAATAAAAAAAATCTGTAATAACACCAAGCGTGGTAATTAGCTAAAAGAAATATGTATCACGACAAATTTGAAAAATTCTTCTTAAAAGCGAGTTTCACATTCCATCTCATTTTTCACGGGTAGTTTAATTTTGTTTCGATCCCGATCCATAGTTAACACATTTAAGAAGAAGCTTTCCCTTTTTAACCCTCCTATATCCGTCTTCAGATAATAATCTAGAAATCATTGCATAAGATGCACATCAAACTTTCCTTTAAAAATATTAACGAACTTGACCCACTTATCTATGATTTCGTACGCATCATAACAATAAATATTTTTCCTAGGAGCTGTTAGCAGAACGTTTCGGCTATCCATGTGAAACTCACGAAATCACGACCGAAGATGGATACGTGTTGACCATCCATAGAGTTCCGAGAGGAAAAAAACAGACCGAAAAGAAAAGTCCCAGACCGGTAGCTTTACTCCTTCATGGATTTTTGGCTTCGTCCGACTCTTGGCTGTTTCGAGGACCAGGAAAAGACTTGCGTATGCAATATTTCGCTTTGCTTGAACAGAAATGTTTAATTATTCCATTGCAGCGTACGTCCTCGCGGATGCCGGATACGATGTCTGGATTTGTAACGCAAGAGGAAACGTCTTCTCCAGAAGTCACGTGAACTTGAATCCCGATTTGGATACGGCGTTTTGGAACTTCAGGTAAGACTTTGATGCCGAATCCGGAATTTTGTTTTTAAATTTCTTATTTTAGTATTCACGAAACCGGAATATACGATTTGCCAGCGTCGATCGATTATGCTTTGAACCACACGCGCCAGACGTCGTTGCATTTTATAGGGCATTCCATCGGAGCGTCTGCATTTTTCATTATGTGTTCGTTAAAACCAGAATATAATTCAAAAATTAAACTGGCCAATGCTTTGGCTCCGGCAGCTGTTATTTCTCATTCCGTTCCACCTTTGACGAAATTTCTATTCTCTTTAATACCTCCAGTGATGGTAAGCACAAAAGATATTTCATCTTCTGACTTGATGAGATCTTTTAGGTCACTTACGTTGTTAAATTCGCTTTTACTTTAATTTTTTTATAAATTAACACTAAATTCGTGCATTTATACATATAAAATTAGTTTTTAGTTTCTAATTTTGACCTACTTGCAGTTTATTTAAAATTTAAAGTGTTGTTTTCTAGACAGCGCTTAAAGATCAAGATATTTTAGAGGTTTTCCCACAAAGACAAATTTTTACAAGGATTGGAAATCTTATGTGTGTCGATGGTACTCCAACACAACGACTGTGTTTAATTTTAATGTTCGCCGCAGTTGGGACCGATTACGAACAATTTAATCAGGTATTGTAGCAACAAGATCTAAAAATCAAATCAAATTTTAAGATAAATAATAACCATTACATTTTCAGACAATGTTTCCCACTGCGCTGACTTACTATCCAGCGGGAACCTCCATCGACGTGTTAAACCATGTTTATAAAATCTTTTCCGGTACGAAATATTTTAACAAATTAAATTGTTTTACTAATTTCCGATCTTTAGGTAATTTTGGACCTTTGAACAGTGGAAACAAAAGTGAAGAATATAATTTGAAAAAGGTAACCGCGCCGGTAGCTTTGCATTATGGAGATGGCGATGCAATGGTTTCCAAAAAGGTAAAATTAAAAAAAAAATTTCTATAGTAAATAAAATAATATAGGATAATATGTATTTTCAGGATAATGTCATTCTCTCTTCGCTGCTCTCAAATCCTGTCGGAATATACAGAGTACCATACAACAATTTTAATCACATTGATTTTATGTGGAGTACGGACTCGAAAATTTTACTCTACGATTACTTGGTGCATCTGATGAATAAATATAGGTAGTTAGTTTAAGTAATAAATAAATTAATAAATTCTTGCCAATTATTTTTGGATTAATGCATTATACTTTATATTAAAGTTAAAACTTGTTAAAATGTTAATATTAACAAATAAATGATAACGCGCGCGATGTTAGAGAGAAACTGATCAATCGATCGACTAACATGCCGCACCATGTATATTAATAATTCTTGCCAGTATGTGTCTTTAAGTAAAAGATGATACAAAAACATTAAAATATCTTTTTTCTGCTTCTGTTTGAAAAAGTTAACTTTTCCATATTCGTTTGAGTAAGGTAAAATCAGTTGTTTCCGCACTAGTGCTGAAAAGTAATTTTTCTTGTTCCAACAAAAGTAGAAAAAATAGATGAAAAGCTTATTTTTCCGTACGTCAGCTAAAGCCTCGATAAAAAATTTCACGCCTAGTACGAAAAATGTCGCTTTTCATCACTAGTTATACAAATAGCTATTTTGTTAGTTACTAACACTTTTGTAATGCTTGTATATTTGTATAATGTGTGCGTTACCGAACTGTTGTTACCTAAAATAAAATTAGTTTAAAGCTTCTGAATTGATCAAATTAAATTAAAATCAGTGGCAATGCTTTTTCTTTCTTTTTAAATAATTTTTTTTAAGTAAAAATGTGTTCGCTGCTTATTAAGTTACCAGAGTAAAAATTTTTCATCTTCTTCTTAACTAAATCATCTAAGAATTTAAAAATAAGTAAATTTTGTACGTTCGGTGTTAAACCTATAATATAAATTATTCATAGTTATATCAATTAATTTTCATAATAAAAATGACAATTTGCTCTATCCATTATTGTGGCTTAATTAATATTAAATTATTTAATTTATTTTAATTTATAGTAGCAATAGTATATCTAAAACGATTCGTACACTAAATTGGTCGTACAGACAAGGAGTATTCTCATTTTTGCTCTCAAATTTTCTTTCAGCCCTTACCGATTTAATGTACGAATATAGTTGTTAAACACAGAATAATTGTATATTTTCATATTTACTAAGTGTTTTATATGTTGGCATAATCAAGAACAATAATTTCTTAGTCTTATTTAATAATATATAAGGATTTTTTTAAATATGCAGAATAAATGAAAATTAAAAATTTGTGTGACTAAGGATTATTGTTTTTCTTGAAAATATAATTTATTATACTATAGGTAATGTATTTTGTAAAGTATTTATTATATTTGATGATCTCCTATTAATTCTAATCACGAAACATATTTTTGTATTCAGAAAAATGTAATTTAAGACAATAAATTGGAGGTTTGTTCTCCAAAATTGATAGACTTGGTTTTAAAAATATGAATTTTTCAAATTACAATCATCATCGATTCTTCGTTAGCCCCATAAAGTAGATGGGGAGAAAAATCGGAATTGGTGTGAATTTCATGTGATGATACGTTGGTCAGACCGAACAACGTTTAAAAGCTAGATGTATCAACATAAAAAATTATTATAAATCGGGGGTAATGTATAACATAAATTTTGAATCCTGGTAGTTACGCCACTGTTAAATCAAAAATTTCTATTACGATGAAGACAGGTTCTTAAATTTTTTTTTAATTAAACACTTTTGGTGCCTCTATCTGTCCAATTGCTTCAACATTTACATTAAAATATTAATAAGATAATTTTATTTATTAATTTATTTAAAAATTTAACCTTTGCAGTTTTATTGTTTAAATAACTTTATTTATCTCCGAAAAAAATGCGGATTTTCTGATAAATTTACAGAAATTAACCATTAATTTCCATTATTTAGTTAAATTTTAATTATAATAACAATTAATATAATATTACGAACCTATTTTGAAAGTTTTATCCAAGTTTTACGCTTAAATTTCATTTATTTTGTTTTTTCATTCATAAATTCAAAAAAGATGGCCGCCAAGCAGGAATGTAAACAAATAGTAGTTAGCGAGAACTAGCGTAACTTCTCGGAAGTTAGACAATGAAATTCCTTTTCTTTCCAGACAACTGCATTCTTTCGTCGCCTCGTCCGTTGGTGCGCATTTTCAAGTAAGCTCCGCCCACAGACTTTGACAACAGCAACTTGACGTACAATATAACCTCAAAAATTTTTAAATTAAATATTATTTTTATCTTGTGATTTTAACATTTTTTGATCGTTGGATATATAAAATTTTGAAGTGCAGGTGCATTTAATTTTAACATTAAGGTTAGTAATTAAAATTAAGTGAAGGATTCGTAATTTTGACGTAAATTGTGTAATCGAAAATTATTCAATCTTTCTGCAAAGTCGAGTTGTACTTTTACTCCTTTTACTTATAGAAAGCGTTTAGGAAAACTTTTCAAAGCTAGCGATCAGATAAAACGAAGTTTCTTCAAGAGAGAAAGAATGAACTCTTGGAGTGAAAGTTAGTGGTTTCTGATTTTTTGGCCAGTTAGTGGTTATTGGTTCAAGTGAATGTTATAATTTTTTCAAAGGGGTAATTTATTATATGGCCAACACATTTTGTGAGTCACCCTATACTCGTACAAGTGATCTAACACACACCTGGCAGCATCGCAAATTTGATACATCAGTGACGTCACGCGATTCCATATTTGGAATACCCCACATTCCTTAAATGTCACAACAATCCCTGAATCATATTTTGAGTTTTGTTATTATAGTTTGTTGGTAAACAACAATCAGCTGCAATTATTTTGGTGAGAGTGAATTTTAGATAATAATTATTATTATTGTAAAACGTCGCAATTTCTATTGATTTAATTTGGGTGAGTAAGTTTTGTTTTCTTTGTTTTTTTTTTGTAGTTTGTGACAGTAAAATTTATTGTTGACTTTTTAATGTAGACCAAAAAAATCGCTTAAAAAATAAAAAAACCTGTTTCGATACATTAAATTTGTTTTAGTTGGCCTAATTAACTATACCCGCATGTAAAATGAGTTCGGAAAACAAAGAAAATATAGTAAACGGTGAAGACGAAAGTTCGTCAAGAGTGAGAACACAAAGCGAATGTTCAGCAACAAGCGATGACGGCAGCGGCAACAACGTGATAGGAAAAAGGTCAAGTGGTTTGTGCAAATTTGAGTGAACAAATTATAATTATTCATTTATTACAGACAGCGCACAATTTCACAGCAGTACATGGCTGCTAGTGGCTTAACCGCTGCTTCGCCCCCCAAATTTGTATCTTTAGAGGAAATTATGAATGCTGCTACAAGTATTCGCGATATGGCGCTCGTTCATCAAATTGCTATCGAAGAAAATTTTAAACTCGAACGCACCGAGCCCGAACAGAACAGCGTTCAGAAAATAATCAAAGACACTATGCATCGAGCATATTGGGACTTGCTGCGTGAACAACTTCACGATGATCCTCCAAATTACAGCCAGGTAAATTACTGTGGGAAGTAAACTGGGTTGATTGACCAGTTTGCCTCTCTCGGAAAACATTCCATGAACAATCATTGAGGTCAAATAGGTCGCAGACTTGTTATTAAAATTGAAATTTGTAGGCGTTGCTATTGTTGGACAACATAAAAGAAGGATTATTTGGCGTGTTATTGCCTCAGCACTTAAAACTAAAGCAGCAAATTTCCGAAATATTGGACACGGACCTGATAAAGCAACAAGCTCAAAATGGAACCTTACATTTTGAGGTTTGTTAATGATAAACATAAAAAAATCGACGTGTTCATTTTTTTCCCGTTGCAGAATTATGCAAAATATGTGATTTCTGTGATGTCTAAATTATGTGCCCCTGTCCGAGATGATGACATCAAAAAATTGTCAGAAACTATGGATGTGGTAGATACATTTAGGGGAATCTTAGAGGTACATGCAAAATCCCTGTAATATGTTGCTTTTCGAATGTTAATTTAAAAATTTGCAGGTGCTGGATTTAATGGCACTAGATATGGCTAATTTCACTTTGGGCATTGCAAGGCCTAACATAATTGAGCAAAGTGTCGAGTTGGAGAGAAAGAAATTTGCTGATTTTCTCGCCATACAAGCTGGTTGATAATTAAACATTTTGTTCTATCCTCTTTTCTTATTTGTTTGTTGTAGATGGCTTGGAACACACACGCAATTGGCTGTTGAGACATCTAAAACCTCAGGATGCGTCGGCTTCCACGACAGACCAACAGACTTTCATAAGAAACTTGACCCAAAAAACATTTTACAAAGCTTGTATCGAATTTTTGGAATGGGATCACAGCAACACTTACCCCGAAGTAAATTTCACTTGCGAAACTGCCTACTCAAACTTTAATTTTTACAATAAATTAAAAAGTTTGAAGCGCTGGGTAAGAGACTCTTGTGATGCTCACTAATCGCCTTTTTTTAGACTTTCATGTTGGATGCGCAACGTTTAACTACTTTGCAAATTTTAACATTACAAACCATTGCCATGGGTACCATATTACTGGTAACCGGCAGTAACGTGGGAGTTGACTTGCAATCTCTTGCATCTTTTAAAACAAAAATCAAAGAGCAGTGCGCAATACTCGTACAAAATGTGACAACGCCAAAGTAATATTTTCGCCTCTCGATTTAAATGTTTTCACTAAATTTGCTTTTACTTTTAGAGAACTCACAGATGTGCTTCCCAATATTGTAATTCAGGTTCTCAAGAACGTCAAAGAGGCCCAGGATACTCATGGATTAACTAAATTGTCTGAAGAGGGCGAAAATTTGTTAAAACAAAACCTTCTCGATATTGCCAAACCAGATCATCGAATTTATGGGCTCGTTCGTACGTTGTTGTTGTTGTTGAAATCAGAACAAAATTTATTTTTATTTTATTTTAGGTCAAAGAGTCAAAGAGTTTCTATTGGAAATCATCGAATCGTCGACTGCAGCTCCTCAAAAGGTTCCCACTGGCTTAACATCCCTACAAAAAGAATTAACCACAATTGCAGGACAATTTTTGAAAATTGTCTCGCATAATTGTACAGTTTTTACTAATTATTATGTCGACATAATACGGGCAGCCTTACCAAATAATTCTTAAACAACTTTTTAGTAATGTATTAAGTTTATTTTACTTTATATTATTAAATGGAATTTATATTTATATTATAATGCCGTCTCTCGGTAAATTTGTAGTAGACAGTTGAAAATTTGAATAGTAGCTTCAAAGAAATAATCATAATCAAAAAAATAAAAGGTCCTCATGCCTTGAAAATATTTTATTACGTAAAAAAGTGGTCATACTTTTGTATCCAATTTTATAAAACTACATATTAGTTTTGATTAACAATTAATTAATTATTGATGTGATGCTAATTTTTATTATAACTAAATAAAATTTGGCAATATTGACATTCTCTTGGTTTTCTTTTTAAACTACCCACTTTATAATATTTCAAGTTATTTTGTGCTATAATTCCTAATGTCTTCTCATGAGAGATACAATTCTATTGTACAGAATTTTGTAGGCATCGATTCCGTACACGAAATCGACGTGATTAAATTTCTTATCGGGAGTTAAAAATTTCACTTTGGGATTAGATAATTTGCCATACAATTTTAACACGTCTTTGTGATTCGACAACCAATCATTTCTACTGTAGTGAAGATAAATTGGAACTTTAATATTTTTTATGTTGTAATCCGGAGGTGACCTTCTACCATATATTTTCTTATTTTGTTTCCTACCGTAATCGTATGGGCGGAATTTTCCGGAATTAATTTCTTGAGCATAATGAAGAATCTGTTTTGTTGAAGCTCCTGCAGGCGTGTGTCCCATTATCGCGGGTAATAATGTAGTGTTCATTTGTTTCTTGTTGAATCCACAGAGAACAAACAAACTGTTGGTGCAAAGCGGTTGGAAGATCGAATCCGAGCCGCATAAGCACTCTCCAACTTTCGTAACCAATTCCGTTCGCGGTAAAAATTCATACAGTCCAAACCATTTCGAAATTAGCTAAAATACCAGTAATTAGTAGGTACTATTTTATAGCAAAAATATTTACTTAATATATTATTTAATTTTACTTTAGTTTTATTGTAAAATGTAATCGGTTATTATTTATTTACCTACCATGATAACATTGAATTCAGTTATCATAGAATTTATTTTGAGGCGGAGAGAGTAAAAGTAACAAAAAATTCAAGTGTGAAAATTTTACTTACTGAAACTACAGGTGAGATCATTGCCCCAAATCTCATAAGTGGACTGGTTACGCGTTTCATATAAGCTGTAGGTGCCAAACTAAACATGGCTTTTATTTTGTCATTATATTCTGGTCTCTCGGAAACCATAACATAAAATATTGTTGTTCCTTGAGAATGGCCGATATAAAATATCTTTGGCTCTTTGGTTTGCTCAATAATATAATCGATCACCGACGGAGTGTCGACGACGCCAATTTCGTGCCAGCTGAAATCCCAAAATTCTTTAGCGTCTCGGTCGGGATCCAAAGTTTTGTGTTTTCTCGAGTATGTAGAACCTCGCGCGTTTACCATCCAAACGTCGTAGTCGTCGTCCGCTAATACGTATCCCAATCCTCTTCCTGGTCCCGAAATAATCCAATCTGCTGCGGATCCAAGAAGACCGTGATGTAGTAGTGCAACACCTCTTCTTTTAGTTGGCCCTTTTCTTCCGAAAGGAATGCGATGCAGTTCTATGATGTAGCCATCTTGCGTCTCCACATGGTGAATTTCGGACGGATATTTATATTTTTTAATTATTTCTGGCTTTAATTTGCAAAAATTAATCGTGGATGTCATCGTTCAATAATAGCGTTACTTACCACTGTCAAGCGAGCATCTTCCAAAACAGTTTTTGGTAATGTTTCAGAAGAAACGTTAGATAATGACGATACAGCGTTGATTACTGCCAAAGCAGCAAACAAACAAGTTAACAGTTTCATTGTGCCCGAAGTAGTTACTAGAGCAAATTAATGTCTTGATGAAAAAACTGCTTGCTTTTATTCGGCCTTATCGTCCACTTATTAGATAACTTAGAACAGAATTTGACCATTGTTTCAACAAACCTATCTACAAAACAATACAAAGTATTTTAATATCAAGGTCTTGGGCTATATTGTGTTAATCAAATAGTTCAAGTCAAAAATTTAATTTGCAAATAAATAACTATTGGCAAATAGAACGAAACTAGAATAAAATACTTATTAATAAATTATCTGCAGATTTTTGTCAAAGTATCCGTTTCGATACTCAAAGAGTGGATGGTGAAGATTGCAAAGGGGTATACCCCACCCAAAACCTCCATTAAGAGGAAACATTGGATGTCAGACGAGACGATTCGATTATTGGAAGAACGAAGACACCAAAAAACCGCAAGACCGCTATCATCAGAGAAGACACTTACACTAGAAGACTTAGGAGGAGAAAATAAGGAGGTCATGTAGAAATGATAAAAACAAACACATCAGCGATATTTGCGCAGAACTTGAACTACACGCGGACCGACAGGATGAGCACCGGCTCTACAAGAAGGTAAAATATCTGTCACGAGATTTTAAACCACGCACACAGATCATAAAAGATCAAAATGGCAAGACATACACAAATATCAGAGAAATAGTTGAAGAATAGAGAAAATACTGTGCCGGACTATTTGGAGACGCACCGCAAAGAGATTCAGACGCACCAAAGAGAAATGAGCATTTAGAACCAAACATCCTAAGATCCGGAGATCGAGAGAGTAATAAAGAAACTAAAAAACCGAAAAGCAGTTGGAGTAGACGGAATTACTGGAGAGCTCATTAAGGCGATGGGAGAAGCTGGGGTGACAGTGATGCACTTGTTGTGTCAAACCATATGGCAAACCGGAAAATGGCCGGAGGAGTGGTGCAAATCGACATTTATTCCATTACATAAGAAAGGCTCACCAACGGACTGTTACAACGACAGGTTAATTGCTTTAATCTCACATGCAAACAAGATAATGCACCACATAATCAACGAACGACTGAAGAGTTTTCTCTTGCCACAAATTTCTGAAGAGCAAGCCGGATTTGTGCCGGGGAGAGGAAACAGAGAACATATATTAAATATACGTCAAATCATCGAAAAGGCGCGCGAGTTCTGCGTCCCAATGGTTCTGTGCTTCGTGGACTATAAGAAGGCCTTTGATTCTGTGGATTGGAAAAAATTGTGGAGCGTCCTTGAAGATATGGGCACACCAGGTCACTTGATACATCTAATAAAAAAACTGTATGAAGAAAACTCGACAAGAATTCGTATAGATAAGACGTACTCGCAAAAATTTAGTATAAGTGCCGGTGTGAGACAGGGATGCATTTTATCGCCAATACTATACAATATATATTCAGAGTATATAATGCGTAAGGTGCTCTCCGAATGGAACGGAGGAATAACAATAGGCGGTAGGAAAATCTCCAATTTGAGATACGCGGATGACACCCTAATAATTGCGTCGAGTCTGGAGGAACTTGAAATTATCATGAATAGACTAACCGAAGTAAGCAGGAACTTTGGTCTTCATATTAATAACAAGAAAACAAAAATCATGATAGTAGACCGCGCCAATAATAATTCCCCCGAAATCCACACAGCTATGGGGTTTGAGGTGGTTCGTGACTTTATATACCTAGGCTCCATGATCTCCAACTCAGAAGGAAGTACACCGGAAATAAGGAGACGACTGGCTATGGGCAAGGACGGCGACCACCAAACTCGTCAATATATGGAGAGACACAACCATTACCAGAACAACGAAAATGAGACTGCTGTCGGCACTGAGATTCCCTGTGGCCACGTACGCGGCCGAAACGTGGACAATGAAGGTGGACGACAGAAGACGAGTTGAAGCCTTTGAGATGTGGGCATACCGGCGCATGCTGAGAATACCTTGGACGGCCCACCGCACAAACGTGTCCATCTTGAACGAGCTACGGGTCAAAACGCGGTTGTCAACTAAGATCAGCCAGTCTGTCCTACGATATTTTGGACACATTGCAAGAAGACCAGAAGCACTGGAAAAATTGATGATCCGGGGTAAGATCGAAGGAAAGCGGCCGAGAGGAAGATCCCCAACAAGATGGATAGACCAGACCAAATCCCTGACGGGACAGACTATGCATATGGCGACTCACGCAGCACGTGACCGAGAAGCATGGAGCACCTCGCTAAACGCGCTATCATAATGATGCCACTATGTTCTTACGTAGAACGATGGAACCTGAGAGAGATCCGTTTCGACCTCGAAGACCTTTGCCAGCCGTTTAAAAGACGAAAACAATCTCAAACCGAAGTTTTTGGTTCCTTTCGGAATTTCTTTGATTCTTATTATGCTAAACACAATAAATTATTGTATTAGAAAAATCTTACTGTTTTTTTTATGGATAAAATATGCAAGTAGGTACATGAATTAGTTTGCTACACATGGGTCCCAGGTGTTTCGAATATTTTCACATGTTAATAACTATTCTATACTTATACCAAGCATAGTATCAAGATGTCATCTTTTTTTGTCATTGGATTCACTGGATGTTATTGTGCAACGTATTCTAATAGATATCCAGATAAAGTCCTGGATATACATACATTCCCTGGACTGGAACTGGATATCCAGTAGATATTGAGTGTTATGTAGGAGATGACAATATTTTTGTTTGTACAGAGTCTTTTTAAAGTCTCCGTAGATCTCAAAAAATGCAAAAATTAAATGTTTTTTAGAGTATTAAACTACAAAATTTATTATCACAACATTAATAGATATTATAAAAAAATATAATAACATTAAAGAATCTTTTATTTTACACATAAATTCTTAACAGAAATAAAATGTTATTGCTTTTAATTTTACTTAATATATATGTAATATATACATAGCAATGCTATAACTAATATATGGAAAAACATTAAACAATCAATGCCTCTTCATTAAACTCACGACTCTATTGTAAAGAAGTGCGGGAGCATCAATTCCGTACAAAAAGTCTGCGTGATTGAATTTCTTATCTGGACTCAAGAATTTTCCTTTAACGTTGGGTAAAGCGTTGTACAACTTCAAAACGTCCCTTGGGTTCGCCATCCAATCGTTTCCGCTGTAATGGAAGTAAATTGGAGCTTTTATGTTTTTAAGGTTGTAATTTGGAGGCTTCCTTTTGCCATAAACTTTTTTATTTTGCCTGGATCCGTAATCGTATTTTCGGAAGTATCCTGAAAGATTATAAATTGAGATTAATTTGCGGGAGGAGCCATTAATAATGCTTACCAGAATTAATTTCTTGCGCGAAATGAAGAAATTGTTTGGTGGACGTTCCTGCAGGCGTGTGTCCCATAATTACAGGAAGAAGAGTGGCGTTCATTTGGTTTTTGTTGAACCCACAAACCGCGAATAAGGAATTGGTACATAATATTTGGAAAACTGAATCGTCACCGCATAACACCCCTCCCACCGAGCCGATCAGAGTAGAGTGTGGCAAAAATTCGTACAAACCAAACCATTTTGCGAAAGTCTTAAATAAATAAATAAATTAAATTTTAAGATTTGTTAATTTGACAGGAAATTGTAAATTACCGATGCGACTGGTTCGAAAAAGGCTCCAATTTTCATAATTGGGCTAGTTATGTGTTTCATGAATCCAATTGGTGCTAAAGCGAACATCGCTCTTATTTTGTTGTTATATTCTGGTTTTTCGGAACACAAAACGAAGAAAGCTGTAGTTCCTTGGGAATGTGCAATATAAAATACTTTTTCCTGCTTTGTTTTTTCGATAACATAGTCTATCATCGCAGAAATGTCGTTTAATCCAATTTCATGCCAACTGAAGTCCCAGAATTCTTTGGCATCATTATCTGGATGTAAGCTTTTGTGGGCTCTGGAGTATCTCGTACCTCTTGCATTTGGTATCCACACATCGTAGCCAGCATCGGCCAATATGTATGCTGCAATAAATAAAATTTAATTTTTCCAATTTCCATAACCCTAAGGTTTATCAATCAAAGTCGAAATTGTATCTATTGCGTAATAGATCCTGATTTCATATCGGTCAAATTTCGCAATAATATTTATGGTTTAAGACGTCAATCGATCTTTTAGATTAAATATTTTAAAATTTAAGCAAATCGAAACATACCAAATCCTTTGCCTGGTCCAGCGAGAACCCAATCCGCTGACGAACAAAGAATTCCATGTTGTAAATAAACTGCAGGTCTATCCTTTGACGGTCCCTTGATTCCGTAAGGAATTCTATGCATTTCCAAAAGATATCCATCTTTTGATTCCAAGTTGTGTACTTCGGATGGGTAGCCATATTTTTTTATGATTTCGGGCTTTAAATAAAAACATAACATATTAAAGTAAATAAACAAAAATAATAATAAAAACTTACAATCAATAATGTGACATCTTCTAATAAATCCTTTGGAGCCTGCTGGTAATATTTTTCAGCGTTTTGCGCAATTTCGGCAAATTTGACGTCGTATTCGTCATTGCTATCGCTTTTCAGCAACAATGGCGACGAATAGGCCAATGTTACTAGCGCAGCAATTAAAATTAAAGGTTTCATCACTTGTTAGGTCTTGCACTGATATGGAGTTAGTGCAAGGTATTCAAAATCGTTCGCTAATTTATAGAGATCTTTTATCTAATACTTACGCCACTAAAATTATTGGAGATCAAAACAAGTTTTATAAATTAAAATTAAACTTTTAACTGATGAGATTAAACTTTTGACTTTTGTTTTAAGATTAGTATCTTAAGATATACATTAACTTTTTCAAAGTCAAATTTTTTTAAGAAATATCCTTTGCGCTTTCCATAATTTAAACTTCCATTCTTCAATTTGATATTAAAATTTCTACGTTTTATTTATATCTTGACTTTGCATCTACTTTTTATATCATCTCACCTACTCGTATGTTTATTTAGCATCTATTATTATTTATTTTTTCCTTTGGATAAGTAGAAAATTTTATCCTCGCTCCTTTTTGAATTCTCTATTTTCCTGAATTCTAAAAGTCACAGATTTTATTATTTTTTTGTCTATCTAGAGTCCTGAAGAAGCCGTGAGATACGGCGAAACGTCGACAATAGATTAGTTTTTTGAGTTTTTTTGGTCCAATAACCCATTACTTTTGAATATTTTTTGTCTACTTTTTATAATAATAAAAATATATTGTATAATTTATTTAAATACATGAATAGTTTGCTACACATAGGCCTTATAATTTATTTATACTCCCTTTGCCTAAATAACGGCTGAATAAACTAAAAAAAAGTATCTTCGCAAAAAAATTTCAGGCGTCGTTTGCGCCTAAAAATGTAGTAATATAATTTAAAAAAAAATCAAATGTAAAACGGGAAAGGAGCCAGGAAGGGGATAGAACCAGGTATTTACGACGAAGTTTCATATTGCACAAATTTTGTTACCCTTATGGAAGTATGTTACTATTATTTTCTGGATCGAGATGTTTCTTCGAGAAAAACTCGAGGTTACCGGTATAAGATTGCCTAAAAGTAGTTAAGCGTTTAAATCTTAACCAATTTGTCACTGCGAAGGCTTGGGTGGGAAAATTGAATTTAGCAAAATTAATGTTTTGGAAAGGGGTATCGGAATATAGCGGCCGACCCTAGCATCGGATGACGTCGCAAAGCTGTAAGGAAAAAATCAAAATTACACAGGATTATTATTCTGATTACCGTTTTTTTTTTCAACGCCAGTAGTTATTATTATTATAATGGTGAGTACTTTAAAATGTAATCATCGATATTTACACAATAAATTGATTATCACTTTCGCAATTTTCAACTTAATAATTTTTTAATTAATATCACGCATGTTTAATGTGGGCCTCTAATTATTTGGACCAGTTAAAAATATTAGAATGAATAAGTTCTGCTATCGAGTCAAGTCAAGAAGAATAAAATATTAAATTATTCGCGTAATAAGTATAAATGTGTGGTAAATGAAGAGATTTTAAGACTATATTAAATTATTGCAGTTTACTTTAATCTGTTGTTATTCGTCAATTTTTTTTATCAGTCGGTATCTAGTATATTATTATAAATCGGCACTCCACTTGAGATAATATTTCTCGAAATTGCGAGGTACGAGTAGGTACCTATTGGAAATATTTTTAGATTTTTAAGTACGATTAATTCCAGATAATAATCTTGTTATTTGTTATCTTCGTTGTCGACTTACAATAATTAAAATGATTACAAATTATTTTGAGTGCGGATTCCGAAGAGGAGTTACCCCCTACCTCCCCCCTAGAGGCCTTTATATTTTTTGTTACATTTTCCTTATATTATCAAACTGAAGTTCTATTACATTGTAGCTTGTAGGCTGTCGACAATTATATTTTATTTAAATTTTTATACAATCGAATTACATTGAATCTTTTTGTGAAAATAAAACAAACATTTTTTTATTTCCATAATTTTTCATTAGTACCTACTCAAATAACTTCCGTTTTCCTAGGACTTTGAGTTCATGCATGAAAAGCCTCAATTGGAATATAATAGCATCGAATTTTGTATCAAAGTCCAAAACGTTACAGGAACGTATATTGCTGAAGAATTTATAAAATATTTTAAATATATATGCAGTCTTACCCAGGCTTATCCTTCTGTTTATTTTCACGTCTTGGTTATCTTTTCGAAGCCACAGTAAATGTAGTTGTTCACATTTTCTATCCTATTTCCGTCTATTAGACATAATTTTCGTTTTTCGTATATTCGTAAAAAAGAGACTTAGCTTCCCCGATGTTTCATTTGTTGTAATTTCTTCTTCATTTTTCTCTATCAATATTATACCCATACCTGTCCAATCCAATTTCTTAAAAACGTTTTCCAGTCCTAATGTAAAAAGTTGGAGCATTGGAATTCTGTTTGATAGATTATTTATTTTTATTGTAAGGGTTGCTTTGTTGTAGATTTTTTGATCAAGTTTGAGTATCGGGTATCTATTCTGCAATTGTCACACCTACCACACAATCAGTCATTAAATCGGATTAAGCTATTTATTTCAAATAGATAAAAAACGTTAAAATGTTATCGACATTTTTATTTTCAAAGTAATTACAGGCATATTTCAAGTAATAATATAAATGTATTTTTATAATAACATCAAATAACAGGCAATGATTTAAGCTTATGCAACAAGTCCAATTATTGTTTAGCAAAAACATTGATGAATTACTGCTAACACTGATAATTTTGTATGCAAAAGTGGACGTAAAGTTTGACTAACCTAGGTGTTGAAGTACAAATACTATTGAGATGCAATTTAAATTTGTGATTATTGTTTGTTTTTATAAATTATGTATGTCACAAAAGAAAACAAATTAAAGGCCGTTAACATTGTTATAAGAATAAAATCACAATGCCATTGCAATTTAAGCTAATGTACAAACTTATGCATTCTATCAGCAGAATGTATTTTGTTATAGTTTATATTTACACAGAACGAGACATTCGATTGATAACTTTTCACGTTATAAATTTCAATCTCATTTTTATAAAACAACATTAATTTGTACAGTCAGTCCGAATATTTAACCCTGCAAATACAGACCACACTCACAGAAATTAAATTTTGAGATCATTATTTAATCTTTCTTTTTGGTAGTTCAGCAAACTAAGTCAACAAATATAATATTAATAAATGTACAAAAATAAATACAAAATAAGTTTATTTTGGTCTAAGGAAAATTACACTACAAAATTCTCAAACACGAAATCAACTTTTATTTTCACAACCTTAAGTCCTACAAAAAAAATACTTTGCCCTATTAGAACACAAAAATATTGTTTGTTTCCACTTGCCTATAACTTTTAATAAAATTCCAATCTTTCTGTGAGTGTGCACTCAAAACATTTTTTGTATTAAGGCAAAGTAATGAATTTTTGGTATTCCAACTCGCACCACTCGATCCGACCTTATAGATAAAATCTTATTAGGTAGACCAAGTATGCGAGACCAGTGTGCTAGTAGAAAATAAAATAAATTATGTATTCATAGACTGCCGTAAACATTTGAATGTGGATGTACGTCGACGTTATAAAGAACAAGTGTAAAATAAGATACTTCAAACAGTCTTGTGCAACCAAACGCGGCGACACAGGCTTGTTGCAATACTCGTGCACAGGTATTCGGCCGGTTTTATAAAAATTTTCTAGAATCTTTTCCTTTTCTTCAAAGCGAGTGTACAACCACTGCGTCAAAGCTTCCGTTTCTTGAGGCACCTCGTTACAACGATATAATCTGTACAAAAGCGTCGTTTTACATGGAGGTTTATGCCCAAAAACGATTGCAGATAAATCTAATGGCACACCGTTTGGATATGCAATAGTTATATCTAATATCCATCCCAATTTGTTATTGGCTAAATTATCTAAAAGAAAACTAATCAGACCTTTCAATTTCTACACTCCAACACAAAACTTACCATCTATAAGTTTTAAATTATTGTTAGCAACACCCTGTCCACCAACTGTGTGCATGATGGCTTGTAAGGCACCTACTCTGGGTAAAGAAACATTGTGCAACAGCGCAAGATTATTCTTGGCGGCGTACTTCTGAGAAATCGCTTTACGTTTTCGCAAAAACCCACCTTCGGGAAACAACACTATCCACTTCCTATTTCTAGGAATGTAAGAGTTTAATAAATGCGTCACAAGTTCTTGCAAAGAACGATCCCTGTCTTTCTTGCCCTAAAAAGTTAAATGTAAAATTAAAATTTAAATCAAAAAACCACAAAAGCTAACATTTTATTTCCGTGAGGTACTCGGAACAAAAAAGTTGATTTTATTATATTTTGTAAGTTCAAATAGAATAGTTGGCTATTCTATCGCAAAACTGAGTAATAAAACAAAATTTTTATAAAAATATTTAACCCTTAATCAACCCAAGATAAGCCTCGCCTCGGAGTCTTACCTTGAATTTTGTTAAACATAATATTATACAAATATAAGTATTCCAGTTATATGTTATTGCTGTATATTTGTAATTTAAAATACATAAAAATAATTTGTTTTCTAATTTAATTTTTTTTATATATTCAGGAAAATAAAATTATCTAGACTTGTTCGGATATTGATTGTATTGGATTTTAATGGTGTCGTCTTTGCATAAATAAAATTTACAAAAAAATACTTTGTATACATGACTGGGAAGTTCATCATGGCTGCTTTTGTAAATTAAATTATATTGTATTCGCGAGCCTAGGAAGCCCAATTTGGTCAATTGTTTTTAAAAAACGTCGAGTCATTTGAGTATGCTTAAAAAAAGCTGCTTAATGGTAATTTAATCAGTAATAGGTTTAAGTTTTTTAATTTAAGTAGTAACGAATTTTAACAAGCGACAACATAAAACTTTTATTTACTAGCTATAACGTACAACTAGCAATTTTCAAAGATAACACTTTTTAGAAATTTAATTGTATACTCTTTGAAATTCTTATAGTTTCTACAATATTTTGAGTGAAAGGTCGTGGTAGCGATCCTCTTTAATGCAAATGTGCATTGACCAAACCTAATTTTAATTTTGAACTTTGTTTTCAATCATAATGCTCCAAGTTCGGTCAGATCTGAAATTAGTTGAATCTCAAGGCTAGAAAACGTCTAAATTGATTAAAGATAAATCAAGTAAATTTCTATTGCGCGATTTAATTAAACAAATTACTTAAAAATTGGTGAAAGTGAGTAGGCAATTTGCACGTTAAAAAAGCAAAAAATCATTGCAACATTTTTTATAAATTTAAAACACCGACAATATTTATATTGTTTTTTTGTCAATGAATTAAAATTATACACGCAAATCCTAATAATAATTATTACATAAGTACCTCTAAGTGTGATTCATAAATGCCAAGGACGCATTTGAATATTAATGACCCGAAAATTGTATCTGTTGTACCTTCAGAATAAAATTCAACTTACCGCCATAATAAAAAAATCTTGATGCAATAAACTAACAACTCCAAAATTAGTGTATTTAAAAAGCCTGTCCATTATCCACATAATATTTGGTAAAACTTGCTTTTTCGTGTTAAAAACGGCCATTAATAAAGGTACGTCGGCCGTCGATTGATGATTTGCTATAATCAACGTTTTATCTTCTAAACATTGGCTTATGTCGTCCCCAATCTCTACAACTACAAATTAAAAATGTATAAACGAGACTTTTCCAAAATGTGAGAATCCATACTGTCGTATCCTGCACTCCAGCTCCACATGGATACCATCGCAAGCAGCCAGTGAAAGAAACAACCTTCCAGTTTCCAATATACATCGGGATTTAACCTTCTCAATGGAGAAAGCAAAACCATCCATAATACATAAGTGGGTATACAATATACATTATTTAGTAATATGAAACACAGCCTAAATATCGCCTTCGGTATGACATACCAATGTCTGAAACAAAAATAATCGAGTTTTAGAAACATTTAAATAAAAACGTGGGAGCGTGCCAGTTGATAACCGCTGATTTGAATCCATTAAGACTTAATTGAAAGAAATACAACAATTAAAATAAACAATTGGCATTAAACATTCAATTTATGCTGATAATGGCTCTTTGTTTGGATTTCTTACAACAACAATTTACGTGTTATCTAAAGTACTTCGATAACTTCAATGTTGTGCGTTTAATTGTAGTTAAAATTAAAATAATTAATTGCAATTAAAAAAAAAAGTCGTCGTCCGTAACATTTACCGTCGCCAGATCGATGGTACAAGAACCACGACCAAAAAATAAATGACATTTATGCGCCAAGGATTTTACGTTAATTATGAAAGCAAAAAAAAATAAACAAACAAAACTTACTCAAAATAAAAACGTAGATTATCCATATCTTGTGTAATATTCCGGACAGGTTAATTCCATAAAATTACAATAAAAAGTGAGGTTAGGTGTATACAAACTTTTAAATTTAAATTGCGCGGTTTAAAAAATAATTAAATCTTATTATTAAATAATAATTTAACGTACAATTTAAAAGAATTAACTAATATTAACAGTCAACAATATATTTTCGATAAAGAAAAAATCATAATTGACAAATTGTTAACTTCCTCAATTGCGTCTACTCATTAGAGATTTACTTAAATCTCACAAATCGAACTTTCGAAGTAATAATAAAATGTTAAAATTTGCTAATCGAAAACAATAATAAAAATCGAGGCCTTAACATCACTGAAAAAGCACACATGTATTTTTGATACTAAGTTTTACGTCACGTACACTCAACTTTCGCTATACACTTCATTGTCAATTAACTAACCGTTCGCGTTAAATTTAAATCATATCTGATAAATTTCTTACATAAGTACAACTAATAATTAAACTTAAAACGAAATTCGATCAAAATTTATTAGCAACACCATTTCTACACTAATGAAAAACTGTCATTAAAACTTGCTCGTGACATCTAGTGGGCGTTACTTCCAATTTTTTGTTATTTTAGTTCAAAATGACCAGATTAGTTCAAAATGACACACTTAGTTCAACTGTTCGCCAATGAGTACAATGGAACTTCTTCTAAGTAAATGTCAGGTAGTTTTGGATTTTGTTAATTAAATTCTGTTTTGTGACTGAAAAAGTAAATATTGTTGGATAAAATATGTCCGCTCACGTTATCGCAATAACTTCGTCTGCTGGACTTCCAGTTTTTGCACGTAAAAAGGGAAATTCCGAAGCTGTGAGTGTTGAATTCGATTTCGAATTGAAAATTAATTTAGTTATTTCAGTTGCCCTTTTCAACTATCGGCTCGCTAAATGGAGTTCATATGTTTGGAAAATCTCTAAATGTGGAGTTGCTAAATTCGGTTATGGAGGATCACAACGTTGTATGGAAGGAATTTAATGACAGGTTAGCAATACGTGATCCCTTTCTGATTTACCTTTTCACTCTTTAATTATATTTTAGCATCGTTTTAATTGCCATATCGAGTGGTTCCACTGTTGAAGTATTAAATAAACTCTTAGAATCGGTTTTCAATGCCGTTGTATTAATAGTCGGAATCGATGAAATTAAATCTCAAAGGAACATAGAACGTCTTAAACGCGAATTAAGGGTAGGTGTTTCTAAGTGCAAGGCGCAATTTTCACAAAAATTATTTTAGATTTGTTATCCTGTCATTGATCGTCTGATGGATTCATTAGATTTTGGAGATTCCACAAATAAGCATTCGTCTGAATTAATTATGCTAGCCGAAACTATTCTGTGCACCGAAAATCATCTAATCCAGGTAGCAATTTATCAAACACATTCGACTTATTGAAAATACACACTCAAATTTTAGATCGTTTTGGATTCCTACACGGAATGCGTCGATTCAGTCTACAGTTGCATTTTAATTCATGGTAAAATAGCTGTTGCGACTGAAAGCTGGTGGAGTTTACATTCAGACGAAATTAAATTGTTATCTTTATTGGCCAGCATCGAAAATACGACCAATTCTAAAGACATTCCAGTATTTTTGCCTTACAAAAGTCCCAATGTATAAAAAAAATTCCACTATTTTTAACTTTAAAAGACAAAAAGTTGGGTTTGTTTTAGGTTGCCTACAGATTTGTTGCCTGCATGATTATTCCAAATGTTCAGGTCTGTTCCCTATGTGGTCCCACTCCGCTACTGGAAGATATCGAGTATTCGACATCTCGTTGCTTCAAATCTACACTCGGCATATTAGAATCTGCACTCCAGTGCCATCCCAAAAATTTTCCAAACTCCATTGAACTAGACACTGGCGTGCTAGGGTAAACCAATTTTATTTAAATTTGAACTGCTCATTAAATCTGAACTTCAACAATTTTAATGAAACTTACCAAGAAATAATTTATATAAAAAGTTTTTACTATGAATAAATAATATTACCGTGAGTAATATCAATGTTTTTTATTAAAATTGATGAGGGTGAATGTGAAAAGATATTAATTAGGACTATTTGACATGTAATGGTTTGTTTAGAATTCTACTTATCAACACTAAACATAACAAGTACACAATTTCTTCAAACACAACAAATAAGAAATCCACCAGCAGTGGATCTCATCGATTGGACATCCTTAGGACGTTTTACTATCAGGCCGTCACAAAACTTGTTCCCGAAACTGACGAAAATGTTAAACAAGGCAAAAAAGAAGATAAAGCGCTTCGAGTGGTTGGAAAAGAGGCATATTGGTGTTCGGAATACCACAAGTGTCACGCAGCAATTATCGAAGACAATATTTTATGTGTACTTTACAATTCGACAATTCCCAACTACACTATGAGATTAATCACTCCAAAAGTGTTAAAAACTTTAATATCTGATAAGCAAGTGTGCTGGTAACCTGCTAAAGTGTAAAACAATTTATGAGATTAAAATATTTATTTTTATTAATTTAGTCCATTAATTCGGTTGGTACAGGAGGGATTGGCGGAGGAGAACCTTGGGACTTTCTAACGTAGCAGCCAATTAGCCAACTTGTATAAGGTGACTCGGTTACTACAATGCAACTGTTTTCAAAGTGTGCTGTCTGTATAAATCTCATTGCAATTATCATCGTTAACTAGAAAAAAAGAGTTGTCTGTTTATTATCGTATCAAAAGTTCCCACAAGTAGGGTAGGGCACAAGTTAATATTTATTTGACCTGTAACCTTTAACACGACTTGATCTTAATTTAAAAAAATAATATGATATACAGTAGAACCCCTCTATAACGAGTCCCGGTTATAACGAGTAAAACTTTAAAAACAAAATATAATTTTCGTCTGTGCTGCCGGCAACTAATTTACTTTGATAATTATTTTTTAAGAAAATATGGAATTCTTTTTTAAAGCTAATGTACCTTTTCTGACTCACCAATAATTTATTATGAATCCTAATAAAAGTTCGCCACGAAAAGTTCAAAATTTACTCTTAGTACAAAGTTCAAGTCACTTTTTTCTTAAGAAAAAGTTTCTTTTTTATTGGTGTTTTTATATTTTATAGTTTACTTTTCAAAAATTAACAAAAAATTGTATTTCTTTTATATTTTTGGTTTTTATAATTTACCATAAAGTAATCTTTTTTATATTTTATGTATTTTTGATAAAACTTTGTCTTACTGTAATTGTTGCATATTACAAAATTTATTTAGCACTGCATCTGACCTATGCTTAGTTATTATAAAGTTTTTAATTGTGTTGTTACTTTAAAATAATAAGCAGCGCTTAAAAGTAAAGAAAAATTAATTTAACAAATCAATAAAAATGTTATGAAAGTTTTAATTATAAAAAACTCACTGAAAAAGAAAAACATTAATTAGTTAATAAATTGAATTGACGGACCAATGGAAAACAATTTGCAAAAGAGTAATTTACGACAAGAATTTCTAAAAATTTGTTGGTCCATACCAACTTCGTCGAACCAGAAATTTAATGATATTTATTAATTTTTTAAAAACTTTTCTATTGAGTTTAGGTTCGAGGAAATTTTTTCTTTTTTGTTAAAAATTTTTTACATTACTTAGATTTTCAACACTTTGCCTGCATAACCAGTACCTACCTAGTCGTTTAGAAAACGACAAGCTCTTTAAAAATTAATATACCTACCTACTATAATTTTTTTCTCAATATAAATTATTAAATTGTGAAGCGGCATGCAATTAGTTTAATAATTTAAATGTAAAACTATTTTTGTAGTCACGTAATGAATCCGCTTAGCTATATAAAAGTTGTGCTATAATTTTGAAACCAAACACGTTTTCCTAAAATTTATTCGTGTATTTTATATTTTGACCCCCCCCCCCCACTCTCCCAATATATTTAAATTTTTATTTTTTGTACCTGCAGTAAAATGAGAAAAAAAATTTTTCTAATTATTTTCCATCCTACACTTTTTTTCTCGTTTTTGATGGCCGTAAAACAACCGTGCGTTGAAAGACTAAAATTGCTTTCCGAAGAATAACGGTACGGCAGGGAGGTCGATTCGACGTTGTGATGTATGCAGGGATATATGGATTTCATAGAACAGCAACTAAATGGAGTTTGCGGATTTTGCCTAGTCGGAACTCTTGGTGGAGGAGCAGCCGATGATGTTTCCGTTTCAACAACGTCTGCACGTTTCAAAGTAGCATTCGAACTGGAAGTAGAACCACTAATTTTGAGGTGGTAGAAGTTTCGTTTGTTCGTTCGTACCTTGATTTTTTAAAGTTTGTGTCGTACCATTCAATTTCGTACCACTCTTTGTACTCTTTACTACCGCAACATTGAAACTGAATTTGGAGTTTGTCGACTCTCGTTTTGAAAATCGAACTGGCGCTGTAGTTTTGCATTGCTACCGTAATACCATCGTGTAGCTTTTCGTGCGACGCGTACGAATGTGTTAAAACCATTATACAAATTATTAGTATGATGAAAACGACGCCAATACAAACCATAATGAAAGCGTACATTGCAGTGTTTAAGGTAGCCCGTTTCGTTTCGCCAAACGCACTGTATATAAAATATATGGAGCAAATGTTTAAGGGTAAACATAATAATCCAGGAAAAGCTAATAACACAGGTAAAGCATTTCCATCGTTATCTGATATCATGTTGATGTAATTTCCAATTTCTACCTTAACTCCAACTGCAGAATTGAAGATGAAGATGCAATAAATGATGATGCATACGCTAATCGACACACCTCCCAATGCTATGTGTTTGAGTCTGTTGTACTCCAATTCTAGAACAGGATTTCCGTATTTTATCATTTTATTGCACTGACATTTCTACTCACTGGGATCATTTTGTTACTTCAACTGCAGAATTATATAAAAACGTGCAGATTTACTACTAATAAAAAATATTGCTTATTGTATCTGCCAAGAACATATCAAATTGTGTTATAAAGTTTTAATTGAAATTAAAAAAAATCCTCGTACCCAATTGTTGACGCACGGCTTTTATCTTTGACTGCAATTCCCTGCGTTTTTCTTCTTGCTTCAGCAAGCTTAATTTGTCATGTTTAATTGATTTCTGAGAAAAACTTTTTAAGTTTTAAGCAGCAGTGTGGCGTAAAGCACACAGGTGCAGACTAGCGAGTGTGAAACCGTGGTTCTAGCCCTGGTGGCGGCGAATACACTGCTGTGATCTAGTTGCAATTTGCTCTTTACAAATTTAAATACAGTAGAATCCGCTTAATGTGATCTCGGCTAATGTTATCAGTCGGTAATTGTGATCATTTTGACTGGGAACCGGCCGCTTTAATCAGTTTACATACAAAAACCACCGGATAATGTGATCAAAAAGCCGCTTACTATTATCACTTTCAAGGAATTTTCAAGGAATTTCCAACACAATAATCTCTTTTTCTAAGTATCTTTTTCTGATTTGTCATTGAAATTTTATATCTAGACAAAAAACGTCACTCGTTTAAATTTCTAGACTATACAAAATGAGGTTTCCCGTTTCATGCCGCGTATCTATTTTCATTTTGCAAATGCGCACTTTGCTTTATGCATTTTAATTTAAGTTTAGTTTATTCTTGCTTTTCTTACGATGCCGACGAAGAAACGAAACGATCTCTCGGTGAAACAGAAGGTAGAAATTATTGAAAAGTATACGATAAACTGCCCAAAATGGGACAAAGAAATGCACCGCGCAATTGAAAATCTCTCAATCTCTCAATTTGCTAATTATGAAAATTTTATTAACAAATTTCTCACTTGTAACAATCAATCAACGTTGGACTATTTTCTTTTATGAATGTAAAGTAATGTAATGTACAACTAATGTGTAATAATTATGTACATAATGTATAATAATTAACTATGTAATAAAATCACTGTAAATTAAGATTCTTTAATTTTTCGTTTCTAAAATTTGTTTTTTTATAAATTTCTCTTATTGTTATCAGTCGGTTAATGTTATCGAAATGTTCTGGTCCCAAAGTGATCACATTAAGCGGATTCTACTGTAATATGATTTTGCATCTTCCAACGTCTTCTCAAGGTATTTATTTTCCACCATAATTTGATTTCTTTCCCTTCTATTCGTTTTTGTTAAATTTTGAAGATTTTTCTTCACTCATTTTGACTTTCGACTGGTTATCTAACACCCAATATAAATTGGGTAATATACCTAGTCGGGACATAAGTTCTGTTACACAGTATTAATTAAATTTTTAATGTTTCAAAATAATAAATTCAATTATGATATATATTTATTACTTTATTACTTATTTTTATTACTTTATTACTTAATATATAAAGAATACATTTTTAATATATTTACTCAAAATGTTCTCCTGTAGCCTTTACACAAGCCTTTAAACGCCGTGGCCAATCATCAATTGCGGCACGGACGACTTGTAAAGGTATCGATGCTGCTGCTTTCACCAAATCCCGCTTCAGAAGCTCGATATTTTTATGAGGCTTACTACAAGCCATGTTTTCAAGAACTGACCACAATTTATAATCCAAAAGATTCAGATCAGGACTTCCAGAAGGCCATTGTTCTGCTGCAATAAACGCAGGTAAATTTTCTGCTAGCCACCTTTGGGTTGTCTTAGCTTTGTGTGCTGGTGCAGAGTCCTGTTAGAAAACCCAATGGTTTCCTTGAAAGAGAGAGTCGTTAAGAGGCTTTACCACGTCTTCTAACATTTCTTGGTAAATTGGTGCCGATGTTTTAACGCCTTTTTCACAAAAGTGAAGTTGAGTAACTTTTTCGTAGGATGCACCCCACCAAACCATCACAGATGCTGGATAATGGCCTCTTTGAACCCTCGGAATTTTTTCTGCCGCTTCTTTAGAGCTGTGAGCATAAACACGATCGTTTTGCTTATTACATTTTTCTTCGACGGTAAAATTTTTTTCATCGGTAAACAAAATATTTTTAAAATTATTATTACCGTGCCTCCTTAATAGGGTTTTCGATCTCTCGTGCCTAATTTTTTTTAAAGCTGTTGTTAACCTTTGTCCTGTTGCTCTACGAAAAGCCCCAAGTTTTAGGTCCTGCCTCAATACGCGAGACACGCTTTTTTTTGAAATTTGCATCTCCATAGCAATAATTTTTTGTTTTCGCAGACGATTTCGTCGTATTCTTTCACGCACTGCTTTAATCACTCGTGGAGTTCTTATGGTACGAGGACGTCCACTTCTTTTTCTGTCAGCTATTGCATTTGTATCGGTAAACCGTTTTATAGCACGACTTATAAACATTTTTGAAATTTTTAACGGCTTTAGCAATTTTAAAATTTCACTATTTGATACACCACATTTATGTAACGCAATAACTGCTATCCGATTTTCTTTCACACCCCAATCCATGTTGCTGGTTGAACTCAAAAATTTTAACTATAGTCTGTACAAGTTGCCAAAAGAAAGGGCTTTCTAAATATGTAATTGTTTTCCACCCTCTGTAATCTTAAGCTGTAAAATCTAACGGTTCTTTACAGGTAACAGAATTTATGTCCCGACTAGGTAAATCCTACCATAAGGTAGAATCTCGTGCCCTTTTTCACATTTACACAAAGTTTTCTATTTGTTTCTTTCTAATTTTTCATATAATGACTGCAATTTTGTAAACATAGGGTATATACTTCATTTTAATCGATTGATACGTGGTTCAAGTAGTGTAACTCGATATTAATCATATCAATATTTTATCAGTACTTTACATGTGTTAACTTAAAAACATTTCAGTTCTGAAAAGTGTTTCGTGCATTTTTTGGGTTTTCTAAAATATTGATATGATACTTTATTTTCTTGTTGACTTTATATCTCCATTTTGATTCTTTGAAATTTTGCGTTATAATAATAATAATAATATGTATATACTTATATCTGTATTGAATACTCGTAAAGTAACAAAACACTTTTTTAAATAAATTTTAAAATACTAATTAGTTTTTTGAAAAGTCTTTTCTTTTCATTACAACGATGTATCACACGATATGATCGAATCTTACCTGCTAATCTAAAGGGGTTAACCTTTGGTTCTTTCAAAAATCTTCAAAAATTTAGTTGGCCTTTTTATTAATTAATCAGACGTATTTTAATGCCTGCATATAAAAAAAAACAGCCTGGGACCGGAGAAAGAGCTCCAAAGTCAAATAAAATGCAAATGAAAAATTGGAACTTTAAAGCTGCATAAATCGAAAAATATCATACTTGAGGAAATTCTGACTGCGTCATTGATTGATAAGGGCCAATTTCACCAGACAAAAATATCGGCGGCTCAGGGTTTTTTTTCAAAATAATTTTATTGCTAGGTATATCTTTTCTTGTTTATTTATTCATTATTTTTAAATAACTCCTCTTTAAAACAAACAAAAATTGAGAATTGTGTGTAAAAAATGTTCGGCCAAATGGCTACTTCTTGAGTAACCAACAATATAGTACACAGCAAACAATTCACTGGAAATGTTTAACAGATTCCGATAAAATTTGGTGTACTGATGATTGGAGGTATTGCGGCAGAAGTGACGAAATTTTTTTACTAGTTAAAATATTGGCGATAATTTTGTCCAAAGATATTCAATCTGTTACGAGGTTCAATAAAAAGTTTAAAAATATCAATTTATAATCGAAGTTATAAAGAAAGTTTACAAATAATATAGAGTTACATCTTGAAGGGTGAAGATGACTATTAATTTTTTTAAATATAAACGTGATCCTCGAAATTATGGCACTTTATCGCTAGGTGTTTAATATGAAATTAATTTTTCATAGAAAAAATTCGCATGGTTATGCAAACTATAAAATTGAGTTTGAGATTGGCTCAAGACAAAACAAAAATGCTACTTGGTCAATCGAAATCTTGACTTGTCTTTGAATTAAATAAATATTCAATATCCTTCATATTTTTAAATTTTAAACTTTTGAAAAATTATTAACTCTCAGTTAATACAAATTATTCAGACCATAACATCACCTTTATTTAAAAAAAAATTAAACTTGATAAATTAATTTTCCAAGTTTTTAAAAGTTAAAATAACTTTTTTTTTTAAATTAGGAAGATAATAACAAATAAAATCAAAACACGTGTCATGACATATATATTATATAAGTAATTACTTTCAAGCTTATTTTAAAAAAGCGTAAGTTATTCTAACTTGTGCAAACTTTGAAAATTAATTAAATTTAAAACTCGTCAAACTAAATTTCATTCGGTAAATAATTTTAACATTTATTATTATTTAAATAAATCCATAAAATAATTAAAGCATTAAAAGTAGCTTCAAGTAAGTAATTAACTTACACTCGCTAAGTTCACTAATTAAATATTTAAATTAAACTGAACAGTTGGAAACTATTGAAGAAAATAGCTAGGTGGTTTAAGGAAGTAAACCACTATCAAATGTGTGTATCATGTTATCCTCCATGTTAAATGAATAGTTTTTCTAGTAAAAAGTCTCCTTCAATTTTTTTTCATTTAAAAACTTCACGAATGTATCATTTTTTAAATATTAATTTTTACTTTTAAGTTTAATTTAAATAAAAATAAAAATAATTCGAATACAGGCCGATCTTACCAGAGAAATAGAAGTAATTGATGAGGTGGTTTCTCGTTGCTTTCCCTATAACCAACAGATTGATCTTGGATTTTAGATCATTAGTCGTTTTTCTGTTTTCGTCCTATTGCTGTGGGATCAACATTTAGACGACTTGTATCAAAATTATGCTGCACTGATATATCAGAAACTCTTGGCACTTCTTTCCGTCCGACTCAGTTAGGTTTTGGTACAAAAGGTGGCTGTGAAGCCGCAGTTCATTCTTTGAGGACGTATTTAGAAAATCGCGATGAATTTGAGGTTCTTTTAAAAGTAGATGTAAAGAATGCCTTTAATAGCCTCGAAAGGGACTCGATGCTATCTGCGGTGAAAATGGTGATTCCGAATATATATCCTTATTTGTGGCAAGCTTATTTTGAACCTTCTACACTTTTCTACAACGATAACACTTTTTCTTCGTGTGTAGGGGTTCAACAAGGCGATCCTTTAGGACCACCAATTTTTAGTTTAACGATAGATAAACTCATTAAATCTTTATCATCAGAGTTTAATACTTGGTATTTGGATGACGGGGTCTTGGCCGGTAAGGTGGACACTGTATTAGAGGATCTACAAAAGTTGATAATTGGTTTTAAAAATTTAGGGTTAGTTTTAAATTTTGAAAAATGTGAAATTTTTATAAATGAAAATTTTTCGTCGGAAAGACAACAAAACATCATAAATGTTTTCGAGAATCTAAGTCCAAATTTAAAAATTTTAAGTAGTGAAAATTTAATCCTTCTCGGAGCACCAATTAAAGATGAAGCTGTTTTTCCTCAGATAGATTTAAAAAAACAAAATATTTCAAAATTTTCCGATCGTTTAAAAGAAATTAATCCACACATGGCTTTATTTATTTTAAAACATTGTGGTTTTATTCCAAAATTAATGTATATTTTACGCACAAGTCCAATATGGAAACATGCACCTTTAATATCTTCTATCGATCTTTTAATGAGGACCCATTTAGAAAAATTATTGAATATTAAATTTGAAGACTCTTCTTTCCGACAAGCTACTCTACAAATACGATTGGGTGGTTTGGGTATTAGACAAACTGCAGATGTGGCTCTTCCAGCCTTTATTTCTTCTATTTATACTACTGAGACTTTAATTGGTTCTATCCTTAGTCCATCTTTACCAGATTTTGAGGTCTCTCATTTAAAAGAAGCAGTGATGGCTTGGCAGACGACATGTCCTTCGGAAATTTTACCATCTTTAAATTTTTCTCAATCCAAGTGGGATCTTCCGATTTCTAAACAAACTTTTTCAAGTTTATTAAATAATGCTACAGACATTGATCGTGCACGCATACTGGCTGTTTCAGAAAAAGAATCCGGTGCTTGGCTAGAAGCGTATCCATCATCTCATTTAGGTACACTCCTAGATAAAGTTTCTCTTAGAATTTGTGTAAGTCTTCGAGTTGGAGCTAAGATGTGTCAAGACCACGTTTGTGTATGCGGTAAAGCAGTCGATCGGTCTGGCCACCATGGTCTCTCGTGTTCTCAAAGCGCTGGCAGGTTATCAAGACACGCTGCCCTAAACGAAATAATTAGACGATCTCTTGCCACTTCAAACTACCCCAGTATTTTAGAGCCCGTAGGAATTTCACGTGACGACGGAAAAAGACCCGATGGGATGACGCTCGTACCGTGGCGACAGGGGCGAGCTTTGGTGTGGGATGCGACATGCGTAGATACCATGGCTCCCAGTCATCTGTATATTTCAAGTCAGATGGCAGGCTCTGCAGCGGCAAAAGCTGAAAATCTTAAACGTACAAAATATGGTATAATTCTAGATCACTACGATTTTTCAGCTTTTGCTGTCGAGACGTTTGGACCATGGAGTAAAGATACAAAGGACTTGGTCACTAAAATCGGTCGACTGTTAATTGATGTATCAGGAGACAGCAGAGCAAAATGTTTCTTGGAACAAAGAATTAGTTTATGCATACAACGAGGTAATGCTGCATCGGTGCTCGGTACGATGCCCTCGGTAGCGGTTATGGACGAATTCTTTCATCTTCGCAATCACAAAAGTGATTCCTAAGTTCAATAATTTAATTTAATTTTATTGTTTGATGTTTGATGATGTTCTTTTATTCCTGTTATATAATAAAGGTCTTCTGTTTCTGAAAATATTACAATATGTTTTGGCGAACTAACTCGGGTCCTCCAGAGAACACTTTGTTAAATTGTTTTTTCTTTACGCTAGCATACTCAACATGAAATGTAATCATTTTTAAAATTTTTAAAATTGTCATCAATAAGTAATAAAATTTTGTGAGTTGTAAGAAAATAAATAATAAAAAAAAAGGTATTCGATACATTTTACTAAATGTTACTTTTATAAATGAAAACCCAAAATATCTGATATACCTCCCTTATAAAAATACTGTTAAATTTCACAATAAAGAACTATTGGATAAAATAAAATTTGGAAGTGGTTTACGTTTGTTGTGACTTTTTTACATCGAAATTACGCTTGTTAAGTATGTTTTTAAAGATGTCATCTGCGGAATTCCTGTTATATGTTTATACCTCCCCCCCCCCTCCCCAGCCACAACCTAAAATAAAACCAAAATTTAATCAAATGGTATTAAGTTATAATTTTAACTTAAAAATGTTTTAACAAAATCTTTTTACAAGTCGTACCTAATTTAAGTAAGTAATAATGGCAATAAAATTGGCAGAAGAATGAAATAAGTTTTAATTATTTAGAGTTCACAATATAAATTTCTTTAGCACTATAACATGAAATAAATAGTAAAATCGTTTACATTATTCTTAAAAATATTGCATATGTACAAATTGATATTTGAGTAAATTTGTCAAAGCAATAAAACGTTCCCTTACTTGCTCGGGAACTATAAATTCTGTGGCGACTTGTGAGTATTTTTTTAAAAATTAATTTGTTCCAAAAATTCACAATCGAACTTCCTCGCTCACAAGTCACCACACTTCCATAAATATTTTGAATATTATTTTATGGCCTGTCAGACACCAAAAAGCTAATATTACAAATTTCACTAATTATGAAAAAATTAATGAGTAACGAACGGCACTATTAGCCTTGTCGATAACATCAAATTTAAGTCAATGTGAAGGTGTCACCAAAACTCAGTCACTTACATTTTATTGGCAAAGCCCATTATTTGTTCGAATCACAGTTAACACTACAATAATGCAAGAGAGATCTTTAACTAAGTGAGAGATAGAGAGACAAGAGAGCGACAGTGCTCCTATGCTTTCTTCTTATGTTCATAATAATTAATACTGTTGCGGTGCAATCGATTCACTTTAATTTCAAAAAGCACAAAACAAGAAGTCAGGATAGTCAGAGTCGTCGTCACTTTTTGTTTAATTTTAAAACAACATTTCTTTGCCCCCTTGATCGTCCGATTCGTTTTTCATTTTTTTAAATTTATTGTTTTTACTGTATTTACAACTAACAATAGATACAAAAATAGGAATAAATTTGTTTTTATTTAAATAATCAGTCAAAACGATACCGAAAAAAGTTAATATAATTTATACCACTGTACATAGCGCTAATTCGATTGGAAGCCCGAAATATCGCGCGCAAAGAAGTTTAATTTGTAAAGCACATCAATTTATATAAACAATTTTCTCTTCTATATATTATTATATTATGTTAATTTATAAAAAGGCACGAGTTTATGTTTAAGTTTGTTTTTTTTTTTCGTTGAAACCCTGTGGTGATAATAATTCACGTTCAATTTGATCCACTAAGATAGCACCTTACCGTTAACACGCTACCAGCGCCGAAAGCACTGGATTTTTTAGCCAATTTCACACTTCCGTACCGTCCTCGCCCTCATCCTCAAACAATGGACCGGTGGATGCTCTTTTTTTGGGTTTTGGTGGAGGTCTCGGAGGAATTTTCGTGATTTTTCCCTCCGGAGTTTGGGGCAGCAAAGACATGGTCGAGTCCCTTCTAGAATCCGACATATCCACGCTTCTCAAACTGGAAGTCTCGGATGCGTTTCTTAACCATGCGGCTCTCGGTACGTCCAAACTAGGACTGAGCGCTCTGTGAGCGACCACGTTTCTTGGCAGCGTGTGGGTCATGTGCATCGGTTCGTGCTCTGCAATTGGATCGCAATGCATGGAAGTATAGTTTGGTGTAGATGGAAGGGAAGGACGAGGTGGCTTAAGAGTTCCCGCTTCACCCACTTTATGTAAAGACGTAACCGACGCACCGGTAACTGACGTTCGTAAGCCTAAATTATCGTACACTGGATCTGCCACTAATGACGCTAAAGGTTCGCTGCTCCAACTTGCACGAGGTCGTCGAGGAATGGTCACGTATCCTCCTTGACGCGGCGCTATTACGGGAGCACCCAACGGCGTCGTGAACGGCGACTGGGATCTGGAATGAGGAAGGGTCCTGTATAAACTGACCGTGTCATACAGAGGACCGCCGTGCAGGGGAGATTGAGGTCCGTGGAGTACGGGAAGGCGAGTTTGGTCGGCCACGGTAGATGCGGTACTTCCTGCGGGCGAAACTTGAGCTGCACGTGACGGAAACGCCAATAAATCGGGTGGCAGTTGATTATCGTAACGATAATCGGCGTCCAAGTTGTGATTTTGAATTTTGTTGATTGGCCGTGCTTCGTAATCGAAAGAACGCGAATCGTCGTCTCCAACTGCAAAAAAAAAAACAAAAGGAAATTTTTAGAAAAAATGAAACTTTACATTTTTAGAATCAACTTACTTCCGTGGATCGAATCGTCGTCCAAGAGAATTTTTTTGCTGTCGCACACTTCGGTGACTCCGCTAGTCACAGATGGAGGTACGGAATATTGTCGTGGCGGTTTAGCCAAAGGATTCACTTCGGTTATCAAAGCTTTTTCGTGTTCGGGTCGACCGTTTAAGCTAATGTAATCACTCGATTGATTCATGTCGTTATTTTTCGTCCGTAATTGTCTAGAATTGCGTTTGCAAAAGCAAAAAATTAAAACCACAATTACCACCAGCAAAATCACCGCGCCGACACCGAGTACGATATATAAAATTAAAAAAGCGTTTCCAGATGTTGCGCCACCAAAGGGTAACTCTGCCCGAGATTCTCCGTGCACTAATAAAGTTACGTTCTTTTCGTCGACACCTCCCGGATTTTTTGCCACGCACTTGTATTCTCCTCTGTCTTTATGACTAACATTTATTATGGTCAGATTGCTCCACATAACGCTCGCTATATGCTTTTTACTGGTGACGTACTTTTGCTGATTTTGACGCGGGTCCTTATCGATCACTCTTCCGTTCGTCACCCAATCCACGTCGGGTATGGGATCCCCTATCACCTTGCAACTGATGGTAAAGTTGGTCAGTGTGTCCATGTTGTAGCTCTTCAATCCGACGGGTTCCAATATTTCGGGAGGACAAGCAAAATCGTCCGTACGAAGTTCGCTCCATAGGCGTCCTTTCAATCGAGGCGGAGCGTCGCACGACGTTGGCGCCGTGACCAAACTTTGCAGGCTCGCGAGGTCTTTAAATCTCTTGAGATTGCAATCGCAAACCCAGGGATTTCCCTGAACACTCAAACTATTTATTCTTTCCAAATTTTCAATCAATTTATAATCTAAATGTTTTAGTTTATTTTCGCTCAAGTCGATGTACTGTAGGGCGGGTCCGCGATCGAAAACCGTCGTTTCGACCTCTTCTATTTGATTGTTACTCAATTCCAGCCACTGAAGATGCGACAAGCCGTGGAAGAGCTTGCCGCGCAGCGCCTTGATGCTGTTGAAATTTAAGAACAGCATGCGCAATTTAATATTTTCTCTAAAAACGTGCTCGTCCAAAACTTTAATATTATTTTTGGATAAATCCAATTCGATAAGATTTCCTAAATTTGAAAACGCTAATTTGGCTACACTTTCTAAGCTGCAGTTTTGCATTTTTAATTTTTGAATGTTTTGCAGATTGCTATTTGCGAACGCCCTCGGTTGCAATTCGTATATTGGATTGTTGGAGAGACAGAGAGAGCGAATTTCGTCGCTCAAATTGATGGGTATCGAACTGAGATATAATCCGCTGCAGTTGGCCGTTTTTTTGCCATCCGACCACATACACTTGCACTGAGCACATTTCGATATCCAATCTTCTTCTGCGGTGGACGCAGCGATCGTCAATATTAGAATGGTTCCAATCGCCTCTGTGTACCTCATTTTTATAACGCCGTCACGCCTTTTCCATCTGGAAAGAGAAAAAAAATATTAGCTTAAATTAGCTACGGTATCGTTTTGGGAAGCAATCCTTCTTAAAGACAATTCAAACAAGCTCGCTACAAACTTAAACACGAAAACCCCCTCGAGGTGATTGCACAATATATTGTTGGATGGAATTGTTCTCGTTAATGGCGAACCACAAAAGAGTTCAGTGAGCCGTGTGAGAAATTGCTAATTAAAGTAATTATTTGGCTCTTAATTGAAAATTAAATAAAATTGCGAGTATAGTAAGCCAATTTCCATTTAACAAGTCGCTTTGAACGTGCAGTAGCAGACAAAGCCCATGAGTAATTACGGCCAAGTGATTGAACGGACGCGGAATGTAATTGAAATGGCGTTGCCCCAATCTCAGCTCAGAATGTGCCCCCGTATCGAATTTATCATATTATTATTATGTCGTTATAATGAAATCTGTCGTAATTCAAACTGCTACTGTAAGCAATTTCTAGCTCGGCTTCAAGTGCAATTACATACGTACATTAATTTAGATTGAATTAAATTAAATGCCAGATGTCTTTTTATGCAACCATTTGACATGCGAATATCTGCATTATTAATATCAACCTCACGACTTCAAATTAAATCAAAGCAGTCAAGAAGCAAAATGCAACGATACAAATTATTCGTCGTTAGGCAAAGACGAGTTTCCAACGTGGAACTGAAAATATTAAATCGAATAACTTACTTTTTCCTTTTACTGTACGATTAGGCGTCTTCGGGTATTGAACTGAACTTAACGAAGAAGTGAGGGTTCCTTAGGTATTATAGATAACATTTAAACAATACATTTCTATTGGTCAAAGAATTTGAATGACCGATAAGCCGATAACCGATAAGAAAAGTTCGTCACCGCAATCCAGGACCGGGCGATGGCTACAATAACGAAAACGATCGTCCAATGGAAGCTTTCCGTTCAGATTCAATTTTTCAAAACTGCGGTAAAAGGCTGCATAATCCCCCAAGTTTGTTCGTTAAAAATCAGCAAAAATTATTCGGGTTCGATATTTTTAATTAAACCTACAGGATTTGCTGAGAAACTAAGTAAATTGCACCAACGTAATTTTGACAATAACTTAATTAAACAAACTGCTACCATCGTCGTACAATAAATCAAGATTATCTTTGTATTAATAACAATCCCCTAATGCTTCCAAGGTAAGGTAGTCATGTGGATTTGGCACAACGATAATTAACTCATTTTAAGAAAATTTTAATATGTATTATAATACCAAACGTAAATTATGCTTTTCCTTTAAAAATTACCGAATAAAAATTTATTTTACAGTTAAAATTTGAATTGCTTTATTGTAAATAATAAAATATTATGATACGAATATGAACCCCCCCTCCCTTTCTGAATGTTTACAAGTTTATGATTAAATTTTAATATTTTGATAAACTAAAGAACACAAACCTAGCATCAATCTCAAAGAATGTTGACAGACAGAATCGACGAATCTCTCTAAAAAATAAGCTTTAGCGAACCAAAAAATATTAAGTTTTTTGAATCGAAAGTCATTTCGAAAGAGGACTTGCGGATGTGTGGAAAAATTACTTTTCAGCACTTGTGCGGAAAAATCTTATATTACCTCAATCGTTTAATTAAAAAATATTAAAATTTTCTTTCTTTAAAAGCTTTCCTTTGCCTTCGATAAAATTATAAAATGACGACAGAAGGAAAACATTTAAAATGTAAGTGCATAATTGCGGTTGGTTCTTTTATCCAAACGGACATCGATTTGAGGAAAATTGACGGAAAGACAAAACGAGCAAATTCGACTAATTTTTTAACCGCAACGATTGCTTCCTCACATCATCAGACCAAATTGCTCCGAAGTGTCACCAATTTAAACGACGAGGAAAAAATAGTGGTGTCAGTTTTGACGATGGAAAATGAAGTGATTTCAAGAATGCACTCACATTTCAGCTTGGCGTATATAATAAGATAAAATTTACTTTATCATTTGTTGAGCATTATCGTATGAAGCACTGTAATAACAAACGGAATCCAGTAAACTAGGTTGTAGGAACGTGGAGGAAAATAGTAGTCGGCATTTTATTTCAATAAGCAAGTGAAGTAAATTCCCTGTTCGTTATATAAAAGCTCTGGTTTTATTATAAAAGCAGATTTGTTGATTGGGGTTTTGTGTTGCATTGTCTTAAGAAATCGTATTGGTTAACGTTGCAAGAAACACAAAGACAATATGCATTTATTAGAGGAAATTGCACAGCATAACAACAAATAAAAGGAAAACAACGTTACAAACGTGCACTAAATACAAGAAACCAAATAAATTCAAGCATTTCATTTATCTGATCAGAGCGTATTTTAGACCTCAACTTGTAGAAACACAGAACAACTAATTATAGATAAAATCAAAAAGAAAAAGAGCTGAATGATATATTAGAGGACTTTTAAACACGTACAACAAATTTATCATAAAAATTAACTACTTAAAATTTGTTTTCAAACTTTTTACATTACAAAATGGAATGGCATCAAAGATAATTTATAAAAGTTAGTGGAACATTGAAATATTTACGAATTAATTTCAAAAGATACCAAATTAATTCCGAGTAGAGATAATCCCTTAACAATACCCAGCAGTGCTGGAAGTCATTTCTCTTTCGTGACTAACTGTACGTGGCTTCCAAAACCACCGGAGTTAACTATTTAAGTTTAAAGACGAGCAAATGCCACAATTATATTATTAATCAGTTTCCCTAGGTTTAAATCAGACATTGAAATTTTCCATCCTTGGTCGAAGAAAAACTCATTGGCGAAGGTGGAAACCATCATAATCGGGGCTAACTTACGACTTTTTCACGTGCCTTGGTCGTTGAAAAAACGTTATAAAAACGAACCGAGTCGAATACATTTTTTATGAAATTGCATTAAATTTAAACATGACATCATCAATAATAGTTAGTTTGGCTTATTGTTAGCCACAAAAGCAGCCCTTATTGAGCAATAACTTATAATTTAAAAATCTCGACTAAAATGTTTTCTTTCAGCTTAAAAGTGAAATTTAAATCGCAACATAATTTTTTTGTATTAAAAAATTCAAAAATAAACAGTGCAATTAAAGTTCGCACCATTATGTGGCGGATATATTATGTATATAAGAAAAAGAAAAGCAAGAGAAAATTTCCCGTTCGAAGAAAATTACTTTTGATGTTACGCTTTCACCACTATATAATAATATATAGGTAGAGACATATGGATTAAAAATTCAAATGATATTCAATTTAGAGTTGAATAACTAAAATTGAAAATGTTGAAATTTAATCACGCAATGCTATAGACTTGCCATTGGTGGAGTTTATTATGGGAAATAGAGAATTTATCTCACAATCGAAAACTAAAATTTTAATACAGTAAATGGATCTTGAGGCGCAATGTAGCTTGCCCAAAGTGATTTGCACTAATAACCGTTGGATTTAGTTAATTCTAGAGACCATTAACTGTGCACGTTTATAGAATCTTGTTTTAGGTTTTCAATCTACCATGTCGTGCTACAAATAAACGCACAAAGACAATAAATCTACAAGTTGACAATCAACCTAGCGTAAGCTTATCCCGTTCAACCCTATTAAAACGCGTGGTTGATAAATTTTTCGTGCTTACACCAATATCCAGAGAGTAGGTTGATTAAAATTTAGCCAATTTGTGAAAACGCCTTTAACCAAATTACATTTACACTTATTAGAATGTCGCTATTGTTAAATCCAAACGAATTTCGCGTTCACTTTTAAACGACCAGATAATCATCAAAAACGCAATTTCCTATACAAAATTGGTAATTCGACAAAGCTTACGATGTGCGTTCTTAAAGTTATTCGACAAATCATTTGCACGTTAAATAATAAATCAAAGGCAAAAAAATAGCCGTTGCGATGTCGTCGCCGAAATAATTAAATAATCTGTTTGCCAAAGCAAAAAGAGCACTTGAGTTAATACAATCATAACTTCAACTCTGAGCAGACATGGCTCGAAATTGAAACTTTCCACAGGCTTTTGTTGACAATAAATTTCGAATCAACAATCGTTTCTTTATTTTCGTACCCCAAAATGGAATAATAATATTTAGAAACAATTCAAATGGAAGTTTCAAGGTATATGACTTATTACTAGAACTCGGATTTATATGCATCAAAATACTTGAAAATATGCGCATATATATGCACTGATTTTTCTTAAAATATACACTAAAATTGATAAAAATAGATAAAATATGCGTTGAAATTTTGCACAGTTTGAACCTTTGGTGCATATTTGAGTAAATAATGCATATTTGTGCATATTTTGGTGTCCAGCCGGAGCTAAAAATTCATATCTTTTATGCTTTCACTCTTATGGGAGTGTTTCCTATAGACTGATTGACTCTGAATTAACTTTTTTTACCTAACGTTTTGTGTTTGTTCAGATAATTTCGCCCAGCTAAAGATGTGTTTACTAAGCTGAGGTTCGGGGACTCTGCGACTGAAGTCGCAGTAAATGCTTTCTTATGGGAGTGTTTCCTTAGAATGCTATCTTTGCAGGCGACTCTAAGGTACACTCCCATAAGAAAGCATGGAGAGCAGTAACTGCGACTTCAGTCGCAGAACCCCAGCCGCAGCTTGATGAAAATCTAATCTTATTAGAAATCATCCAATTAAGAAATTGTACTTTTTTTTTTCTTAATAAATGTGTATTATTATTATTATTATTATTAGTAAACATATCTTTAGCTTAGCGAAATTATATGCACCAACACTAAGACTAAGGGCCAGTTAAATATTAGATAAAAGTTAATCCAGAGTCAATTGATGTTAACCCTATCAGTCTATAGGAAACACTCCCATAAAAATACTTCCTCGTTTTACAAGGAAGTGAAAAGCATGATTAATAGAGCTCGGATTTATATGCACCAAATTTCCTTAAAATATGCACTAAAATTGATAAAAATAGATAAAATATGCATTGATATGCAAACTAAAAAATATCTAATCTTCGAATTTTTCAATTTTTATTTTCAAATTTTCAACAAGTACTAGCTAGATTTATAAAATAATTTATGCAAAATTTTGCATATTTTCAATATTTGGTGCATATTTAAGTAAATAATGGATATTTGGGCCACTTTTGGTGTTTTTTGAAAAATTTTAATAGAGAAAATAAAAAATTATTGTTAAATCAATCACCAAAAGTGACCCAAATATGCGCAAATATACATTATTTACTTAAATATACACCAAATGTTGAAAATATGCAAAATATGCATTTTGACAAACAGCTTCTCGGATTCGTTTTTACCTAATTTGTCCAGATTTCATAACGAATCTGTTGGCATATCAACATTAAAGAACATGCAAAAAAGCATAAAATCCGAGCTCTACATAATATTACTATATATTAAAAGGAAAGAACCTACAGCTTAACGTTGAATCCGAACCACGGCATAAATAATTGTCCCAACCAATGAAAGTAGTTGTTTTATTATTTAAACCAATTGAATTGTATTATAGTATAAGCTAGGTTCATCCAAGAGTGTTTTCGACGCATAACAAGTTTTGAATTCTCGAACATTTTTCATAAACAAACTATGTCGACCTCGTCGGATACCTTGAGGAAGGTATGTAGGGTACACTTTAAGAAAACCTCTTTATTGATTTTGATAAAAAGACAAACAATGCAACTGCACGAACAAAAAGAACAAAAAATAATTTTAAGGATAGGTATTTTGCATAACAGCCAAGTTTCTTTTTAAGATAAAAAAATATCCTCCGTGATGTCCTTTTGGTGTTTGCTATTTGCTTTAGAAAATTATAAAATAACAAGAAATGTCTACTTATTATGGAAAAAAATCAATAAAATGAATTATGTATTAAAAACACAATTTGCAGCACGAATATCTTACTATCTGTTACGCCCTTGACTTAGTAATCAATATCCGGAATATTTGCAGGAGGGAACTGGCCACAAGTGCGAAAATGTCGAAAATTTCCGCATAGCTAAATTAAACGTGATTTATTTTCCTGAAAAACTATTACCAGATTTACTAAACACGAAATTCTGGTTTAAATTTTTTATATTTCTCCTACTTTCATTTTTCTCTTATTTATCTCTTTTAGAAACTCTTGGTTGATACTTGACCGTCGATGGTGTCGATTACTATTTTGAAAATCCATTAGTTTTTAAATTTATTAGCTTATGTGAGTTTGAATATGAAAATGAAATAAGAAAAAATTGGGTTAAATAATTAAAGCAATACTAATAATTAACGATCGAAAGCCTGTGTGATGGGACAAATCCATTATTAAAATTCAATTATCCAAATGTGTCTTAATGCATTAATTCCGCCCAACTACATTTTATAATAATTAAATTGGAGCTTGTGTTACAATACGTTGATATAAATTTTGAAAATGAAATGTAATAATTATTCTATAAAATTTTTTGTAATACAAGATCGTGCGGTTCGAGCCCGAAATAACCGAGTAATTTATTAACAAATTAATTTAGCTACATTTGAAAATACTGTGACTATAGTCCTTGACGATAATATTGCTTTGCAGTAATTTAAAAAAAAGTACAAAATTACTTTTAAATATTGTCGCGTGACCGGCATTATTAGCACCTCAACAATGGCAAATTTCCCAATTATTATGGTATTCCACGATGCCGAGAGGATACGGTAAGGTAAAAGGGTATCCATCCACCGAACTGGAGTTGATGACGACCGCATAACAATCGTAGAATATTTTGTGTATCTACATAGTAGACGGTTTTGCAATACAATAGATTTCGCTTTTGTATTAATTTCTCACACAGCTTAGCAGCAAGCGAATTTGTAAAATTCTTGTTTCACGCGTAATACTCGTCGAATTAGGGCAACAGATTTAAACTTTAAGCAAAATTAATTTTAATGAAATGCCTAAACTTGTTTTGCGACTCACATTTCACCGTTTTAGTGTTTTAGATTTTACATTATGGTGTAATTTAATTGTAGTACGAATTCAACATAAACAAGAATTAAATAATATGTAGTAAATATAGTTAACCCTTTGATGAATAATATATTAGAATTATCTGTGGAGTTTTAGGTCTTAAAAGCGATCCCACGTTTCGGGCCGTTTATTGTACCGTTTTCAAGGAGAACATAGAGTTACCCAACTTACATTTGTTTCTTCACGAAGCCTAGAAAATAGACCGGAATGGAAACGAAATGGAATGGAGAAATTAACGACCCGAAAGGTTGGACATCGTTTTTAAGATCTAAATCCCAGCGATAATATACATCACGGATTATTATCGAAATAAATAAAACAACTCATCAACCGTTAAATCTGAATATTATGTCAGTTTTATTCTAAACCTGTCCCGTCTATCGATAAACGTATATCCATAATAATCTACGATATATTATTTTATATTATGTTAAATTGTCATACCTACAACAGCTGTTACTTCAAAATACATATTATTATCTACATAACAAGCTTTGTTAACCTACACAATACCTACACTAATGATCGTGGCGGTATGGCATATACTAAATTTTCTAATTTTTTACTAATACAATGTCCAATTTCCTAGTAGGAAAGAACATTAAGCTAACGTATTTTTTTCTAATGGAAAACTCGACTTTGGTAACTTTCCTGATGCCTCAACAAAAGTGATTAAAAAATGTGAATCACAATTTTAGTTAAAAAAAAAAATGAAAAATATTCAAAACACGTTGCAAGTCTATCAAATTAATTTTATTAGAAGAGAGTTAAGAGAATGATAATGAAGAAGATCGTAAAAATGTCGAGGCATGTTCGAGGTACAAATTTATTCAAAATTTCGTTACAGCCGAATTAATAGAAAATTCTATCCCTTTAAATTACATTTCAACTACGCAGGGAGTCTGTTGCTTTAAAGACTAAGCGAAAATTAAACTCAAGTTATGAGGAAACCGAAATTAATTTTTGTTGGTTATTTTAAGCAATGATTTAGTAATTCCAGTTTACAGATTTAAAAAAGATGATATAAATTACTGGCACAATTTTTGCACAACCAAGTCAAGTTGTTTACACTGACAGCCTGTTTAGGGAAATTCAAAACGAATTTTCCCTGCTGCACGAGTCGATTATTCATTTTTAAACCAAAATAAATATGAAACAAGTACGAAGCAAATAAATTTAAAAATATCAGAAAACCTATTTACTAACAAAATAATTTGTTCCAAATTCCCAAAGTTAAATCAAACATCAACAATGGAAACATCGAATAGAAATAAATGGGTTATTCGTCAGCGTTATGCAAACCTGCCGAAAATTTTAAGACGAAGCCAGCAAATGATCGTTGGATCTTTTTTTTTTTAATTTTTAAATTTGAATGAAACATTAATAAACCAGCCTACAGTTGGAAATCGATGAAATTTAATAATTATATTACCAACAATTTACTTGGGAGAGAGCGAATCGATAGAGATATTATAAAAATCTGTTTGAATATATGGTGAAATTGAAGGAAAGCGTGAAGAAAATGCATGGTATCTCTGAACGTATTATGACCCTCGTCACAATTAATTCCAACCATCATCACCACTACAGGCAGTTTCTGGTACAGTAATTTGCAACAGGAAAATCGAAAATGTCTTCGCAAGCAAGACAATTTATTACGAACATGGAATTCATTTATTCCGAGGAAATGTGAACGTCATATCGAAATTGTTAAAGTAGAATGGACAAAGAAAATGAATTCATACTAAACACTTACCACAATAAAACTGCGAAGAGAGTACGTTGTGAACATGAGCTCCAAGTCAATCGGTTAGTTTTTCCAACTGGAAAAAAAAAGTTATTTTTAGTATGTGCAAACAGAAAACGATTTCTTTGTTATCTGATCAAGGTATTATTACAACAAAAACAACATATAAAGTTGGCGTAACCGTATATCGACGTAAGAAGCGATCGCCTAGGGTTATGCTTTCTCAAGATTTTTATGGAACATCGATTCAATTTTTCACGAAAGCAATAGAAAGACCGCTAATCAACTAACACAACTAAAGCTTGAAAATAAAATGTTTCAAATTTGGATGATGGTTATTGGGTTTCCAGTAACCGATTTAATTGCATTTAGTTAAGAGGCGAAAACCGGTAATGTAATGAAAACTCGTAAAAGTTTCAGAGTACAAGCGCAGCTTTTGTCCATGTCGATTAATTATTACCCTTGACTGCGACCCTATTTTAAGGCAAAATGTGCGTATATGTTTTACGGTCGATTAAAATTTCATGTAGGTCAAACTATGCTTATTTAGCTAAAAGTTTTCGAAAAAAATCAGTTTCCAAAGCTAATCGAGTAAAAATTGATCAAAAACTTATATTATGCCCGATCCGCAAAATTGTACGCACTTCCTCCCGAAACAAACCAATCGAAAATGAAAGAAAACCAGCGATTTCTATCGATTTCAGCTTGCAGCTGCATAAAACCAAATAAACAATTCAAACTCAAGTGCATTATTAATAAGCATTACAATTTCTACGTGAGTCACCTTTCCCTTTTCAGATCAATTTAAATAACGTCGACTTCTTAACTCGACTCCTTTTGTCTTTTAAGCTTCACAGTTCATGCAGGTTTACAACATTCTTGGAGAATTTGCATTGCAAGTGACGTCAAAGTCTCGAGACTACGATTTACATTTAACTTCTTAAATTTAATCTCGAAAAGGGAAAAAATAACTTACGGCACTTTACCAAGTTTATAATATCATAATTTTCGAAATTATATTAGTACATCAATTAAAGTTTGTTTAAATTTTAATTTTATACATCATTGAGCGTGCGATTTCCATTAAACAATTGCTCGAGTTTGAAAAAATTAATAAATAAATTTTTATTTACTTTTTAACGAGCGAAACCTTTTTAAAACTAATTTCATTATTAAACCTGAATAGCTTTTCTTTCTACATTTCAAACATATAAATTTTCAAATTGTTCCATTATTGGATAACGCTTGGTAGATAGTCCGTGCGAAAGAATTTTACAATTCACGATATTGATATTCGATGTTTATAAAAATTATATTTCGTTAAGTTTTTCTTTTTTCAAAATTGTTAAAATTTAATTTTAAGCGTTCGGTTTTAAGGGATACAGGTATTCACTTCTTTTAAAAATTAAACTCCACATTTTGCGTCACGGTTTAATCTCTTCGGCAATAACAACGAACTTTCTAGTTTAACGACAAATATTTAATTTCAGATCATAAGAAAAGTAATAAAAGGTGGAAGATACATATAATAATAGTATATTACACATCAATCTTGACAAAGTCCGAAATATTTAAATTATTTCTTTTGTTGAATAGCACAATTTGTTAAAAACCTTTGGCAAAACTTTCCACTTTAAAGCTTCAGCGCCAGTCCGCCCGTGGCATTAAGAACTTAAAATGATTAGACTTTAAGTTGATGGAAACGTTGATGCCATATAATACGAGACGAGTAAAATTTTATGTAAACGCTAAAATTTTGTTTTCATTCTAAAAGCTACAAATAATAACCGAAACGTAACTTATAAGCTGTATTTTACAAATAAAAAGATAAAACTCAATTTCGGAGCTTTTCAAGAGAACTTTTCGCGTTTTACGATCGTTTACAATATAATCGAATAATTGAAATCGGTCGTCTGTATGAAGCCTGGCTCGATGTAATAACATAATTTTTCAGTTCGTCCTAAAGCAAACTCATTATTTTGGCTTTACTAGAAAATTAAATAAAAAATTTTCAACCGGGATCATCGTCGTTATAAAGAGGACTTTCGAATAATTTTTATTTATTTTAATGAGGACAATTATTTAATTTTTGATATATAAGAGATGCCGGAGAGGATCTGATGTTCTGTATAAACAATTTAAAAAAAATATGTTAACCCCATTTCGAAAGCTTTCTTATTTAATCCATCAACGTCTTGCAGAAATAAAAGTTGGTTGAAAATATCGAAACTCGGAATTGCAAATGTGACGTTATAATGAGGTCATTTAGAAAAAAGAAAAATTCACTGATTTAATATGTGATTCGTTTGGGCGAACAAATAGTGGTTCAAACACGTTTATGAAAACCTCAAGTGTTCATTTTGTCACGTATACTTATTTTATACTTTAATTTTGATCAAACAACATGACATACCTAAATTAATTGAATGTTGTAATTTACAATTGCACATATTTTGTCACGAGAGTAGACATTAAATTCGTAATTATACATTTGAGAGTAATATTGCTTGATATATTTTCTGATAATGCATACAACATGCAATTTCCATAGATATTAACTTTCCCAGAAGCAATTGCCATCCAATTTGGCCGTTTGCCATTTTTAATTATGTCCATGTAAACTGAAACAGGTAAAAGCATTTTCCAATATTTAATTACGCGTAATTTTATAGAAAAAACGCTTCGACAAATATCGAGTGGAATGTCGTTAATTTAAAAAATTTGTCCTACTTAAACCAAAGTCATTTTTGCATTCGAAATATATAACATGAAAAAATTAATAAAACAAAATAAGTACGCAAAGAGATAAACTCGTCCCGAAAACTAAGCTTAGTATTATAGATAAAGCTCGCAGTGGTAATAACTCACTGCACCTTTTTCAGATCTTGTAATCTTTTCATTAAGACGCAATTGTTTTTTCTAACTTATCGCTAATAACTCTTTCAAAAAAAGTAAGCAAACGCTGAAACCCGAAAAAATGTTGTGGCATACCAAAATAACAACTAGTTTGTGTTATCACGTTAGAATGTAAATATAAATTTATTCATTATTCAAAAATACGATTATCGCAAAAAAAATTAAATCTGATGACACGCGACTGCTGTAAACACAAAAATTCGTATACAAAATTGCAAGTCGAAATGCTTTTTCGTGGGGTAATAAATAAAATAAATTACAAGCTTCAACTTCCGCTATTTTACGCCCAAACGTAATTACTGAATTAAGAAAAACAAAATTTTAATCATGAAATCTATCAAAACACCCATCCGAGATAAACCAAAAATTGTATTTTCCTACAAATTTAATTAAATTCCCAAATAAAACTCGAAGAATACATGAACTTCTGAAAATTGCTATTCGCTGTTTGTAGCCGCCTGAAAAACGTCTACTTCTGAAAGCAAGAAGTTTTGATAATTATGAGTGAATTCATAACTAACTATACAGTACTTTTTTCAGTTTTATTTAATGAAAAATAATACTAATAAAAATACTTGATGGCAAAACAATTTTACGAGTAAAAAATAGAAAATATTTATTAATAAATATTTCAGATACTTCATTTCAATTTCTGTTTTATTTTTGATTAATGCAATTGATGGTTGGTAAAACCATAAAAATCTGTGTTCTTTAATAACATTTGAAAATTCAAATATTTTAGTTTTTATTCATAAATTTAATATAATATTATTACGGGACACTCCTCGACTTGAAAGGAATTCCCGTTTAAGTTTATTTTTACAAAGTTTATAATATGCATGTTAGCCTTAGGATGCAGGTTGCAAGGATACACAAATTAACGTAGAAATTTTGTTTACTTCTACCTACAATGTTTATGAAAATATTATAGTTTATTAGTTTATTTATATAATAATGAAAAATGCGACATCGCTGTCTCCATACCTCACCATTGGGCAGTTTTTATCGCAAAAATGTTCTTGTTGAGAATTCTATTTACTTTATTTTCATATAATATAATACAGTTTTTATTTTTGTGCCTTGTTCCATAGATAATTGGATATTACGAATACCAAACTCTTGACCAAGGACCAAGTGATTCACCTCTGCTGATAAATGTATCAAATCTATTTTAAACATTTATTCCATTTGGAAAAATGTAAACAAAGATAGTATATTATAAATAAATACATTTAAAGTGTAAAATCTCACTAAAAGTAAATAAACAAAAGTCTGTGTTCATACTGTTAACAATTTTTGAGCAGTTTGCAAAGAAAAATAATAAGTAGAGTAGATATATCACCGAAATTTTTCGATTTAGATAAATATATCAGGTAATATTTAGGTAAAATACTGAAAACAGGAAAAAATTTCGGTAAACTGCATAGTTTAAAAGTCGTTAAATTATCCTCTAGGATAATCGTCTGGAAAAGTTATTAAAAATAGTTAAAAGCTACATACCGGTTAATTTTATTCTGCTCATCTTGTAGGAAAATACGAACATATTTTGAAGCTCAACCGACCGGCAACACAATCAAGACTAAACTAACAATATTTAAAATGCCTTATAAGTTATGTAGATAAGAAATTGACAACTATTACACAACGATAAGAAGTTTCCATTGCAAAGTTATATTATAAAATGCTTCTAAAATATACAAAATAAAAAATATAAGAATAAGTATTTAAATATCAAGTAAAATCTGGGGAGGTGAAGGTATAATGCTTTATATTAATATTAACAACTTACGACAAAGTGGGATTGGTTCCGATTAATTTTCAATTGATGAAGACGACGATGAGGATTTAATTACCTTCAAGTGTTGCCGGAATCCCAGTAGACATCCCTTCGACGTGTTCATTGGAAAATTGTCCAAACTAAATCCTGGGGTTTGTTGTAAATATTTGATTGGGTACAAAAAAAAGGAATACAATTTGAGGTTCTTTGTGTATAAAAAAAAGTATTAAGGAGATGTCTAAAAACAGAAATCATGTAATGCAGTCCTACGTTCAGCAAAAACCCCCTGTAATAAATACTTGTTCAAGGATTACCTTTAGAATTACCACCTTCCAGAGAAGGGTCTAATATTCGACTGTCACAATTGTAAGTGGCACGTTGAACGCTTAACCAGATAGGGAGCAGTATTCCAGTGTTAAATTTAATTCGGGAGTCCTTTTAATACTTTCTTTTACCTGTGGGAGATTATATAAACCACACTCACAGAGAAAAGGGTTTGGAAATAAATAAAAAACTCAAAGAAGCGTAAAAAGAAAATTAGAAGCTCTAAAAAAACATAAGCTGCAAAAATAAGTTTATTTTTATTTAAGGACAATTTTTTTATCCTCGCTTTTATTTTCATTATTGCACTGAGAGATAAATTTTCAATAAATGTTAAAAAACACTAGCTAACACATCGAAAGTGTAAAATGTCCGATTTTGAATTTGAATTCCTTGGTAAATAATATTTGAAACTTTGAATTTCGATAGCAATAATATAATATAATCACTACTAAACTGTTGTGCTACAAATAATTGTAATCACGGAGAATTAATTGCTTGTCAACTTGAAGCAATTAAGATAATAGTAAGTTAAGTAAACTATTAATGCATGCCACAAACATAAATTATTATTAAAATTTATCGTTGCATTTTTTCCCGATATATAATTAAATAATTAATTTTAATTAAATTAAACGCAGAAACTATTCGAATATTAAATTCAAAATTCAATCAGGGAGTTATTGAATTATTTTGTAGAATGGCAAACCGCAAGAATGCGTAGTGTACGAAATTACAAATTGTTTACAAATTAAATTGGCAGTAAATATTGTAAAGGTGCGGTTCATTACAAATGAAAAGCGCCATTAATACCTTAATATCTCGACATCATTGTAATGCAGTCGAGATGATACCCATGCTTTAGCCCAAAGTGCAAGCAAAACTTCAACAATGCTGTTGATCCGATCTTCTCAACTTACACACGTAAATAAACAAATTATAAAGTTTCGAAATTTCAAAAACAAACCGAGGGTTCGTTTAAGGTAAACTCAAAGATTTCGTTAAATATTTATCGTTGTTAAATAATTGGTTTCGGTTTTTTAGGCAAAAGAACTTGTTTTATATTTATACGACAAAATTCATCTTCAAATTGTAACCGAATCTTTTGCTAGTTTAAAGTCAATTACACCAAACAGAATTATAATTCGTAATAAATTATGAACCGAAAGTTTGATTGATGATTTGTAAAACGACAACGTCTTCTTCCTTTCAATCAAAGTTTCAAACTCGTGCAAAAAATGATTAAATTATAGGTTTAAACTCAAATTGTAAAAGTGAAAACTTCAATTATTACGAAATTGGCCTGGATTTTATATTTCCTAATTGATCTTTCAAATTGGTTTGTCAGAATAAGTACCAAAAATTGCAAACTGGAGCGCCGCGCCGGCCGCTTTAATCATGTAAACCGAGCACAAAAATATATTTCTTAAAATAAAATTCCTAATCAACAAAATATTCAGCACTCATTAAATCTACTAATTACGAAAAATTAGAAAAATCGATTTTCGTAACCGAGACCGAGAGTTATTTAAAAAAAAATGTATCTTCTATTTGTTTACGCTGGATGATTATGATAAGGATAACGCATAAGTGGAGGATAAAAACAAAGCGTTAAGACAACACCACAGACGGCCTGATGTTCTTATCGGCGACGATTATTGGTTGATTTAACGTTAAAAATGTCAATATAGGCACATGTAAATTAATAACACTTGTGGCTTATCTTTAATAAATTATCTTTGTAAATTTTGTAATCGCGTCCCTGTCTGTCAATTTTTAATAAATTACAAGTAACTTTGAAAATTACGAGAGCATCACTTCGTAAACTGAAAGATAAAAGCTTTGAAATTTTAAAACACCCTTATCGGAAGGTATTTTAGTGCATCAGTAAATAAATATTGTGGGACAACAAAATAACCCAAGATATCACGTCGGACTAAAAAAAGTTTGCTCCGATGATAAAATCCCCTTAATTTAAGATTCATGATGTTTTGCTAAAATTAATTAAACTGGTAGAACAATCTGATAAGGTATGGTCACGTTCAATAAAACCGATACCCTCTCAGCAAGTTCAAGATTAATGCTCCTTCTTCCCATACTTTGCAAACACTTTCTCATTTCATTATAACACAACAATGAATAAAATACCACTAATATTTAATAACGCAAAACAAAACTGCTTTTAATATCGGTTAATGAATCACCAGGACCGCCAAAACAAGAACAAAATCTTATTATTACTTCGCCAACGAAATACAGTACTTACAGCAATAATAATTATTTCTATTGCAAGTACAAACGATGCCATAAATTTGAGTCCAAAATGAAAACTACAAATTCTAGTCCAAATCGTTTTCGATTACTGCGGTTTAGTAGTTTTCAAAATAAAAATGTTTGATTTCAAAATTTCGCACCATCTTGAAAAATGTAAATTTAATATAGCAATCGAGTAAATATTATGTTAATCCTGCTTTACCAAATATTTAATGACATAAGTGCTTGTTATCGCTTATCTGGTTAAATAAATCGTCTTAGAAATTTCTAAATTTTCAACGGAAAAAATTTGTAATTTGCAGAAAGTAGATCCATTTATTTAGCTATTAGCCGTTTTATTGCAGCATTGCATGCTTCAAAAAATGTCTTACGTTTGTTGAACAAATAGATATTTGTAAATGATATGCGTATAAACTATCTTGATCCTTGTTTTCTTTCGCATTAGATTTTCCATTGTACATACAGCAGATTTAATTTTTTTTTTATCGTTTGCGTGCGACCAAGTTGTTTGCTATTTACCCTGGCACGTAAAAAATGTTCTAGCAATTAAACTTCTATACTTATTCTTTTTAATTATAAAAGAAGCTAGAAATACAATTTTAATCCGGTAGATGGTGGTCGCAAAACCGCCCCACGTTAGGGGCCAATTTGTCAAGGAAATTCTTAAAATAAATACAAAATATCTTTCATATGTGTTGTGATAAAACACCCCTAAATATAATTTATTTATAAAATAGAGTTGGTAAGTACGTACCTTATACTGTGCAATTTCATGGGTATGTAACTTAAACCTAACGATTGTATCGTGCAATTTATGTTTTTCATTAATGCAACCCTTTGCAACAAACTCAACATTGTATTTCAAACTAGCAGTGCTAGGTAAACGAATTTCTTAGTTCAAATCATTTTTAAATTATTCATACCTCGTGTAACAAGTTCAGTTTTGATAATCTTTGGAGGTTATGGTAAGTCAATTTTGTACAATTTAGTCGATAATTTTGTTTAGTTTGAAAAATTTTTTCTTCTTATTTTACAATGTAATCGTAATCGATGCGTGCAACTGAAGAATGGCAATAACCATGAAATAACGTTATATTGTACTTCGTATTACGAAATTTTCATTTTTTCAAATTTTCTTAATCCAGACCTGTTATGTGTTAATTGTCTCCTTTTTAAATTTTTTGAATTTTGATTTTCTACGTATTGTATTATTCTTATATTTTTTGAATTTAACCATAAATACATACTAAAAACCACAAATTTACTTAAAATTTTTTATTTTGAGTTCTTTTTCTAGTTTTACGCCTCACGGTTAAAAAACGTGGTAAATTTTTGAATTTTGAATTTTTTCAAAGTTTTTAGAAATCATATTAAGAGGGCAGTGCCTTCGGATTTCAAACTAGCAGTGCTAGGTAAACGAATTTCTTAGTTCAAATCATTTTTAAATTATTCATACCTCGTGTAACAAGTTCAGTTTTGATAATCTTTGGAGGTTATGGTAAGTCAATTTTGTACAATTTAGTCGATAATTTTGTTTAGTTTGAAAAATTTTTTCTTCTTATTTTACAATGTAATCGTAATCGATGCGTGCAACTGAAGAATGGCAATAACCATGAAATAACGTTATATTGTACTTCGTATTACGAAATTTTCATTTTTTCAAATTTTCTTAATCCAGACCTGTTATGTGTTAATTGTCTCCTTTTTAAATTTTTTGAATTTTGATTTTCTACGTATTGTATTATTCTTATATTTTTTGAATTTAACCATAAATACATACTAAAAACCACAAATTTACTTAAAATTTTTTATTTTGAGTTCTTTTTCTCAACATTGTATGTTTAAAACTATTGATTCCATCATGCACATCAAGTTAATATTATTTAAATGTCGATGTTCCAATCTGTTATATATTCATTTAAAATTCAATAATTGTATACACAATAGATAACAATCGGTCAAGTTTAAACTATCAACAACTGAACAATATAATATCCTATGGAAACAATTGTTAAAATAAAGAAGGCACAATGTACCTTTGTAAAAGGGAAAATCACGGTATTTTTATTGTAAGGACCCCGTACAGTAAAATTTAACTCTCTTTAGCTACATTGCTTGACTAAGCGCTGCGACTTAATTCTTTCGGCTGTTTTGCGAGACGTCCCAAGAACACTAGTTTGTGCTCCTCCGGTTTGAAGAAGCGAAATATTTTTTTAAAGAATTTTGATAAAAACAATGATGGAAATTTCGACAGTAAGGGTAGAAATTAACAAAAAAAAATTAATTGAAATTTTGATTTCTATCGATCCAATTAAAATTCGCTTCACGGTTTTATCCGAAGTTCTATCTATATAATTAAATCCTGGACGAGACTCTTTGGATTAAAAAAAAAAAAACTAAATCTAGTTATTGCAATCTCACTAATTTTTCTACAAATTACCTATTTAATCAATAACTTTTTAAGTACTAGTTAAATACCATATTATGCTGTCACGGACTTTTTAGTAAAAAATTAATTTTCTAAAGATATCTACTCTTTACGGGGCCTATTTTTAACTATTTTATGAGAATTTGATTTTTATTTTACTATTTTATGTTCTCTCTTTTCGGGCCCTTCTGGTCATCGGACCCTAGATAGGTGCCTAATAATACGTCTAATGGTAAAACAGGCCCCGATTCTTTATAGTTTTTCCTATGAAGAAAATTATTTCAGTGTGATTTAAAATATTTTTTCCCCTATCCAATATGAATTATTATCGTTTATCTATTGCATTATTATTATTATCTAAACGTTATTTTGTAGTATCACAAAATGAATCACAGGTATAAAAAAATGCAATATCCGTGCAAAGATATGCACGAAAGCAAAATTTTTCAGATAGCAAATAAGTTTTAAGTAGGAAGCTCGAGTAAATTAGGCTAATTACTATTATGTTTTTAAAATTGCAAACGGGTTTAATTAAAGCGGACAAGAAAAATAAAAATTAAGAACAAGACGACCTCAATTAGTCGATGAGTTAAGAGAACAATAATAGAAGTACCTTGCCATTAAAAAGAGAGTTTATTCGTATGATGGTATCGTGGTATCGATTTTGTGTCATAATCTCAAGGTTTATGATAACAAACCTTATCGAGTTGTAATTTCAGACGTTATAAATTAAATACTTAAAATTAACCAAAAAATTAATTAATAATCTAATACCAGGATACCTGAAAGCAACCATCACGAGCGCCTTAATAATAAATAAACAAAGACTTAATGAATTTGCTCACCTGTTTTTGAAAAGAAAACTTTATGGAAACAGAGACTTATGTACGTAATAAATTATAATAACATCACGCCCTGGCATATTTTACCGGCATAAAAGACCCACCCACGACACTAAAGCGTTAGAACATAAACGAGCACACAAACCACATACACTTTACACCTTACGATAGCAAGCAACAAACTGACTCAACTAGCGTTATCAATCCTTATTCAACAAACACCACTACTCATAATCAGCATCGTGACGACATTCCTCATACAAAATTAAAATGCGTTTTTGTGGCCCCAACGTGCGCTAATTAAAATAACCAACGACATTCATTAAAAAATAATAAATCCGAGGCTGCACTCGTTTCTGGAACGACTTCTTGCTTATTTATAAGTCATTGCCTTCTAAACTAATGTGAACTTTGACAAATTAAATTATGTTGTTGTTATTATTGGCGCCGAACATGAAATAAATAATAAAACCATACGTACGTACGTACACTGCAGTTTGTATCGATCGATTTATTAATATTATTATTTCTGATATTATATGCTCCATTTCGACACATTCGATGTAGGAAAATATAATAGTTTACTATACTGTTTTCTCGATGCATCGTAAAAGAAAAACTATAATGCAACCTTTTACGATGAAAAATTTGTCCTTTTGCTTTCGACTCGACATGTTTAGAAGCTTTTAGCAGTTCGGCACGTACGCTAATACAGTCATTTTCATAAAACTACCATTATGGGGCACCAAAATGGGTGCGACGCACAATTACTTTAATCCGAACTGTGTTTCGCTTTATTGTTGTTAACAAATAAACGAAACACAAAATTTTTTTGAAATGCGACTTAATTCTTACGGCTGGATTTCGTTTAGGAATTTCGTGATTATGGGGTAATGAGCATAATATTTTCTTAGGTGCAACGACCACCTATCCGTGATTATCAAAATCCAAATCGACCACATTAAATAAACAACGAATGTCACTTATAATATCATCCAATAATTTTTGTCGACGATTAGCAGCCCTTATTATATTACAATTTTGATGAAATATAATTATTACACTGGTGTGAAGCTAATGCATTTCTAACATTACAATTCAATTTGTTACAAATCAATTTTTCAATTTAAGCTTGCTGCTGTCGGGGTACCAAAATCGCACGTCCTGACTTATTAATTGTAAAAAAATTGATCTGAAGCTTTTTTGCAGGTAGTATGTACTACCTGCTATTGCTAAAATGCTGGTACGTGCAATTGCTTGTCATAACAAAGGACCTAACGTACATTATACGATATAACTCCTCTTTCATTTGACGAGGTAATTACGTTGTAATAACACCCCTATGCCTAAACTTGATTGTGGTGCCTGCGGAGAGCTTAAAGCATAATGTCTTGGCATAATTAATTTAGTAATAAAAAGCTCCATAAATAAATTAAACAAAAAAAGAGGATGTAAAGAAGATAATCCAAATCCAAAAACTGCTAAGCAAAATGTTTATTATAAAAAAAAAATTCGAAAGGCAAGTGGGCTGTTAATAAAATATTAACACACAGTTCCGATAATAATTTATCAATTAAAATTTCATACCGATAACTGTCGTAAATAGTGCGTTCGACATAAAATTTAATTCAAATATTTCGACAAATTTGAATTGTGTGTTTTGTAATACATCCATAATACCTACAGGTTTACTATATAAAAAAAGCGGTCAATTATTATTCCAATAACCGATAACTGCATAATAAACAAATTAATTCGGACATAATATCCTTTTATATTTTCACAAAGCGCTTTACGATTTCAATTTATTGTTGATTTTCATGAAATTAGCCCTACCAGATTGATAAAAACAGAGAAACGTGAACGATGAATTTTAAATGGATAGAAAAAAGCGCAAGACAAAATATTTAAGTTTGCCTTCGGAAAGCTGTCATTTTCAATCGATTGCGAATTTCCACCAAAAAAATTTTTCTGTTGAAACAAACATTTTTTTTTTTGACTGGTGATCATTCATCTTCATGAAGTTCATCAAAACTGTTAGCTTTTACCTTTACTATTTGCTTAAAAGCATCGATTTCTTTATCCAATAACGCTCGGATGTAACTTTAGAAGATGTTTCCTTTCTGTACGAATATTTTTAATAAACAAAAAATCTAAATTTGATCAGAATGCGAAGGTGGTGATTAATATTGGAATTAATTTTGTCATTGTTAAATACTACATTGTGCTTTCGATAATCGATAATTTGATGTAATATTAAAAATTAAAAATAAAAGTTTTACGTTGATCCATTAAATAAATTGATAATTAATGTTGATATGAGGCAGAGTAAAAAAATATTTTTGTTATATAATTTTTCTTTGTGCGTACTATTAATCAGATCTCCATATAAGTTGGTAATATCATATAATCAACTTAAAAAAAAACAAATTAGTAAATAATCGTTCGATAGTATGTATTTGAATAAAAAGAAACGATTAATAAGTTTTGTTATCGTGAATAATGAATTTACGAATAATTCGATCAAACTTTTAGTTAAAAGCATTGTTATACATATTTTTAAAATTTTAAATATCATCGTGCGTTCCATATTTTGAATGATAGGCTAAATGGGACCGCTATTTGTTTGAAAATTTTAATTGAGGTGGAATTGTTTTATAATTATTATTTTGTACTAGTGCAAATTGGCATAGTCCTTTGTAATTATTACTCGACAGTTTGAAATGTACTATATGGAATTGGCAACAATATTTCGCTTCGTAACAGCAAATTGTTTAGTTTTTAAATTTTGATTGAGTCGACCTCTCCGCAGTCGGTAATCTGTGGTTGTAAGAAACGTGCATCAGTGTAAAATTTTTTGTTAAATAGGATTTGACCCTGTAGCCTATAAATAGGTAATTAGTATATTTATGTTGCGCGTGTCGGAGGAAATTTTGTATATTACAAAATAATGGTATATAGTATAACAACAATAATCGTTTTGATTTTTATACTGTAAGTTTAATATGTAATGAAAAGACATAAACGAAGTAAATTTATTACGTACTACAATATTAACGGGATTTAATAAAATTTTACGATCATTTTCAAGTCAGCTATAAAGAACAAGAATTTTATTGTTTTGAAAATGTGCTCGAAAGTTGGGTACAAAATAAAATTACAAAAATTGGTTTAATTATTGGTTACGTTGACGATAAAAGAAGCACTTGGGCATAATAACGGAGTACATTTTGTGCGATAATATTATGTTAATTTCTTTCAACAATCTTTTGATAATAATTTGAATTTTAGATTTTATTCAAAACATTACCGTAAAATTTTGCTTTGATAGCTGGAGAAATGAAAATCTCAATTTTGCAGAAAGCGTATCTCGAAGGTAGTAAGTAGTAGATACCTACGAGTTAAATTCTATTTAGAATTTATCTACGACATAATATTTGTATTTCGAGACAGGAAAATTAGTTTGATGGCAAAGAAAAGTGTCATTAATTTTAGTTGGTTTTGTTGTCAGTTTTATGAACACACGACGAATATAAATTGTAATAATTCACAGGAGAATAAATGTATGTGCATTTATTCCCACATAAATTCTACCCCTAAAACCTAACTGTTTGTTTAGCGATAGTAAAAATCGGTCTTCGTGCGGTGCCCACATAAAGTCTGTTTGTCTGTATGTCATTCGTCCCATGCGGTTTTAGAAACACAGATTAATGTCGTGTGCAATATGGGAAAAGCGTGCGGGGTCAGCGTCGCGAAGCCGTACATCAGGAACCATCGGAAGGCTCGTAGTCACAGTATGGCTTTTGTTGACGATGTCGTAGTAATTGTGGGGTTCGCGTGCAAGAAAATTAGTCGGATAATAGCGCTAATGAGCGCCAGCAAGTCCCCGTTAGCTTTCTTATTCGTCGCTCGCACCCCTAGCTATGTGAAAGCGGAAGAACAGTTTACATTAGACTTTAACGAGCCTCATTACTTCTAATTCTAGTTTCTAGCGTTGTTACATTTTGATAAATTCTTATTTACAAAACAAATATAAAAATTATCTCGTTCCTCCCTTGGCCATTTCTTCACATTATTATTTTCATTAATTCGGGCACACGAAATTAGAAATTTCTATTCCGAATCTTGGTTCCATTTTTGCTTGCCATTATTTACGCACAAATTAAGTCGTATAAAAGGTGTAAAACGCGAGCCTCGCAATAAAATTATTATCGAACTGTTAATCAACTTCGTGGCGTTTTAAGTGAACATTCAAAGAAACAATTTTAATACACAACTCGAACTCCAATCAATAATATTTTGATGACGTCTAGGTAGATTTACTTCATAGGGCGGCGGCGACAGTTTCAACTTGTACAAAATCAAATTGAGGATTTCCTCAGGTCTTTTTTTTATTACCATTAAATACCTATCCAATTTAATTTTTAACTCAAAAGTGTATGAATGAACAAATTACTTTTTCAAAATCATCTATTTGAGCAAAGTTTATTGGAGCGGATAATATTGTGTAACTATTATTATTGCCCCCCCCCCCTTCCTATTATAGCAAACTACGAGCCATCGAATATATGAATATCATATCCTTCAATTAATATAAGTTTTATTAGTTCAAGTTATGTAGCTTTAAAATTTCCAAGTTTTCTTATTATGGTAATATTTTCACAAATGAAAAATATTTTATTTCAAATTTAGTATACAATCTTATTATTATGTGCATTAATAGAAAATTTTTCATATACTAGACTGTAAAGAAGTACTTGAATGTTTCATTTAAATTTTATGTTAGCTCCGACTTTATTTACAGAAATTTTAAAATTCTAGGTTGTCTGAAAAATAACTTAATTGCAAAAATATCAGATAAAAAGTGAAAATACAACCCTTGCTGTGCCTGGTCCAGATTCCACTTCACCTTGAAGGTCCTAAGTATTCATCTTAAGAATCCAAAATATATCTTTTGATAATATATAAAAGATTATTCATCACTGAAATGTGGTAAAAGTTTGGCTCCAGGCATTATGTAATACAATATATCATATTTTTAGCTAAAATTAATTTAGTATATTATAATATAATATAGTGAGAAAGTACTGTACTAATATTATAATTAATTATTACACAAAAGTTATTTATAATAATAATATTTTATTTGATAATTTTATTTTTATTATAAATTTTTTATTTTCCCAGCAACTAACCAGGTTTTTCCAAAAATATCCCAAGGAGGTATATTATTCAATGTACTTTTGGATATAATTGATTTAGATCATTAATACTTTAATTTTGGATAAAAGATATGAATTTTGAATACTATTGCAGATTGGAATAATAATTATAATTCGTTTGAAGGATAAAGTTATGTACGTTTGATACAGCGACAGACGGGCAAGTTATCGTTTATATTTAACTTTTCCATTTTGTATTATGCATTGCAAAAGCAAAAACTTTTTCAAAAATAAGCGAAAATTGAAGTTCCGATTTCATCATAAATATTTTTCTTTGGGAATAATGAAATTTGGCAAATGCTTTTGCTATATTCATATGAATATTATAATATAAATTATTAAACGGCGTTAAATATTGCAAATGCAATTTAGGCACGTCGGCGTCGGCCGGCGTCGCCCCGTTTAACTTCCAAATTAAAAATTTAGACGTGAAACTGAAATTGCGTTATAATTACCATTGGATTGTCAAACATTCAATTAAAAAAATCACATTTAATTACTCACGTTAAACAAATTTACCACTCGAATAATTTGCAACTCCGCCAGCAGCACCTCGGTCTATTTCAAATTATCGAGCACTCTTTTTGGAGGGAAACGCGACACGTTTCTCTTTTAAATTAAAATCAAATGTCAGCCGAAATAAAATAAAAAGTATCAAAAACAAAAACTTTAGAAAGAAATCGTCCTACATGCATACAAATGGAAAATTATATAATATATTATACGATAATTCGAATATACCGCAAAATCGTTATTATTTTAAATAAAAAAAATTTAATTTTAAAATATACGATTCGATGTAGAGGTATTCACTTACATCTTACAAACGCGCTCCCTTTCGATAAGAAGAAGAAAGGAAAATGTCAAATTACAAATTATATACTAGAAATCGAATTTCCATAAACTGAATTTTAATATTAATCAAGTTTGTAATTTAAAGACTAACTTAACAGTTTCAAACTTTTGTGATTTGAATACACAAGGTGCTGCGTTCCAAAAAGTATCTTTTCACAGAGTTTCCCATTCTCTTTTAATGTATAGGAAAGTTTTGGCCGCCTCTAGCAATGCGGTTATCGCCAACAAAGCAAAAATAACAGATTGCGTTACTTGGGAGGTAACAAAAATATAATTAATGAGCAAAAGTACACAACACATTCGAGCCCAAAAATTTGGAAAAGATTGCGCCGAGCAAAGTGAAAATAAACATAAAATTTGCGGTTACATGGCAAAAATTACAATAAAGTATCAATCAAAATTCAAAACGACGCTGTTAATTACCGCACCGCACATTCGACCATTAAAACTTACCGCTAAAAAATCTGAATGTCCCTTTTTATTATTAAGCTCAACCTTTGTAAAATACCCTCATAAAAATAAACAAAGCTAGCAAATGTACTCCCATAAAATAACAAAAATGAAAAGTTATAGTTGCAACAAAAATAAAATTTCAAAGTAGGTCGGCCATATTTTAAATAAATCGCTCTCTATTAAGAACCGAAATAATTTTTCAACAATAAATAATTAATTCGCCGCGAAATAAATTCAATTCGTCCGCCGCTTCGAGAGCAAAACGAGAGCAAGATTATTGCACTTGACATTATTTTTATATTCTCGCTAAAAACTGGCCAAAATTGCGCTCGCCGGCGTTAATAATCATTATCGTTATACTACCGCGTATAAAAAATTTAACGAAGCTTCTCATTATTTTTACCACTAGGTATTCTCTTACGTAACGTATTATCGGCGTCAATTTATGACGCAATACTCACACGAGATAATAAAATTTTTTGCAAAATATATGTAGGTATCTTAAAAGCCCAAGTTACTTTCATCTTTCAGAACAATTGTGTGCTAACGTGACAACTTTGAAGTGGTAGCGTGACACCGACAACAAGTGAAACGAATCAATATTTGGAATATGACGGGAATGTGACATGAAAATGTATAACATTAGATTTTATTTGTTTTACGTTTACTTAATTATTAGGAGCTAATAATATACAAAAATGAGTACGGTTACTTTAATCCCGTTCGACCGGTACCGGAGCGAGCCATTTTTACTTGATACCGGCTAATCGGATGGAAAGTGAGCGAGATGGGCGTTAAATATTATAATAAATACGGAAATACCTACCAAATTTCGAACACAAAAGATAGTAATATCAAACATCATTTGCCATGTTGTTCTTGCAATCTGCAATCGAAATGTAAACGAAAATTTTATGGTTCGCAGCATTTAATAAGGTACATCATCGGGTTATTTTCGTGAAAGCCCTTTATAAATCGTCCGTTCGAATATCGTACATGTAAACACACAGATAGAGATGTTGAACGTTGATATATTTGATTTTAATTGACAAACTTTTTAACGAGATCAAACGTTTTAATTTAAAAACGGGGATTTTTCTGTAGCCGAAACACTTTTATCTTTGTTTATTCGAGGCCGCATTTTTATACCATACGAAAACTTTGTTGTGCTAACGCCACTGTTAAAATTTATAGGGAGTTTGTTACTTTGTAATTTTATTATTGTAGCGCTTGTTCCGGCTCCCACGTGAAATTTAAATTAATTAAGTTTATTTTTTCCAGTTTTCTTCAATGATTTCTAAATTGGAACGAATAGATCATTCCGTTGTCTACGGTGGATGGAGAGTGACGCGTAAAAGCTCTTGGGGAGAAACTAATTGGTAACGTATACACCATATATTGAATCGGAAGTGTCTTCATTAAAGTTGACGTAACGTGTCGAAAAGTTGTTAATAAAAGGGCTCAATTTATGTTGTCTGCCAAGTCAAATTTGATGACGAGAATGATTTAAGAAAAAACCGAACAAAAAATTTGCCAAAGTTATTGAAGAGTGATTGTGAAGTTAAACGTGTTTAAAAGATTTATAGACGACAACAAAATTCGATTGCCACCCTGTACGGATATTTTAAGTGAATTATTACCGTGTTCGATCAGGCTGAAGCATTCTCAACAGGGCAAGCCCAACGGCCACTTGTTGAGGGTGCAATGCCAATCTATAACTTCCGGATTCGGTTATAATACACGATCGAATTACATACAATTGCAAATATTTATTTTACATTAAACCGACGCAATATTGCGAATAGTAATTGCCGGAATAATGAATTTTTCGAGTAGGTAGCCAATTTCATCCGGCATCTTGAAAGTGTTTATTTTTCAATCAAGCGTCCAAAATACAATTATTCCACAATGAAAATTTTAGTTACATTTTCAGAAAATTTAAAGTCTCTGCAATATTAATGAGTTTGATGTTTGTTAAGTTACTATTACATATATTACATATAATACACATAATAATATCTTCATCTGTATACAAATTTCGAGTTGCTAGTAGACCTTTTCGTACATTTTATTATGTAGCATTTTCACAAAGCGAAATAGGTACTACATTCTTTGTGACCGAATTCCTCTCCATGCAGATTACAATTTATTCTCCAGTATATAAACTTTCGGCTTGCGGAAAATTTAAAAAGAACCCAATTACGTGCTTTGGATTTTCGCAAATATTATTTACTAATACAAAATATTTGTTGTTCGACGTATCGATTGTTTATGTAGTATAATTTGTCGAGCTTTATTCACTTCCAGCATTTTTATTTTTAGAAAGATAATTATATAACATTTTTTGCTTCAAATCGATAATGTTATGTAAACTGGAGTGTATATATTCTGGGAAAGGGGTTGGGAATTCAAGACGTAAGGGATGTGTTTCAAGTATATATACAGTAACTAGGCCACACCGTCAAATGGAAACTTGGCAGAAAAGGCGTCTTGAGATTGCAATTTTACGTGCTTTCAAGTGCCCCATCTTCTTCAAACGTGCTGCTAATCAATTGATGCGTGCCTGATAACGTGATTCGTTGAAAAGGGTCGAAAGTTAGATATTTGTGCAACACAAAATTAATGAAGATCGACCCCCAACGCCATTCATTTAAATTACAAATTTTTATTAATTAAAACTGACGAGCGGAAAAACCATCCTTACTTTTCATCGTCTAAGGCTCTCTACACACTTGCGTGTACCATAAACTCGACGAAATGTTTGCGAATTTTCTCGTATGTCGATGAATTCCCCCTAATATGTTTTGTGTCTAAGACTAATTTACGAGTTCGTCTTTCATTATTTGAGCACAAAATTGGTTTTAATGTCCGCCTTTTTTTTTTACTTTTAAAATATCCGTTAATATTTACAAAATTATCTGTAGTCCTCCCCCGCACCTTGGAGCCTGTTGGTCCTTAGCTGCGACGCTGCGTTGTCGTCAATAAAGCATAAAAAAGTTAAAATTGCAAAATGTTTTCTTTTTCATTTGAAAGTTTGCAAGGCAAGTTTGGAACGTTTTATTCATTTTATGGTTACCATAGATTGATGTAGAGTATTTTCGTTAGGATTATAGATTCTGAGTTAACAACTGCTTGGAGCCGGGTCGTATTGATGTGGGGTTGTTTTCTAGACAAATTGCTCGCGGTGTCCAACAAACGAGCAACTTGGGATTTATAGCTTCTTGCACCATTGCTTTCATCCACTATATCTCATCGTTCATATTGAGGCAATATTTCGCATCCAAAGTGGTTTTGGTTCAGGATTTTTCCAAAAGAAAAAACTCGCAATTAGCAGCACGTAATCAATGCAAGGAAAGGAAAGCGCGAAAATAAATTCGACGGAATGAAGTAAGGAAACGGAAAATTCTTTAATATTATAGACCGAGTTAAATTAATATTACTTAGGTCGGAGGAACATCAACAAAGTAATGAAGCAATGCATTTTAATGAAACATTGCGGATACGTACGTCTCGACGAAGATCTAAACGCGCGCGTGTTCTTGATTATCACAAGTTGAGCCGCTAAATAAAAGATGTATAAAGTTTTTAAACCTAATTATTAGCTATTTTCAGTCTGCACGTGAGCCGAATCAAAATTTCGAAAGGAAACACTTCAATTAAAATTCTTTTTCAGATAAAATCTTTCGATACTCTGCTTCTTTTACAATTCACATAAATTGCGTCACATATTTTTACAAAGCACTAGGATTCTTTCCCGAGCTTCCTTAAAAATTTAAAATTCAATCAAAAGCTACTAGTCATTTAAATCAGCAACGCACCATATCTTCCATCATTTTGCAAGTCGACCTCATAAAGATGATTTATTATTAAGGGCACGAAATGGTGAATAACGGTTTTTTAAAACCTAACATAAATAGGGCAACTACGCCTTATTTAAGTACACGCATTTAGCCAGAAATAAATAAGTCCGGAGTTTGCTTTCGGATGGCCGATAAAATTTTAAATCAATTCGACGTTGTCTTTGTCAATAGATCACAATTATTCGACGTTTTGCCACGAAAAAAAAAGTACATCTGACAGCCGGAATAATAAATTTTTTATATAAATTTGTAATTTCGTTCTACCGAAAATTTTCGTAACATTAAGACATCATCATCATTATAACTAATGTTGACAAAGTTTCACGATTTTGTACTCTAATAAATTTCCTCAACATGTTGGGTAAACAATAGCATGATTATGATCGCACACAACAAAATATTTAGATGTAAATTCATGGTATCTTGGTATAATATGTAGGTACTAATATGATAAGTGATAACATGGAATAATTTGCGCAAATGCTCTCGTGTGGGATAACTTAAACATTATAATAATATTATTATTCGATAAAAAACAAAGGTCGATTTTAATAATTATTAATTTTTGATGAAAACGTTATCGTATCATATTATTATGTGATACAGCTATAAATAACGCGAAGGTCCTACGAATTATCCTGCACATACAAAAATAAAGGCGGTCGGTCGTCCTTCCCTACACAAACCATATCGGAATGCATTATTTTCGAGATACGATTTTGAGTTGCTCGTTAAATAAAATATCAGCTTTCTAACAAAAATCGTAACAAAGCTAAATTTTTAAGTATCTCGTTGAATTTTCGTCATTAGTTTGTATTTCCTTATCCGTCCGTACTTTACAACATCGCTAAGCTATAAAAGAAGTAAGCCCCCGATCAACAAAGTGGATTAGCGTGAGCTTATTTATTATATATTTCGGATTTAAAAACAGTCAAGACGGAGTTAAATTTGGAAAGTAAAACTAAACCAAATAAACAATTATTTCGCAATAATGCACATTCCCTTCCTAATGAATTTAATTTAATCGAGAGATTCGCGTCGGGAAAACGAATGACGATACCAGAGTTTGACTACCAAGAACCAAGACAAGAGACGGATTCGCTAAAATAGTTGAACGAAAATTTAATGGGCAATTTGAATTATCAACCGCAGTAACTTTAGTTTACTATCCAATTCAACTCGATATCGACATTTGAATTACTTTAATTAAATAATAGGTTCATTATCGAAAAATTGCATCTCTAAATTTACAAGGAACATTATTGCTAAAACCCACTACCGTTGTTCGGTATGCAGCCAAGTTTTACCGCTAAATTTTGTGCATACCTTCGAAACACACTTTTCCGGAGGAAACTACATTCTTTCCAGATAGCGTGAGGACCGCACAAAACTTAAATCGGATACTTGGGTCCTAAACAAGAAGAAGTATATTATTTACATTCCAAGTTACTCGAACCGGCAAGGCGGATAGGAATTACCGAAATTATCGAGAAAAAAAAACTCCCAACTAAATGTTGATCTCAATTAACTCGAATAAATAAACGCATAACAAAATAAAGTTGGAAATCAAAAAAGAATCGAGTCTGAAAGTTCTTGCTTTAGCATTTTAAAAAGCAATATACTAAATTATTCGTTCAAATACAGCTACGCTTTCTTGCCAACGTAAAAAATAATAAAAATATATGAGGGTTGTGGAAAACGGCAAACAAAATCTAAATTTTCAATACCGAATGTATACAACAATTTAATTCAAATCTATACGGAACAGTTTATATTCCGTCGTATTGAAATTTGGTTGGTAATAAAACAAGAATGTCGGGTATCGCCTAATACGAAGAGTACGTGGCACATCTTAAGGACAAATTGCACAGTGAAAACTGCATATTGGCGTATCGAATATAAAATAACTTACCGCTTTGCATTCGGAGTTTCTTCGTCAAACTTCTCCGAGCCCAAAAGGATTAGTCGGACTGAAATGAAACAAGATTTTAGTTCGCAAACACGAAAAGTAATGGTAGTGCAGTCTAATGTCTAATTCATTAATGAAGTATGAAGAAGACTTTCAAATCTGCACATTTGCACTTTAATTTTGATACAAGCAAGGCTTCAGCACGTTAGCGCTCTCCCTTCAAACATGCTTAATTAATTTAGAACTTACTGCTCACTGTCTCACTGTATATTATACCAAATTCAATACCGAGACCTCTCAAAGTTGAATTCTCAACGACAGAAGCTTTAAACCTAAATTTAATTGCTCCTTAAATTTACCGGCGACATGCTTGATTACAAAACCACATACAAAACCAACTACGATAGTAGTTGAACGTATTTATTGTTCTCGTGCTTTGCTACAATTTAAACCTTACTCCGGTATACCTACTACACTTTTTTTAATATTTACAGTTAGACATTTTAATAATGAAACAGCAATAGTCCAGAAGTTTCCAACATTGGCTATCCTATAAACTTTAGAGTAATATTTAAATTATCTAGTCAGTTTGCAAAAGCAACCAACGCTCATTGCTTCCACCGTTTTACAATATTAATTATTTTACTTCTTTATTAGGACACAAAAACAATGCGACCGGGGCTAAATAGGTATAAAAAAAAAGTTTGAGGAACGCTCGATTAAAGTTTTAAAAATTCAAAAAGACGAACAAAGCCCAATTCCCTGCAATAAATTGAAAAGAAAAACTCGATTCTAGCGTGAATATAAAATTCTTAAAACCTTCTTCCTTAATCGTGAAGGTCGCATAAAATGTGCATGAGTGAGTAAATATGCGTGATGTGCAAAATGCGTGAGTTTATGTGGATCGAACTTTACACAATAATAAATTGCCTTGAAATTGCATGATTACACAGATTTGAAGCAAACAAGAGTCAAATTTGATGATCAATTTACGATCAACTGTAGATTTGAATGTTAGAAAAAATTTATCGCTTTAACTAGGGTGATTTTTTAACACAAATTGACAGCCATACTATACGAAAAAATACTCCAGAGAACTTTAACAAAATTCCCTAATAATAAGCTTTATAAAATCATAAATCATCCGACGTGTATAAAAAAGGGTAATTAATAATGATCGTCGAGTTCTCATTAACTTACTGCTGCAATAAAACGTTTTGACAGATTTTGTTCTATTTAAACTTTTTTTTTTCACGCATTAAATGTGGGTTTACGCATAACGCAGACTCGCGACAGTGCCGGAGATCGGTGGAACAAAATGATTAAAAATAAAAACAGTTCAACGCGAGACGGATATTTATTCCGTTCTATACCATACCTCCCAGACCCCCGGTTGAGGATAACCTATGTTGAATCTGTCACAAAAAAAGTTCATCCTATTGTCTTTTGAACAAAATGAAAATAATCAATTATGGATAAATGTCCTTCTGTAGATTTGGCTGATTTTTGGATATATTGTAATTTTCATCATTCTGAACAAATGTCTCAATGGGTATCACTTGATGTAACGAACAGTGTCGAGTTACAAGCACTAAAAGGTTCAGATTTAACATGAAAAAACAGTTTCATAATGTGCAATTTACATTACTAACATAAGAGGGTTCGAATATTTTTGTGAGCCACTGTATGTCGCCAGTGCTTTTTAAATTCAAAACGTAGCGTAGGTGTCAATCCGGGGGGTCTGGGGGGCATGGAATGCCCTCCAGTACTGTTTGGGGCTTACACACTAGAAAGTTGACGATAAAGGAACGTTTTGCTTTCGAAGGGATGCCGCATGAAACGTTACGTCTGAAGACGAATTCTTTGAACAACGCTCTTAGTAGCGCGAAATGCAATAAATAAAACACTTGTAAAAAAATGCACTTCATTTATTCTTAAACTTATTATTTGTTACAATCACAGAGGAATATGGGCCTCGTGTGAAAGGAGGTTATGGTTCGATGAACTTTTGTGTGTGGTTCGTTACCAAATACCTCGAATTGGCGTAGATTCAGATGAGAAATATTTACCAATTAGGTATTTCGCATAGGGTGCACTGGAGGGCATTCCATGCCCCCCAGACCCCCCGGATTGACACCTACGTTTTGTGCATTTAACCCTTATTTGCACACCCGGAATTACCTACGTTGTTACACGCCCGGGGTACCCGGGTACCCACCTACAGATTCCACCGATTTTTCATTTTTTGTGCAGCAGCAATAGGTCTTATGGACATCTGTATGTTAAATTAGACTCTTATGAAGGTATACAACACCTTACCCAAGATATACAGTTTAAATTAGTTCAAACAAAAAAGCTTTTTGAATTAAAAAAAAATCTTTCTTTTCTTTTTTTGATTTTATTTATAATTTACAATCTGTTTTCAAGAACATTCAGTAAATATTATAACAAACAAATTAACCTGTGAGAGTGGATCCAGTGATTCACTCTCTTATAATCTTCAAGTCACAATTTGGACTAATTAATACACAATATATAATATGACATAGTAAGAACAGAGGGCATACATATAATTTTTATTTCAGTTTATTCACTAATAAATCTTGTTTTTCGAAATATTTCCGTTAGTACATCTTCACCCATGTTCGACTGGCGATCAACATAATTAATTGATTTTTTCTTGTTAAATTGGGACCTTTTAGAACTTATAATTCGGAAACTGCTCATTATATCAGGTTGTGCCCATTGAGACATTTGCTCAGAATGATGAGAACTGCAAGATATACATAAATTCTTTTTGAAAAAGATTCGCGGGAAGATAAAAGATTTATTAGATAATTAATAAAAGCATAAAAAATTTCCAAAAATCAAACTGAAAAAGCTCTAATTGTTAGTCGTCACGGCGACCGGAAATCATGACCAAACCCAAAAAAAAATTAATTTTAAAATTCTGCGACAAACATTAAAAGCAAATTTAATAAAAGTAATAAGAAAATATACTTCGTGATAAACAATTATGACAACATTTTTTATTATTCCTACATCATAAAAATTATAAATAAATTTGTTTCTAAATAAAAATTAAATACATATTTGATTTTACATGAAACACAATTATGAAATTCATTCTTGAAAGATGTATTCTTTTAATATAAAATATACAATTGTGTAAAAAATAAAATCAAAATTATAATTATTATTTCCACGTAAGGACAAAATTTCCTAAATTCTACGTTAGCCTACACCTGATATTCACAATACAAATCAAAACAAACAAATTTAATTTGTATTTTCGAGGTAGCTTCTTTTCAAGCCAAGTACTAAAATATTTTTTAAATTATGTATTGGATATCTTCAAACGAGGAAAGCAAATCTCTTTTGATTGATATTCTTATCCGTTAAAAAAAATCTGATTTACCATTCGGTATAACACACTCGTAAATACTCACGTTTTGTTCGCACTAAAATTAATTTGATGTAGTTTAATGAGAAGCGGAAATTTTAAGTGGGTTGGAGCCTAAAACAGCATTAAATCGACAAAAAGTATAGGTGGGTACCTAAATACCTGATGACCTTTTAGAATAATATTTCTATATTATTGAAAACGTCAAACCTAAATGCACGTACTTAAAAATAAATTGAAGTTGCGAATTAATAAATTAAACCTTATTTACCACCCCAGGGTAAAATGAATCGTTCTGATGCCGCCTAATGTAATAATTCGGTTACGTGAAGTGAGTTTTTATTTTAATGTCGAGTGCGTTAATGCGTAAATTTTCTATTTATATTATTTGGACATTAATTTTTTACATTAAGCTCGAGTAATTAACGGCGCTAAAATTATTTTGTATTGTGCCAGGGGAAAAAATTGTGTCAACAGAAATTCGCTTTAGCTTTGGCATAACCATTAGCAGCCCACAAATTTGAATTTCATGGACTATTCTTAGGGTAATGTAGGTGTGTTCGCAGTTATCGTTTAAATGCTGATAACATTTGTACCAAGGAAAACCTTTTCACACGAATCGTTTCTTTAAAACGATTAAAATCGTTATGATCCTTTTTATTCTTTATGAATTGTATTTTGCTTTTAACGTCGAGCTTAAATGTTTAAGTTTTCCATCAAGCCGTACCCTGATGTTACAGCCACAACATTTCCGGATAGCAGTTCCGGAATTTGTAATCTCGGAGCTTTTATGAGGCGCATCTTACGTCGTTGTTTACGAAAATTGCTCAAACCTTGTCGTATATTTGCTAATGCAATTGAGCTAATGCGATGTCTGTGTAATAATAATTTTATAATTTTAGGTGTTCGCAAAAGGCAAAGTAATTAATTAAAATTAATTGAATTTCCATTACGTTTACCATTTCTAATCAATTTTACACTACTTTGCCAGAAGTAAACAAACATTTTTAGAAGCGCCGGCTTTCAACTCAAAAATCTTTTGATTAAAATGTCCCCCGGGCATTGTCATTCCTCAGGTCATTCCGACCTTAGGATAAATTTAAGGATTTTGGCATAGGTACAAAGTTTTGTTAATAATGGTCACGTTCCAGAAGTTCTGCAACATGGAGAGCCTCCAGTTGACGTCACACCAGTAACACCCTTTATCTCGTCCCTTTATTTACATATACAGCAAACAAGAATAATCGAAATAATCGGTCATGAGATTTATGTGATTTTATTCTTATTTTGGCTCCAATTGTCAGTTCATCCTGCTCATTGGTGATCTATTTTGTTGTTGCTCGTCTTCTTCTCTTCTTTGTACTTAACTTAACAGCTTTTTCGTTATCTCTTGATGTCCTTTTATCTAATAAAATGCGTTATAAGAAAAATGTGATCACTAACAATCCTAAAAAAGGATTAATCTATTGTTTTGAAATTTCGCAATTTCAATCTTCAAGTTGCTATGGTACATCTTGTAAGGACTCGGAGGACTATTATAAGAAGAGTGCTTCGCGTTACTCTTAATCTTTCGGTCAATCGCATAATTTATAGCGGTAGTGAAATAAACCTTTTCTTCTTTAAATCGAATTAAAAAATTGCTTTCTAGTGGATGTCGTGCATAATCGAAGAAACCGGATATATCTCTATCCGAGTGATTGATGTGAAGTGCTCGTATGTTGTGGAACGATTTACAATCTAAATGAAAATCACTTAGGGCTTGTTAATATTAAATAAAAGTTTTCTCATTTCTCATACATAAAACATTAACTTTAATCCTTTTTACATCAAATTAAGTAACGCGCCCATTAGCGAAAATTAATTTTTGCTTTGCGAGCAAAATTAAAAAAAAACAATTTAAATTGTTTAAAAGCAAAAACCAACAATATCCTCGAGCTAGCATTCAATTTTACTTATCAACAATCTCAAGTGCAACAAGTTTATAGTACCTACGTTTAATATTAATTCTCGGGCGACCTGCAATTTTGCCATTATTTCCTAAATAACGATTATACGAGGGTAAAATAAAAAAGTCTACGCTTCGTAAATTTCGCCCTACGTAGATATTCTGCAACATTGACTGCTTAAAAGGTTTCTCAAAGGAAAAAGATTTCAAAGCGAGAATTATTGAATCTTAAAAAAACGAGTCTCGGGAGTGCTTCCAAAAATAAAAGAAATGAGGGTGCCGTTTCTACTATACCTAGTGATAAATGCCCGACTTTTTGATTCACAAATACCAAATTAGACTAATAATATTTATAGTCGATGCCGATAAATTAAAATAAAACAATAAATTATTATGCTTATCGGTCCGAGAGGATTTTAAATAAATTTATAAGAATTACCGTTTTCTCTCTTTAATAAAAATTTATTGCCTTCAAATGAACTCAAATAATAATTATTACGATAACAAATTGTTTTTACATAATTAATCGATTTAATCGGCAAAACACAATTGCAAATCCGCCAGAGATGATAATAATAATATAACTTGAAATTTATTCTGCAAGCAAGCGCCGCCGAGAGTAAGTGAGCGGTCCCGACTTAAAAATTATTAAAAAATTCTTTAAACGTAATTAATTATTACGAATAATTATAAATTATATTAAACAAAATTAAAAGAGATACTAAATTATTCCTTCGGATATTTTCGAATTTCCTAGGACGATTAATAAATTGCTCGACAGCACAATAAAATTTATAGCGCTATTATACATAGTTTTAAGCTGTAGACCGTAGAGCTTAAAATTGTCACTTTTTGAAACAATATTTTCTAGCATCAATAATAAATAAATTCACAAGTGTTTGTATAAAACACGACCTACAAAACTACATAAATTTGACATTCGCTGTGACTGAATTATTTAAGAGGAACGGAATGATAAATGAAATCATGTCGAAAAATTACGGAACGAAAAACAAAATATCGGTCGACGCTTTCGTACTCGACGCTACTCATCAGCCAATTGAGAGTTTGGATTAAAATTTTTTCATAATATTTTTGTAAATTGACTAAATCGAACAAACGTAACCGAATTTGCGATCGATCCGGCGACGTCAACCGGTAGCATAAATTTTAAAAAGCAAACTAAAAATAATGTTTTATTTATTCGCGATGGTAGTAAAACTAAGATGGCGATTTATAATAATTCGCCATGTTTTTGTCCACAGCTTTTTGGTTTAAGAAAATCTGGAGCGATTATGTAAATTTCCATTACGTTAAACAGATCGTTTGTAAGCCGACTTACGAAGTTAGTAGGTAATCGATATATACTTTTAATAATATAATATAATATAGTGCAATATTTTATTACTAGATTATTAGTTACAATAATAAAGGGATCGATAATAAGTCGGTGTGTGTGTGTGTAAATTTGCGTTAAGTTGTTTTAGATTATTTTTAAACGACCACACCCTGGAATATCGTACTAAACAAATCCTTTACTAAACGAATAAATGGGATATCAAATAGCGTGTTCATTCTCGTAACGTATCTCGCAGCTTCAAGCGTTGTCCTGATAAGAGCAGTACCGTTTTTCAGGTGACGGGGTGCCATTATGACATCCGGGTGAGGGCGCATTGCTACCGTTATCATGTTGATTACGCAGATGTTTGATCTGCCAACAGCATACAACCCTAAGCGTTGCGATACGCGCGTCCGCATGTGTCGTGTCCGGGTATATCCCTATGGATTTATGCATTCGTGTATCCATATTTTCCAGCTCAACGCTGCTTCTCCTCCAGTCTTGTTCGCCATTCCCTTTCTGTCACATAAATTTTAAATGGGCACAAGTTGAGTGGTTTAAGTTGAAAGTTGGACGAATCTCGGAGTAAAAGTTGATATACGGTTCACTCTATGATATAATAATTAAAGTAAATTAGGTAAAACTCCGGATCTGCTGTTGCATAAGTAATAGAGTAACCTAATATAGCATAATATAGATTACTCTACTGCATAATGCTGTTGTGATGTAAGGGCTGACCTCTTCAGATAGGCAGCTTTTCTTTATTTACGCATATATACTATAGATACCTATAAACCAAGTGATAAATTCCTACATACATATATTTCCCAATTACACTTCATGCACGTATCATCTAATTCAATTGACAACATATATCATTCACGTCAAATGTAGTTAGTATTCCCCATGTTTCCTGTTTAGTACCTAACTTAATATTTCACTGCAACTGTTAAGCTACTTCCCATAATCGCGATAATTGCAAATCTCCATATTGAATGATGATGTACACGAATATTCCAACAGTCAGAATGTAGTGTAGTATAAATAGTTGACATTTTTTATCCAAAAATCACGTCGTTAATAAGACATGAAAATTTCGGGAAAAAAATTAAAAATATTCGTCGTAAAATAAACCGTGGGATACATTAATAACAATAAGACGATTCCCCCTGATAATGCTACATTGAAAATTAGGCATCCGAAGATTTGTCAAGAGAAAACAATGCTTTTGTGAACTATCCTGTACATTTGAATCGTATCTATACATAGTATATTCTATATATTTATATGTATTGCTCGAACGACTACAATTTCATTTGTTATTTGTATAAACGTTAAATTGCTGCTTGTACATGCCGACGCGTTTATCACTAGCTAACTGAATAATTTTGAAGTGGAAATTATAAAATTACTAACAAATAAACTCCATCAGAGTATTTAACGAGCCACTGCGGTTTCCTTGTCATTTACGGAATATTATGCTTTTGTAACACCAATAATTTTGAAATTGTGACTTGATGAGATGGACTTCAAAAAAGGATTAATCCAAGTTTTAAGAAAATCGATAGTGGGAAATATTCTAGATTTTTCTGACCCCCCGGTGCGACATTGTGAATATATTAATTTGATCTGAAACAGCGAAAGGTTTCTATTGAATAGCAATCAATCACAGAACCTTCGGTTTTCAAACCGGGGAGTCTGGGGGGTATGGAATAGGCTCTCCAGTACCCAAGACGAAAGTGACAAAATAATTCTATTTTCTATTGGATATAAATTTTGAGAAATAATAATAATAAGCAATTTAAATAGCAACTGGAGAAAAAACAAATTTATTGAAAAGTCGAAAGCTCTCGAAAGAAATTTATGCCCTGAATTTAAAGCAATTTGATCGAATGAAGTGCAATATTTAATCACTTAAACGGTGTGAAAATAACAAAACGTGTTGTAGCTATTACAAAATAGTTGAGAAATTACTGTAAGTAACTGCATTGCTTTTGTGTACGAGATTTTAAAAGCAAGGTAATTGTTTTTACTTCTTGGCTATAAGAACATCTTCTGCTTAAGTAATGAAAATTGCATTATCTCTTTGTCGTCTCACACTATCAAGAAAGCCAACAAAACTTTTTTTATCATCAATCACAATTATTTAAAAACAAAAATTGAAGATGGTAGTTAATAAGAGAAAACCATTTCGTAATTAAATTTCTTTTCTTAGTCAAACTTCATAAATTACAGTTCTGGTATCATTATAGAGATATTTCAAGTTTTTAATCGAATTAAGTAATCCAATTTAGTCGTTTATGCAGATGCTGATGCCTAATGCATTCTATCTATAAGATTTCTTCCAACTCTTCCAGAACAAACAGTTGCCGTAAAAGAGGATTAAATAAGTTAAAACAAATTTTTGGAAATTAAAATTTTAATACAAAAAGTCGTTGAACCATAAACACGGTTTGTAAACTAGGCACCTGGTAATTTCCATAAACTTATTTTATAGGAATTAATTAACACTAATTACAAAACAAAATTAACTTCAAATTATAAAACAAATTTAACTTAAAAGGGTTGTTTATATACTCTTATCGATATTTAAATTATAAAATGTTTATTATACCTACATATAAAACCCTATTTATTTACTTTATAAACTCCAAAATAAAATAAGCAAAAATCTTCTTGCAGTAGGTACACACAGCTCAAGGAGTCAGGATATTACCTCAAATTATAAATATTCATAAGACGTTAATTGAATTCTAAATTTTCTATAAATTGTCGAGGCGCAAAATTTCAAAAACAACAGCTTATCGTGGTATGTACATACAGATATATTTTATTATTAAACCAATCAAAGACTCGAAATTTTTATTTAAAAAATAAAACGAGCTTGTATTCGATATACAAAATTTGATTTTTAAATTACCGGAAATTTAATATTCTGTTTGATTCAAACATATCAATGTCTCACACTTCTACTTTCAACATAACAATAACACAATTTTAAAATACTCAGGTTTAACGAAATATGTATATTCGACTCAAATACACGTTTTTAAATAATTTTCTTTGTTCGTTATCAATTTTCACTTCTTGCTTGAGAACACAAGGAGATGACATCAGAAATCATCCTTATCTATTTTTTTACGTTATCTCTAACCTACTTTCGTTATACATTCCATTCCAAGACGTTATTTGTAAATTTTTTAAAACAACTTCTTATAAATTTTAAAATTAAAATTGAGAATAACTATTTTATAAATACTACACTGTTCGCTAATGATAATTCTCCGACTATAAAATTAAATGTGCTAATTATTTGCTAGCTCCAAGTACATTCATATTTAATGATTACGAACAATTTGTGTCCTCAACATCGAAGAGATCCTTTATTCGTTTATTTGTAAAATATATGCTACTAAAATTTCGTGCGCTGAGCTGGTTTGTAATTTTAGTCATTTTTGATGTTGTTTTCTGCACACATCATTTGTACATCGGCTTTTCGATAATCAAACAAACCTCGGAGAAGTTAAATAGAATAATATTAACTTTCTGAAAAATTCATCTCTATTTCTAATTTGTTACAATATCGGAATTTTACCTACATTTAAAAATGTCTAGATTAAAGCGAAAGAAAACACAAAGGAAAATTCATTATTTATCTTTCTTATTTTCAGACTTAAAAATACGGAAGCAATTATCTGGTTTATGATTAAAACCATTAGAAAATTTACTTTACTTAGTTTTAATTTTAACGAAAAAAAAGTTAATCAACTTGCTAATTACGTTTGCCCCTGCTTTTCTTGCAAACCGAAAAACGTTCGTTAAACTTTTAAGTTGTTATAATGCACTTAGGTTTCATTTTTTCAAATGTAAAACACGAGTCCAAATAAAAATTAGGATTTTTGTTGTCTTCGTCTGCAAAATATTTTATAATATACTACACAAAATGAACAATTTAAACGAAACGATTCCCTTAACGGTTTTCCTACTTTATTCATATTCGCTGGAAATAAGCTGCACCAATAAATTAATAAAACAAGGAAATTCTCAGACGGTGGTGATATAAATAGTTAAGGAAGTTTTCGGATACTCACGCAAGGTTTTTCATTTTCTCGTGTAGGTATAGGAAAACACACCAAGGCTGGTACTAGGATTCGAAAAAAAGCTACCGTTTTTACCTGATATGGTATGCAAATAATATTCTTTCCTTTAGTAACAAATTTTGAAAACGACAGCGACACTTTATTACCGAAACGTTGAGAAATCACGCTAAGGGTTGCAATAGTCGACACGCAGCCACGTAAAAATATCAACGTGATAGCTGGTACTTGAATCTTCATATTGGCGAAATTAGTCGAGCTAATTGCACATTCGTGCATTGCGATATAAATTACTGCAGTGAAAAAGCGTAAACATTTTATTCCGTTTGGTGGCTATCCAAAAAAGATCACAGATTTAAGGGTCACAAGGGTTTTTAAATCAGGCCAAACTCTCGCGTTCGGTTTCCCGATCAACCGCGTCGACTGGTACCGTTCCTTATAAAACAATCAACAATTTTCATTCGAAAACGAATTAATTTGTTGAAAAAATAAAGACCTGCTTTTATTAATCGGGAGGTAATATTTTGTTACCCACATCGAGTCGAAACATAAAAAACCCAGAGCTAATCTCTTCCGATGTTGAGGCAATTTTTCATTTTTATACGAAAAGATTTAAGATGCTTTTGTAAATCCCCTAAAACCAAGTACGAACTTTAAAAAGTAATTGAGCGACATACGTCAATCAGTTTCGTAAGATGTTTTACGAATATTTGATGCGACTCGGTAGTTTTATTAAATAATAATTTAAATTAAAATTGCGGGCCAACTTAACGAATAAATTCCGTTATTTATAGTTTTGGTTAAGCTTGGCAGATTTAACAAATAGAGAAAAGCAACCGAAAGCCACAGTTGCACACCTGAGAAAAGCCAACGGATTTCCTATGCAGAAATTTCAGAATCTCGGAGGCTTTTCATAACAAATAAAATAATAAATTATAATTTGATTAATTGGAATCGCTTACTTGTAACATTCAATTTTGAAAGGACGATATCTTAATTATTAGATTTTTATTCATTTTCTCATTTAATTAAAGAACGTTGTCAATTTTTAAAATGGCATCGAAAACTTGAAGAGTCTCGAGAGTAAAATATGGCATAACCGTTAATTTTTAAAATTCGTTAAAGCATTCCTTTCGCTTTTAAATGGGACAATATAAATTATCCCAATTTTAACCTGACAATGAAACTTTTGTTTTTAAAAAGCATTTTTGAATAAATCGCGACGAGTACGTTTGGGTTTCCGGTTCTTTTTTTCTTCTTCCAAATCACGAAGACAACTCAATTTTATGAAAGCAATTCAAGTTTGAAAGTAAGCGATCAAGAAAGGGCAGTACAACATATGGAGTCACGTCCACGTCTGGTTGGTTAAATTGGGAATCGCATTATTTTTCAACTTTTAACCGGAAGCAAAAATACAGAGTAAATAATTGCGTTAGGAGATAAAACAAAAACAAATAGCTTAAAAGAATTCTTAATATATATTAATTCACTTTTTGCCGAAAACAATAGAGCGGAAAACCGGACAAATTAAATTCTAAAGACTGAAAGGACCACTGTGTTGTAAAGGGACTAAATACAAAGCCGATACATTCAGTTAAATTCAGATTATTCCCGAACCGCATATTTGGTTTCCGCATTCAGCTGAAAAACGAAAGCTCCTTTCATTAATATGCTGGATAAAAATAAAATTCAAAAAACCCAACATAAAATTAAAACAATTTCAAAATCGAAAATCGATCAACCCTAACGACATGAAATTACATTTCAACGGATTATTTGATATAAAGGAAACCATTTTTGTAAGAGCGGTGCTGAATAAAAATGCCGAAGGGTGTATGACAAAAAAGAAATTAAAAAAGTTCACACGTTTGGACATGACAGCATACAAATAAGAACATTTAATATCTTCTACATAATTGAAAAAAAACTGAGGATTATACTTTGATATGAACTTTGTAAAATAATTTTCTAAATTATCCCATAAATATTCATGACTGTTTTTCATAAAGTAAATAAATTAGTTTAAACTCACCACCAGAAGGATTCGCAACCTCGACTCACCTAAAACAAAAAGAAAATTTAGTAAATTTTATATTAATCATCTATACAGCAGTTTATAATATTAGTAGTTCGTGGGTTCGATTCCGGACCAGGGACACTCGTTCGTTGAAAAAAAAACTGCTTTCGAAAGCAGTTCTACGTGGTAATTTAGAAAATGATTAAAAACTAAGGGAAGAGATAATAATTTTATAGCGAAATGGCTACTCCACTGAGAATTGCGAGAAGCCCGGTTTTATAAAGTTTCAATGTTGTAAAAAAATCGAGCAAATAGTTTAGCGTGATCAACTTCAACAAGAGACAATGCTAATATAAAGTAAGCAATTTTTAAGCAGGACTTTCAAGAATTTTTGTAGAAAAAGTATAGCAGAAAACTTACTTGACTTTAGTATTATGGGAATTTTATTATAGATTCTTTTGGTAAATATTATGTATAATAAGAAATACCTATATTAGTTTTAATATTGTAAAATAGAAGCTTGCATTAGAGTAAGGATGCTATACCAAACACGAGTGCTGAATTATCCTAAATGAAGATAATTTGTGATTACTCAATACTTCGAGATCTGATTTTCTTGAGTAAACTCGTATAAGTCTCATCTAAGTAAATTTGTATAAGGTCTCTTAATTACCTTTGATATTTTGGTTTATATAGGTATTATAGTGAATTTCGTACCCGGCCTTGCTCGGTTATTGTATGTTATATACGTAAATATTATGTATTTTCGATTAATTTATTGCCCCCTCCTTAAATTAAAAATAAATTAATGTGTTTCAAAGACAAACTTAAAATAAATAGTTGCGTTGACTATAATTTCGCAGCGGAACTTTCAGTAAAATTTTCATGTAGCTAGAATATTTCATAATAATATCAATCAACAGATGGGCAAGCTTTAAGAATTTAGATTTTTTGCCTCGGGTATCCAGACGTTGCAAAACCTTTTCAAACTCTTTCGAAGGCTGTTTTTAAAATGTTCTAAACCTTCCGAGGACAATGGACTTGACTAACTTCGAAAAAGTTCTTTATAAACATCATCCTTAAAATTCAAATTAACAGAATTTCAATTAGGTAAGAGAATTAATAATTGAATTATTATTTCAAAAGAAAGTTATTTTAATATTTATTTGATATGTGAGGACTATTTCTTCGTAGTATATAAAAGCGATAGTAGCCCGGATAACTTCTTTGCTTCGAGAAAGCTCTTGATGTTTTATGATGCTTTTTGTTCTTTATTCATTATTCATTACAAAACATACAATTTTCTTGTTCGACTAAAGTTTGTAAAATTTTCCAAAGATTTCCCACATCGCTTACAAGGACGAAATCATTGTATTATTGTAATTTGATCCACAGTATAATATAGAGTGGAGCAAATATTGACAATACTCGATGGGCATATGCTGCAACACGAACGGTTTGATAAAATGGCGTCTCTCATAGGAGTAACAAATAAGTAAGTTGATGGAAGGTACGAAAAATTGATTATTGAAATTAGTTTTGAAGCCTGGTTAACTAGTTTATGCCCGGAAGCGCAGTTTTCCTCTATGACCTGCAATATTTTATAATTGCACCGCGTCGTCGTTATGTCGAAAATACAACACATCAAAAATAATAATTATGGCACTTTGAGAACCAAACATGATGAAGCTTTATAATAAAGTTAATTTAGATTGAAAATTACCATATAATGTTTTAATGAGTTTCGTTAAATTCTTCAAAGTCAAAACGCAATAATTGGATTCGAGAAATAAACCGAAAAAAAAAGGAAAAAAGTTAATTATCGAAATTAAACTTTAATTATATTATGTCTTGAAAAAAGCACTTTGATTATTGGCTGAAAAATATTTTCCATACTTTTCGAGTTCACTATTTGGAATATTAAAGGCAATATTTCACCTCGGTTAACAAAACGTTACAATTTAGGGACACAATAGGAAAGTCAAAACCACCTAATATTTAAATAAATCACGTCACAATACTGTAGCTTTATTGTTAAATTTCAAAAACAAGTAAATGAAAAGTAATGCAAAATAGTTGAATTGGTTTTAATGAACGGCATGAATTATGCGATATAATAACGCGCTGCATTTGCATCGCATGTTACATGTATTGCAATGGCAATGTGATCTACGGCCACATTACAAAGGCGGAATAAAATTATCGCCCCGAATAGGCTTTGAGTAGATTTTTTTTGTAAACTTGGATTTGAACATTAAAAATGTGTCGCTCACAGTTTGAATATTAATTCGCAAATACATAACACCGTGCGACAGAATTATCGATAAAACCTTGTTCGTGAAATATTTAGTGGAAAGCTTTCACGGTACAAATTGCAAAAGACCCAAACCGCATAACTTGTTGTGTCATCCTGAAGAATCTTCAACTTTCTGCATGTAATTTTAATAAAAAACTTTCCCGGTTAAACTTGAAAGCTGTTTGGCAAGTAAATATTTACGTAAACGTACAACAACTGACTGAAGAACTGACGGTATGTCGATGTGCCAAAGAGGCAATTGCCCCCTCAAGGATGACTCGGATTGTACTCCTAAAGCCCCCCCCCCTTGATAAAAAAAACGCAAAAAGTTGCTGTTAAACTTGATGTGCCGTGGAGAAAATTACCTAAAATGTTTTTTTGTAACATAAAATTTATAAGTTTCTCAAATTCCACTTTTGATCAAAAACAAACAATTTCCAAGCCTTTTCCGACAAATTTGTATAATTATTCTGTCTTCTATAGGTATTCTAGAAGAGTGGGAATTTTTTATATGTACTGGAGGGTGGTGTTCACCCCCCAGACCCAGTTTAGGAACGTAAAAGTTGTTACTAAACTCTAAGCAGTAAGGCACTTAAATAAATGTTTTTCCAAGCTTTAATATTCTCGAGCCAAAGGTTTAAATTTCCCTAATTTTTGCTTAAAAATTCAAATTTCCCGGTTTTTCCTGGCGAAGAAATCACAGACCCAAAATACCAGGATTCTTTTTATGAGATTTTCTTGGATTTCTGTAGATTTCCTCGAATTTCCTAAAATTTCTCAAGATTTCCTTAGGTTTTGCATCGTTTCACGATTTCCTTTCAAAAAAGTTAAAAAGCAAGATTATCTGTAATTTCTAAGATTTCCTTAAATTTCCTTAGATTTTCTCAGATATCCCTTCACATGTACAACAAATTTCCCCAGCGGTTTTCTCCTCGGTTTATTATGAATCACGACTAGTGTCGGCAGCTATAATCGACTAAAAATTGCTTCGCGATCGACCTGTTGGCAACCCGTGTATTAGGATATAAATATGTAGTTACAACTGACGAGCACGAATGGATTTACGAGATTCTAAAAAATCTATTATCTGTCCTCTCTCCCCAAAAGCATTTTCTAAATACGGCACTGCGATGTGCATACTGGAAGGCCAAAAAGAAATTGCTAAATTTCCTATCTACTGACTTGTAGCCAACTGCAAGACTGAGAAAATTTCCCCAATGCTTTGGTTTTACAAGTAAAAGATAAATTTAAACCGACTTGCGATGTCAGTTTAAATAGAGCGGTGAGTTTTTTTCACTTAAACAGCTATACTATGAAAGAAACTGGACTTTAATTCCGTAGCAGGTATAGGAAACAAAATCACAATCAACGAATTCTCTCCAAAATACACACTCAATTTACTCCGCATGGTGCTTCTAAGCGTATACTTTGGAATTTAAAAGAGAATTTTCTTGTTTATCGATTTCGTTCAGATAGACTGGGCATGAATATTTCAATAGAATATAAGACGCTTGGAGGTCAGCTTTCAAGAGGAACGAACGGTCAATTTGATAATTACAAAATAAAGCTTATCTTGAAATCAAAAAAAAAAAAAAAGAGATAAACTACAACAAACGTAATAATTAAACTGCTGCAATCGTCTTTTAGTAAAGTCGTTAATAAATATAAACCGAAGCGAGAAAATGTTCTAGTTGAAGTCGTTAAGGTAAACCAAAATAAAACTTTGCGAGGATTAAAACGAGAAATTAAATTGATAATGGGGTTTTAAAAGAGATTATTAGAAGTGGAAACCTTTCGGAATTGCTTATGTGTTGGAAAAAATTTTTGTTTGGTAGTTGTTTACACTTTCGTGTTTGAGTTTCATTCATCAAAATATCAGAAACTCGCATGTAAATTTCGGTTTGACTTTTGAGAAATAACGAAACGATGAGCTTTGCTCAAAAGTTGAGTACGTTTCTATTTTATTGCAAAATGCAAACCGGCAAGTAAAGGCGAGTAAATATTTAATCAAAATTTAGATGATAAAATTAATTTATTTATAGACCAGTTAGGTAACTCGTATATCAAAGCACGTGATGGTGGGTGCCATGAATTTTTATTAGAAATAAATTACGCTTTCGTACCTGAACGCTTCGTTTTAATTTTTCCTCAATATAAAACGGAACGAAGTTTCTTTTCGGGGCTGATGGCGAAAAGACACCCACACCGCCGCGCCCATCGTCGTCTCCTTATAGTGTTATTAGCATTGCCGAAATAAAGTGTTGAGCATATACTTACTTGGAGCAAAGTATAAATAAAATAAATAAAACGAAAAGATATGAGAAAGATTGAAAGATATGAAGTCCCAGTATTACTAGCCTAACTTGCCGCTACATATGTTACCCCAAATGTAAAACGTCCATTGGGAATGACAAATTTCCAAAAGTGTCATCTTATGGAACAGCAAGAACATTTTTAAGCGTAATTGGCTGAATATAAAACGACCCCAGAACACATTTCCTAACGACATCGTTTGCAACTTCCACAAGAATGACTTCGAACTCGTATTCTCGATAGCCATTATACGGTATAATAAAACATAAATGCAATTGACCTATAGCACCTTTACACCGAAATTCACATTGTTCACATTATAACTCGACAATATTATTGTGGAAAGATGCACAAACACAAAAGCAATCTTTCTTCGTTCATTCGAAATTGCTCGGCGCGCGATATTTACTTTTTTCGGCGATTTCAAATTTCCAGTCGACGGAAAACCGTCTGAAATTCCAAGAGGTGAATTTTGATCAACTCATTACCGATTCTTTGATTTTATTTATTGTTTCCTTTTTACGGTGCCTTTAGACAACGCAGGAGTATTCCAAAATTGCTTTCGGAAACGATATCACACGTCCTTTACTTTTTTTCACTAGGCGAATCGTGCATAGAGCTAACGAAAGAAGCTTTTGCAGATTTCAGCCTCGGGTAAGTACTATATAATATTTTGTCTTTGGTAGACGAAAAAATCGAACATGCTTTGCAGAGCAGTTTAATAATACCACGACGAAACGTTATTGTTTAGTCGTAATGCCATTGTGAATAAACAAACCAAGTTAAGATTAAGTGCGTCTGTGATTGTTAAAAGGAAATTAAATTGTACGACAGAATGTGGGCGCTGAGGTCCTTTGGAAATGTTATTGCAATAATAAATATATTAAAAGCTACAATAATGAAGGTCTAAAGAACGAGGACGTACTATAATATTTCTTACAATAGCATATAAAAATAGAAAACTTTTGTGTTCATTATTTTCACATTAAATTATATAGGCCAACAACGGTTCGGCCTTTCGAGGATTTGTTTGCCACCGCCGTAATGCGGTTTATTTAAACATGTCGTATGAGTGACAACTAATTTTTAAAATTTATTATAATCTGTTGCTGGTTGACACACACGCACCTTTATGGAAATGACAATTAGAAACGCTTGTTAAGTTATTAGCGGTCCGACGAGTAAGGTATACCACGTAAGTTTCGTGATGTCATGCCTGAATTTAAAAATCGCCACTAATTCGAAAAAGTTGTTTCTCTCCAATTACATCAGCACAAATGCAAATATAATTTATCACCAGACCGAATAATATTAAACTACTTTTGATTACAGAAAAAACATATAACTGTAATTATACGCAATCAAATTCGAGTCGGCGAAACTCTGCTGCTTGGGTGAAAGTAATTAAAATGCAATATTAACGACAGTCAATAAAGAAACATTTTCAAAAAATATTAAATAATAATGCCGGCACATCGTGTTATTACAAACAAAATGCCTTAAGCTTCTCGTCTCTTGTGTTTACAAATTATTTAAACAAGCTTAACAATGGCAAGCTTAAGATGCAAATTAAATTGACTCTATTTTATTATTTTTGAAAACGCACTTACATTACATGCCATGCAATATTCAAATATTATTCGACCAACAAAATGCCATTCACGTTTAATAATGCGGATATCTTTATTTGCTATACTCTTAAAACAGTTCAATAACTTTCCTATAAGCTTGAAATTCTATTCCGAATCAATTTTAAATCGATTTTCTCTTTATGTGGCAATCCAAAATTTTACAATGCAAGCATGCTTAATTCCGTCGATATTTCCGCCCATAAATTTTAAAAATCAATTTTTAGCCTAGCAAAAGTTTTTTGAGATATAAATTTTTAGTCAAGTGAAAAGTTTCGAGTGACCAAGAAATACAGTTAAATGAATTCCCTGTACACATGGTGACTTGATTTATAAAAGTTGATATTTTGAAAACTTGCCAGCAGCACTTTCAGAAGTGTAAAATTTTGCTATTTCACATAATTTTTATGTAAATCATAAAATTAAACTTTTATGATTTAAATTACCAAGCCAATTTAATTTTTTGTATCAGAAAGTTGAAATTTATGATTGCATTTTTAATTGAGAAAAATCGTAACCGCTGTTTTTTTTTGCTTTAATTTTATACGTGAATAATCATAAACTAATTCTGTAAATGGAAAACGTTTATAGGAAATGAAGGAAAAATAAAAAAGAAACCAAAGCTCACCGGTCCAAACATTTCAGTGCGGGAAAGTTTGAACCTTCGAAACAAGGGTAAATAAAAAAAAAGGGATAAAAATTGCACGCTCTACGATGTGTCCAGTTACTGTTACAGCCCATTCGTCCAGTCTCGAATTCAGATATTACCAAACGATAGAACGACGAAGTTTTGCAATTCAAAAATTATAATAACATTTTGATTAATAATAATCATATCAACGTGGGGAGAATGTGAGCAACAAAGATGGTAAAAAATAATTTTGTTTTATAGGAACTTACGAGATAGAAAAGATTGCAAGTAAAAGTCGTCGAAGAAATTGGAAAACAATTCCAATTTCTTAATTGATTGATTTATTGTAAGAAAGATATAATTATATTCGAAGATACTATTGGCATATCAAATTGCGAATTAAAATAAATGTAATGGAAAAATCAAAAAAAAATCCCGATGTGGAACTGGGGCAGAGTTCGCAAAGAATATTTAGTTTTCCTTGAAACAATTGAGCGACTTTCGAAATATCAGCTTGATTTCTATTCTTATAAGAGAACAAACAGAAATTAGTGTAATCATTAATCGAGATCTAACGTTAAATGGAAAACGGTTAGGGGATTTAATTTTGGATAAACAAATTGGGCAAAAAATCAATCCCCAATTAACTCTCAGCTAATAACGAAAGTTGTCCTATTATTTACAACTACAACAATTTTATTTGTAAACTTACGAGGACGAGAAGTGCCTTTCATTTTAGGCAATCCAGTTTGAAACAACGAAGCACAATATTATTAATTTATAATAATTTAGCATATTAGTTGCAAACTCGGCACGTCATAAAAGACGTTAAAAGCACGATTATTTTAATTAATTAACGGCCATGTCTATTCTGGCAACGCTAGCGTTGTTATACATGTTAAATAATAGACAGAATTCAATTTGCAAGTACGTAAGCAAACTTTTAATGCTCGTTCATACCATGCGTTACCTTATTGTGGAAGATAAATAATTTAAAGGAGCATTATTTCAGTCATAATAATTATTATGAAGCACCTACGTCAAATCCGAGGCACAATTTCCACATTAAATATCCTGTAAAATTTAATTTCTGTTCTTAAATAATAAAACGATTAAAAAAATTAAAGGCAATAGTCAATGTCGAAACTAATTAACTTATTCTTTGTGTCAGGCGAGTCTTAATAATAGATTTCAAAAGCAATTACCCAAAGAACTTGCTATTCAATTGGCATTAAATGTAGGTTCCCTTTGCTACTCCTTTATTATGCACTAAAAGTTAACGGCTGAAATGGCAAAAAGAATCATCAAGAGAAATTTAACCAAAATATCAAACGAATTAGAAGTAAATCAGTTAAGAAATTAAAAAACTAAACGAAAAGTTAAATCTGTAATCTTATAGGTGGATGGTAGAGGTACCAGAGATCGATCGAATTCAATTAAGACTGCAATATTCCGAATTTAATGCGCGATTACATTTTTATTGTTTTTACTACTTTTCGTAGTGGGTAATATATTAAATAAAATCCGACTTAATTTTATTTTTAATGACCTACTTAAGGAACAAATGATCGATATAGCCGATGAAAGGTCTCATAATAATAACAACAACAAAAGTGAATAGTAAATAATAGATTCGACGTAAAACCCCGCATTCGTTCACGATTACTTATAAATTATCAAAAGTTTAATTAAAATGGAAAGTGTTATATAATAAAAAGTTAATTACATTTCCTCTAGATTGGAAAGTAAATTTGAAAGATAACAACTTTGGAAGTTTGTACCAAAAAATGAATTTTTTTCTGTTGATTGTTTGCTTAAAATTGGTTTAATTTGCAAATCGAGCAAAAATTAAACCCATTTATATTTTCAACAAATAATAAGAAGCAATAAATCAAATTTAAAAAATTTCGAATTAGCAATGCCGAACGATGCTGGTAAGAAACACGAAAACGCAACGACCTTTTCGTCGCTCCGGGAAAACCGTGAGTTTTGTTTGAAAATAAGCTCATATTTAGTTAATGTAACGTAGAGGAGCTTTGGTAAATTATAGAGCACCAATTCTGTTTTGCGGCAATTTCGTTAAATATAACAATAAGACTAAGGATATCCTAATATCCGGTTATTTGTTAATTTCCTAAAAGTAAATAAAACGCTCATAATCTGCAAGTTATGGGCCAAGTTACCGTTAGAAACTTCATTATTATTTAAGGGGAGTTTCAATCGGATTACGTTCTTTGCAAGAGTTCTTGTACCGATCTATTTTCTTTCTACTTAAAGCACTTTAGATTCAGCCTTAATAATTACTTTTGCGTGACGAGAATAATTATAATTTAAATAAAAGACGACAATAGTCGAGCTTGCCTCACTTTTTTGCGTTGCCCCGTACCCGAGAGATCAATATAGCGTAAGCACAATAATATTGTGAACTTATTTTTGTCTTCTTCGGTATTCGGAAAAGAGAATAAGTCACCCCTACATTCGAGCGATTAAATTTCACATCCGGTATGTATGTTTCAGTCACTTCCATTTGCTCTAACCCTCCGTGAAAACCGTCAAGATTAACTGTCAATATACTAATTATAACTTTAACTGACGGTTTGCGATGACGATGTCATCCGATATGCCATAATTTGAACGAACACCCGCCGCTTACAATTAAAACCCCTTCGTCTCCCTCCGCATCGACTTTTCAAAATCGCCCAAACGACGACGAATAATATGCGACAGGTCATCTTCATTAATTAATTAAAAATAATGTTGCCACGACGAGCGGCCGCAGAGTCGACATACCGCTTTTTGTTAAATTTTAATGTTGTTGTAAAAAATGTAACACAAAATGTTATTTGTACCGCGTTTAATGTCGACTAAATCTCGTTATCCCCGCTTTATCGATTCGAATATTTAAAATATTGATTCGACCTACCCATAGTAAATAAGGTTTTCGAAAATCGAAACCCATTAAGTATTAAATAATTGTTTCGCTAACAAAACGAAAGAAGACGTCAACTACAATAAATGTAAAATTCTTTGCCTGCGACATAAAAAATGTTAATCGTAAATGACATTCGCAGTAATGTGAACATTTTCGAGCTACTGAATTGAAAAAAAGGGGACAGAAAACTAAAACACCAATTAGGATTCGACACTCCCCCACTAAATAAAATTAACTTAAACCAAATTGGAAACTGTAAATTAAATAACAATTACCACGCAAAGGCACCGGTTATAATTCAGTGGTAATCAATCAATCAGCCAACGATTGTTTAATAAATAAATTACAGTCAAAACTGACTGCCGTTGTTAACCTGAAAAATTAGAAGAAAATTTTTATCAAAGGAAGCTGTTTATCTGTTTATGATCCCTCGAAAGATGTGTCGGAGTGATGCCTTTGCGCTGAGACGAAGTAAAAGTTAGACAAGAAATGCGTGAATCCGTTGGCCTTTGAAAAAACTTAGCACAAACCGAAAAGGAAATCTAAGCCGCCGCCGATGTTTTGTAACAAAGTAAACAGTAAAAGTTGAAAATGATCGAGAAATGTGATTATAATAAATTTGAAGGACGACACTTGCAATAGCAGAGTAAATATCCTTTGTTCATAATAAATTGTTTAAAGCAAAACCTTTATAAACTTGGTGACATTGTATATTTAACATTACAAAAGAGCTAACAAGTTTGAAACTTCTTAAACTTGTAAATGGGAAAATACAAAATGTTACTGGAAAGGTACCAAAACTGAAATGGAAACACAATTTTATATGCTGGAGTAAATTGAAATACAATTTAATTTTTTTATTATATTCAAAATTATAAGCTGCACATTAAAGGGTAAAGCGCTACGACATAGTTTTGCTTTTAGCTTCTTTAATTAGTTCAAAGTTAAGCACACTTTTGTGAAATTCACATTGTCATATATTTGTATCTCATTTGAGAGTCATTAAATTAAACCAAGTGACTTATTAATAATAATTACCGTGGAAACGGAAGTACAAATATAATATAAAAATGGAAAAATATAATTTATATTATTTGAAGAAAGTTTAATATTCTTTTAAATTTTAAAACTTGGCAAATTAAAAAACAATCACCTATATTTAGATGTCAAGATGTCAAGGAAATTCAGTTGTTTCCGCACTAGTGCGGAAAAGCTTATTTTATCTTATTTAAACGAATATCGAAAAGTTGGACTTTTTTTCAATTTTTCGTAACTTTTGTTTATTTTATTTTAAAACATTTTTTTCTATCGAATGGCTACGATTTAATTGACAATTGAAAATTGATTGAATTTCCGAGTTTGATGTCAAATCGATGATGGAAACGACATTGACAAACATTAATTGTTTATTAATAATAAAAGATTATAAGCAATAAATAAAAGCAAAGCTCCCAAAATGTAAATGCCAAATTTATATCTGAAAGGATGTTGTTTTGGTGAAATACAAAGTCACATGCTTATGCACGTAGACAGGTAAGATTAAAAACTTAAAATCTGACTTTTCCGCCTCTTGTTTTATTTCGGAAAACATCTTAAAGCAAAGTATTAGTAACAAAAACAAAAATAAAATGATAAAAAAGATTTCGATATTTAATAATTCAACAAATTTGATAAATTAAAAAGATTTTTATTAGAAAAGTTAAAATGAAAAAATTTTCAATCTTGTTGGTAATAAATTTACTGTTGAAGATTTTTAAACATTTTAGAGTAAAACACCAGATTAGGGAGGTAATTTGCGCTGCTCGAAATAAAAATTTGTCGTCGGCGAGATGGTGCTTGAAAAGTGTAAGAGTTTTTTTTATCATTATTTTAAAAAGTGGCGATAAAAATTTTCAAAATTTCATTTCGAAGCTTTTCGGGTCATCGATATCGAGCACATGCCAGCAATATTGTCTCGATTCGAGTCACGTGCCGTGGAAAACCTTCCCGAGTCTCACAATCCGACGAACCTTGGTGTTTGTGGTAGATCGTCCAGACTATTTTTTTATTTATTAAGTAAATACAGTTTTCGAAAAAAGAAATCCAAAATTGAATTTAATAATAGAAATCTAATTTCTTTTCATTTGTATTTGAAAAAAACAAACCGGGCGGCGGCGGGTTTTTTTAATATCGAAAAGCTTATTGTTGTCAAAGCTGCAATAAATTATCCACGAAGCTTTACAATTCTCGACTTAAAATCGTTCTTCAAATAAAAACACGTGTAACACTGTTAGCATCCGAAAACACGGTGATATTCTGAATACCAAAATCCAGATTAAACTTAAACATTGCTCGTATCGCAAAATAAGATCTATTTCGTTTTTATTAAATTTTTTTCAAGATACGACTATACGAGAGATATTTTTTAAATTCCTTCCAAAATTCAACGACGGATTATTACAACTACTATTTAAAAATATTTTTTCTCTAAATATGTAAATATAATACGAAATGGATATTTTATAATAAAATATAACATATTTACTTCGGAGTAATACTTTTCGTCGCATACATACATATACATACATACACGGATATGAGTTTTTCATATCGAAATTTTCCAACATTTGCTAGCTCACATCCGCCATCGAAGGTAACATTTGATGGATAAAAACTAGCGCATTAATACCTTGTCAAATGCTATTTACGTTTTCCTATTAAGCTCTAAGTGGGGTCTAATAGAAAAGTTCATCAACTGTCAAAATCGCTTGACCAACAGACGTAATAAAATAAAATTTTCAACTCTCTTTCTGTCGAGTAATTCAATAGCTTTTTCCAAAGCACGAATCCGACGCATTAAGACGACTATTATATAACGCTTGTCATGCAGACTCCAACTTTTCATATGATTTTCTCTTTGCTGCGTTCAGTTCTGTGCAAGATAGATAAATTTTCCGGTGCATGAATTTTATTTACACTTGAAATATTAACCTTCCATTCAAAGAGCGAACACAATAAGCACTTAATCGTTTTTCAAATGGAATAAATAATATTTTTTTAATATAAATATAAAAAAATACATTCATCATCCATCTTCAAATACAGAAGCTTGTTTACCGCCAACTTAAATGGGGACGACATTTTAATCAAAATGGTGGATGGTATAAATAAACGAAAATGAACTCTTCCTCGTATCCCCTAGCGAGAGCACAACACACCTAGGCTACCGATAGTTTATTTAAGCTTACTTCGTTAATTATTAGAAAACCTTTCTGGACGTCGATTCTCTCCATTCGACCTGCAGGTTACATTACTATACAACCTGCTAGACGATAAAAAATTGCTCCATTATTGCAATCGGCAAAACTGTCATAAAAGATCTTTTCTTAATAATATTATATTAGAGACCCAAAAAAGGAAATTGAAACAAAAGCGCCAGATGCTTACAATTACACTTCTTAACTGCCAAACTAGCTAGTGATGTTTAACTCCGCTAATGAGAACGTTTATCGGATAAACACAAAATTATAAGGCGAGAACAAGCTACATTTTCACACTCAATTCCTTTATTTGATCAAATTTTTACCAAACTCTAATTAAAGACGCAAACTTATAATCGTGAATTAAGAAAGTCAACTTTTATTATTTTTCTAAAACTACGTCTCGTCGCTTCGTAATAATTAACCCCAATCAAAATTATGTCTAAAAATTAAGAAAGTTGTCAACATTTTAATTAGCAGATATCAACACGTGTACGCTTACCTTTCGGCTATTATCATTTTAGTTATTGTAGAATTAATTTGCAAGTGCAATTTGGAGCGAAACTAATTGATACGCAATTAGTACAACTTAACTCCAACTTAATATTATAAAATTTAACAAACTTTAATAATTATGATTATTATTGTCATTACAAAATATAATTTTCCAAAGTAACTAATTGGGAAAGGTAATGAAGAAAATTTGCTCTTCCCTACCGAAATTTAGACAAAACCACAGGGCCGGGACAAGCTTAAAATCTTCTCCAGGTAAGTAATAAAAATTCCTTAATCATATCATGCGCGTCACCATTTCATTTCAAATATTTTTTTCATTTCAAATTTCAAACAAATCGAGATTTGTTGGGAGTAGCAATTTAGTTTCGAATTGTAAAGTTATAATTTAACAGATTACTTATGATTTTATTCAACAAACATTGAAGTTGTAATTAATTTTTTGCGATGGTATCGGAAAAGACCACATTATCGATTCGCCCTGTAGTGTATTATAATCCTGAAATTATTTCGCCATTGGACAATTTTTAATTATTATTAAATTTCGTGCTGTTATGAAAGATATATTGCCGAGATTTATTAATCTTGCGATTTGCACGTTTTAATTTTCTTGTAACTTGGTTTAATTGTTTATAATTTTCCGTGTCTCTTTCGTCTCGGAAAGACGAATTATCGCAAAATGACAAAACAAAGTGGACGTAGACAAACGGGACACGAATTTATAAAGAAAATTATAAATTATTATTCAGAAAATTATCATTTCGGTAAAAAAAATGCCGCAATAAATAAAATATTTTTTGTACTCCAACGTCAAAGAGTCGAGCAGAAAACATTATAAATTAAAGGAAACTTTACTTTTTGCAACGACGACGTTCAACAAGGAAAATTAATTTAAAATAAACAGTTTTTTACAAAGCACTTGTTGAAATCGGTAGGTAGGTACACAGAAAATAAAGTTAACCGCACAAAATCGCATTATAAAACTAAGTTTTTCTTGCAGTCGGGAAAAAGCGATTCTAACAAACTGCGACAAAAATCAGAAATTGGGAATCCTAACTAAGGTTGACCAAGAGGGATAAACCCTTTTAGTCCCTCGTGTACCTTCCCGAATAACTTTTCAGACACGACCGGTCAGTTTAATTATCTTAATTTGGGTTCTAAATTATATTTAAGATAATTACACTTTTGAAATTATCTTTCGACAAACTTTAACTCACCTTTTAGCCAAGAGACGATCGGAACACGTGGTCTTCTATTTCGCCTGAAACAAAAAGTTATCGGTTATTTGGTGTGCGAGCTGTCTTATTCTCTTCGGCGTTAAATTTGTGTGAAAACGTTTAAAAATTCACGTATTAAATTATTCAAAGCCCTATTTAAATTTAAATATTATTTCTTTTGCATTATTTTAGGACAAAGAAAAATCCAGACAACTTCTATCTAAAGGTCAAGTGCTAAAGAGCTGCTTCGGTATGCCTTAATAAATCTAAAAATTTTAAGCTTTCACATTTTTCACGATTCATTCCAAGTGCTCGGATACATTCAGCGAGTATCATGAGATGCATTAAAAAGTAGAATTAAAGATGGAATTTCATTCTCAAGTTTGAACTTGACGGTAAATCAAGTTTTTCGAAATGTGAAATTTTCACGCCATTACATTTTTGTTTGTAAACCTCGATTTGAGGTTTTTATTTTTTTAATTTGTCGACAAGCAATTTGATATTATTAAATATTACTACGGCCGTGGCAGGTAATTCCTTTCCTTGTTAACACGTAAGATATTCTGGTTGGAAATATTGAAATTACTTTCATAATGCAATAAGTTACGGGGCAATTTTGTAGAAATGCAATAAGAAATAATTGAAATACTGCACGGAAAAGAATTAATTTCTACCGCCGCCGCAAAGTCGATAGTAGTATAGTTACATGACAAAGTGTGTAACAGCAATGCGGATAATTTCGAGAAGAATTTTTAATTTTTGTCGAAATATTCCACGAGACACTCCACTCCGGCTTGCACCAGGTTCTTTGAACAATCAAGAAGGGCGTACACAAGTACGCGTGTACGAAATTAAATTAAGTACGCACCTGTAGCTAATATCTATATTGTATTACACCAGTGCCATACGTGATGAACACAGAGATTGGTTAATCGATAATTAAATCGGTTACTTCAATTAAATTAGATAATTATTGTATAGGTACGTACCTTCAACATTTTAATTCAAATGTTGCATGCGACAATCAGATAAAATTTCCAATTTTCCACCGAAGCATTATTATGTTTAATTTTTTTTGCTCAAATGGGTGCATTGTTTGTTAGAAAAACATTTTCTTTATGAAAAAAATTATCATTAAATGGGAGGAAATTAGAGAATTTAGATTACTGCAAGCTTTTAGGTTAATTTTCGGCAAGATGAACCCCTCATTGATACGCTCCGCACGTCTGTTATTTCACGATAAACATTTTCCCCGAAGGCTTTCGCAGGATCCACAATTTTTTTAAATCCTAAATTTTCTCACCTAAAGTTATTTAATTGGCATAGAAAATAGTTGTTGTTGCAACAAACAATATCAAATAATCGGATACCGATTTTGGGGAAAAGGAATAAAAAATGTAAATGGCAGCGTAATAAGTCACTCTATATTCAAAAGCAGGAAAACTTCAAATCTGTCAAGTTTTGCTCGATAAAGAATCAGTTATTAGGAGTGATGGTTAAGAGTAAAAAATTAGTTTAATGTTCGTTCGTGCTGGAAAAAAAATTCGACACAAAATATTGTAAAACTTGATAGGAGGTAGGAAAATTTTCGACACGACTCCAATTATGACACAGTAATTAATTTTGGTGTAAATGGCGTAAAAATAGAAACTCAAAACCGACACAACAAATTAATTAAAAGGGAAGTTGTCGTTTGGTAGATGCCTAAGCATTTAAATTTAATGAAACGTCCCAGCTAAATGAATTAGTTTAAAAAACAAAAGTCCTCTGCCATTCAACACAATTTCTAGCAACCCCACCTGAGCAAAGTTCACGTATTAAAATTAATTTGTATCCTCAGAGATGTAACCCACTTCTATTAAAATTGCAGGCTAAAAAATGAAAGGAAAAAACTAAAATAAAATCCCTATCCTTATATATATTCGAAATAAAACGCTAAAAAATTTCCATTTAAGCAAATAAAAATTATGTCGACAGTCTGGATAAATAGAAAAACTCTTAAAACATCCGACATCCAAGATTTTAAATAAGTAATTTAAAGGAAATTTCTTGAGGAGGTACCTAAAGTAAATATCGCTGCCATATTTTTATAATTTCGTCGTTTTATAAACATGAAATTACTTAAATGCAAATATGAAAATGAAATTCCTGCAAAATGATATTTTCCCGACATATTTTAAATTTTCAAGTTTTTGGCGAGAAAAGATCCGAGCTCCGGACTAGGAGCAAAATTAAAATAATATTCGAAATAAATCAATTTAGAGTTTTGTTTATTCGATTATTTAAAGCGGTCATGAATAGCTTAATAGCAATTTATTGGAGTGACAATGTGGTTACATTAAACGACTTTATTAAAGTGCAAATTTGCAACACAAATGCGATAAATTATATCAATAGAGACGATGATAATATGGGATATTCGCCTAATTCCATTCGAAATAAATTATTCCACTTGTGAAAAGCGAATAATAATGACCATTTTGACACAGAAAATATCAAATGGGACGAAACGGCCAGCGATGGAAAATTAAAATATTTAAATTGGTTTTGTATTTAACATAGTATATAGTAACGCACAAGCTCTGTCCGTCAATAAATTATTCCGTTAAGAGAATTTGTAACATTATTAAGCTTAATCAAATGGTGGCCTCAAATTTTTTTTTCGTCCCGACTGTTAGACGCTTCCGATAGCAAAAGTTCCAAATTTGCTGACTATTTTTTGTTTATATCCGGCGAAAGTGAGATTTACGACAAAATGCGTCAAGAAATAAATCACAGTTCAAAGAAAACAAAATCTCAATGTCAATTTGTACAAAAGATGAAGCTTCTCCAGTATATAATAGTCGAAGACGTATATAAAGAAACTTAGTCCAATGAAAACGATAAGGATTTAAAAAGACTGTCTATCGTGAGCGGGCTTGTTATGTTATAGTCGGCCTACAAAGCAGACAAATGTATAAAAGTAATTTGGAGTAATGTACTGTAAACGCATCGTTTTATTTCTAGGGTATTTGTTGTTTTACGTTCAACTCATTTGCTAAAGTGTTAAATACAACTTTCACGTTACCCTTTTTTAACACACACATACACCGGAGAGGGCGATTTAACCAATTCGTTAATTCCTTTTTTGGAGATTTTATTAAAAAGGAAATGATGCGAAGACTACGGAGACCACAGCCGTCAAATTAAACCCTAGCAGGTTATTGCCTCGGCGAAAGGTTTATCAACAGGTTGTGTCGAGAGTAAAAGAGAAAATCGCATTATTTTGAATCGCCCCCTTGTAAAAAACCAAACCGACTCCCTACAAAATAATCGACGTTTACTTATAGTACAAAAAATTTAATTTTGAATATTGCTTGCAGTACCTAAAAATCTAAATACTAAAATGCCCGTATTTACAATACAAAAGCAAAAAATCAATTTTGAATTTATACGACAACATATAAACCCCAACTGCAAAATGAAACCGTATAACCGCAGATTGAAAATTGTACACAGAATATAACAAACAAAATGGAAATACAAAACTTAAAATGACCAAACTGGTATTTAAAATTATGTTTAGTGAATACATGAAAAGAAACACAAAGTATTCTTTTAGTTATTTACGCAAACGACTTGGAAATTAAGAAATCAATTATTACGAGCCCATAAACAGAGTGTTTGAGTTCGAATTTCGCATCAGTCTTCAGTCTGTTACTAATTTACCACAACAAAAAGTTTGGTTTAACAATGTTTTTCGCTCAAAATTTCACTTATTCCATTTGTTTTGTGACGTACTTTTGCTATGCACTATTGCGAAATGTCGCTAAGGGCAGTTAAGTTTGATTTTACAACAATTTGTACAATGACTTTATTAGTTTGATGATTTCGAGAACATATTTATCATATTGTGATTTGGACAAATAAAATAAAATACGATGTAGTAGAATTTGAATAATTTAAAATTGTACTAGTAGTATGCAATTTAAATTAATGCCAAATATTTAAAATGTAAATTATTTGAACTTCAATTTATAGCATTAAAAGTATGTGATTTTAAATTACCTTGTCTCTCAAAATATTTGTTTCTTTTAAATTAAAATAAAGCTTTTTTAAAATAAATGCTTTTGATTTAGCTACAATTCTTTCAATTTGCAAGCGAATTTTCTTCTTATAAATAAATAACATGATTAAAACGTGTAAAATCGTGAAATAGGTATTTCTGGTTTGAAAAAAAAAAAAATTATAAACGATTCAGTTTTATTGTACCATGTAGGTACATATTTTATAATAATATTTAATTTTTATTTTGTGCCGAAATTATTAAATCGATATCCAGGAAACATGAGTTGCAAATTTATAAAAGCCACAAACAGAATAACCTAGTACATACATACATCCAACGGGAAATTAACCAAACAAAAATTACATCGGAAGAATAAATTTGAAAATTTTGATTTTAAAACAAAAATTATTTTTTTATCGGGCAGCGAGATTATTATCAAACAATTATAATTATTTACTAAACTAAACAAACATCAATAATTCGAGCAAAACCTAAAAATAAAAGAGATTTCAAAAAGTTCCGTTTTCGTCAACATAATAATATATAATTATAAATATGGGGTTGTTAATTCGTATAGACTCGCTGGAGGAGGAAAGCTGCTGAAAGCTGGTGTATCATAACTTCCTGACAAGTTGACAACCACTGCTTTAGTTATAATAATATGATATCGGCAAATGTCGAGCGGTGTGACAATAATTACTTTTGAAAACATCACAATAAAAAAAATAACAGAATAAGCGTTGATATGTTGTGGTTATTTGTACTGAATGTATTTATAGTACTACGTTAATGCTAAATCGATAGTTAAACAATCAAGACGAAAGGTGGGTAATTTAGAAATGAAGAAAATATGTTCAACAAAGTGATGGATGCGTTTTGTACGTAATTCCTTATATGGCTGGTTCCATAACGATCCAAAATCTTGTCAATTTTTCACTCGAGGAATCTGTTTCACAACCGCATGTCACCACGAAGCGTAATATTGGAAACAAAACATTTACATACATCGAAAGACAATATATTTGCCTAACGACGCCGAAACAAGCAGGAAACCTTTGGTAAAGGTAGGTTTTGATGATGTAAGCATATGGGGTAGGATCGTATGTCACTGTTGTGTAAAGGAGGGTGCGGGTGGAGAATGATTACAAGTTTGGAAGACGAAGTTGCTTTTTCGTGATATACATCAAGGTCTCAGGTGTTGACCTTTCCTGAAAATAGAGCACAAGTTGATGGGATGTATTTATTACTAAGCAAGGTCTAGGTGGTACATTATTCAGTCGACAAAAAGGAAAAGCACCTCCGCCGTAATGAAATACTAGTAAGTCTTCATTCTCCAATTTTCCAACAGGATTAATTATTTATCGGTGCCACTAAACTAGAAAATAAAATAATGAGTAGTAAAAAGTGGCCAGGCCACAAAGAGATAATAGCTTTTCCTTTATAACAAGCTTTTCATTCTGGAAAGAACATAATCGTTCGGATACTTCATCAAAAGCAACTCGAGATATAAAAATCGTATCCATATAAAGTGTAATTAAAACGGAAGTTGCTATAAAAAATACTACTCTTGGTCCAATTTCGGACCACGAATAAACGTTACTCGATAACTAAACTATAACTTGGATAAGATTTTCAAAACGCAATTATTATTTTGAGAAAATGACAAAGTGCCATCTTTAAATATACAATTTCCACATCTCATCAAAAGCGTGTTAAAATTTATGTTAGGAAAAGATGTATATCGAATAAGCGTGGCAATTTTGGTGGACTAATGCCGACAGATATAAATTATTTCTTCGTTAATTAGAGCACGAAACGGAATACCGAAGGAAATTAATGTGATAACGAGATGCGATTTAAAGTAATAATGCATAAGTGCCTTAATCGATAATATGAAAATCAAATCCAATTTAAGTTTTACAACAACTCTCGCCACACTTACGTCTTCACTAATAATTATTCACAACTTTACAAGCTACCGTACAGGCCATTATGCCGTGCTTGTCAACATCAAGTAGTAAATTAATCAAAAGAACTTCATTAATATCAAAGTAATTACGACCCAGTCCTAAAAATAACAATAAAATTAAAATACTCGTTTGCTCGATATAATTTTATAACTCATTTATCGCGCCCTCGCTTCCCGATCCCGCTTCTACATTTTTTTTTGCCTTTCCATGTCCGATATTAAGTTACAAAATAATAACAGTAACGGCGGCGCGCTTTCATTTTATTCGCATATTCAAAGAATATGTAATATTAAAAAGGACGTTATTATGATGACTGATAATAAAAAGAATCTTTTCTGTCCAAATACAAGACATGCAATCGTTTATTATCAAGAAAAGTTGGACGACACAAACAATATTATTTTTTTATAAGACGACAAACGTTGGGCCCATTAAAAGCGACGACACAACAAAACGAAAAGCTTTTTAATATAAAAGCACAAAGAAATATATATATAATTCCAATTAAGTGCTTTTTATCTCAATAACAATTAGCGTTCGCCATTTATTTGTAAATTTAAAATTTAAATTCTTCGTCCAGTTTCACGCACTCATTACAAAAATAGTCTTTTTGAATTTACCGATGTTCCTGCCATGTAAAGGTGTGCTGTGCTGTGTTGGTTCCTGATGCATATTTTTCTCAGTTGAGCACGAGGAATATTTTGATTGACATTAAAATGTTTCGACTGTAATAAAGCTAAATAGAATTAGAAAATAAAATATTCGGCTACTGCCTAAGTTAATAATTTATTCGGGATGAGCTTTCAGTTCTTGACGAATATCAAAATTTGCGTGCATATTAATCACGATACATATTTAATTCTTTGTAAAGCAAGGTAACCGTTTCTTTGGTCGATCAATTATTAATTTAAACTTATTACTATGTAAAATAGAACTTCTAAACCGCTCCAAATTTTTAGTAAACATTTTGAATAACAGTATAAACGTGTTGCGGTAATTAAGCAAATTAGCACGTTCAAATAGAATTCTAATTAACTTTTGAATTGTAAACTTAAAAATATTTCCATAAACCCACCGAATAGGTATTCCAGCAAAAAAATTCCCGCATTAAATGCATCCCTAGTGTAATTTAACAAAAATGCAATTTGCGTATATACGGTTCTTACATAATAAACGTACCACGTATTTAATTTGTTTTTTTTTTTAAATAAAACTTGAAACATAAAAAATGATTTCGTCGTCGACGACGTCTAAGAAGCGTTTAAAATTACACAAACCGTGTGACATGGTGACAGCAAAACGTTTAAGCCAAAAACATAAATAAAGAATATTTTGTCGAAAAATGAAGACAAAAATGAACAACGTCGATGCATTGCAGTTTTGGATAGCAGCCAAAACGTCATCGGGCGCCAGGTACTGCTCACGTCATAATAAAATTAAAAAGTTTTTCCTCCAAAATTAATCTTAAGTTGCCGACGACATTATTATTATGCCTCTAACGACAGTTATTAATAATGCAATTTGTGAAAACAGACGAACTGTCACGAGCAAGTTTGCAATAGATAAACCGTCAGAACGTGCTGATTAAATCGGTGCTATACCAGTCCGCTAATTACTAGATGGGTAAGATACCCTTACTATAGCTTTCGGGATAGGGCGACCACGAGAGGCAAGGAACTGACTCCACATAGATCTTCGGAAAATCAGTGCTTCCTCGTTTGCTTGGAAACAGCAGTAAATTGTTAGATGGGCTTGATACAAAATGAGGGAAGCACGAAAATTTAGATGTATCTAAATTTAAAACGCGACTCGAAAATTTACTATCTCTTCTTTGAATTGTGTACTTTTTTCGATTTAATTTAAAAAGAAAAGCGGTGGGTTTTCTTGGCAAAATTGGCGTTGCACTAATTACCAAAATAAATTTTTCCTCTTCGATGGATTTGGGAGGCCGTAATTGTTGTATACGTACTCGTGAGCTAAAAAAGTGTTCTCGAAACTAGCGAGTCGATTTTATTCATCATTAAGATGTTCCTTCGTGAAAGTTTATCTGTGTTCCGGTTGTGAACCGGTAATGAACGTTCCTGTATCGAATCCTACCACGAGAACTGTAAATTACAATTCCCAGGACCACTTCATTTAAATGTATATTAAGGAAGGTAAGCTTTAGCATTATTTCGATTGGTTTACGCAGAAACCGTTTATGCGCGTGTTAGGTAGCACAAGAAATTTTCAAATTGAAACGCCATTAATCCAATTTATAACATTCTAGAAAAACACTTTGTTTCCCAAGTTCAATTTGAAAATTACTTTTGCTTTAGCGAAATTGAAAATACGACAGGGGCGACTCGTGAGGCCGATATTACGAAGTTTTCGTAAGTTGCTAGGGCAACCAATTAGTGTCCGAAAGTTAATTACAGATTAAAAGAGGTCGGAGTTTTTCAATTTAGAAGAATCGATGGCGGCGAAGGCGGAGAGTATGCAAATGCAACGCAAAGTGCAAGCAGGCAGGATAAATTATCGATATTTACGAGAAAAGCAAAAGAAAAAGAAATCACACGAGAAACGAATCCATTGTTACCACTTCAAGTAGCGTGGTTATCGAAATCTAGCACACTAAGCTGATGGGATTGAATATTTGTGTTCGAATCTACACAAAAATATATAAAGTGATATGGGAATACTTCCTTTAAATTTTGCCACATTTCTACTACAACACGTCAAATTTACATCAGCTATTGGAAACGCGAAAGTTTATTTGACGAAAATATTCTTAAAAAATCACACCTCTTACGGCATTAAAAATTTAAATCCCCCGTGTGAAATTTAAGCATTGATTGAAATGTTGCAAAGGAACTAAAACTAAAATTAACTTTGCCGTAAGTTTTTCTTAGCTCTTCTAATACTATCGGGAAATTACAACCAACAAATTGGAAACTTTCGCGACAATCTAAAAATATATAATATCCATTACATTTTCAATATTAAACTTACGAAACGAAAGGTGATATTTTAATAAATATTTTATTACAAAAATGCTCAATATGATATTGACGGTGGATATGTTGAAATCGACATTCATATGAGTTCGTTTCGTCCATGTCGAATTAATTAAATCGGAGCGTAGCAAGAACATTTTTTTATCCTTTGAACGCACAAATTTTAATAAAAATTATACTATAGGTTAAGTTCCAGGGGTTATTATGATGACTATGTGCACGTATTCAATGCATTTCAAACTGTATAAATTTTAAAATGTAAAATCAAATCGAAAATCATAAAATTATAATAGGAAATTAAAAGATAAAATTACACCTAGAACATAGAGAGAATTTTAAAATTACCTTTTTTTGCTAAACCGACATTCCCTGTCGTTGGGGAATATATCCGATGAAAAGTCGGAAACAAAAGTTTTCGTTGCAGTTGGCGCCCAACGTTTCAGAAATCAATTTAAGGTGATTCAGTTTTGAATTTCTTAGTCTTCCTCGTATTTTAAGGCCAAAACTATTTCGTTTCAAAAACTATTTTTCAGTTTCAACTATAAAATTGCCGAAAAAACACCTAGAACTCCGATTTCGGATAAGCTAATAATAATAATTCCAACAAATATCGCGTTTACAAAAGGGAGTAGGATTGGTTTAAACTTAAATAAAGAGGGCTTTTTACATAGCAGGTCAAAGTGACTTTTAAACCGTTTTCAAATATTAGCAAAAGCTCGTCGTTAATATGTACGTAATCTAGTTTTTGCAGAATATTTGAACTGAAAGTTGGGCGAAACGTTGAGATATTCGGAAACGATAAATTTCAACTGATAATTTTGGAATTTTAAAAATTACATCGGCTGCTTTTTGTGGGTTCAATTTTGATGCGTTAACATCTGCATGATGATAAAATTCGGTTCCATCACTGTGCACAAGATTCTACTACGACGATCCATCTTGTTGAATATAATAAATTTCTATTATAAATTTTTATAAAAAATTACACAGAAACAAGTTTAAGTAAAAATAATCGACACAAAAATGTTGTAAAAACCTAGTGATAATGTGAAATAAAAATTGCCTTACATCCATTTTGGGAAAAGCTACATATCTAATAATAGCTCGTGGGGCCGTAAGATGCTGTTTAATATGAAGGAAAGCCAACTAAATTTTAACTACATCCGTAGAACCGTAGAAGATATAAATATTATTGTAGTTGAGCAAATGTTAATTCAAGAAACTATAACGCAACTTAGAGCTCAAGGCAATTTCCTTATTGAGCAATTTTCTCGACACCAACAAATGAACGGCACAAAATGATGATGAAAACAAAAGATCAGATTAAATTTTACGCCCTAGTAATAATTATAATTAATGTTCTATTATAACAGCAAATTATTAATTACTATGATTTAACTTAAATGAAGGTGCAGAAAAATGCGACGACAAAATTCACGAATTTATTAAGTAGAAAAATTTATTATAATTTTATTTTTGGTATTTAGGGAGAACCGCCCCCGTGGGTATCATTTTTATTGCTTATTATTATTTAAAATAAACTAAAATCCGATTACGGCTTGTTGCAAATGTTTAGTAGGTACTGCGTGTGACAGTTACTATTAAAACACGGTTAGTTTCATTATAGTACCACATTTTCACTTTGTTAATTAAATTTCGCACACAGTTAATTAAAAGTGTAGGAAAAAGTCGCAGCAGATCCACTTACCCCTTTCGTAAAATTATACGAAAATATTTGTAATCGCCGATCACAAAACCAACCGACAAACCCGGTTTTACATTAGACTCTAGTTGTTGAAGGAAACTATGAAATAGGTAACATCAACCTAGCTAGCGGAAATAACCATCTGTAACTGACAAACTATTGTTTGCATCCCTCTATGCTGTACTCGGGCATAGCACAATGTAGTGGAAAAATTTCACTTTAATAATAACCAGTCAACAGTTTAGTTCCAAGCATCATCCCCTGTTTTATTTCATCAAATATCCAATCGCTCCGTATTTGTAATTTTTTGTTTTAAAAAAGTGTTGGAGGCACTAACAAAGTTGATAAATAATATGAGTAGCCGAAACTTTCCAAATTTGAAATTCAAATTGTATAAATTTATTTAAGCAATTTTTTGCACTTAAAAAACTAGGTCAGCACAAAAAAGACGTCGTAGAATTTTATGCATAAGCAAAGCCATGAACGCCTCTAACAATAATAAATTTCTAAATGTCAAACAGTTCAAATATTCTTTTATTTTCACTATGATGATAGCGAAAATATTGCACCCTTTCGATTCAAAGCGCAACACTAAAATCCAAGGACCCTCGAAAAAACATTTTTTTATCTATCTTATAAATAAGCATAAATTACGGTATTTCGCTTGGTTTAACTATACACTTAAAACCACTTTAATTGTCCTGGGGTAGGACACATGTCGAATTCTAATTTTATATGTTCGAATATCTACTTGCGGAGGGTTGCTTACCAATTCTAAGGGTCGCAATATTGACTACACACACCTGCTTTGCTAGTCGTCCAGGTGCTGGCTAGAAGAGCAATAAACCACGCGTCACGACCTAAAACCAGATTCAAAATAAAAACAGATATCAAAACATCGAGATTTTTAGCAATCGCAATAAAAAAGAGCGCACCCATAGCGTCGTTATGAATGCCACTTTACGACGAAACTCTAATATTTATGAGCGCACAGAAAAATATTGGACCAACTTCCAGGAGAGGGAAAAACCACAGCCAAATTGTTATTAGAAAACAATAAATGATCCACGAGACCAACCTCGGTGTCGGTCCCGACTCGTTTAATTATTCAATTTTATGTTTCCGCAGTTGGTCGAGTTCGCAGTTGGACATTTGTAACTATAAAAATATAATAAGAAAATGTCCAAATAATAACAAGTTATGGGCCCAGAATTCGCCCAGATCAATTATTGATTATTACGGGCAGATGAGTGGGGACCGAAAACCCACTTCAAACCCCGCTGGCTGTGAAATATGACAGATTTGAATTACACTAACAAATGTGATAAACTGCCACTCGTCCAAACAATAAAACAAACAAAGCCGTCAGTTTCTGCAAATGATAATTAATTAGCATCAGATGGTCAGCGTATCAACGTTATCGATAAAATAGCGGTGCCAAAAATCCTCTTAGGATTGAAAAAAATTAAAGGACAAATTTTAAACCGCGTCGGTAATCCATTTTCGCGCTCCACTTTTTAATGTCGCCGTTGATGATGACACTTCTTCACGTTAAAAATGTAAACGTTAATAAAATATTTGAATTCGGGTCGCGTAAACGGCATAAAAACGAATTAAGCAATAAACTGAAAATAAGAAAGAGATGCGAATTTTATTGTCTAAATGTAATTTTGACAACATTCCAGATTATCCAGAATGTGTTTTATCTCCGACACGGTGCATTAGTATGTATAAATGCAAAATAATTATAGGGATATCGTGTTAGATTAAGCTTGAAGGTGGATGATGTGACGACTTCAAATGCAAACCCGAAATTGTACGCGGTGTGTGTACACAGATCGAAAATTATTTAAAATTCTCTATGCATTTAAATTGCACCGCACGTCTGAAATTCTTAACGTCTACTTTACGTATACAAATCAAAATTACACAAGACACGTAATTTACGTTGGTGGTAAAATTAGGACTACAAATAAACATGTTCAAACGTGAACGTACATAATGTGTCTCATAAAATACAAACAAATTAGCGATAACTATAAAAGGCTACGCAATATGAATAATCATTAGGTACAAATAATACGGCGCAAATTTCGTAGCCCTCAAATTAAAATAAATAGAATACCGTAATTTAGTTATGTTGTTATTAAACCGAAGAATTGAGAGCGTCTGCTTCGTTTTCGGTTTTTGCATAAAATTTTCATAAGTAAGCTCCTTAATTAAGCAAAACGATTTTAAGCAATAATAATATAATTATTGTGCTATAGCTGTTATTGTTGTGGTAGCTCCCTCCCTCCTAGCTACTAGCCCCAGTCATACGGTGTTAGCTTCGAGACGTCTTTCAAATATCAAATGTACATTTAATGTACACCCAAGTAATGCGTTCGATTAAAATTAAATTATATGAACACAAAATCTAATCAGTGTCTGTTCATATATGATGCGAAATAACAGGAGAACAATCCCTCGACAGTGCAGTTTAATTTTATGGTATATTGATACATCACATCCAACCAATTCTGTTGGTAATTTAGATTCGGTATTGATTATGAAAAAATGGAACGGAAGCCTTATTCGATCAAAACCAATAATGGTTGTTGGAAATAGTTTTTGATTTATACAACTTAATGAAATGTAATAATGTGTTAAGTCAATAGATTGTGGCCAAATTATGCTAACATCAAACTATATATTATTATATTGTGCGCCAAAACACGAAAACTAACTTATCGATCGAAATTAATAATTCTAAATTTATGTCGCACTCAGAAATTAAAATTATTTGCTAGGATAACTGCAAACTGCATAATTTCCGAAACGAAATGGTGAACAAATTATAGTTCACCAAAGCGAAAGAGAGCTTCTCGACTACATTATAAATTATTGCAACAACTCTTTGAAAGGAGGCAATGTAATTTGTTTATAAAGTCGCAAGCAATAATAATAGAAATAATAAAAACCTCACGACTAAACTTTTAGACTCGTTTCGTTACGAAGTACCTATATGGTTGTAGTTTTACGTTCAAGTTTATTTCAAAGTATGCAGTAACGGATAACAAAGTAAATTCGGCTGTCGGAGAAATTTATAGAAAAATTAACCGAGTGCGTAAATTAAATTCGGCATAAACAATTTTGGTAAATAAAAGTATATATCGGCGGAGATAAAAAAAATTTAGGTGATTTTTTTTACTATCCAGAAAAGTATCTATTTCCCATTAAATGATATCAGAGCGTTCTTTACAAGACGCGAGATAACTTCCTTCGTAGTCAATATTGAGAAAAATACATAAAACAAATTTTCCAATCTCGAGTAAAGTCCATTCTTTCATGTTTATGTTCCCAGTAGTGTTTCATATTACGTCTGTATCTCGAGCTCAAATCTTCCTCATCAAATTCTTGGTCAAGACGGCAATTCTTGACAGATCCCTGAGAGACCCTCAACATACAAAATTCTCCCTCTCCACCCACTCTAGTAAACTCCACTATCAAGATCCCTTAGTTTATTTGTTCATTTCTACCGCTAAGCAAATAACTTCGTCCGTGAGGTAATCGCACCCGCATTCAAAGACATTGCAGCCTAAGTGATGCTATATACAGGAACATTCTACTTTAAAGCGAACGTAATCCACTCTAATCCGAAGAGTCGACTTTGCCTCGTTTTCGAGGCTCTTTGCACTCAACAAGAACTAAAATAAAGCGAACACCCTCTCATTTACTTAGTTTAGAATTTTTCCAACCATGCATATGCATTTTGACGCCCCTTCTTATCGTTACGAGAAAAAAGCTCCTCCACTTGAATTCAACTGCCACGATAAACTTTAAGTATGAATATCTCTAATAGTATACACGTCGGCCATGCAGAGTCAATACGGCGCAAAATTAATTAATTATCTCTTTTGTCTTCGAAAATCAGCGTCTTGGCCTGATTAATTATTACGGCTCGAGATGTCGAAATTTACCTCTATACAGACAGGAAATTGAAATTATGTTTCGGCTACGTAAAATATTCTTTTCTCGAAATTGTGGAAAATGAAACAATAATTATTTGAGCCGACATCGATAATGGCTTTTCTTAATTATCTGATTTCCCAAGGTAAAATCGACATCATTCTATCGCCTCCGTAGTAAAAATCTGTCAAGTTGAAATCTATAAAGCGGATTTTTATTAATATTTTGCAGTCTTAAATTTTACTTCTTATTGACCAAAAGTGACCGTAAAAATTCAATCTTCATAAATATAAAACCAAGCTACTCGATTATTTATTGAAAGGTTTGTAGGGTATCTGCGGGTATAAAAAAATTGAAAATACATTTTGATTATCATTGCAAAGAAGCTTTTTGTTAAAAGCTCACCCAAGTCGTTGTAAATGTGAGACATTTTGCGTTAAATATGTTAAGCATATAATATTTGGGTTTTAGAGCTGTCATGTTTAATCTCGTTTAAGCCACTAGTGCAAAGTTTTTGCGCTAAAAACTCAAATTACTAGATCGAGTTGTAATGTAAAATAATAAGCTCGAATTTTGGTTAGGAAAATGGGGCCAAGCCGCTCCAAGAGAACGGTCTGTTCCATATAATGTAATACAGATCAGATTATTAAAACAAATCCGCTTATAACGTTTACAAATAATGTAACTTGCCGAACACACGGCGTCGTGTAGGTTGCACATTACCTATACCAACTAATATATTTGAAATAACATTTATAACAACCCTTGCGATTACTTAATAAATTATTGTGGTGTAACAGGTGGACGATGAGAAGTCCTCCGCAATAAGCTTAAATTTTCCATGTCAATTCTACGCACATTTTCAATTCTACCGTGTTTACCTTAAATTACTCGAACAATTCATTTTCCAATCAAGCAAAGTAAAATTTATTTCTTTTATAAACAGAAGCAATTATAAGAGACAACTTTGATAAATTAAAGTTACTTTACCAAGTAATCAAAAATCTTAAATCGATTTTTATGTTTTCGGCAATTTAACTTGGACCTTGATTGCATAATCCGAAAACCTAGTGTAAATAATAAGTGCTTGATATTTCCATGCATTCGAAAATCCGTTCTTAGCTTTACAAAGAGGTAAGAAATTCGGAAAGAACAAATAGAAAATTTCTATACTTAAATATTTGAACGCCAGTGAACTTGCTAGGTAATGGAAAAATTACTTTTGGGTAAGTAATATGAACTTCAATAAGTTTAAATTGCAGATTATGTGAATATTACGACATAATAATATAATAGGCAAAGTGTATTTTTCCGTACCGAGTGCAGTAAAGCTTTACTTTATCGCACTGCACTGAAACAAATCGAGCTACAGTCAGGGAAGTTATTTAAATTAAATAAAGAATGATATTAAAATAATAAAATTTGATTGTCCATTTAACTTGTTAGGTTTTATTTAGAGAATTAATAATTTATGTGATGTTCACAATATCGATCGATACAAAAACAAATGAAAATAAACAAGCAGGCTTCACCATTTTTACTGAAATTATATAAACCGTCAACAATAATAATTAAGTAATAAATATTCATGTTTCAATTTTTTAAACCATCATTCAGAACAAACAAAATAAAATCATTAAAAGAGTCATCCAATCACAATAAATTAATATAAAAAGTAATTTAACGTAACGAATTGGAAAATTATTGATAAAATTATAGAATCCTTAATCTATTATTAGTTGACCACAATCTTGCAAATTTTTAAACAAAAAAGATCAATCGCTCAGATAGCAATAATTTTTTTCGTAACAAGTGCGAAAAGAGAAGTTTTTTTTAACTTCTTGTCGAATTGTTTTTAAAAAACTGAAATAAACCGCATTGTATCGGAAAAATCATAATCAAATTAAACTGGAATAACGAAATTCCATCGTAAATGGCATGCGGATCGTCGAAGTATTTTCTCAAATCTGAATTTGCTTCCTGTTGCAGCAGATAGGGCGAGATGTAAATAATACGACAATATTGAACCAATTTTGAAGTGACTCCGTTCAGTTCATCAATAACAGGCAACCATCTATTATCGAACAAACTGACAATATTGAATAAACAACTTTTATACAAATCTAATATCACAGAATAGCAAAATCATAATATAATGTCACAAAATATTTTATTCGAAGTCGACGATTTTATGTTTAGTGTTGAACATAAAAATGTTAGTATACCCAATACTACTAGTACTCTGCTAGGACATCCACTTTCAGATTAACGAAATAGAAACACCTGAGTATACTTCAGTAACTATAAAATTTGTTACATTTTACTACATCATTATATCAAATCTATAACCAATTATATTTATTACACACAAATTACTCTATATGACCTACCAATCATGTTAAGTAAGATAAATGATCAAATAATTACGTAATAAATTAAAAGCAAAATAGTAAATTTATATGAATTACAAATCAATGGATTACAAATGGATTTCGTTAAAGAAATTTAGTACCAGTCATTAAATAATAATAAAAGCTAATAAAGTAAGATCGTTTAAGATTTATATAAAAGCCTTTTTTAAGTGAAACGGTCAATTTCATGTAAAACTCAAGATTGCGATAAGCTGACAAGTGATACGAAACAAATAGAGAAAACGGATTAGAGATGTTGTGATAAAAGGTTTTCAGTTAAGAGTGTAAACATCTTACATCTTTAACAGTGCGCTTTTAGTTGAAAGCACAACAAAATTTTAAAATCTTGCGGAAATGAAAACAGATTCAATACAAAATTTATCTTGCACATCCTCCTCTTGTCCTTTAATTAAGCCACAAATTAACGCCAAAATTTGTCCGAGGTCCGACCGAAAAGAATTAATTTAAAAAATAATTAACACTTTGTATGGTTTATTATCGCAGAATAAAAGGACGAGAAAAGTTTCTTGTACTTCACTAATGGTTTACGCCAAGTTAATAATAGTCGAATCCACAATTTCTATGTTTCCGCTTTTTGTCCAAAATCACACACTTTGGAAATTGAAAAAATTTATAAATGACACCTCATCTACCACTTTTGTTGTTTACAAATAAAGTTCATGCGACGATAAATAAAAAATTAAGGATTTCCGTTATATCCACCAAAAGTTATTAGTTCAATAAGGAGTTTTCAACAAACTTTTAATATATAAAAATTTTTCTATTTAAAAAGTAATTTCCAGAATATTGTATCGGAAGAATAATCGTTTCAATTTCAATTATTGGTTTCCAAAACATTCTTTAGTTTAAATTTGGATTTCTTGGAGAGTACATCGCCTAACAGTGTATTTCCAAACCGAATTAAAAATTTCACTGCAAATAGCGAGTTTATGGGTTTATAAATAGCAAGTTGCATCTTACTCGATCGAAGTTCTAAACCTAGAAGCTAAACCTGACGTGAGAATATGAGATACTACAAATAGTAAAATTTAATTAGCACAACAATCTCGTTACCAATAAAACAATGCGAGTCTGTATTTCACCAACTATTCAAACAAGTCCTTTATACCATAAATATGAACAGCTTCATACATTACAAAATAAACCGCTTTACTAATGAAAACTTGATAAACAAATTACATTGTCAGCAAATACGGTAGATAAATATAATAAAAAAAAATGTTTTCATATTCCCACTTCGTCATCGGCACACACCAACTGAATTTTACCAGCCTAATCATAAACAAAGTTCGAAATTAGCGATACTGTGTATAAATCGAGAGGTACTAATTTGGAATTTCGTGAACCCAAATTTCAATTTGAATGAATCATATGATTGCCAGTGCTATTGAAGCCGCGGAGATGATAAAAGGGTGGTAGCAAATTTGACCGGTCCTGCTCAACAGCTGACGTCTGTTCATGAATTAATAATTTGGAATCACCCATTGATCTTCTACGTAAAAACAAACAGATTATTTTTGATATTCGTTTTATTTAGTTTGCACAGGAAAGATTACAGCTCATATCGGAGAGCCTTTGAAGGGGTCATACCGCATCTCAAAAGTATAAAAATAAATTGCTACTTTTCGTCGATAAAATATCTTGTGGTCTTGTGTGCATGTATATGGCTTTCTTTGGCGCCCAGCAAAGTAGTTTCAACTATTCGAGAATTAAATTTGTGAACGGGAATTGCTCACATACGAAGGAGCATTTACTGCCATTTTCGGGATTTTTATTGGATCCTATTGATTTGTTCTGTACCATATGAATGTTACTTTTTGGAAAATCCAAGTGGGTTCCAGAGTCATATTTTGGGGTTTCTTCTTTCAAAATCGTATAAGGCATTTTCTTTTTCAATAAGATACCTAAGCCAAAAAAATCGATGAGAAGTATTGTTTTTGAAATTTTTGTGTTTGGTAAACTACACGACAAACTTTTTGAAGCAAATTTGTAATCATAATTTAATAAAGAAAAATAACGCTACAGCATAGTTTAAGGAAACTTTCCCAACATGATTTGCTTTGAAGTCAGTCTTGTAAAGCCAGACGCGAAGAAAATTAAATTAATCACGTCGAACGATAGAAGTCTTTGTAAAAGTGTAGCAGAAAAAAGTAAATCAAACAATTGATGATAAAATGGAAGGTAATGTAATTTAATTTATTCTAAAATATTTTTCCAATTTCGAAATATTGCGAAGGTTATTAGGGATAAATAAAAGCAAAAATTTGTGCATAAATAATTATATAAAAAACAAGTACTAGTTAACCAAACGTTAAAGCAATTTATGAAAAAATGTTAACAATCAACTTCAAAGCTTTGTACACACTTCGCACGTCAACTATGCCGACATTTTGATCTCGGCGTAATTAGTTAAGCATTTATTAAAATTGCACTTTGATAAAGCTCTGCGTAAAAGTTAAATAAAAAGCTTGGCGGGTTAATTTCCTTAAAGGTAGCGGAGCGGAATCGATTTTTACTAAAATAAAATTGAACAACTAATTTTCATATTATTGACGAATGCAAATGTTTCCTGTTGTACCACTTTTCATGTACCCGATGTAATAGACGTTACGTGACCAAGTCATATTAAATAATTACTGTTATAAAAAACGAAATGAGTTATCGCACTTAATTTCTATGATTTATTGTCTTCGTGGATTATAATGTTATAGAAATTTTTGAAAACTTTATTTTATACAACAATTGAAGCCACAACTAATGTGAACGACAGCATGGAGGTTTGAAAATCCCCAAATGCAATAATATAAAGCCGAATCTGCCAAGAAGGAGTGTGGCGAGGACTACAATGTTAACTTATAACAATGGTCACTTTTAACCCCCATGAGATGAATATCAAGAATTATAATGTAGTTACGGAATCCGTATTGTAAATCTTACCACGTTTAAATAACCGGAACCTCTTACTTCATTAATGGATAGATACTCGTATAATACTAAAGTTGTTAACAAATTATCTTAATGGAAATCCTGCAATGCTTATAATCTAAATTTTGCCTTGTACAACAGAAAATTACTTCTTGTGTGTGTGTGTATCTCATTAAATCTCATGTAAGTACAAATTAGGTTAGCTCGGTTATGTTTTAACAGGAAGAAGGAACGAAGATGTATACATTCCGCCGCGCCGGTGCAAAATCAATATTTAAAAAAGCTCGGCACATTTTATTGGCAATTTTCAACTTGTCCGATACCGTAGATGGACAAACGATAACCTCTCCCAAAAATGCAATATGAAAGAGGAAAAGCTCATTTTATCAAGACGAGAACTCGATATTTTGCCACCCGATAGCGGCAGTCAAATAGCAAAAGACGGAAGCTATCTGGGAAGCAAACGGCACGAGCTATTGCTTAGTTTTAGCAGTTTCTACTATGTGATAGGTGATAAGGGCCCCGAATATGTTGTTACTTATAACCAAACTTTTGGGGTCAGATTTAGATAACAAACTACCGCGTAAGAATTTGAATATTAGCAGATTACGGTGGGTAATTTATCCGAAATCAAGCTCTCTAAACGTTAAATTTAAAATCGTATTAAATATAATTAGGCCCGATTAATTTTTTTAATTGCTCGAAAACGTTAGGGTAACTAAATCTTGAGGACATATTTTAGAGTCATCAAGATAAGTGTAGTGTATATATTCTCCGAGTCCTAAATTACTTCTATAAAGTTAGGAGGCGTAAAGATAATTATTACTCTTGTTTTAGAAATTAGATTTCAGACAAAAAAATTAATTAACAATTTTAACTACAACTTTAGAGTTTGCTTCTTTCAAAAAAAAAAAAAATTACTCCCGAAAGAAACAAATGGGACGGAAAATAAAATGTCGTTATATCGACGAGCAATTTTCAGTTTCGAGCTTCCAAAATTATAATATATAGGTATACCGTACACCAACTTTTTAAAAGCTAATACGTTTTTCTACCGCATCTTGCTTTTTAATCGCGCTTCCTTTTAACATAATATATCTCTTCAGCTACATCCATATTCTCTTCCCATCTTCTTAACGTTTCATCAAATACAATAATCAATCAATTTTTAAGCGCCACCCTTTTAGTTACAACCAATTCCCTCTGTATTTTTCTTAAAACAAACATTTTCTTCAAGCGACGACGACGACGACGCCGCGACGATGATAAAAAAATATACAAACAAGCATCGACTTATCCGGCATATCACAATTTAAAAATAATTATTTTTCGCTAGGCATCGACGAATAAGAGATGTGGAAATTCTTTTGTGCGGGAGAGAAAGAAAAGGAAAATTAATTTTATTCTTACTTAATGTAGCCCATTTATTAACTTTCCCTTTTAAATTAATCCTTTTATTTTATATGATGAAATGCGACGATCAAAAGAGTTGCTCCTTTATTCGTAATAAAAAAGAAATTAAAATTGACAAAACTTTCCCAATTAAATTGACTCCCACAAGAAATTAAAGTGATACCGGCGGTTCATTGTGGTCGGGATAATTTGATTTGCTGGGTGTGATGAACGTGTGAGAATTCGCGATAGTGACGGACCTAAGGGAGTCGCATTGTCGCTTCCATAGCTACGTAGTTTGTCAGGGTAGAAAATTAAATCAAAGTGTGCAACAGATTTCATTTGCCATTTAATAAAAACAGCTACCTAACCAAATTCCGTTTAAAGAAAACATCCATTGTAATAGTCCTTGATAAGTCCTTCGCTGTCAAGTTTTTTTTGTGACAGTGAGATACGATGTATCTCGAAGAGGGAGGCCCCGGCAGACAGTGATTGATAAAATTAGATCTATTGGGGGTCAAATCAAAGAAAGGTGAGATTTCTAAAAAAATTCCCAAAATTTTGCCGCTCGGTTAATAGTTCTTTTCTTACCTATCCCGAAAACACCTGAGCTCGAAAATTTATATATTTCGTCCGACAAAAAATGTTGAAAATGATTTACTCGTTATTGCGCACCCTAAGTACTGCCGGAAATTTATTTAGCCGTTTTTAGGCGCCTCGCGCATTAAAGATACGTTCGTAAATGTTAATCGCTCTATCTGCTTAGTAATTAATCCAAAATAGGTCAGAAACTTACGACTAACAGTTTCCTTTCAAGCATGGCTCTCAGTCGAGTTAGATCAATTATTCCACGCAGTTTACTACGAAAACGTATACAAGTGGATGAGCACGCGAGAACAAAATATATCGCAGAACACGCTGTATATTGACTTCATAAAATTTAAATCTTCTTGTAATTTTTAAGCGAGCTATCGAAACTGTTTTATGCGATTTTAACCGTCTCTCGAAACTTATCGAGAGGGTGTAATTTATAATATTATTTCAGGAGTTTTAATAAATTAAAAACTTTCGTTATCCGCTCAGGAAATCACAACAAAAAAGTTGAAGTGAACTTAAGCCGCACAGAAACACGAAATAAGATTATAATTGAAGAAAAAAAAAAGTTAAAACAACTTGGAATAATTGTAAACAGAGTCCTAGTCAATCGATAGCTCGAAGAATTGACAAGTTGCCAATTTGTATTGCGCCAACAAGAAATAAAATATTGAAAATATTAACATCGTTTTTCGAGTTTAAAAATTGTGCGTGTCTCTTATTGATTAAAACAAGTTGGCAATTTCCGTTCAGTTTCTAAAGTCTTCCCGAAAAATAGGCATATGAAAATTATTGTTATCACGAAAACAATAATTATAAATGGTATTTTCTTAAGAACGTCGGCTGAAAAGTAAAGATGGCAGCGAGCAGGTGGGTAATCACAATTTAATAAGAAGAAAAGCTTTGAAAAGAAAACAATTAAACACGATTGACGTTCTAAATTAATTAGTATTGTACGGCGAAAGAAGCATAATACAATCGGATGATGTTATTAAAATTTAAGATGGAAAAATCAGGCAGTCAATGCAATAAATTCGATAAAAGAAAAAGCGATTCCACCTCAATGACTTTAAATTTATCTGAAATGCAGTTAAGAAACTTTTAAGTTAGATTTCAAGTTCATAATTAACTCAAATCATTACTTCTTTTTCCTGATGCTGAAAAACTATTTACGTTTTATTAGTTTTCTAAATTAAACTTCATGGAAAATTAAGTTTTACCACGACAAAAGTCACAATTTTGGTTTTCCCAAGCTCTGCTTCAATATGGTTAATAATTCCGATACAAAAGTATTTTGAGAGTAATCAATATATTTTATTGACATATAGAAGTTTGCAAGAACGAAAATAATACCTATATCAAAGTTTGTTGATTATTTTATTGCCCCTCTCGAAAAATATCCATGGATTATTAAACACGAACCTTCAATCAGCATTAATTTGTTCTCAACCAATTATTGCTTGCTAATGCAAAACTCTTTACTCAATCCAAGAAAGTTTTGAATGCAACTTAGTAAATTAAATATTTATTTGAAAACGTCTTACGTGCAGTTAAGTTCCACTAATTTCGAAAATTTGTCAAAAATTTTATCATTTTCCCAAGTGCATCCTACATTGAATCCGAAGCCAAGAAACTTGGTGTGCAACTAGATAATTTAAAGATCTAAATCGGTTGGTTTATTATTTACTTTAAAAAGTCAATTCAAACAAGATAAATTAGTCATAAAGTGACTAATTGACCCAGTTTCATTTCAATTAATACTTTAAAATGAAAAAAAGATTCAGTGTCTAAACTTTTGCACTCCGGTCTCATTGATTTCAAATAAACGACATCCAGATTAACAAAAATATCTTACCTTTCTGTCACCTTTTCGTCCGAATTTCTTTAGTCCTGACTTGAATCTGGAATAGAAAAAAAAATTATTAACACTTATTAATTTATGAATAGATCACTTGGACTATTTCGACCATATCTCCCTCACCAGATCTCCTTAGTGTGTACATAAAGAGCTAAAGGTGTATGAGGAGTATTTCCAAACTGAGCTAAGCTTAAGCTTTTATTGCAAACCGAGAAATAATTTTTAGAAAAAAAAGGATTAATCCAAAGCTTCGTGGAAAAAATTTTTCGCCAGACTTTTCGTTTGTTATTGATTATTTATCCTTCACGATCTTTCTCCTGGATCAAATAAAATATATATTAATACGGCTTTTGTACTCCTTCTGGGTAAACGGAGCTATCGGTACGTAGCAATTTACAATTAATTGCATAACATTAAATTAAAGATAACATTGCCTCCCCAGAGACAACTTCGGTACAAATATTAGACTCCAGGGTTTAGAAAAAATCAATATTTTTCTTATTGGAAATTGCCGTTTCAAGTTATTCGTCCATTTGCTATGGCAATGCAAAAAAAATTGAGCTTACCAATGTTATCTGACAAAACAATGTTATCCGTCTAGATAGAAGCAAATGAAATTTTAATGATATTCAATAATCCTACAGGTGCTTTTAGTCGGTACAGAATTTTTAGTCCTTTAATAACATCAATTATAAAACTGTGCATTAAAATAATTAACAGAATTGGCAGTATAGTGTTTGAGTAACGAATCGATAATTTCCTTCCTTTAATTTTGTATTAATAATATTAGTAAATTATAGAAACAAATAAGAAATATAATTTTTAAGTAAGTTTTTCCACATTAAAAATTTCGATTTTTGAGCCTTTCGTAGTTTTTCATTTCCCTCGTGTCGTTTAATCTCCCTTATCAAAATCTACACTTATTATTCTGCACGTTATACCTTCATCCTCAAGTCTTAGTGATTCTGCAATATTTTACGAGTCCACATTCAAAAATTTTTAAATTAATAAATTTCTCATGTTTAAGCTGTAACGATATCCTTTTATTTTTCACTTTGGGAAAGTTTTTCATTTTAAAAACTCTTAGTAAATTTTATAAACTTTCAAATTACTTTTGTCGTTAATTTTTTTAACATAATCACTCTTAATTTAATTTTAAGTTTTGAAAAATTGTTTTATCGAGTCGGCATTAATTAAATATTTAAGGAAGGTAATTTTCTATGGAAGTCGATTGATGAAAAGTAAAAAAACCTTGGAAAAGTTTGAAAGTTACAGACGTACCTACATATTTGATAAATTACTCGATTGACCTATTGATTAATCACCTTACAGATTTTAATTTTGTTTTTACAAATTGCTTTTTCCATCAAAAGATGCGGTGACGAAGTTTCTTAACACCCGGAAAGGGTAGACAAATTCAATAGTTTTCGTAATCCAATCTTGTGCTATTAATTAACTGGTTAATTTCTTCAACAGTCACCGGATACTCAATTAGCACGCAACACCACAACATTTACCTCGAAGTTAGTCGCCGACTTCACCTGATCTTAACTAAAACGTGGTAAAGTTTTCGGACGAAATTGTCACCTTGGCCGATTCCAAAAATACACAAAGACACCTCAACTTTAGTCGAATCGAGAGATCAAAGCCGACGATGGCAGATCGAATCGCAACAGGTTTGGTTTTTATCGTGCTAATGCACAAGACAATTATGCAAAAAACTTAATTAATCATTTGGGAGGGCGAACATTGGATTCATTAGAGAATTTTATCGCGAAAAGGGCAAGCATAACTGTTAAGTAAAGATAAATATAAGTACGGCCAAAACACGTACCAAATTCATCTTCATTCATCACGTGCAAGGATATTAATTCCGGAACATTCTGGAACCGAATAAAAATTGCTAAATAAATGATGTGCGCAATTGTAAATACTAAAAGGCCAATGAAGTGTGCCATTAAAAAGGGTTCGTTTATGAATATAATAAAGTGGTAGTATACCGAAAATCCATTACAACTTCAATTCCCTTTCAAACGAGCTAATAATTTCATTCAAACTATTGTAAGATAAACCAAAACGAGATCAAAGGGCATTTCAAGTGGCTTTAAATAATTATGTAGGTATATCAAGAACGAGTAATGAACAAATAAATTAGAGGGCAGATTTAAAGGGATTAATTTTGTTTTATGCGCAACAAGTATAAGGATAATTAGTATTTTTCTCGAGTTGGCCTGTAATCTCGTAAACGAGTTTGTCGAGGATGAAGTTTCTGTGCGAGCAATGCGTAAATCCCTACACCAAGGGCTTTTAGATTACCCAACATTTAGTTGGATGTTCGCGAAGTAATGCCAGCAATACTGGAGAAATGGCCCGTGTTCTCCTGCCTTAAGAATTTTCCGGGCGGCCTCTCTACGTTTAGTTCACGCTGCCAACCCTACCAATGTTATTCACGGTGCCTGTGTCACTTCACGGATAATTATCTCTCTCATGGCAATGGAAAATCGGCAAGAAACTTCCACTCACGCAGCTCTTCTTTTTTGTCATTGCAAACCTCACACTGATGAGAATTCGTTCGAGCAGGTATAATGCAATTAAGTTTTTAAAAAAATGTTAGTTAAGAAAATTTATGAAAGCGGGCAACACTTTAACGGCGGTGGTGGTGCCCTTTGTGATTAGTTGTCTCGGCTGGCAGTTCTGCGCCGTATCGATCTCGCAAAACCAACTTTGAATAGATATTAAACTCTAATGCGTTTGTAAGTAAAACTACGAGGTTTGTGATGGTATCTTCAAATAAAGCGCCAGCTGTTCTTCCCATTTATTGTGCTAAGGCGATCGAAAACGTCGATTCGGAAAAGACGTGAAATTCGCATAATTTCCGTCTCGAAAATTCAAATCTTACCACATAAAAAACTAATTACATTGCTATCGAAAAAATTTATGGATATGATATTATTATGGAACGAAAACCGGCACTTTTGTTGTAATTGAAATGAATAAAACTGGATGCTTTTACCGTGATAATGCGCTAAAACTTGCATGTTCACCTTAAACTTTCATAATTCATCAATCACACTCGAAAGTCGACTAGAGCTTTCCGTTATTAGACAAACAATAATTATTCGATTTATGCCAAATAATAATTAGGTAATTGTTGCTTCGCTTTCGCGATTTGAACCTTATCGGTTCCTTCATAAATATTTGAAAAGGCTTTACGTGCGTCACCACGTTGTCCTTCTGCACTACTTGATGTGACGGATGATATTTTGCGTGGTGCCATTGACAAAGATGAGCTTACGGCTTGGGCATTGTTCGACTACACTCCGAGGCTTTCGATGCCATTAATTATGCGCTTCATTCCGTTTTACACTCTGTTAGTCTTCGGGTGAATGTAGAAACTTTCTTTGAAGTCTAAAAATTCGTGCCCAAATGTGTGCCTCGGAGTTCCGTAAATACTCTTGCACGCCTGCATCGCATATTCAAGTTTGACATTTGACTTGTTAAAGACGATTATTTTGATGCCTTTCAGAGGCATTGTGTGGAGTCCTTTTTTTGTTCATTCGAATTTGTTTCGGGTGTTCGGTCCTAATTACCGATTGTTCTCTCAAAAATTAGTAAAAAGATATAATTTCTAAAAAAAATTGTCGCTTGGGAAACGGAAGAAAGCTGCAGGCAACTAAAATGCACATAATCGTAAAGGAGAATGCAGGATATAGACACGAACCGTCGTAAGCTGCACATATACACGAGATATTGATACACAAGTAGACCGCGGAGTGCACTTCTAAAACAATGAAGTATAGACGTGAGAATTCCCAAACTCAAAGAGAGAAAAAATTAGGACAAAGTATGAGATACAAGATAGCACTCTGTTCGATTAGTTCGGGTATTGTCAATGTTCCGCAGGCATTAAGAACCCTTAACAATTCTAAGCACGACTGCATTTACACGTTGCTTTACCATTCTGTCTGCAAATAAATCTACGTTCTGACGTGGCGAGTGGTGCAAGCTTCCGTGCGTTAATCTCGAAACTCTAACCCAAGGTTCAGGTAAGGGCGCGGCGAATACAAAGCAAATACGCGAACCCCCGTGGGGGTTGCGGTCTACTGGGTGGAAGGAATATATCATCCCACCATCTTTACTACTACTACAACTCTACTACTCTACTGCTTAAGACAAACAACAGCATATTCGTATTAATTTTGGTAAGCTCGAGAAATGTCAGTTGCTAACTTTTACAAACGTTTCCTACTTTGTTGTTAAATCCCTTGATTTCGTAAAAACAGCACAAGATTAAACAAGCTTTAAGTTTTAATTGGGCTTCTAATAGTAAGTACCTACTCAACATAATTTGGAATTAAAAGGATTTTCAATTTTGCGAAGAAAAAAGCAAATCAATTTCTTGTTTTCATTAAAATGAGATTATAACTTTTGAGTTCGCTTCCTTCTCCCGTTGATGTAAAACAAACCCAAGCGTTAATTGGATTTAACAAGACGGCTCGAGCAAAAAATGCAACTCGAAATTTGGGCTTAAAAGAATTAATTACTAATAACAACGTGATCACTTTAAATATCAACAACTTGGAAAACATAATTACTGTTAACCCCTAAAACGATGAGAACTCTTCCACATGACGCGATCGAATTTTACAGCCGATTAAAATGTTCAAAAAGAATAATGAATTAACGAGAAAATGTAAATTTTATGTGAAACTTCCGCTTGGCTATAGGGAAAACGAGCTTTCGAAAAAATAAATATTTTGAAATTAACTTGGTTACGCGCTCGTCAAGATTTGTTCTGTATAAGCACGTACATTTAGGACAAAGACGAAATAGCAGTACGATCTTTGGGTTAAATGCTTCATCATGTCGTAAAGTAAATCACTACCGCACCCCAATAAAACTTTCTACAAAGAAAGTGTTTGCAGGAAGTGGCAAGCAGAACTTACAACGCAGTCTTACAGAAATATGAGCGTAGTTATACATCCAAACTTTAAAATTATTACCAGTTTCGGACTTGTGCATTGTTTGCCATCAGCTACGTCGAGCGAGTAGTTACATGTAATTGAGTCAAAAATTCTACATGTTTGTTTACGAAAAAAAAACAACTCTCGATTTCTTGTCACGCGATCCTCTGATTCATCATTCCCTAACAAAAGCTTAGATTTTCGAACTCACAATATTCTTATTTCACTTGGACGCTTCCTCACAAACGGAGCTTTTCTTCACTCAAAATTAGCCTTTAAGTTCAAATTAAATTCTGACAGCAAACAATTAAGCTCCCTCTGGAAGTTTCCTTTACCTTTGAACCGTTAAATTTTGAAATATTTAAAATTAAGAATCTTTTAGGTCGCTCCTAAGTGAAACTAATTTTATTTTCGCACCGTTGTGCTGGGAAAAAAAAACTAACAAGAATAACATTAAAAATTTACCGAGTCTGATGAGCTTTCGGCAAATATACTTTCTTCTGAGCAAACAAGTATAAAGAGAAAACTAGAAAACATAAGAGTAAACGAAGTAATTAACTAACCAAAAAACTTTAACCATAATTTTTCTTAATTATGATTAAGCTGCTAATTGATGCAACACGAAAAAGTGGGATGAAAACCTCGGAAAAAACTAACTAAGCTCCAAGATAAGAACGTATTGTACTATCAAACAATGCAATAATACTCACGAATTTCTGCAAAATACCGTTTGAATTAAAAAAAAAGATTATTTTTCAAAGAGCAATAAAACTAATAGTTGAGGAGCTTCTATTAATTAAATGTTTCTTTAAATTTTTATTTTCTAACTAACTAGCTACTACAGAGAGTTATTATAAAATTATTAATTATCCTTTTTAGTTTATATTGTTTCGTTTCGTTTGAGAAGTCCGTTAACCCCTTGTTTTTAAGTAATTCGTGGAGAAAAAAAGATTTATAGAATTGTCGTTGATTTATGCAAATTTACGATACTTATGCAAGTATAAATAAATCAAAACTTGTAATAATAAAAAACGGGATGGTCTAGATTTGTAAATAAATTCTGCGCGCGTAACCGGTGGGAAATAATTTAAAATGACAAGAGTATGTTTGGCCTTAATAGTCGTTACCTCACTTTCCCAATATACTGCAAGTATAGAATGTAATTTAAAGTTATTTATTGACCATTCAAACAACTTGTGTTTTCCACAGTTGGAAGTCAAACATGAAATTACTGCCCACTATAAAATGTCAGAGGAAATCGTCTTTTGAAAACCAATTACGACGAGTATCACATCTGGAAACTTCATTTATACGGCCTCGTAGATTTCCGAAAGGAAATTGTTTACATTCATAATTTTTTATTAAAGCTACAGTTCAACATTTTATTGCAATTTTTAGTGGCTGCGTGCACATCTCAAAGAGAAAATAGTAATTGCGACAATCTTCAAAGAGCATATTCGTCCTGTTTTATGAAAATGCTTTTGTTTTATTTTCTCACTTGAAGAAGAATGGTCGGTCAATAATGGAAAATGCAAAAGGCGAGCGCGCCATAAATGAACGAAAAGGCAAAGTCTGATTTAAAGGTGGAAAAAATTGAGTCAATTTCGTCTTTCGATAGATAATAATAAATGACTGCAGGAACTCGGTCGCATGTTGAAGAAAATTATGCATAAGTACTAAATTCCTTCGTCGGTAATGTTACACTAATCTCAACTATTACAAGTTGGAATATTCTTGAAGAACAGTCGTCGGTTAGTCAAAGCGTGGATTAGTTGTAAAAGTTTTAGAAATTAATTACGTCCTGGATTCCTTCCTCCATTCATCTAAAATTTACATACTTTCGGTAGTCGTTACGTGTAAGGAACATTTATTTTAATTACGATAGATAAAAGAATTTAATGCATTGGAAAAGACCGAGTTCATAAATAGTTCAATAGGAAACAAGTGCAGATCACGTATAAGATCTCGTGGGAAAACAATATTTTATGTCAGAGCAACTAAGCAGAGGTGCCTCGAAGTTCGATAAGAATTTTGTTCGATCCTTGGGGGCTTCGATGGAAGTGATTACTTTGGAGAGAACCTTAGATTGCTGCGCTTCGCGACCTAAAAATTACACACTGCAACATATTCTAATGAAGTCGTGGGGTCGCACGCAACTTTCCACCGCATTGTCACGCGTCAAGTACTCGTACATATTAATTAAAAGGAGGAAAACACGACACCCACTGAATATTAACGTCAGTTGTAAAAGATTCACTTCAGCGTCCGTAGCGCTTTCATAATTTGAAAACTAATGGCGTTGTTGTGTTTCGAATATTAAGGCATTTTGTTATAAATACGTACAGGTGATATTAGCCTCATTAAAATTCCTTTTTATTGTTTTTCGCCCTACCCGATCCAGAATGCATAATGGATTCACAAGCAGGTAGAGGATTAAAATAAAACCTCGCAATTTCTATTCGAAAAAAAATATGATATTATCCCCCGCAAAATACATCTCTACGTATTATAAAAGTTTTATGAAGTTAACAAAAGGAAGTACCCGGGATACGAATGAAACAACAATGGAATAACTTCTTTGGGTCGTATAACAAAGCCACATTAAGAAATTAAATCATTTTCTCAAATTTCTAGCCCAAGTAATAAGGTATCCACTTTTCGAATAAGTAACATCAATCTTAATATTAAAAACTTCCCCCCCCCCCATTTTGTGCCCAATTCGATAGTTAATTTCGTTACTAATTAAAATTAAATCAATTAACATATATACTCCAATTTAAATCAAACTCTATGGCTACGGGGACATATAAAACCAATTAGTATGTGTATATGCACATCAAATACAATTAAAGCAATAAATTATCACCTGTAAAATGAGGAACCAATATTGAAAATGTAAACAATGCAAATAAATAATTATCCCATTACATGCAACAATTAAATTATAATTTTGTCAAAGTAATGCTAATAACCCAAAATGATTACTATTTGACACTGCGGCTCGTTTGAATATTAAGGCATTAATTATGAAAGTTTCTATAAATAATTTGTAGCAGTTTTGGCGTTGTTTAAATTTTAGTTTCACGAGCTTCACTATTTTTTTTAAACCTTATGTATTGATAATAAAAGTTTAACCTAACCTACCCAACCTTCGTTAAACTTAAAACTTCTTAATTTAACCTTATAAATAATATAAAGAGTAAAAAATTTAGAGTAAAAAAATCAAAAATAAATCTCTCCACTTTGTCGCACTAGTGCGGAAAAACACACCCACTTTACCTAACTCAAATGAATATTGAAATGTCGAACTTTTTTTAAACACTAATAGAAAAAGGACACACGGATAAGAGCATAAATGTTTTCGTGACAGAGACACGGGCAAACTTTTTAAATAAACTGAAGAAATTATTTTTCAATGTTTGCAAAATCTTTATCGAGTGGAAAACGAACCTAATAAATGCACCAAACTCGTATTTCCTAAAATAAGAAAACATAATATAAATTACTTTCTTAGTCAGTTAAAGATTGTCTGATAAATTTATTTTCAACTCATTCAAATATATTTTCTTACATCCGCCTGCTAAGAGGAAGTTTTCAAGTTCTGATAGCTTCTTTTGTTTAAAATATTTCAAAGAAAACTTAGCTTTCCCTGTGAAAAACAACAGATTTTAAGCTAAAATTGTAATCATCTTTATTAAATTAAAACTCTTCTTTGAAATTATTTAATTCCTGTTGCGCGCTTATAAATAAAATTATTAGGATAAACTTTTCTAAATTATTGTTCGTTTCAATTCCAAGTTTAAGAAGAACCAAATTAAAACACCAAGCAATTTTTAAAAATTAAATTTCATCCAAAAATATAAAAAAAAAGTCTTTTTCCCACGTTTACGAGCAATATAAATAAATAAATTATAATTTTTATTAAAATATTACCCCTAAACAAAAAACAAGCAAAATTATAGATCATAAAAGTTATGCAGCGCATTAAACTTTGAAATGTCTCGAGTTACGGATAACCTACCCCACAAAGTTTTCTTAACAATTACTAAGATAGAGGAAAACCTACACCGGGATAAGCAAAAAGTTTAGAAACATGGCGAGATAAAATTATACTATAGTTTAAGAAAAATAAATTAGGCAAATAATCGATATAAGGACAAAAAATTAACCTTCCTCGTCATAGAATTTATATTGAAAAAATATCGGTATAAGGAAACAAAAAAAAAGAAGCAAAATGTAGTGTTTAATCCACTTTGATTCAGTGAACGAATGTATCGTTCATATTTGAAACAAAAGCGAAAGTCCCTTTGAAAAAAACTGAACTTTTTATATTGTTCTCGTGAACAGATTCAGTTGCAATTAAATTTTTTTTATTGTTGTTTTACTATGGAAAGTAGTCAGTCGCATCCCTTCTTTGATTGTTAACTTGTCGGAAAGGGGAAATTATTATTAATCAAGGGAGTGTGTCGTCGTTTTCGCGATTTTATTATTATAAATGTGTTTCGAGCTTTAAAATGTCTTTTATAGAGTATTTGAGGTAACATTTTCGTACAGTGTCACGTAATAAGGTATTAAAGTTATGGCTTCTTAAAAGTGCAAACGTGTCCTGTCCCCGCAAACACGTTAGATTTTTAGTAGGTAATTTTCACGTAGCTCACGAAAATCGATGAACTAGCAAATGTATCACCACGTTACGTCAAAGATTATCTTTTTTTCGTCGATTCAAGTACCCATTGAAAATAAAACGTTATTTCTGTAATTTAAAATGGAAAACGTAGCGAGCATGTTTTATGTAAAAATTTTAGTGGCATTTATAAAACTTTACATATATGGGAGTCGATTTCCTATGGATGCATGATAAAAAGGAAATCAACAAATAGCAAGGAAAAAGAAATATGTAGAAAGGAATTGTCGAGAGAAAATAATCTGCTCAATCGAGTTTATCGGCAAGAGATATTTTTGAAAGTTGCGTTTTTTTAAAATTCTCAAAATTAAAAAAAACTACGCCGACTTTTCTTTCTAGTTTTTCAAATGAAATAAACTTTATCGACGGACGTGCCCTAAGGATATACAACAAAACGCAATATCAACTAAAAGCTCTCTATACACTTCGTCAACACCACATTACGGGTATTTGCAAGTCATTACGAATCTGGTAAAAAAAAATCCAGTGAAAATTGTCCAAATTTAAGCTAACTTTATTCGGAAAGCAATCGTAACTATCCAATTAAGTTTGAGCTGAAGTTTTGGAGTAATTTCCACATTAATTAAAAAATTTTCATCATATGGGAATTCAACTGCTTGTCCACTAAGGGTTGGTTATCATTTATCAAAAATAAATCCCAGATAATGACTTTTAATGAATATTATTACACGTAAAGTAGTAATCGCACACACAAAAGTTAATTAATTAATTAATTACATTACAATTTCAAATTAGTATATAGGTAGATAATGATAGCCCGTTAAATTAGAAAAGTACAGCTTTAATTTAGCAAAAATTCTGTTTTCGATCAAAATCTGCATTCACTTTGTAAATAAAGTTTTAATTCAAAAAGCAAATTAATTAATTTATTCAAATCCTGCGCTGTCATTTTATAAAACCACGTTGTGGGCGAACAGCCGTCAAAAACTGTGTGCTACAAGCAAGTCATTGTAATTAATTCAATTTAACACCTTTTTTTTTTAATTTACTGTTAATTTTGGTTTAGGATAATAAAGGTTTCGGGATGCGAATATTATTATAATATAGTAGTGGAAGAGTGCGGTATTCGAATAATATAGCTGGTAGAACTATGGCAATTATGAATACATGTAAACAAATAACCAATTCAAATTAATACAAACCAACACAAATATATCTAACTTGCCGAATACGTATTCAAATTTCCGTCCTTCAGGCTGAAAGTCTCGCATGCTAACCACGTAACCAGCAAACCCTTTACAATTTCAATAATATCTGCTAACAAGAAATAAATAATTAAATTGGAGCGAACAATAAATCAGCAGAAATTCGACTTTGAATCTTCGAAATTGAAATTTTTAAAAAAATTAAACTAAAGTTAGCATTTTTTGTACCTTAGCAGTACTTGGCGTCTTCGAGTGCTTCGGTTCCACCGTAAAACTTTTATATCAAACGCTTATCTACTTCACTTTGCCCAAAATACAAATGAATTCTTTCAGCATAAAAGTTCTATCAATTTTTTTTGAATACTTTTGCCTGGAATCATAAAAAATATAGTTGAGCCAGAAAGTTTACGATTTTACATTTTGAAATGAGACATAAGCGGTTCGATATTCTCTTGGTGGCCCTTACTTTTGCTTCTGCACTATTTCAAGCGTAAAAAAGAAATATGCTAAACCGATATGTGAGGTTTATCGATTACAAAATATAGATAAAAGATATATATATATATCGCTTACTTAATATATAAAACGTTCCATTCATCTAATATAATCTAGAATTTACGGGAAATTTTAAAATGCACTCGTAACGGAAATTAACTTTCCTGCAACTTTGCATAAGGTACCTAACACAATTTTGCATCTTCAATGTTCATGTTTCAAGCTAAAGGGAACTTCATTAATCTTTCTACGTCACATCTGATTTGTAAAGAAGGATGTGTGCATTTTGTATTTGTCTTTCTGAGCTGCTACCACCACCTACTTTCATCGTTTTATCCTATCCTACTTACCAAACAAACAACAAAAGTTTAATTCAAAATTTTAATTAAGCTCATAAATCAAATATAAAAAGTAACTTTGATATTATCTTTGCCAGCGACTGTAAAAGCTCACCCGGTTCCTAACAAGTATTTTATGATTCAACTTCGTAAATGAATAAGTAGTGAAGACTGCAATGATCAAAGAAAGTCGAGTGTCGCTTTATTTTGTCAACAGTCTTATACCTATTATAGCAGGTCGACTTTAATTTGACGGTAAATAAAACAAACTAAACGACAATAAAACTAATTGATTTAAATTTAAAAAGTTTACCGTTTGGATAACAAGCATTTGGAGAGCAAACCCACGCAGAGGGTATTTCCAGCCCCCATAGTATGTCATATAATTTTCAATTTATGATCCAAAATGTAAAAATATAATACTTCAAACTCTTGTTGATTTTATATGAAAGGCAACGTTACAACAAGGCAAAACTATACAAAGTGCACTCGGTAATAAAACTATCGCATGAATTTTGTATATCATAGTGCAAACCACTTGACGGGGTATGCAAACAAAAACTACCCTATTTAAAGGACCTCTATAACATATCGGATAAACCGGTGTGTATTTTAGGCAAATATGGTTCTTTTGATAAAAATATGACGATAAATCGCTGGAATTATTTAGGATCCAATGAACAGCCGCCACGCTCTCGCGACTGGTTAAAAGCTAGCTAGCTGGCTTCCAAAACAGCGTCAGTACATCCCAGAATCAAATATAAAAACATAATTTTAAAATTTGAAATTTTGCCCACCTAAGTTTGAGAAAGACTAGAACTACATTTTATATTTACTTTAAAATCCATGTAACTTTATTCTATTTTTTTGGTTTTCCCTCATTAAAAAAGGTTTCGTCCTTAATCTATATTATAATCATCGTATTTATTTAATCGTTCAAACAAAGATTTCGCCGAATAAACTAGTTTGTAAAATGTTGGAAACTTAATAATTCACGTTAAAACCCCGAATTTTTTTTCTCTGCGTAGAAAAACTGTTCCCGAGTGTCTGCTTTTGTCGTAACGGCCATGTTAATAATTCCATTTAAAGTCATAAATATATCTACTTTTGATGATGATTTGATGACACTTTAAATAAATAATAATAATATACAAAACTAAGGAATAAAAAATAAACTCGATTGATATCCACGTTACTCTATGACATATCACTTTGCAACTTGATAGTATGTTTTTTATCATTCTCACGACGTGGCCGTAATATATTTAACATAATAGGATCGATAACATTGCATGTTAACTTTACAGATATAAAGTACGAATTTAGTAAATGTTGGTTAACCTTGACTTACCGCGTCTGTTATACATAATATATGTAATATTTACTATAAAAAAATAGTGGAACTTGATTTTTAACAGTTCGAGTGGAGAAAATGGCAAACCGCCGAGGTAATCTGCCTGGAAAACCACACTCGTATAAAATAAAGTGGTCTACCAAAGCTCACCGTGAGCTGTGTATATTACTTATATTTTTATGGAGACTAGGGCGTTCTTAAGCCCGGAGTGCGGGTCTCAACAGCAACCTGTACTTATATTTTAATTTTTAGGGAAACCTGGGCTCGACGCATAATAATTAAGAGCAATAAATTAAAAATAACCGATAAGAGCTGAAAATTCGCAGGTGAGCTTTCGAAAAGTTTATTTAATTAATGTAGGTTTTTCTTGGCAAGAAAAAAAAACAGGAAAATTAAATTGAATAAAAATAATAAAATCGTGCGTAACGATTAGGTTGATTAAAATATCACCGAAAAGAGATAAAAGACCAAGTTTCGCGTTCATAGTTTAAAAACATTTATTTTGGGATTTTTACGAGCTTATAAATCAAACAAAGCATCTCCTTAAAATCTTCTCCAAAATATAACCAGTTAGTAACCCATTAATAAAGGTATTGCCTTTTTGAAAGAAATACGAGCGGAGAGTAGCGCTAAAATTAATCCCAAGCTCTCAGTCTGTATATGGCTACCATCGTGGAATTCTAAACGATCGCGTGCCAGCGTACGGTAAACGAGTGTATCCTGCGTGTTCTACCCCATACCATATCGACCACCCCATTGATAGTAAGCCATCATAATATTCCCCCAAGCACGTGGCTTCTGTCTCAGAGAGGTCTACATAATACTACCTTATCCATTCCTTCCCATTCTAAATCCGGATTGATATTGCTTACATTTGAAAGTCAGAAGACGAAAAGAAGGAGAAAAATGCACGAAAGCCTCCTTTTTAAAACTTTCACTGACATACAAACTAATTTCGAAGGCATTTTATTTTTATAACCTGGTAATATGAGTTTTAAATTTTGGCCGAACTTCTACGCTCGCCTCAAGTATTAATTTTATGCTTTGATGAACACTCCTAGTCTCAAAATTTTATTTGCACAAAACTTTTGCAGCTATTCAAATTGTTTCCGTTCCATCTCGAATAGAAAAATAACGTTGTAATCGAATTTGACACAAAAAAGACGCTGCTCCTCGACCATTTCGAAAACATTTTTTTAAACCTCAATAATATAAAATAAAGTAAACATTTACCGTAGTCAACACATTAAGTTGATTAAATTTTAATCAATTACAAAAACAAATAGGTCACACACAAAATTTAATCAATGTCAGATAATATAAAATTTAAATGGAAAACCAAGTGGATTCGAAATTAAGTTCGTATCGACAAGTCGAGGCGAGTAATTAATAAAAAATAAATGCTTAAGGTATATCACGTCGATCATCGATTCGATAAACTAACCGATTCAATTAGGTCCTTTCCGCATTTCACCGCAACATAGCCAATATTAGTAGTATCTGCCGATAAACGCATCGGATGTCGTTCGATCCATCACAAGCTCAACTTGTCATTCGAAAATAAATCAATAACAGATCCAAAGTTAAACAGTATTTATTGTAGTTCAAATCCGTATCCGCCCACAATCTAAATCGCGATTTTTCAAAACTAATGTGATTTTCATCCTTGACGAAAAACGTCCGTCGAGAAAAACTTTGCGAATGAACTGATAGTTCTTTTATCTGCAATAGCGAAAAATCCTCTAAGCCGAATTTCCTTTACTCGTATTTATAGTTACTACCGGTTCGCCAGGAGGACACATTAAAAAGCTCTCTATATCTAAAAATAATCCATTAAAGCACTAATAATATTATTATTGTAAAATTGAAAAAGCTTTGCGTCGTCGTCAGTCGTCGTCACATTACAATTTTAGGTTTCGAAACTACATTATTTCGTAGGATACAACTTATATTATTAATGCCAGCAGCTTAATTCATTTTTGTCTTGTTTATGTTTCAGCAGTCTATTCAGTTTATGTTTTGAATTGCTTATTAGTTGTTGTATAACGTAATTGTGTGAGTTCGTATAAAACAAATATGATCATTTATTCAAAATTATGTACCGACTGTTGGCTTGTATGAGAAATTTACATATCATTATCGCATTTCGGTACAATGCAAGAACGCCGATCAATATTTACTTATTTTCGAAAAAAAATAATATCATTATCGAAAATCTAGCTGATGGAAAGCATATTTTTTAATTCGATCAGATTTGCTTAATAAACCGTCATGTTTAAAGTCTGGAGAGACGTTTAAATAATGTCAAAATGACTGAGCACTTCTTTTTATTCCAAAAGATCCTCTTACGAGTTTAAGAATACTGCAATCAGCTCTGAAATGTATCAACAACGTTCGCAGTTGTTATCGCCGATGTGAAGTGGGAAACTGAATTGCCCAATTAAAAGAATACAATCTGCAGTGGCTCCGAACTCGTATAGCGAAAATCAAGTCCGATTTTCTAGATGCGTTTTAAATTCCTTTTACCGAAGCCATCGGCCAATTTCTTCCATCGTGTTAATAAAATGACAAGATTGTACTGGACGTTTTGAAATACTTTGACACGCGTTTAAAAATATTTTTCAATATCGCGTGAAAACAAAATTGAATTTTTCCAACGTGTCAAAAAGAAAGCAAGCCTAATAACGCCTAAAAGGTTTGATTCAGACGTAAAACTACACAAGAAAAGCCCACAGCGAATTTTATCAAACACTTTCTACCTTTTTTAAGTATAAAGAACCTTTGTCTTTTTTAACAAAAACTCGAAATTTGTAATTTCGCTGAAAATAACAACAGACGAAATTAAAAGAACAAACCTTGCAAGCCACCGCCGCCACACACCCACGCCTTATATTATGTAAAACGATTCATTTGAAAAGTAAGCATAATCAAAAGTTCAAAAAAAAATCCAAGTTAAATAAAGTTAAAACTCGCGAAATTGTTTAAAGAAATGAAAACGTGCCAGGCAGGTTAAAAAAAATTTAAAAGTCTTTTCGAGTTGGATTTTCAGGAAAATTAATTTATTTGGTGTTTTATAAAAAAGAAACGGGCAGATAGTGTAAATAAATCTTCGTTGATTGCATTTGGATGCTATAAACGAATACTTTGTTTCGTAAAAATAGACAGGTAACGAACAAACTTCTAAAGTCTTTTGATAAATTTTACGCATGTTTGAGATGTGCGTAAAATCAGAAAGAAAAATACAAAGTAACGTGGAAGAAAACTCTCTATAGTCTTAAGGGAGCAATAGGTTTACCGAAAATGTTGATATGTTACGTGATTTATCAGTCATCTATTAAACCTAGTGATATTAGGGTCTCAATCAATATCGTGGTCCTTTCTCGAGAGTTAAGTTCCCGCACCGTTCCAGGACAACAAGTTTTAAAATGATGATCGACTTTTATTAGATTTTCTTCGTCGCATCGTCGTGTATCACATTATTACGATTGTTCGGATTTGATATCAAATATTTATTCGGAAGGATTCAATTTAGATGATCGATAATGATTATTATTATTATTTTCGAATTGCGGAGAGATAAATAAATTAATGTATATACCGAGCTCGGATCTTCGACGCACTTCCGGTTAGAAAATAAATAATAATCCAGGTGAAAGTTCTTAATTATGTAACATTTTTTCGAAACATCTCAAATTCGTTTCTCCTTTGTGTCAAAAGCAACTTCTTACAAGTTGGGAGAGGTACATATCGAGCTTAATTAATTATAGTAACGGCAAGGAACGAGAATTTCTGAATTAATGGATGTCAGCTAGACGATTTACGTATCGCAAATGATATGCCAAACACCTTCACTAACCAAATTTATGCAGTTAATTTACAACTCACCTACGCGTATATAACTTTAATTTGCAGATTCCTCGAACGAAGTACGCAGAGCAAAACCCGATGACGATAATGGAGATTTTTCGTGGACTGTGGCAAACGATTTTCTAATTTAAAAATGTGACAACAAAAACATTATTTCGAAATGATGGGAATTAGGAAAACTTTGACTATTAATGAAAAGCATAAAGAAAACAACTTCATTATTACAAGCACGAATTTCGGGAGTCGTCAAACACTAAAAATTCAATAATTCATTTATATTACCTATCGGTTCAAGTATCCAAAAGGAAATTCGTGCGTGCTTGCGTGTGAAAACAGTAAAGGGATTAGCTTCGAGAATATACGAATTCACGCAAGACCAAAAGATTGTAGTAGTTTTGAGTTGGTTTACTCAAATAAGTTAGTTTTCCTTTCCGCGAGCGCCATCGTTAATAAATTGAATCAAAAACTGTGCCATCATCGTCAAGGTTTTTACGAAAACAAACTCGATTAGATAATACTTGGCCATTTCGTGCACAACTTGGGCCTACGTATAATAAGCAATTTAATAATTAAACAAATTACTTTATAATTTACACGTCATGTTCGAGCATCTGGATGGCTTCAACGGTTATTATTAATACCGCATCTAGTGAATGCAAACATTTTGTTGAGAGCAAATTGTTTGTACTAACTTAGTTATCAACCTCGTATGAAACGGAAACTTGCTCAAACGACCCATACATTTTAGCGTTGCTGGCTAATCTAGCGGGAATATTAATAACCCGTCCCTTATTAGATGAATGCTATTTTGACCCGTTCTAATTATCCCCTCGTCCCCACCTTCCCGTGGGCTTTGTATCTACTTCAAAGGTTCCACGCGTTGAGGCGCAATAATAACCTTATGTTGATAAATAAATCTATAGTTGTTAATACTACTCCTTCATTAGCGTTCCACTTCGTCATCAATTACAATGAAAAAGTTTAATTATTTTGTAACCCGAAAATGTATTCCGGGCACAGCTCAGCGCAGCGAATTTTCTTATCCTTAATACCCTTGACAATTTGCTAGTTTCATTATGTTCAAACATTAATTAGAGTCGACTTACGGGATAGTGAATACTTCATCAGTACCTTTTAAATACTTGATGATCTGAGAAATAACGTCACAATGTAAGATGGAACAAAAGTTCCTCCCAGCTACTTCGTTATTACAAAGGTTGCCGTAACCAGAAGGATCCTACCTACATTTTCAAACGTTTAGCTTAATTGCGGGAACCGTTACATCCAGTAGTTGAAATTTAATTAATAATTACACATAATATAGTACCGACGTACTATTTACAAAAATAAATTCTTCACTTAATATCGGGCCAGGCACTATCCCTAATTATTCCACAATCTGACCACATCGCAAACGGTTCAAATTACACGTTCGGAAATGGATCAATTTCCCACCGTAACACTACGTTAAAGTTTTCCTTGTACATAAATAATACATAATTAGGTACAATTTTTACGATAATTATAATATTTCAAAGGAAAATTATTTTTAAATTTAAGGTGGATACGACATTTTCGATATAAATTTTTCTCTCAAAATTACCATTTCGCATTTATCAGTAATTCAAAAGGTAAAATTCATTAACGTCTGCGGAAAGCGTTCGCGATTCGCTTCCATTCAATTACTTTTTAATGTTTTTAATTTTACAAGCAAAACTTATACGTCCGAATAATTTTAGCTATATTTAGACGAAATAAAAATAATACATCCAAAAAAAATTCGTTGTAATTAAACTTTCATACCTCTTATGACGACCCTCGTACACAAACGAACAAAATGAAAAACAGGAACTCACCTGAAATTAAAACAAACAAGATTAAATACTTGACAAGCCAATGCACAAAATTTTCTACTTTATTAAATTAGCAATGAGAAAATTTGTAGGAAGTTCAAACAATTTTTTATTTTTAAATGACGAATAACTATTATGAACTCGCATTTAAACTTCCAAACTTCGAAACGAGTAGGAGCGGCGTAGAAAAATGCAAACAAAATTCTAATTTGTAAATTAAATATATTTTATTAACTTCTAACAATTAGAAGTCTTCTTGTGTTGTTTCCAGCAAGGTGATTAAGATGCATTGTCATTGGATGCTTGTTTGCTCAAGTTTAGTGAATCACCAAATTGCAGAGAAGCAGCGCAAAATTAGAAACCGCATTTATCTTGCAGATATTAGTGAAGTTCGTCATGGCTTGAAGACCAAGAAACTCTGCAGGTTTAAGCTATCCTGATATTATACACCTGAAAGTAATCGAGTTTACAAGACATTACATTGAAATCTTACAAATCGTAATAAACAATAAATATTTATATAATATGGAAAGGATAGAAATTTTATTCAATAAAATATTTATTTTCAACATTGGCGGCAAGACGGCCGCAAGCTAGACGAATCGTGAATGGGTGTACCACAGAGAGAAGGTCGCAAAGATAAATCTTTAAAATTCATATTAAATATTATTTTGTTAAATTGAAATTATCGTTTGCTTCGTTCAATCTAGGCGCTCTGATGGCGATTGGTCCAGACAAAATGGAGTGGCTTGGTGTGATCCCCGACTAAATTATGGACAGAAAGTACTCCTTGGTATGATCAAATTTTCTGAATAATACAAAGGAAAATTCTTAAACTGTACTGCCAAGTCGAAACTTCCAAAATTGTAATATTTTAATTAAGGAATAATATCACGTAAGTTTTAAGTGCTTTTTGTGCTTCTAGAATAATAACATTTTTATACTCCAGAATGAATGGCTTAAAAAATATTAAAAAAAGCGGCACTCGACAAATTTTCTCTTCACTTCAGATGATCGTTTACATTAGACAAGCAATCAAGTGTTTTATTTATGCCATATTACACATACTAAATTATTAAAGCGTTATAATCTTGGTTATTTTAAAAGTTTTAATAGGAATTTCTAACGCTGCGCTATCGTGAAAAATTTCAGAATTGACAAGCTCAATTGGTTAAGTTACAAATTACGGGCACTTGAAAATATGACAATGAGAAAGCGTCGACTAAATTATTTCCGTTCTCATGATATGAAATGCAATTAGCTAAAAATATCAAGTGATTCTTTGACGACCGAAAGTGTGAAATAACAACAAATTGAAAATTGAAAATATTAATTGGAAAATTATATGGCCACGTGGCGAAACCCGTGACGGTGAGTACAATTTAGCAGTATTGCACCGATCCGGGCGAGCATACATATTGAATGATTAAAAGAAAGTGTTTATTAAATATTCATTATAAATTTGAGATTCGCATCGGGGTGGAAGCATCAGCATCAGGTAAGATAGGTAAGATGTAAAACATGCGAGCCGAGTAAAATTTGCAAAACTTTAATAGAGAAACGAAGTTATGCAAAAATTTTTGTACTTTACTGCTAATGCGCTTTATGCAAAATTGCTTTATAACCTTTAGTTCGTTAATAGATTTAACGATCGTTATGATAAAAGCTCGTTTAGTGAGTTAACTAAATATAAGCGAGGAAGTACAGAAGAAAATTTAGGAAGTACACATCAAAAGATAACAGACAACATATTTGATATCACAAATGCTCAACTTCATTTACCTTTTTGCCTCATTTTTTATGGATGTAATCTGCACCAACACAATTTTGCGCTTCTCAAAACCGACATATAGCACAAGTCATAAACATTTTTCTGCGTGTCAGTTTTTTACAAAAAATAATACGACAACACACCAATTTTTTAAATAAATCCCGTTTTATACATTCACTTCGTATATTACGAACTTTAAAATTGCCCAAATTTAAAGGTAATCAAGTAAAAATGCGTTTAGCCAAAAACGCTTTTAAAACTTTTGCTAGAACTAAGGTTTAATCAAAAATTAGATAAATATTGAACACGCATCTGCTATCTCGCTAATATACAAATCGATACTTAGTCTTTTAATGTGGGGGATGAAAACACATCTAAATTTATTTTTAGATTGATGATTACTTCGATGGCCGTCAAGTTGATGATGAAAATTGAGCAAAAAATATATTTGTAATGCGAATCTTCCTTCTTATATATTATATGATTCTCATGATGAACGATCAACGCAGATGGGAAATTCGGATATATTCGAGTCACGAAAACAAAATATGTTGTAAGGAGACGTAGGAAAAATGTACTTGGCACAGATTGGTGATACATTAAAAAGAAGCATTCGAAATGGAATAGAACAAGGAACGTTATTCATGAAGATGTATGGTGAAAAGTCCAAGAGTAAACGAAATTTTCGAGTTATCAAAGTCACGAATTGCCAGTTCGAAGGTTATTACCACAAAAATAACTCATGTAACATTATGTACTACGCTTCGACGATTTTTTTACACGATCGCCAGCATTTTTTACATTATCGCTTTTTGGTAAAAGCGAGAGAAACAAATAAGTTTGTCGGTCATTTTCAACCCGTAATCCTTTAGTATTCATTTGATATATTTGTCGAATAAAGATATTTTCCGACGCTCAAAAGTGACCTTTTTATTCGCTCTAATGGAAAAAGTAAAGAAAACGATCTCCGATGTTTATTTTACGGCGACCACCGACACTCCATCTTTATTAGGGCAATTTAAATTTTTTTTCTAAATTCGAGAAATTTAATTTTTCCAAAAAAGAGTCGTCGAAATTTATTCCTAAAATATAGGAAAGCATTTCGAGCAATTTCACTTCGAGATTTCAGTTTACAGTCATTTATCAGCTATTGTTCTACTTCATTGATTTTTGTCTGTACGAAGGATCCATCTTTATGCATATTAAAGGCATCGAATTTTGAAATTATTATCCGCGATGAAATTCATGAACGGACGGACACAGAATCGGGATTATAGAATTTGAATTATACAGGATGCTAGAATGATCGCACATTAATGCTAACAAACTTAACATTCTCGCTCTCTGTAACTCAATCGGTCCAATTAGAAGCATTAATTGCCACATTTCTCCCAAGATACCCATTTACATAATTACTAAAACCGGCTTGTTGTATATTATGTGGTAAATTTAATTATTATTTTAGAAAATTTTACAAGCTCGAGATATCCGTACTTATTAAAATTATAATAACGTCATTGATGATAAATAAACCGTCGGTCGTGAAAATTTTAAACGCTGCGACCTTTAAATGCCTTTTCTTTTGTCCTAACTGAAAAGGATCAAATCGACAAAACGAGCAAGAGCTTCTGACACCCTCGGAGTAATTTCCAATTTTCTAGTTTTATTGTGAAAACTATACACTATGTTGCAAGTGCACTATTAATTTTTATATTTTTCTTTCGTAAATTGCCAATTTTTTGCTATTTCCACTATCGTAAACTACAGATGCACTTCCTTAATACCTCACGATGCAAGTGCATCGGACAAAGCTTTCGTTTCCTAGTTTCAACAAGTACTTCGCGTTTCATTTCTATATGTACATTGTACATGCAACAAAAGGTTACTCGATCTAATATTCTTAAAATAACTTAGTTTACCTGGAAAAATTCGGACCTGCTAATTTAAAATGGAATATGAGTCTGCGGCGATGTTTACCTAAATAAAACATTGGAGAAAACCATTGATACATCAACTAAACCATTTCATAGTTTAGTTTAGAGGGTTTATAATTAATGTTAGACCCACAATAATACTTTAATAATCCAGGAGAATTAACGTTGCCACCTGATAACGCTTTGGACAGGCAATATAAAATCTGTTTCTATCCCAATTCGGTTTTCGTTTTAAAATTGATAAATCCCTAATTCCAAATCTGTACCTACCTATACCAAATTATTGACTTTTCCATTTATTGTTCGCCAAAAATTATATCGTCAATTTGAATAAAACACAAGTTGAATTGATTTTAACCACTATACAACATAGTAACAATAATAATATTATGTTAATACTATGTTGTCGAATGCAACAGTATAACTATATATATATAGTAAATTTTGCATAGTTTGTTCTCAAAATAATGGAAATAATAAAACCATTTGCATTTGAACATATTTTATATAGGATATCCAATCCCAACTGACGGGTGTCAACTGGTACTTTCTGGTCCTAGAACGATAAAGTAATAATTATTTCGTTATAAATGCTCGCGGACCTCGACAAAAAAATCGTAATTGGTTGACAATGGCTAATCAACGAGCACAATAAATTGTCTAAGTCTCGTAAGTAGTAAATTAAAGCAAAAGTCTCAGTCGATAACCCCAACAGGCCCAACTATAAAATATAGAATTCACATTATAATAAATTTTCTAATTTTCTTGTAGTAGAGAAAACATAAATTTTAAATTTCTTCGTTCTCTTGAGAAATCATTAATAACTTGCGGTATAAAATTATTTTTATACTCTCCCGCCTGCATAAGTAAAAATATTTTGCTCATTTTTATGGTCAGCAATAGTGTTAGTCTATCCTTTTTTCATATTCTTAAAAATGCTGCTCTTCGAGACGTTTTTGGAGCTAAGAATGCTCAGAGAGCATTTGCACAGAGGAGATTTATTGAATCAGATGTAAACTAATAGTTTTGCTTTACTACCAAGATACGGAATACTTTTCGAGAAATTTAATTGGCTACCTTCCATGTATATTTAAACAAAACAGTTGGAATTTAATAATAATATCGTATTTTCCATATTAATGCAATGTGGTAGTTATTAAAAATTTTCAGTAACCCCCGGCTATTGAAATTTTTAATTAATCTAACAAAATATTACTGTGTAATAATAGTAATTTATGACACTCGATATTTTATTATTTAAATTATATGGGGTAGACTGGACGAAGTATTTCACGAGTAAGTAGCTTCCCAAAAATTTAATGAACCACTTACCCAAGCCGGTTAAAATAAATTTCAAGAGTTACTAGAGGGCGAGAGCTTATGCTATGTAAATTTTGCTGAAAAAAAAAGTAAATAGTGTAAAAAAATGTGACGTGTAAATACGCAATATACCTTTGAAATAAATTTCGTTTTAAAATAATTTAAATTGCAATAAATACGTAATAAACTGATTTTTTTTTAAATAAAAATTGTTTAGTCCTTTGTCGGAACGTCGTTCTCGGAGTAAACAATTGTTAATTAAGAAGCATTAGTAAATGAAAATTATAATTATCAATGTTTCGAATTTAATTAAGGCATCCTTTTACAGCTACATGAAATACGTTAATTAAATGTGTATGTACTAATTAATGATGAGATGTAAAGGGTCGCTTTTTGTTCCATTTTTGGTTAACGATAAAGTTTGTGGGTCACTCAGATATTATTAGATTCACACGAGTTGCCAATTATTCATATAGAAACAGGAAATGAGAATCACGCTTCTCTTGCTTTGCTTGTGGGGTCTGCAGAACCCTGCTACCACAACAATGCCACAATATTACAGTTAACCCAAGATACAAGTCTCTCCATTGATAAATGAGTTTAATACAAAAATTTGCTTCGCAATGAAATTTGGTATGCAAAAAGGATAATACATTATACATGGACTTTCCTTTTAAGATTCACTCGCTTTACAAAAACCTTTGACGATATAATTTTTACAAGGATCTTTCGAGATCCAGTGTTGCATCAATGAAAGAAAAGTAAAGGATTTCGTATAGCGACTTCACTTTGAAATTGCCAGCCATTTCTATGCTACGTCATGTATCAACTATAACATGCATATTTTATTATCCAAGATCACTACCACTGGCAACATTTTCCCAACATTCTCGTTACAAATTACTGCATATGCAATTGAAGAAAATATCAGTCTTCAATCGCCCAAAAGATATACACATTTCCATATCAAGCATAAAGCTATGCAAATTATACTTATTCCAGACATGACTTTCAACTATAAAATTATTTTATTTATTTTTCAGGACCTCGGCATGATAAATGCGTTTCGTATAATATTCATATTTTATATACTTTTGAGTAAATTTTGCATAAAAAGAAAATTACGACAACATTTGATGCAAGTCCGCTGCTGCGTACTAGTTGTAGTACTAGGTTCGTAATTCATAATATAAATTACATGCTTCGTGTCTGGATTAACTCCCTAACATGTCTTGCAATACCGTGCCAAATTCGACGTTCTCTATTATCTATATTCTGTTCAACAATTGTGGTCAGTGCACCAATAATAAACCCTCGACGCTCTTTAACCCAACAAGCGTCTTATTAATGTCGCTTACAAATGGCTCCGCGTCTACAAAGAACCGACCCTTGATTATTCGCACAACTCGGCGGTTCTTACAAAACGACACTTATAACAAAATTTGCATATTCTAAAACGCACCCAGATTTAACTTTCTTTCCAACTGCTTTAGGTAATACGATATCTAATTTTTTTACGAGTTTCGACTTTGAAAATCTTCAAGCCGGAACAAATTACATAAAAGGATTAAACAAGTAATAAAAGATTCCGATTTTTTTCAATAATTCCGCTGCGGTGAGTACCTACGATAAATTATTATTGCACAGTGTTACAAACGTTATTAAAAATAAACTTTATAATGGCAGTTCAAAGTTCGTTCGTGAAAACCGAGGTTATTTTTATTTCCCACTGATAACATTTAAAATTTACGATGCATTTTCACATAAATTGCATGTTTGATGAACGTGTATGTTTTGTACACCACGGACCGGTGAAAAGGAAAATTTTGTTTTATACGAAAAAAAAAACTCTTTGATTAATTGAGTGTCGAAGCAATTTGCATAAAATGTTCAAATAAAAACTGTAATCTGGTTATTGAAAAATTTAATAGAATAATAAAAAAGGCAAAATATTATGACAATAATATTTTATAATTTAATTGTTATAGGTGATTGAATTTTAACACAAAATTTTCAGGGGTAAGTCTATTTCCAAAAATTACCTGCACATTTGTTTCGAGATTTTCATAGTTTTCATAGATTAGTTTACACTCTCCTGCTATGGTTTCCACAAATACTGGGCCGATTATGGTATATTTCGAGTAAAAGCAAACTGCCAAAACATCGTAATGGCAAAAGGGCAAATCTATAGAGTAGGATCGAGCTGCAATCAATCACTTTGAGAAAAAATTTGTATTACCGATCACAAATCAATATCAATAAAATTGTTAAATGTGCTTTTTCGCACAATACAAAATAACAAACTAACAATGAACGGAAAGGAAATTTTGTAATCGTGATTAATAATCCCGACTTGTTATAAAAAACCATTACGAAAAGCTGTAGCAGGTCGTCGGAAAATTTCTTTTTAACGCTTAAGTTTTTCACGAATCCCGAAATGATTATTCCCCCATGGGTAAACTGTATAAATCTGACAGTTAATAAACCCTTTCACTGAATAAATCATTGAGGTACAACGAAAAGTATGTTTAGTGTTTACATGTCTTATAATTGTATTATGAAGCCTTCGGATATTAATAAACCACGCGAATTATAAGTTAAACCATGTAATAATATTTGATTTGAAGCTCGAATTACAATAAGGTAATTAGCGTAAGCAACCTTGCGATATTGCAAGGTAATTTAATCGAAAGTACGATCAAGGTTAGTAGTCTCGATTTACCTATATGTAGGTATACTCGAAGAACATACCATTTTTTGTATTAATTACGAAAATTAATTAACTGACAATAGAAGAGCTTTTCTTGAAAATTCATTATAAGCAATAATTTACCACGGCGGCTGTTAATAAAGTTACCAGTTGAGCCCTAACAATTTTTCGACAAAAGTGAAAACAAAGCTAAAATATGAAGGCACATAATGAAAGATGTAATTTAATGGTTTTGTCTAATGAGCGGTCTAGCGTCAAACGTCCTTGTATTCCAGCAAATAAATTTATCAAAAGTAGCAATTACGAGCTATACTTGGGAATAATTTAACGATACCTGGATCACGCAATAAGTTTTGAGACACGAACAAAAGGACATACATTTTCGGGATGTTTTGGCCGCGACCATCCTCGTGTTATTAAAGCCACATGCTTACCATTATGTTCGTTAATAAATTTTTATATTACTTAGGGGAAGAACCCTAAATGAATTTTTTGTTATATTTCAGCAAACGTAATAATTGGTCGTTATCTATGAAATGTTTTCATCGATTGTGTTTTATTACTCTATCGAGTCACGGCATCTCCTCTACACACACACACACGTATTATCCGAATGGCAAATGAGATGCATTCGATAATACCACAAAGTGACCCTAACTTTGTACCTATCTGCCGGAGGCGACAACCGCCGTAGTTTTACATGTTCCGGATTGTCCGGAATGTGAAGGGTGAGCTATTGGCGATGTAAACGAGTGACAGAAACACTCGCTGTTTGTGACTGTCACAGTTGTAGTTTGTCACGCATACGCCCTTATTGCAAACGTGAACTGTATATTCTGCAGTTATTATTTTAGTCCCGGATTTTGGGAGAGAAAGGATCGTCGAGCGTTTATTAATACATCGACACTCGAAATAATTGCGCTTCTGATGGCACATTGTATCGAAAACGAGGTACCTACCTACCCTATGCAAGTTCAAGATTGAAATAATTTGCATATTAATGGCTTTTGTTTTCGCACCTTCGGAAAGCCTTTCGTCTCTTGTAAAGAGAGCTACATTTAAAGCGAGAATAATAACAATTCCATTCGCATTTTATTCAAGAGCATCGCGAACAAAGGACTCGGATAATAAACCGTGACAACTCCGTTGCAGCAAAAGCTGCAGAGCTTTAAGTACTGCATACATCTACTATCTGCGAATCGTAAATATCGAAAAGAAGCACTTTCGACATATCATTAGTTTACTTCAAAAATACTTTTATCAACTTTGACACTCGCAATTTAAATCATATTCATTCGATTCGCATAAAATTTCCTTTGCTCCATTTTTATCCTTTCTATTATAATATAGTATAGTACCAAGGACGGGTGGGTATATTATCAACTGTTATAAGAAGATTAATTAGGAGTGCGTTAGACGTAAAACACAAATTTCGTTTGTAAAACAAAGTTTAGCATGTGTGGTAAATTGTAAAGTGCTCAACTATTGTAACTCTGTCTGAAACTGTGAATAATTAGTTAACGTTCAGAGTAGCACTTTTTCAAATTAGAATCATTTCAGAATGCGAAAACTGTGCGTAAAGTCACAATTCCAAAGAAATAATGGTTAAAAGCTCTTTCTTTGTGTATTCATATTTCACCACAACTATACAATTAAATCGCTTTACGGAAAATTAAGTTTATAATACCTCGTTTTCGGTTTATTATGGAAGATCCTTCCAATTTTTTTTCTTATAGTCCGATTAAAACTACACCCATTCGTAACCAAAAACGTAACAACTGCAATAATGTCGGGTAATCAATAATTTCTCAAACAGCAGTAAATTAAATGGCCACGTCTATCACACATGATCGAACAAACCCCACATAGTATACACAGACAGTCATGTTATTACATACGGCTTCGCCAAATGACAATTACCTAAACACGTTAATTTTAAATTAAATTTGTGTACTGTAAATCAATAATATCAATTTATCGCTTAATATGTAGATACCGATACCACACTTATTTAAAAACAAAAAAAACAGATTTTTGCAAAATTAAATTCGCAATATCCTTCCTTCCTTTGTGGAAACGGTGAGAGGAATACATAACAAAATATTTCTCTTAATGCTAACATCTCCTCAGGGATTATTCCAAGTTATTTAAATGGAACAGGGGATTACATCAACTGCTAAAATTACAAAATTATAATAAACAAGCAATCACTCCAAGAGTAAAATTGACCGGCCAAGGCTCTTCCATATCAAACATTTCGTTAACAATTGTACTAGAGCGAATTTTTAAATTAAAATTTTGCGCAAAACCTGATCCGACAATTAACTAAAGTGAAATCTCAAAATAATTACGTCATGCAACACGCCCAACAAACCACTTTCCATCAAATTCTGTTCAATTTATGGTAATTGAGGGTTGAATTTGAGATACCTCATTAATTTGTGTTTTGGTAAGATTATTATAAACATTTAATTTTCGATTCACAATATTTGCAGCAAGTTTATTTAATCAGAATGCCATGCCGTATCGAATTACAAATATTATGCAAATTGATCCCACAGCAAATACTTCGAGTAAGAAAATCGTGTAAACGAAAAAAAAGTTAGTACAAATAACACCTCATCCGGCACGAAGTCGCCATTTCTGCTAACGTTGTACACACGAAATAGTAGTAAGTGTATTAGAGTAACTCTGAAAAAGAAAATATTTTGGCTGAAAATCGTTCGGCAATTTCATTAAAAAGCTTTTAGTACGTAACAAGCAGGCACCAGGAAAGTGTGAAAAACTATTTATAACCATTCCTAAAATTTTCTTGTTCTAGAGGGACAGGAATGCGGTAATAGAAACACACATGCACAGGTTAGTGCAAGAAAAAGGGAAGAGAATTGACAAAGAAATAGTCAACGCTGCGGAAACGTGTCCTGATGTAATTGGAAAGTGTTAAAATCGTTGAAGCGAATAGTCCAACATTCGAATATTGAGGTATCAGATATTGGAAATCCAGATGACACTGAAAGGATCATCGATCACATCATTTGACAAACTCGCCCGCAAATATACGTCGAAATTTCAAAACATATGACAGGCTTTCAACTTCCCAAAATTCTCGAGAGATTTCCTATTTCTGTAAATATAACCAAATAGCTCGAAAAAAAATGCAATTAAAATTTGGATTGTGAAAGTTAGCCTATCGACAACTGCGATTTGCCGAAGCACCATGAGCGAAGGTGTTATTGAAATTTGAAGTTTAATCCGCAAATAAATTGAAGTATTTACGTGATACAAAATTAGTTTACCATTAGGAATTATATTCTCGGTCGATGGCTCTAACATTCGAGTGAGTTTAATTACTTGTGGTACATATTACGGCATCATAGCAAATAAATAATGTGCTCTTGCACTACAAGGACGAAACTATACCATCTGAAGGAGATGTGCTTTACTACTTGACTTCTCCATGAATTGCTTGTTAGTGTGACCGACTTTTGCACTTCAATTTTTATATTGTTAGGCTCGGATCCAATTAATTTATTTGTAGAACACATAGTCGATCGTGTCGAATGACAAATGTACAAACAAACATCTTGGTTGTATTTGATATTAATTAATAATATAATTAATAAAAAAATTTAAATCTAACACATTTTTCGTTTTATGCGTAGGTATTAACAATTTTAATTAAAATATAATGTAGATGAAACTGAAACACATTAGAATAATTAAAAAGTTAGTATTACACTAAAACTTAATAAGCAAAAATGTATATTAAGCTACAACGGAGTTGGGCTGAATTTTTAATGCAAAAAACATTTACTAATACATCACTTCCGCACATATTTACGCCATTTTGTAGTTTCCGCATTACAAAATCATAAGATTACTACAAAACGTGTAATTCAAGTTTAAATTTAGCTTTTTACCACAACAGCACAATAATTATCCTAAAGTAATTTCGAGAGCAAAAAATTAATTTTAAACTGGAAATATTTTGTTTGCTAGTTAAATTTTCTACCTAAATGATTTTTATTTTCACAACATAAAATATAAAATATGGAACAGGAACAGGAAAATTATTTTACGAAAACTTTTTTTTATTATTTTATAGAATTATCTCGATATAGAATCTTTTTTACAATTTTGTACGAAAAAGTCCGGGAAAGCATACATTTATCTTTAAAAGACATTTTCAATGTAGTACAATTTTAATTAATTTTTCACTTGTTTTTCATAAGAATTTCCAAATAATAATTTAAATTGTAAATTTGTGGGAACTTCCTCAAGGTATCGGGAGGTTCATAAAATCAATTCAATAAAGTTTATGTCTATTTATTTATGTGTTTGTGAGCTGTAAATTACTTTTGTGTTCTATTAAGTAATACACCGAGATAGTATTATTAAAACATTAATAAATTCATGTAGAAATTGCTACCGACTTGATCTTTTTGTTGCATTTTCAATTAAAACTTAACACTTTGTCTACTACCCAAGCACATAGAAATAATTACAACTTCTATTAAATTAAAGTTATGAACAGAATAAATAAGGTAAATGAATAAAAGAAAACTACAAATATATTGTCAAATATTATAAATATTTATAAAATATTAAAAAAATCTAGAATTTTAATAATATAATAATAATAAGAAATATAATAATTTACTATCATTAAATTTTAAACCATATAAATTGTTTGCCGATTCTCAAATAAATTTTTTATTATAAAATGCATTAGTGCTAAATTAATTAAGCTGGTTCAAAATTTGTTTGTGTGAGCTATTCAAATTTTTAGTTTTCAAACAATATGCATTTATAATTATTATTATACTGAATTATCCATTAAATTATATTATTATTACATTGTTAATTTATTATTATTAATGATATTCTACCATAGGAAAAATTTTGAGTACGAAGCGATTATGTAATTTGTATTAATATTAAATAATAAATATAGTATTTGCAAACAGGATAAATGTGTGTTTCCGTTATTCATTGGTTTGCTTATTTAATCTACTCGTAGTTGTAATTATCAGAGAATTTTTTTTATTTTTAAAATTTAATTTAATAAATAAATTGTGTAAAATGATATTGATTTCACATATTATTCATTGTCATATTATATTATGATCATATATTATTTAAAAACATTATTTGAACTTTATAGATTTTATTTTTTTTTCATTATTTTTTAAATAAATTCTATATTTATAGCAATACAATTTATTAAGAATGAATATAGTGTAATTTTTGTTAATAAAATAACAAAAATTATATATTATATCCAGTACTAAACAAATAAATACTTTATAAAAAATCTGATGTGGACACCACATAACTTCCTTGTAATTTTTATAATAATTGGACGGGAATCTCGTTAATCTATTCATGCGCGTCATTAATTACAACTTTTGGCACGGACAATCGCAACCAAAAATAGGACGTGCACAACTAGATGCTATAAGTGTCCCAAATTCAAAATTTCAACTTTCTACGACCTACCGTATTTGAGTTATGCGACATACAGACGTCCGTACATACGTACGTACGTACGTACAGACGTCACAACGAAAATAGTCAAAATGGATTCAGGGAAGGTCAAAACGGATATTTCCGTCAAAATCTGGAAATCGAAAAAAATCGGTATCACAATACTTCCTTGTTTTACAAGGAAGTAAAAATGTACAAATAAAAGAATAATTTTTATTTCTTCTTTAAGTTTGTATTCACTGAAACCACAAAGTCACTATATTTATCTTAACACTTCCCAGCTGGAACTAGAACTGTCTTCACGGCGAATCACATCCGCTATTTATACCCAATGGATCTTTCTATAAACCTCCATAACAATCATATAATGAGTCATCATGGATGAGTCATCAAATACAATTAATCTGTATTGTTTCTGTTATCATCCGGTAAATTTTTTATAAATAATTTATCAATTTTATTGTTTGTTGTGTCGTATTTTTATCATCTTTAATGCACATTTTATAGCTCTCAGCTGCACATTTGTAAATTTTATTGCATACGAACTTCCTAAACTTTAATGAGAATTTTGAACAGCCACCTATTTATTTTAGTTTACCAAATCAATAAATAGTTTAACTGCAGCGGAAAATATTAACCGACACCCCAGCTTGATATCCTCGTACGTTGCACAGTACATCAACCTGTCAGTTTCCTTGTAACCTCCGCATTTGAAGGGTCGTTGAAAGCTCCCGCCAAGAGGATCTTCCAAGTTCACGACGTAACATCCCCTTGTTAGGACAAGTTTGGACGGAAGACAAAATCTCAGTATACAACTCAATATATTTTTCATCTCAAAACTGTCTTTTCTAAATATTTAAGTTATTAACCAAGCGTGAGATAACCAAATTTGAGTGTAATTAAAAACAAGCTCATCTGAATAAAAATTCAACCTCAAATGTATTTTGTAGGAAGAGAAATACGCGACTCAAAATTGTATATCAAAACAAATTACTTTATGTAAATGTAAACTTTTCAAAATTTTAGTGCGTGGTATTTTCGATCTTGACAAAAACGAACTTTCGTGTTTACCTTTTCGTCACTTACGGAGAAGCTATTGAAGCTTTTTATCATAAATGTTAGAAAAATTACTTCCTACTTGTTCGGATTATAACAAAAAAGAGGGAGAAGTAACTTTTTGAATAATTTTAGAATATTTGTAATTTATTCTATAAATTTTAAAATTTAATTATCCCACTGATGTGTACACAAAAGATAATAATAAATGGGGAGTTCAATGTATGCGTACACCGCCATGGGGTGAAATATTTTCTAGACTTTGATTTAAAAAATGTGGGTGTTTCATTACTTAAATTAAATGCAACAAGTGGGAACATTCCACTCATTAGGTGTGATATAAAGGGGGACTTAAACCCTCAATTAATAATTATTTTTGTAATACATTCAGTGAATCTTGATTACTGCTATTCTTTATATTTTTATTTTTTTCCAAAAACATCCAAAACAAGTTTTGGATCTCCCTTTTTACGTGGGAAAAAAATCGATATTAAAATGTAGTACTTTACACAGTTTTTGCCGCTAATTGCCGATAATAAATATTTGATATTGCTAGCAATAAATAATAAATGACCCGTGGGTAACAGAATAGGTTTGATTAGAAAATGTATAACATGGTCGTTATTACTTATTCATTAATAAGAAAAAATTTCTTAATTAAACAACCTCATAAGTTTAATATAAGAAACTTGAAGAATATTAATCACTGTCGACTAGGTAAAATATAAAAGTTGTAAAGTTTAGTAATAATTAATTAAAATTTATTAATAATTTAACCTGTGCGTGAAACGATGTTGCCAGTAATGATCCACATAATCTCTTGTTATACTTATTAGCATTTTTGATCTTTGAGTTTTCTAACGTTCGGCACAATTTATATTCGCTCCTATAAAAGCTCGAACCTGAAATCTGTTATTATTAATACTGCATTACAAGAGGCAAGATTAAAACATTCCGGTCGTGTTTCACCAATATCATCGCAATATCTATAAAATGTATTGACGTAACAAATTGTACAGTAAATAAACTTAATCATATATTCATCAATGCGAAATACGTGACTTCGAATATATTTATTATTAATATCGCAAAGTCGAGAACTAGCTACACATAGTAAGGGCACTTTAATTTAAAGTAAAACTAGTCGACCAAGTTTATGCTCAAGTAACTCGGTAGTTTGATGTAGCAAATATATAGTATACATAGCACATATAGCTAATATTGAAAAAGTTAAAAGGTAAAATATTGTTATATAGTATAGAATGTGTCCGCAATCATCGAACCGTAAGCGATTATGTCTCGAGTATAAGATTTTCTTATTTTTCATTTTTAAAATAAAAAAAGGCGACGCCACGCACGAAACAGGCCAGTCTCCCCTTTTGGTCAAGTACAATTCGCAGGCTCTTATAAAGTATTTGCTCTTCTACTTTAAGGACACTTGTAATACATAAATCCAGCTTTTCCTTAAAGTTCAAAGAAATATTCTGTAGCCTTCATCTGCATAAAACGTCTTTGTTAATTTAGAGGTACGCCGGCTTTTGTTTCTGCTAAAATTCTCACTAAAATATTCTCCTCTATTTTTTCTTCGATTAAGTATAAAAAGAACAAAAAGATATCTTGATTTGTTCGATTCGCGAGACAAAGAGTATCGGTGTCGCTAAAATAAATGCCATTAGAAATCAAAAGATTATTGTTTTCGCGTTTATTTCTCGACACGCAGAAAAACAATGTAGAAAATGTGTTTTTATTTCGATGCAATCTTAAATCGACTTATAATTGTGTAAAAATGAACTAACAAAAGAAGAGAA